>CAOLHI010000048.1:0-600000 GCA_948474755.1 Ctenosaura bakeri | reverse complement strand
TCCAGCTTGGACATCTGGCATTTCTAAATCCATATATAGAAAATATCTTTGTTGAAGAATTTTGAGCATCACTTTGCTTACATGGGAAATTAATGCAATGGTCCTATCATTACTGCAATTGCTGCTTTCCCCTTTCTTGGGGATTGAAATATATATTGAACATTTTCAATCTATGGGCCACTCTTTTGTTGACAGATTCTAGTTAGAACTAGAGTAGATTCTGTCCTTGTACTTTGAAACAGCTGTACTGCTATGCCATCTGTTCTTGGTGGTTTATTTCTCTCAGGTACTCTGAGTGCAGCATTCATTTTAATTTCTAAAATTAGAGCTTCATATTCATCTGGTTCTTCCTTGAGTGAATCTGACAACCTTTCATCTCTTATATATAGTTCTTCCATGTATTATTTCCACTGTCTTTTTATTTCTACTTAGTCATGTAATATATTCCCCTGCTCATTGTAGAGCATCCCTTCTCTTGGTTTAAATTCCCCTTCTGTTTCTCAGATCTTGTGGAACAGGTCTCTTGTTCTTTCTTTTTGCTGTCACCTTCTACTTCTCTGCATTGATTATTATAGTAGTTCTCCTTGCCCCAGTACACAAGTTCTTAAACAGTTGCATTCAGGATTCTGACTCTATTTCTGACACTTTTTACTTTTGCTTTTCATCTTTCCTTGCCTGCTTGAAGAATTTCATCTGTTATTTACTGAGGCTTCTTTTTCTTTTTGGCTGCAGACCCTGTCTATTTCATTCCTCTCTGACACATCCCTGGCTTCAGTCCAAAGTTCTTCTGGCTGCAGGTCAATTAGGCTTAACAGTGCAAATCTATTTTTCACATTATCTTTAAATTGTAGAGGGATATTCTTCAGATTGTACTTCGGCATGATTTTTTTTGTTTTTTGTTTTAGTTTACTTTTACTCTAACTTTTGCTATTAGTAGTTCATGGTCTGTGCCACAACCTGCTCCTGATCTTGTTTTTGCAGACAGAATGGAGCTTTTTCATCTTCTGTTTCCAATAACATGGTCTATTTGTTTCCGTATTGGCCATCAAGTGATGTCCATGTATACAGTCATTTTTTGGGTTGCCTGAAAAATGTGTTTGCAATGAACAGACTATTGGCTTCACAAAATTCAGTGAGTCCTGATTCATTTTTTGATCCTAGGTCAAATTTTCCTACAGTCTTTGATTCTCCTGTTTTCCACTAACTTTTTCCAAGCTAGAGAAACGTGCAGATGCTGTCCTGAGAGACCAGAAGACACTGAAAGTATTGACCCCAAAAGGGCTTAGCTTGGGTGAGCAGGCTTGTCATTAGACAATGGCCCTTTTCACACGGGCTTTCTCTTGTGAAATAGCCCCGTGAGCCTCGCGGGAGTGGGAGCGTCACTCTGCACGACGCACTCCCACTTCCGCCATGCTCACGGGGCTGCAGCAGCGCGATCGCGGTTTTTGTGATTTTCGCTTTGAAGCGAAAATCAAGCGCGCTCGCACAATGCTCCTGGTGCCCACGCGCACTTACCTCCTGTGGGGAGCGTCAGGGAGGCGGCCGCGTCGTGCTTCCTTCCCTCCGCCCCTGTGGAAGGAAGGGGCGGGGCGCTAGCGCGACGGAAGCGCCAGCCTGCTGCCTTGCGCGAGGGGGGGACAGATGCGCCAGCCTCCTGCTTCGCGGGGGGGACAGACACGCCAGCCTCCTGCTTCGCGGGGGGGACAGACGCGCCAGCCTCCTGCTTTGCGAGGGGGCGGCTCGCGCGAGAAGCCTCCTCCGGGAGGCTGCCGCTTCCCCCTCGTTCCTTCGCCTGCAGAAGGAACGAGGGGGAAACAACAGCCTCCCGGAGGAGGCTTCTCGCGCGAGCCGCCCTCCCCCCTCGCACGAGAAGCCTCAATGCGAAAAGGGCCAATGGCTTGTCTTTAGAGGAGGAAATAGAGAGCAACTGGCAAGAAATATCTTCTTCTGCTGTGCCTTCTCCTGCAGTCTTTTTATGTGGAAAAAGTACTTAAGGAAAGAGAGAGGCAGTACATCTCCTGCTAGGTTTTGCAGCAGGTGTAGGGGGCACAACAGAAGGAGAGGCAGTGTATTTTCAGCACAGTAACCTGCTGAAATAAAATATCAAAAATAAATAAGTAGTCCTTGCAAAGAATTCCCATTGATTTCTTTCTTCTCATTAAGTCTGTAAGATTTATTTATTTATATTTATTGAATTTATATGCTGCCTTTTCTCCCAAGGTGGCTTCCAAAAGGTTAACAAACATTTAAAGTGTGTAAATAATTTAAACATTAAAAGACATATAAAATTATAAAACTTACCAAAAAAATTAAAAACAACTAATAACTACGTAAAAGATTTCCAGCTCACCCATTAAAGGCCTGCTTAAAAAGAAATGTCTTTGCCTGCCTACAAAAGGAAAGCAGGGAGGGGACCACCCTAACCTCCCGCAGAAGAGAGTTCCACATGCTGGGAGCAGTCACTAAGAAGGCTCTCTCTCATGTCCTCACCAAGTGAGCCTGAGTTGGTAGTGAGACAAAGAGAAAGCCTTTCCTTGCAGATCTTAGGGCTCTAGCTGGTTCATAGATGCTACAAAGTCCATTTTTTGTGCAGTGCATTTAGCAGGATTAACCTTTTTGGCACTCTTACTCTCACCTACATGCCTTCTCCCCATCATGACTCCCCATCTAAGCAGGTAGGGGAAATTGTTCCCTCCAGCCACACCAAAATTCCAAGATTCCTATTTCTTCCTCCTTGCTCACACACTCCTTCCTTCTGGCAACACCAAGATGTAGTTGCCTTTTCCCCTACCCTGCTCTCCCATACCTGATGCCAAAACTCCTTTTCACCTCACCCTCCACACTTGCTTGCCTCTTCCACCTTGCTCAAATGCACAGGAGTGCTAGGAAAGCTAGGCATTGTGGGTGAGAGCTTCATTTATTTACTTCTAGAGAAAAACTGTAACTTTAAAGTGTTGTAAATGGTTGTAATATATATTGAGACTAATCTGTATGCTTTTTTTTTTCATTTTTAACATATTACACACCAGACATCACAATCACAATAACCAGAAGCCCAGATCACATGATCACATGTGGAGTTTTAATGAAATGGACAATGAGAATTCAATGCTTCTCTTCCCTTTCCTTCCCTTGTTTAAATATATTTTTATTGAAAAGGAAAATATTTTTGTTTTTTATGAAATGAAAAAGGTAAAAAGAAAAAAAATAAATAAAACTTGGTGGGAACAATATAGGAACAGCATATCATTATAACTTATTTAAGTTATTTAATTGTGCAGTCCTATCCATGTTAAATGTATATAGGACTGCAGGCTCCATTATCTTAAGTAGAAATAAGTTGATTCTGTAATTCTAAGATTCTAAGTCCATGTAACCAGAATGATCTATGTCTCTAAAGAAAACATAGTGGGAACTCTTTTCTCAAGAATGCATTTAAAAGCTATTCCAAACTGCTTAAAATGCAGACCAGATTCCCCATTAAACAGTTTTATACCTTTTGAACTTCTGTCCCTGCCACCCCCACCCCAGTCAGCCTATGGTCTTTAATTGAATCTCAATTTAAAATTTGCATGCATTCAAATCAGTATGCAAATCAGCAACGGTTCCCATCCCCTTCTCTCCCACTCCCATCCCACCCTTATTCTTGCACAGACTGACATTCCTAAGGTTCCTAAATGGTAACCACAGTCACTACCACCCTTAAAATGTTACATGTTTTTGTACTTTAAAAAAGAAAACTTAAACACTAAACTAAAGGGCCTAAGCACAACTTGTCAGACATAAGGATCATGAAAATCAAGAACATTTACTTATTTGTGAAAGTGTTTGATGGGCAAGGGGGGTATAACAGTATGTCCTATGAATCTATCTAGCATACCAGAAAGCCATAAATTATACTAACAGCACTTCTAGGAATTCAGGAAAGTGTACATCCTGCTTTAGCCAAAGTCAGGCTAAGGAAGAGATTGTGATTAGCACAAAGATAGTATCATGGCTGAACAGGTCTGAACCTGACTCTTCCCAGTCTAAATTTAACACCCAAAAGTAACAGGGATCAGCAACTGAAGGGCCCTGGGCCCTGGCCCACTCTGACTTCTGAGTGATGGCAACTGAAAACCAGTTGCTCCCAAAGGCGTGGCTAAAGTAATACCTCTCCCAGGTAATTGTTGACCAGAACTTTGTCCACTAGACATGTAGATCATGTGGCTCTCATATTTTTTTATTTTATTAAAATATTTATTGTCATTGTTGTTGTGTGCCTTCAAGTCATTTTTTACTTATAGCAACCCTAAGACAAACTTTTCATGGGGTTTTCTGAGGCTGCGAATCTGTGACGTGCCCAAGGTCACACAGTGGGTTTCCACAGCCAAATGGGGAATCAAACTCTGGTCTCAAACTACTACACTACATTGGCTCACCTTCTACCTTGCCTTATATCCAGGGCCCTTTTCGCACGGGCTTTCCCGAGCGAAATAGCCCCGTGAGCCGTGCGGGAGTGGGAGCGCCGCTCCACACGACGCACTCCCACTTCCGGCGCTCTCACGGGGCTGCAGCGGCGTGAGCGCGGGGTTTTTGATTTTCGCTTCCAAGCGAAAATCACCCCGCGCTCGCGCAACGCTCCCCGCGCCCACCCGCACTTACCTGTTGTGCGGTGCGTCGGAGAGGCAGCCGGGTAGCGCTTCCTTCCCTCCGCTCCTGCGGAAGGAAGGGGTGGGGCGGGGCGCTTGCGTGACGGATGCGATGGCATCCTGCTTCGCACGGGTGGGGGGCTGCTCGCGACAGCCTCCCGCTTCGCGCGTGCGTGCGGGGGGTGGGTGGGCGCGACTGTCGCTCGCTCCTGGCACGCGGGGGGTGGGTGGGTGCGACTGTCGCTCGCTCCTGGCGCGCGCAGGGGAGACGGGCGCAACTGTCGCTCGCTTCCTGCGTGCGCGGGGGGCGGCGCGAGAGGCTCCTGCTTCTCGTGCAAGCGGGGGAGGATGGACGCGCGAGCCGCCTCCGCCTCCGGGACGCTGCCGCTTCCCCGCTTGTTCCTTCGCCTGCGGAAGGAACGAGCGGGGAACCGGCAGGCTCTCGGAAGAGGCTTTTCGCGCAAGCCGCCCACCCCGGCTCACGCAAAAAGCCTCAGTGCGAAAAGGGCCCTGGATCTCAAAGCAGCTTATAAAAAACATTAAAACAAGTTAAACAATTTAAAACAATAAAATAATTAAGTAAATTAAAAATATATTAAACTTCAGTAATTAGTTAAAAACAGATTTAAAAGGCCCAAAGGCTTTGATGAACAGCCAAGTTTTAACTTGGCACCTAAATGATAAGAGTGTTGGTGCCAGTTAGGTCACAAGGAGGAAGGCATTCCATAATAGGGGTGCTATGGCTGAGAAGGTCCTCTCCCATGTCCCAGCACAGTGTATTCAGAGCCCCACAAAGCAGATCTTGATCTTTGGGCAGACACATATGTGGACAGGCTTTCCCTCAAGTATCCAGGTCCCAAGCTGTTTAGGGTTTTAAATGTCATCACAAGCACCTTGAATTCAGACCAAAAACATATTGGCAGCCAGGGCAATTATTTTAAGACTGGCATTACATGCTCTCTATAGAATACTTCAGTCAGTAATTAAGCTGCTACATTTTGCACTAGCTGCAATTTCCAAGTCTTCTTCAAGGGCAGATGCATGTACAATAGTCTAACTGGGAGCTTACCAGTGCATGGACTACTGTGCTAGGTTATCTCTGCCCAGGAAAAACCATAGTTAGTGTACCGATCAAAGCTGTCCCCAAGCACTCTGTGCAACAGAGTCCACTTAGGCGTCTACTGACAAGGATGGATCTAGCAACACTCTCAAGCTACATACCTACTCTTTCAGGGGGAGTGCAACCCCATCCAGAATATGCAGTTTACCCAAATCCTGGACCCAAGAACCACCAATCCACCGAACCTCCATCTCTCAGTTTATTGGCCCTCATCCAACCCATATAGCATTCAGGCACTAGTCCAGCACCTGCACAACCCAAGCTAACTCCAATGAAAAGGAGAAATAGAGCTGAATATCATCAGCATATTCGCATATAGCGCTGAGTATCATCAAACTCTTATGGCCTTCCCAAAAACTTCATGTATGTAATGAACAGCATGGGTAATATGATGGAATCTTATGGCATACCATAGCTTAATAGCCATGGGACCAAACAGGAATCTCTCCAATGCTAGTCTTTGGAGCTGGCCCTCCAGATAGGAGAGGAATCTCTGTAGAACAGCGCCTCCTACTCCCATCCCACAGAGCAAGTCCATTAAGATACCATGATCAATGGTATCAAAAACCAGTAAGAGATCCAAGAAGATAAATAGGGTAGCGCTCCCCCATCTTTTCCCTGGATAGGTTGTCAATTAGAGCAGCTAAGGCTGTTTCAGTGCCATTCCCTGGCAGAAGCCAGAAATGGGTCCAGATAATCTGTTTCCTCCAAGACTGCCTGAAATTGCCCACTCAAGCACCTTGCCCAAAAAAGTGGTATTTGCAATCGGATGGTAGTTCTCATATACTTCTGGGTCCAGGGAGGTCTTCTTCAGGAAAGGGCACACCGCCACTTCCTTCAAGGCATCAGGCAGCTCCTCCTGACATAACATGGCATCTATCACTCCCTGGATCCACCCAGTCAGTCCACTCATTAGATTTTAGCAGCCAAAATGGACAAGGGACAAACATACATGTGGTGGGCCAAACAGCTTCAAGCATCTTGCCCACAATATCAGGCCTAAATAACTGATTCAATGAAAACTGACCAGGCGATTTACTGGCCACCTCCCTAGGCTCTGTAACAAGAGTTGTTTCAAATTCTGAGCAAATGTGAGCATTTTCCCACTGAAATACCTGGCAAATTTTTCACAGCAGGGGACCTTGGATTGTTTACCTGAACTCTCTAAGCCTGTACCCAAAAGACTCCTCACCATTTCAAATAACCTTACTGGGTAGGAGGTTGAGATTGCACTCCCAGTGGCATGATATAATTTTCTGGCCTGTCTCACTACTGCATAGTAGGTACAATGAAGCATGTTTACTGATTTCCAATCACATATGTTCCAAGACCTTTGCCATCAGCATTCTAGCTGTCATCCAGCTTGTTTCATTGCCTGCAGGTCTCCTGTAAACCAAGGTGAATTCCATTCTTTACAACACTGGATTGAGTGCTTAAGATCAATTGTATCAATAGCCCTTATCATCTTTCCATTCCACAATGAAACCAAAGCCTCAATAGAATCATCAGTTCTGTCAGCCAGAAAATCCCCCAGAGCATCCAGGAATCCTTCTGATTCTATAAGCCTCTGGGGGCAGACCATCTTAACCCTCCCCATTCCTGCAGGGAGGATCTGCTACCATCAAACCAAGCTTCATGAGAAAATGATCTGACCATGGCAATGGGGTTGTTGAAATCCCTTCTAAAATCAGATCTCCTTTCATGCTTCTGACAGTAAAGACCAGATCCACATTATGCCTTGCCTCATGTATTGGACTGACAACACACTGAAACAGCCATGTAGTCATTGTAGCCATGAAGTCCTGAGCCGGCCCATCAGAACAGCCTCAAGATGTATGCCCAAAATCACAAGCCTAGAGTTCTCTAGAAAAACCTCTGAGATCACCTCAGCCAGCTCAGGCAAGGAGACTGCTGGGCAGCAGGGTAGGCAGAGTACTAGCAACATCCCTGTTCATCTTTCTGACCCAACACAAGGGACAAGCCCTTGTAATTATTGCCTTGTGGATGGGTTTCCTTGTGAGAAGGATGGAACATTGGACTACAACTGTCAGCATTCCCCACTTGGGGCTAGGCAGGCTAGAACTGTGAGGACGTAGCCCAGCAGCATCTGGAGGCCCCATGATTCCCACCACTGCACTAGGTACTGGCTCTCAGTGTAATGATTGAATCTGTTTCTTGGGTTAATTCTTGTTTGTCTTGATTTCCTGTCACTGTTGTGTATATGGAAAGGTACAGGTGGAGTTATAAGACAGACAAAGATGGAGAATGAAGCTGTGTTGTTCCAGACTTTTCTTTTCTTTCTTTCTTTCTTTTTCTTTTTTTAAAGCTGAAAGGAGACCATCAAAATGTTCATTTCAAGATAACATGAAGTATCTTCTTTGGAGGGGCACTGGCAAGTTGACTAGAAGCAAGAATTTATAGTGTTGGGCTAAGAGATTTGTTGCTTGTTGTTTTTGTTTATCCACCTGTTTTCTGACTCCTTGAATAACTTCTCTCCCTCCTTCCCTCCCTCCCCTCTTCTCTGAAAAAGAAAAGCCTGCTGTTACTGAAACAAGTCAGTACTGTCAAGCATCTGAGTCTCCTTCTTTGTTTCACTGCTTGTGCGTTAGGTGGGTTTAGTGGCCAGATGCAATGAAATTTGCAACAGACAGTCCTTAGACCATCTGTGCATTGTTTGTGGTGAGTGGGGGGAGTGGATATGGTGGGGGCTAAAAGAAAGGCTATTTGTGTAAGTCGTGGGAAACCTAGTGGCTGGCCTTGCCAGCATGTTATATGAATTGAACTAATTGAAGATTAGACTGGAGAGCTCGCTCTAGCTGAGGGAGAGGATAATCCTTCATCAGCAGCGGTTGAAGGCCAGTAATTGGAGCTTATTACAGGGTGGAGTTCCCCTACAGTGCTGGAGAAACTGAGAAGAACTGCTGTTTAATTATAAATTCCCAACAGAAATTGGGCTCTGGGCATGTGTTAAAGAGTCTAGAGTGAGAACAGAAGTCCAGCAGAGGGAAAAAGTGGGAAGGAAGTCATGCCATTTTTTTACAGTCTGGGCTCACCATTAAAAAACAAAACAATACCAAGACCGCTTAGATTCACATTATAGCATGCCTAATGAGCACTTAGACTGTATGTAATTAACCCCAAAATCTATCCTCAGGAATTTTTATTGTTATTTCAAATAATACTCAAACTATTTTATTTATTCATAACAAATACCAGTGTAAAAAATTGAAAAGGTCTGCTAATCTGCTATACTCCTATGGGCATACTTTTTCTTTGTATATTTAGGTTTATACTGCAGATTGTTTTGGTGGCTGTTTCAATTTAGGACAGGTCAAGCACAAACCACTGGGCAGCTCAAGCCCAAAGCCACAGGAATGGGAGGGCTAAAGGCTCTGCCGTTCAAGATGTGCCTGGTCTTCCCTCTCAGAGCAAGCCAATGATCTCTCTGTGCTGCACTTGCCCAGTCTGTGCCTGCAGGCATAAAACCAGTTTCCAGCTATCCAAATCACAACTGATGTAGACTCACTGGATTTACATACCGGTAAATGTTGACTTCAGTAGGTTCCTCAGTTGATCCATGTGGTCTGCTCTGGTTTATAGTAGTGGTTTAGACCACATTTATTTTCTGATGGAGGACATGGAGCTCATTTACCAATGTATTTACAAGTACTGCACTTCAGCTCTTTTTCAATTAAGTATGATGGCCACCTTCACGATACTCAGACCATCCAGCCCAAGCCATCTCATAATTTCTGGCTATGAGGTTATGTCAGATGCATTAGTTTGGCATCTAAACTTAATTTATTCCAATCAAAACTTTCTACTATAGAATGTGGTAGCATCAATTTTACTTTTAGTTACAGAATTGCTTTTAAAAGGCTTTTTGAGTATACTTCACTTAGCAAAGTACATGCTTTTCTGCTAACTACTTCCTCGGCAGAAAATTTTGTACCGGAGGGAGAAATAACATGGGAAAATAGGGACAAATTCCAACAAGATGAAAAAGAAGAGCAATTTAACATGTTACAGCCAATATTTTTTTCAACACTAATAATACTCACACATGAAATGAAACAACCAGACCAAGTAAACCTTAGATAAGTAAAGAAAAAGATGTTGAATGTTCTACAGGTCAACTAACAGCTTTTTCCAAAGTTCATTGAATGATGAATTTTACCTTCACTAGTTGCCACTTTTCTTATCATTTCTGTGTTGGTTACATGTTTTTCTAACATGCTGGGGGCAGCTGATGAGGCAGACTTACCCACTTTCCCCTTTTCACTGCATTTTGCTTGTTCGTGCATGCTCAGTAAGAGGCTTTGGACGCATTTACCTTGCCTGCTGTAGGCAGACCCACATAGCTATAGTAAGACTTGCTACAGTAGAATCCCATTCTTTCCCAGCTGAAGCTTTGCTTACTGTGGATGTGCTGCTACAACCTGACACCAAATGTCTGTTTCTCCAGCCCTCATTTCACAATCTTACCAAAGCAGATGCAGCTAAAAAATTCCAGCTAAACAGAGGATAAGAAGGAAAGGGAGATAGTTGGACTTAAAAAGACTTTGTACAAAGGAGCTTCTTTTTGAGATGCTTTGTTAACTGTAAAATGCCTGAAAAAAATATATCTTTAAAAATAGGAGAACAACAACAGATGAGGAACCTATTCACAATATGTGAGACATTTTCTCAGTGTTTGCAATTAAAACTTTTTAAAACATGAGATGTTCTAGTAATTGAGCATTCTGAGAGGCTTATCAAAAGGGTGGAAATGCTTGTTGGAAGGATGGCAAGAACAGAAGAGAAAGAGAATGAGACAATATCACAAGCTAATGATATATTAGAAGATATTTTTAGATATCAGTAGAACAGGAGAATGGTTTGACAGCCAAACCTGGATCAGCAAAACCCCTCAACTGGTTGCACCTCTTTTTTTGCATAAACTAAGGTTCAGTTTATTCACTTACTTCTAGCTCACCCTTAGCCTAAGATCACTTTGGCAAAGAGAGACAGAACTTGAGTATCATCAACATATAATGATGACACCACAATCCAGATCTCTGGATGATCTCATCAAGTAGATTTGTTCTTGTTGTAGGCAACATGGGAGAAAAGATATATCCTTGTGGTGCCCCATAAGGAAATAACAACAATGCCTCCCAAAAACCTCCTAGGACTGGCAATTTGTATTAAAAATGAGAGGTCCTGAAGAATCCACAAGGTGACAGTCCTCTCTCTATTCTCATTGAAACTTTATTCTCATTCCTAAGGCAACTACGACAGAGTGAATCCTAAAAACAAGTCAGAAGCCATTCTGAAATGGATCTATAGAATACTACTCTGTAGGGAAATCCTGGATCTTAATCTTTACCACAGAAAAGACATTTAAAATAGAAAAAGATAACCTTGGGTTTATGTGCACATACTAGAGTTGTTGAAGCTAAAAAAAAAAAAAGATAAATCTAAAGTGTCTGGCATTAAAAATACATACATGTATTTCAAAAAACCTTGTGTATGACAATGGAAAATCTATGGGACTTGTCACCCCTAGATTTATATCATACAGGAAGGGTAGACTGTGCTACATGACAATAGCAGAGTTCTGAATAATCAAATAGCATAAAAGACACACATTTTCCACTTCTCTCCTGCCTCAATGTACTATATAAAAGTCAATGTTTGTCTGTGAGTTTGTCTGTTCGTCTGCATCAGGCAGGTGAAGACCTCATATGATTGGCTGTATGAAGCAAGAAGACCTCATATGATTAGCTGGCTGTGAAGAATCTATGGAATCCCGGGGTTGGCAGTTTAGGGAGGGGCCTTCAGTTCTTGGGCCTCAGGCCAGTTGCTATGGAGATGAGGCCCACCATCAATAGGGATGCCAGAAAACATTTGGGAGGCATATGTGAGAAAAATTAAAGTGACATACACAACAGAGTTACAAGGTCTTCTCACCGCACACAGTAGATTGTATGAGTTCCATATGTAAAGAATCTTAAAGCTGAAATTCAAAACAAAAAGTGTTTCCAGAAAAATGTAAAGCCATTGCACAAATTCAACAGAAAGCAAAAAAATCAAACGCCAGTACATCAATGTGACCAGATAATACATATTGCATTGAGGACTATGGGGAAAAGTTACAGGTATTGGAATAGGCCGGCTGCTATGGAGACGATGCCTAGCAGCAAGGAGAAGGACAGTATATTCCTGCAGGAACGCAACCTCTGTATGTTAACAACTATGCATACAGATTGGATTTGGGAAATATGGAGGTAAGTTACAGGTACTGGAATAGGCCAGTTGCTATGAAGATGAGGCCTAGCAGCAAGGAGGAGAGCAGTATATTCCCTCAGAAACCCAAACTGTGTATGTAAATAACTCTGAATACAGATTGCATTGGGAAATATGGGGGAAAGTTACAGGTACAGTTGAGAAGTTACAGAAGACAGTTGAGTGAGTTCTTAAGAGGAAAATAAAATCCCAGACAACACTAGGTAAATATGCCAGTAAACCAATAAGAGACAAACTAGAAATATGCAAAGCATAATTTCCTCCATCACTAGAGGTCCAGATCATCTAGCTGCCCAGATAAGGAAATGCTCCACTCCAGGGATGAAAACATCTGGTACCAACTGGCCTAATTTCTGAGTAGTACATAGAGGGGTGGGTAGCAAAAATTGCTACTAAAAACCTAGAAGAGCAGTGGCTGGAAGAACATGCTATTTATTTGTAACTGGGTTATTTTTGTGGTTATCTGTGAAATGACACAGATGAGTCTTGCCTCTGCACAGAAACCACACTTGGAACAGTTTTGACTTGAATAAATGTGAGTACCCCTTCCTTGTGCCCCCAACATGAAAGTCTCTAACCTCTTAAGTGCTATTTCCTCTGCGCAAATTCACAGCAACATGGACTAACATAGAAAAGGAGAAGTGGGCGTGTTATGTGACTCATTGATAACCATTCCAAGAACCTCAGTTGTAGGTAAGCAGCCTGTTCTTCCTCATCAATGAGTGTGAATCAAACAATGGATGTGCAGTAAGCTAACTCATTGAGGAAGCAGTCTGCATTGAGTAAATATAGCTGAAAGGAGCTATTGTGCATTCATGTTCACTTATTGAACACTTATTGTCAGCTTTCTTGGAGGCTGGTCATTGCTCCAGAAGGGTCAGATACAAATATCTATGTACTACTAATATTTATGTAATACTAAATCGAATGAACTGTTACCCAAGAGGTGGGAGATGTTGGGGTCCACCCCCAGTGCCAACATCTCCTTAGAATCTGGGGAAAATATATAGGCAAAAGAGGCCTGTGAGAAGAGAGTTCCTGTAGGATCTTTCCTCCTGTGTATACCAGTACTAACTGGAGACTACTTCAGTTAAAGTTAAACAAAGTATTTTATTTGAATTGACAAACATATGAGAAACCAGATACTCATAAGAACCATACAAGGCTATCAGAAAGTGAGGCAAAAGAGGTTAGCTAGACATAGATGTGGAGGGGAGAATGATAGTTACCAGTATTCAAGAAGTAGGTCACAGCATCTGAGGGGCTCAGATAGTGTCTGAGAGTAGCACAGAGGAACAGCAGTCTTTTACCTGAAGCCGTAAGAGATTAGCTCAAACTCATCAGCTTCAGGGTTTTCTGCATAGTCCTATCTGAACTTTCATGACCCTCAACTTGTCTCTGGTCTGTGTGAGCCCAACCATGTTATCCCATCAGTGTGACCCTAATAATATTATCCAATCATTAATAAGTCCAATTATGAAAATCGCATATCTTGTATGAGGGGTGGTAGGGTGTGGTAACAGAACCAATAACTGGTTTCAGTTGTACGGGACACAATGGTTTACTTTTTTAGTCCACCATCAACATTCCTTAGGATCCAGCTTGAGATAAAAGAAAGTGGTAAGTTTCTAATAAATTAGAAAAATGGGAAGTTTCTAATAAAATGAGAAGACCCACACCAACTTTTATTTTATTATTTTAGAAGAAGAACAGAGGGAAGGCTTTGGGGTTTGGAATACTTCACTTTTTCACAAAGAGATATTTAGAGATTAGCCCACTGATTCAAAGGTGCATATTGGCCTATCAATAATTTACATCCACCGCCCTTCTGTAAAATTATAAATAAAGTGAAATTATAAATATATAAAGTTATAATTATAAAATTATAAATAGAAACATAAATTTTCAAATATTGTTTTGCCTAATTTCAAATCTACTTAAACCTCACGGGTCTGAGGACTGAAAACAGAACTCAAACATTTTGAGGTTTGTACTCTACTACCTTTTGCCAGAACATATCTCCACATTTAACTTGAAAACCACAAGCCAAGTATATATTGGTTTCTTGTTATAGGTCTTTTATATTTCTTTATGTTTCCTATTGCCTTTTATTTCAGCAGCTTCATTGGCAGCAAATTTGGGACTAAATATGTCATTAATTTCCTTCAGAATTATGCTATATAGCTCTTACGATTATCTGGAAGAAAACTGTGATGAACAGCCTGCTGAGAGGTTTGGGCATTCTTGATTATGTGAAGCTAAATGAGTTCAGAGCCTAGATAGACATGTAAGCCAATCAGCTGGGTAAAGCAAGAATGGCCAACATTTGTATTATTAGGGGCTACACCAGGGCTTTCCAAACGGTGTGCCATGACACATTAGTGTCTGAAGCGTGTAGGTGTGTCACCTACAGTCTTGGAAATGTATGTTATTATTCATAAATTGTTTATTTTTTAAAATATACGAAAGGTTTTCATGAGATATGTTGTATCACCATATATTTTGTTATTACTATTAATGTATGTGACTGCATCTCTTATAAGGAGTTAGTTTAACCTCTGGTTTGCTAATAAAACAGAAATTACTGTATTGCAAAATGATGCATATCTAAAAATTGTGTCACCAACATGGAACATTTGGAAAGGTCTGGGCTACGCAATTCACTGCTAGCCCAAGGCATTTTTCTGCCTGAGGCAATGGTTCCTCAAATTCCCCCACCCCAAATAAACATTCCATGTATAGAAGCAAATTGGACAGGCAGCTGAAGTCACAGCTTGGCATGTTATATATGAACATTATTTCACTAACTAATTTGCTTTTTTTAAATGGAGTTTACATGAGGGTAGTCACCATTGACCCTCAGGGATACATTTTGTTATTGGTCCTTCCAAAGTGTTCTTTTTCTCATTTTAAATTTGCTTTCCCCAACCTGGCACTTTTTCCAGATTGACTGCAAATCATATAATGCAATTGTTGACTGTAGATGATGGGACTGAAAGATGCTTGGATCTTTTAGTTTGCAAAAGGCTGCCCTAATGCATGGGATCTCACCTTCTATCCTTTCAGTCAAGTTTTGTCACTGATCTGCATTTCTCTTCACTCCTTTCTAGCCCTACTCATGCCTGGCAACATGTATACTGCTCACTTCCACTTGAAACACCTTATCGTTAAATATTAATAAGTAGTGTTCAAGATTTAAAAGGGTTTTTAAAAAATCTTACTTAGAAGACCCCGATCCACTTTGGTCTAGAGTAGGGTTCCCACTTCAGAACTTCCCCAGACCTTGAAGGTTCTGGGCCAAAACCTGAGGCCTAGGGACATCTCTGGTGATAATATTAAGCATTAAGTACCAACACAGTTCCTCACAGCTTGTCATTCAAACACAAAGAGAGAATATATTTTCTGTCTTGAAATTAAGACCAAAACCTGAGCTAAAGAAACTGTTCCCAGATCAACGTGAAATGAAGGAATTATTCCTTCTCACTTACTTAGTGAGATGGGATAAGAAACATTTAATCCAGGTGACTTGGTTCTAGCCAGAAAGTTGATGCAGAGTAGAGGGTGAGACCTGGGAGGGAAAGAGGAAGCTAAATACATAGACCCCCTCTGCAAGATGTAATGACAAATCAGTTAGGCCTTTCAAGCAAGTTGTAGCAAACTGCTCCTCACTAGGCAATCAAGAGATTTCTTCTTGCTTGGAATTGTGCCTCCTAGACCCCGCAGAATCTCACCCTTGGAGATGACTCATGAAAACTGGAGACTCAGAGACTCTGCGATCTGACAACCCTAGTCTTGCCTATAAGGTTCAATCATTCACTCAAAGGTGGAGAATTCTTAATCAGAAATGTTTTGATGCGTCTGAGCATACATTCCATAAAGTCTTGTCTTTCTCTCCATTCACAATCAAGCAATATGGCATACCAGAGCACCAGAACACAGTACCAGAACAAAGATAGTAACCAAAGATCCCAGGTTCTTCCTATGGCATTTCCATTTTAAAAGATCAGGTATCTAAGAGGCATGCATCTTACCTTACTACTTGTTTCTTTAAATCTCTTAACCTTGCATAGTAAAACTAAAGACATAAAGTAACATTTGTAATTACTCGTTTTATTCCCAGCTGCTGATTTGCATGACATACATTTTATGGTTTCAGCAAAAGTTCAAGAAGGAATCAAAGGCCATTTCCCCCTACTATGTTATAGTGCTATTATTCCACTTTCAACATCCTGTGGAATTCTGGGGTTTGTAGTTTACTGAGGCCAAAGAGCTCTTTGGCTGGGAATTCTAAATGCTCCTCTCTAAACTGCAAACTCATCCATAGAATATTGAAAATGGAATAATAGCACTACAACAGTGTAGTGCAGAAATGGCCAAAGTAGCCCAGGGACTGGTAAATATGTAATCATTAAAGGAGACCTAAACTTCTGCTCTGGTAGCCTGGCCTTGTGATCTTCTGTGGCTCAGCCCTAAAATTTCATCTTATACCTCACATCAGGCAAGAAAAGCAGGCTTAATGAATGTAGCAGTTCTACAGCTACTTAGTTTCAATGAACTCAACTAGATTTTAAGAAGTCTGAGTAGGGTTTGAAAAAACAAAAACATGGCCAAGATAGAAGCAGGGGATAGATTTAGCTACCTTGTCCTCCTGAATAGCCATGCGGAAATACTAAGCTGCCAAAGGTATATTTTACACCCATGGAATCACTGACTGAAGGAAGTGCTGGATGCTTCCTTCCACAATGACTGTAAAAAGACCTATACAAGCTTAATGCCTGTGGATGCTGTCTAAGGGCTCTGGGCAATATATAAAAAGCTGACAGCAATTTCAAAAGAACGTTTACAAAGATTACAAGAGTCAACAATATGAAAAATTTAAAACAATGGGCATACAGTCTAAATCTTCAGATTTAGAATGTCTTTTTCAGATGATAACAATCTTGACAGTTTTACCCATGTAGTGCTTGGATGTCATCCTTTCTTTTGTAGACAACCTGTTGCTTCACTCTGTCTCCAGTAAAGGAAATTGCACTTTCTGCTCTGTTTTCCGTGTTTCAACTCCCATATTTCTTTGACTATCTCAAATCATAAAAACATAAACTGATTCGCTCTTAACTATCAGTTTACCTTTCTTTTTCTCTATCTCAATCTCCATTTGTTTTTCATGTCCCTGAAATTTTTCCTCCTGCTCTTCACCTAACAAGATGCTTTCCCAAACCAGTGAGGAATGGCCAGCACGCTTGCATTGCTCCTACCTCCCAGACAGCTGCAGTCAGTTTGCATCACTTGAAAAAATGCTGCTCCTCTCTCTTTGGGTATGACTCTTATGCATTAAGAAATCCTATTCTCCGGCACATCTGCTGGACCTCTAGATACCATGAGGTGGCCGCCACAGTATTATAGACTTTGCAATATATTCACCAGTGATGTATTTAAGTCTTTTACTCCAAATCTTAAGTCAAGTCTCAAGTCTGTACCTTCAAGTCTCAAGTCCTTGCAAGATACTTTCAAGTCAAATTGCAAGTTTGGGAGCCAATGTCATACCCCAATCTGTATTCCAGAATTCTGGACAGAGTCAAATAAAGTCAGTTTTAATAATTTAAGTAGAGTTGCCCTCCACATTCGTGATTTTGCCATCTGCAGCTTTGGAATTGGGGAATAGGATCTTTCTTACCCTCCCTTTCAGAAGCTGGAGGTTTTTATGTGAATGATCATAAAAGAGTCTGCAACTTTGAAAGTGGGCAAGAGGATCTTTCTTACTTCCCATTTCCGAAGCTGGAGACTTTTTCAGAAGCAGAGAATAGGATCCTTCTTACTCCCTATTACTGAAACTCCAAAAGCTTAAGAAGGAAGGATCCTTCCTCCTCAAGCCCATTGCCTAACACGTTTGCTGTTTCCCTCTGAGAAACACACCCTGCACTCTGAGGGCAAATCTTGCCTTCTGCTTTTAAGAAATGTTTTAGAAAGCTCTTCCTATATGCAGTGGAGACAGGCTGCTGAGCAGCCCCCAACAATGCCTAAAGCCTGTTGATTAACCCATTTGCTATTCCCCTCTGAGAAGTGCT
Organism: Ctenosaura bakeri; assembly: GCA_948474755.1. Lineage (NCBI taxonomy): Eukaryota > Metazoa > Chordata > Lepidosauria > Squamata > Iguanidae > Ctenosaura > Ctenosaura bakeri. Next base: position 581,896 of record CAOLHI010000048.1, on the reverse strand, counting down.
TTCATGCTTTGGGCTTGAGACAGATTGTCATGTGACCAGTAGGTGAAAAGGGATGGAAGCGCTGATCAAAGTTGTGAGGTTTCTGGATGAATGTGTCATGTTACTGAACCAAAGGCAGCAAGTTGGTCACTTAAAATATACAAGTCATGAGTTGAGTCAAGTCAATGTGTCTTTTATTGCCAAGTGAAGTCCAAGTCGAGTTATTGAAGCAACTTAAGTCCAACTTGAGTCTGAGTCAATAGACTCAAGTCTACCTCATGGATCTTCACCATCAAAGTTCCTACAACGATATAGAGCCGTTGCACAAGCCACAGTCGGTTTCGGTAGCCTTCAGGTAAGCTGAGATGTCCGTTTTGTTTTCTTTCCTTTCCCTGAAGGATCTGAAAAAACTGTTCTCCATTACATGCCCCACACTTGATTTTTAACCTCTGTCACTGATACTTTCCCTTATAATGCCATTGCAAAGGTACTTTCCATTGATTTTTGACTGAAGCACCCCCCCACACTTTTTTCATGACAAAGCTTGACATTTTGGAGACCTCTGTCAGCCAGCATTCATTGCTACTCTCCTTCTACCACCTCTGTTCCATTGAGCACTTAAATATTCATATTCTTTTATAAGTTGTAGAACCATCTGATCTATTTTTTGCTTTCAGTGTAAATTATTTCTGACATATTTAATCTCAAAAAAGGGGCTCAAAACCTGTAATCTCAGACTTCCTTCTGTTACTTTTTGGTAGGCCAGGTAGGCCCCTATTACCCTGTTTACTGGGGGTCCCGGGAGGGACACCTATATGTGCTCTCAATTAACTAAGTTTGGGGTAATTAGCTAGAGCACAAGTTAGCAATATGAGAGGCAGGGCAACACAGCGGAATCTTTTACCCAATGTCTACGGGGTCAGGACAAGCCAAGGAGCACACCAAGTTATAAGAATAATTGAGATTTTATTAAATACAGACAAACAGTGTATGCAACACACTCACACAAGTAACTAAGGAAAATAAAGGTTGGAGTGGTATAGAGAGATTTTTAGAGAGATTGTTGAACTGGGTGATACGAAACCTGTCCTGGAGCCTGGAAGAATAGAGAGCGATGCTGGGGTTCGATGTGGCTCAGCACGTGGAGCTGAGGGGAAGCTCGCCAAGCAAAGCAGCAGCAAGGCGGTCCGAAACTTGGGAGCGATCCAAGGGAGGTCTCGGAATCAGGGTTTTTTATAGGGAGAAATGTAACTGCAGGCTATTCCGTACTTGGAGAAAACAATGAGTTTCGGGCGCGAGACAAAGCTTTGGAAAGATCAAAATTTAGCATGATTGAGTTAGGTCCGAATTGACAAAGAGGTAGACAGTATGCAAATACTCAGTGCTTGGCAGTATTCAGCTTGCCAAGTTGCCTGCTCGGGGCAGGGAGTCCTTTGTAAACAGCGTGCATACATACTGAGGGTGTTTGCAGAGAGGTCTCCTAAAGCGGTGATCTCGCTATTTCTGGCCTGCCTGTATTGTCTGGGGATATTGCAGCATTTGATGGCCGAGCCTAGTTCTGTGCTTGTCCAGGGGCCTCACAAACACGTGGAGAGGGGTGGTGGAAGAGAGCCAAATTATTGATATCAAAATGATATCTGTATGCTATCTCCGAGGAAGCCTACCCTGCAGTAACACCCCACTAGGGGGAAAAACTTGAGATGTCACCTTACATATGAGTTTTCTCAAAGCTGGATAAATGATAGCAATATGATTTGTGTACTGAATTGTTTATAAAAAGAGTACTTTTTGAAACATATTTCGCTTGCACACTTTTTACCATACCCACTGAGTTTTCATTCCGTTTTCCTAATTGTCCCAGTTTGCTTCCCATCTGTTTGCTGCAAGTGAAAAAAGATTCTCCAGGTCTTTATCTATTTCTTTTTAATACCAATTCTGTTCTTTTGGTTTCCTTCTCCCATTTTATTACTGCTTCCCCTAAAATTAGGGTTGTAATTGTTTCCTTTCCTCTGCCCAAGTAATAAATGTTGCTTTTTTTCCCTTATTTATTTTCACCTTTCACAAAGCTTCCCTGTATTCCTTCAGATGATTTCTTGACTCTTTCCATCTTTTTCCTCTGTGAGAAAAAAACATATACATCATTCACGTGAGCTACCATCTTGATAACTGTCTCTGATCATCTGTTTTAGAGGCAGGAAAAAATAAAACCCCTGATCCTTATATTCCTCTAAATCAGTGGTTCTCAACCTTCCTAATGCCGCGACCCCTTAATACAGTTCCTCATGTTGTGGTGACCCCCAACCATAAAATCATTTTCGTTATTATTTATTTATTTATTATTTATTTATTTAGCTAGTTAGCTATTTCCAACATCAAATAGATTGGAAACACTGCCCTAAATCACTGCTCTGGATAGACTTCTAATGCCTAAAAACTGGTAACCCTCCCCCTCTTTTTTAAGCACAGAAAGCGTCCATCAATGCCAGAATTAAGGCAGTAGTTCTAGTTCTGAATGTTGGGTTTCCACAGTTCAAAAAGCCAGTCACTCCCAAAGGCAATGCCGAAACAGCCCACATTTTACATGAGGTGCAGGGAGGAAAGGACAGGGAGAGAGGAAAGATGGCGGCGGCATAAGCAGATGCGTTTTGTTTCACTCCCTCCTTCCCTCCCTCCCTTAAAGGGAGTGCGGACGCTGAACATACAAAAAGCAAGGAATGCGGACAGTCAGGGCGAAGAACACAACACTTGCGCGTGGCAAACGCCAAGGGTCCACGCACAACAAAAGCGAGAGGAGAGAGTCATCCTGGCTATTTCTGCACTAGATGTTACAGCGTGATCATTCCACTTTCACCATCCTATGGAATCCTGGGGTTTACAGTTTGAACTGCAAACCCCAGGATTCCATAGGATGGTGAAAGTGGAATCATAGCGCTATAACACTGGAATGTGGAAATGGCCAAAGTCCACAGGATGGATCAGAGCAGCACTTTCAGGTCAAAAAAAAAAAAAACCGAACCAAGGAGCCTCGGGGGCTCTTGCTACACAAACCAAAGCCCTTGGCTGACGCCCCCTGCTCCTTTCCCGACCGAATTCTTGGTCTCGGAGGGACCGATCTCCCCCATCGGATGGCAGATCCGCCGCAGGAAAGTTTCCCCCTTTGCCTGCTGGACCAAAGGTGACAGCCACACCGACAACTCCCACAGAGCGGCGTGCCCAGAATGAATGGGCGACCGGGCGATTGCCGCTGCTGCAGCCCCGCCACTTTGGGAAGCAAGCAGAGCCCAGCTGCTCGCTTGCCCCGGCAAGCAACTCTGTTCGCCGGCATGAATGAACATGAGGCGAAGAGGGTGAGGGGATGGTGTCTTACCTACCAGACGTCCCGCTGCAGCGCCTTAAACCCTGAATGGGAAGCCCTCTGTGTGTGTGGGTGGGTGGGTGGATGGGATGCGGGCGCGAGCATCCAAGCAGCACCTGTCTGCTCACTTGCCCCGGCAAGCAACTCTGACTCTGCAAGCCAGCATGAAGGGGAAAGGGAACACTGAAGGGGAAGCTCTCCGTGTGTGGGGGGGGGGTGCAGGCACGAGCGTCCAAGCAGCGCCTGGCTGTACGCCTCCTCTCCCCTCCCACCAGCGCAGGGTCTCCTCTCCTCACCTCCGCCTTAACGCTCCAGCTCCAGCTCTCTCCTCTCGGTCTCCTCACCTCCGCCTTAACATTCAGGTTCCAGCTCTCTCCTCCTGCTCTCCGCACCTCTGGCTCCACCTCAGGCTCCTCCAGTGCTTTCCCACAAGGCAGGGAAAGATGGGGAAATGCCCAGCATGCCTCCTCTCCCCTCCTCCCAGCGCAGGGGTCTCAGAAGCACTGCTCCCATTGGCTGTGAGGCCACCTTCTTTTAAAAGGGGGCAGGATTGAGGAGCGGCGACCCCTGTGAAGTGGTCATTCGACCTCCAAAGGGGTCCCGACCCCCAGGTTGAGAACCACTGCTCTAAATAAGGGCCAGCAGAGGGCCTACTGCCAGGACAAGTAACAGCAGCTCAATGAATCCAAGTAAATTTGCATCTCCCAAAGCCTACAGGAAAGCAAGGCATGGCCAGGTTAGCTGTGTCCTCAATCCTCTGGCCTTTAATTGCATATGCTGCAGACAGAATGGAGAATGTCTAGTGGGGAAGGTCATTGGTCCTCCCCTCATCTCCCTGCTGAAGCTGACAGTAGAGCAGAGATAGAGCTGGAAGGGTGAGAGTACATGTGCACATCTAAGCGTAGCAGTTAGTATGGCAGCATGGTACAATGTGCAGAGAGTAAGCAGCTCTCAGAGGTGAACTGTTTCTGCCTTTGATTAATGAATCAGGGAGGACTGTGAGAGCCTGCTGAGGAAAGGAAAGCAGTTTATGCAGTAAGTTGCTCCCACCCCCATCTGTGATTTATTCTCTTTAAAACACCCTTTGGGCTGTTTAATCTTTTCCCAGGTTTCTCCCAGTGTTCTCAGCAGATCAAACATGTTGCTTCGGTTGCGAAGGAAGAGAGAGAATGTTTTAACCTTTCTAATGTTTTAGAAGAATTTGCCCCTCTCATTACTGGAAACTGACAAATGAATATAATTTTGTCTCTGCTTTTGGTGGATGACGTTTTCAAGCACAGTGACCCATTATGAGGGGATTGTGCTCACGAAGTTGCAGACTAATGGGAGAAGGGGATGGTTGTGCTATGTACAATGTGGTGCATCTTTTCTGGTCACTAGTACTCCATCCTCACCACTCTGGAGTTGCACTTCCAAATCTGAGAAGATATTAGCCATATGGAGTTACAAGCAAACACAATTTGTGACATTGTACAATGGTAAATATCTTGCAATGTTAAATTTCTAAAATTAGTCCATTTGTTACGTTAGAGGTTCAAATTTTGTTGTTTCTTATTGATTTTGCTGTAGATACAGCAACATTTTCAAAATCAAATAAATAACTTGAACAATTTGGAGCAAAATGTTTGGTGGTCTAAATCTATCTCTTGAGTAGTCCTTATTTGTTTCTCTTTTATTTATATAAGGATTTTATAATCTATCCAGCTTCATATCATCCCATTCCTTAAGATATAGATATTTGCTTAAACTGTACAGTGAAGAATGCTTCAGAACTGGTATTAGTGAAGATATATAGATATAGATATATAGATGGGGCTAGTTTTGAGTGGCAAGATTTGCAAACAGTGCACAGAGTAAAATTGGGTTAGTTGTTTTATATTTTGAAGTTCTAAGGCACAAATAGAATACTATATATTAATATGGAACCCAAGGGTTTACTTTGCAAGATTACTATTAATTGTTGGTATGCTTTGTTGGTATGCTTCATAGTTGGTATGCTTCATAGGCCTTTTCCACATGAGGAAATTAAAACGGGCCAGTGCATACTACCTGGAGTTTGTCTGCACCCTGGAGCAGACTAGGTCCAGACTATTTAGCATGGGTACGCACCTCGGTCCGGTCCAAAACTCCCCCAACTGGTCATCTAGCATGCTAAGTAAAGACCGGGAAAAATTGCTCTTTCAAAATTCTGGAACATGCCAATTCATACCTGCGCAGTTGTGCAGATGTGCACATTCGCACCAATGCGAGCCTGTGATCAGCGGAGGGCGGGCAGTGGGCGTGGCCAGCTTTAGCAGTTTCTCCACCCAAGAAAGGACAGGAATCCACCATTTTATCATCCTCGGAAAGCAGTTAATTCACAGTAAAAGGAAGAAAACGGCTGCAGGTACGTTGCTTTGCTTTAAATTGTAATGATTTCTACAGTGCTCTGCTTACATGTTGTGTGCTCTATGTGCCCATAGTGTGTGTCGTGGAGGGGTGGGGGGATAATGCTTGCTGGACTTTTATATCATAGCCAGGGCTGCGTGCTCTTTCCTTTCATTTTAAAACATTTACCACTACCCATTATCCCCTCATCCCAAATATCCTCCATATATACTTCTCTTGTAGCCTTGCCTGCAGTGTGGGACGACCTGCAATACTTTCCCTAGAAAATATCCCTTACTCCTTCTGGTAATTACTCTTCTTTCCTCTACATAAGAAAAACAGAGGAAAATCTTCTACATTAAAAATGCCCTTAAGATGAACATTCACTGGGAGCATGGGACTCGGAGTACTTCGTCAATCCACTCTCTCACATAAAATCAACACATGGCACTACAATAAACTTCCCTGCCCCTAAACAGAAAGTTGCCCCCCCAGGATTGCCATGCCCATTTGCCAGGGGGAGATGGAACCAACATTACTTTCACAAGGCACTGCCAGTCCCAAAATCCACCATAGGGCACTACACCACACTTCTCAGGGCATGGATACAGCCTCCCAACAGAAGGTTCTTTTCCCCCTAGGAAAACCATGGCCACCTTCCAGGGGGAATGGAACCAGCATCACTTTCCCAAAGCACTCTCATAACCATAATCCACCACAGGGAAGGACAATACACTTCCCAGGGCACAGATACAACTTCCCAAAAGAAGGTTCTGCCCTCCCTGGGAACCCCATGCTCACCTCCCAGGGGGAAATGGAATCAGCAGTGCTTTCAGAAGGCACTCTCAAACTGATAATCCACCAAAGGACACTACACTATGCTTCCCAGAGAACAGACAGCCTCCTTCCAGAATGTTATGTCCCCCCTGGGGAAACCATGCCCACCTCCCAGGGGGAGAGGGAAGGGCAAGAAATTTCTGTAGGCACTGCTACTCCCAAAATCCACCTCGGAGCACTACACTACACTTCCAGGTCCACGGATACAGCCTCCCAAAATAAGGCTCTGCCCGCCCCCCGGAACACCAGGCCCACTGCCCAGGGGGAGAGGGAGGGACAGGAAACTTCTCGAGGCACTGCTACTCCAAAAATCCAGCTCAGGGCAATACACTACACTCCCCGGCCCATGGATACAGCCTCCCAAAAGAAGGCTCTGCCCCCCACCAGGAACAAAATTCCCAACCTCGTAGGGGGAGATGGAACCCTCAGCACTTTCAGTAGCCGCTCTCACACACAGAATCCACAAAGAGTCACTACACTACGCTTCCCAGAGAACAGACAGCCTCCTTCCAAAAGGTTCTGCCCACCGTAGGGAAACCATGCCCACCTCCCGGGGGAGATGGAAGGGCCATGACTTTCTGAGGTCAATGCCATCCCCAAATCCACCGCAGGGCACTACAATAGACTTCCCCGGCCACTGATACAGCCTCTGTAAAGAAGTTGCCCTCCCACTCCCGGAAGCCAGTCTAACTCTGAGGGAAATGGAACGCGTGGCCCAGAAACCAGAAAAAAAATTAAGTACGATAGGCAAAGATTTCACATCATTAAACAAATCCTTTATTATAACTAACATACAACTTCAAGTACACTCGGGGGGGGGTTGCAGGGAGGGGAAATGGGTCGGGACGTTGAAAAAGGAAGGGGAATTATTTATGACTTTTACTAATTAAAGGTCTCCTATATTCTCCATTATTATGTTCTTAAGGTCTCTGATTTCCTCTGTTATGCTTTCATAGGAGTGGGAGATTGGGTATAAAAGTCAAAAAGAAGGTGGCCTGGGACTTCCAAATTTAAAATGGTATTATTATGCAAATCAATTGAGATATATCATAGAGGGGGTTTCAGGAAAGGGTGATTTAGATTGGTTAGAGATAGAAGATATGAATATTGAGACAAAATTAGAAAATATATTTTTTAGGAATTTTTCAAAGAAAGAAATGGAGAAGATAGAAAATCCTTTTATAAAAAATATAATAGAAATATGGGAAAAAAATAAAAGAAAATTAATACCGAATATATCAATATTAACTCCGATAGTGATGATGGAAAAATTTCCAATAAATTTAAGAGAAATAATAGAGAAAGAAATAAAAAAACAAAAAATTTATAGATTAAAAGAATGGATGAAAATAATGATAAATAAAGATAGAATGAAAGAGAGATTGCAGGAAACTAAAATATCCTGGTTTAATTATATACAATTAGAGCAATGGACAAAGAGTATGAAAAGATATGTTAAGGATTTTAAAGAATATACTAAATTTGAACAAATTATTATTCAAAGAGAAAATATGCAAGAAAATGAAATACTAAAAGGTATTACAAGTGAAATATATAAAATATTAGCAAAAGAACAAGAAGAGGATTTTCTTAGAAAAATATGGGAGGAAGAGATAGTACAAAATATAGATATACAAGAATGGAGAAAAATTTGGAAACAACGTCATTTAAAAAAATTATCAATAAGAATAAAAGAGAATTATTATAAATTAGTGTGGAAATGGTACTTGACTCCAGTGAAATTAAATCAAATAGATGAGAAATATTCAAGATTATGTTGGAGAGGATGTCAAGAAATTGGTACATATATGCATATGTGGTGGAATTGCAATAAGATAATGGAGTTTTGGCAAAAGGTTTTTAAAGAGATAAAAGAGATTATAGGAGCAGATATACCAGTATGTCCAAATATTGCATTGTTATCTATATATGATAAGGTTGAGTGTACTCAAGTAAAGAAAGAATTAATAACAAATTTGTTAACTGCAGCGAGATTAATAATAGCAAAAAAATGGAAAGCAAATGAAAAATTTCAAATAGAGGAATGGTATAACGAAGTGTGGAAAATCGTAATTAATGATAAACTAACATGTAGAATTAGGTTTATGAAAGGTTTGGTTAAAGGGAATGATTTTGAAGAAATTTGGAAAATATTTTTGGATAAAGTTCTGAAAAGAGATAGTAATACTACCCTGTCAAAAGAAGAATGGCAATTTTGGAAAGTGGATTAAATAAAAAGTTGGCTCTGGGGGTGGGTATTTTTTAGTTTTAGTTTTGTTTTTCTTTTATGTTGTATATTTTGTAATTCTTAGTAGGTGTGTGTTTTAAACTTGTGATTTATAGATTTAAAAGGATAAGTGATGTCAATGTTTTTTTAAAAAAAAAAAGTTAAAAGAATTAACAATAGAAATAGATTAAAGGGGATGTGAAAAATATTGAATTAAATGTGAAATTATAATAGTTGAACAGATTTATAAATTTAAGGGTAAAGGTGCAAAATAACAATGAAAGTTAGTATTGCTTAAGAGAAGAGAAAAAAAGAAAAAGAAAAAAATTATTTTTTTTTAATTCACTATTATGTATATCACATGGTGTTTAATTTTTTTTTCTTGTTTTGTATTTGTGATTTAGTTATATAATTAATAAAAATTTAAAAAAAAAAAAAGGAGTGGGAGATTGAGAGCTGCAGGCCAGTAGTCGCCTCAGACACACTCCGCTGCACAGTGTCATCTGTGGGGAGAACCAAAAAAAAGGGATTGGTGAGTCATGCTATGCATGGAAATCTTCGCAGTAGGACACCAAGAACGGGTGGTCATCTTTCCCCCTCATTGGAAGCATGCACTTACAGAGGCTTGTGGTTTTATCCTCTATTTCTTGCAGGCGGGCCAAGATCTGCTCCACTCGAGACCTCTTCCACCAACATCCTGGAGCTACGCGAAAGGTTAAAACAAACGCCTAGTGACTTACAATGCACATATATCACAGCTTGAAATTTGATGCCAAGGACACATCCATTAGCGTAAACCCAAATGATTGGGTTCCTCTCTATTGGGTTTAGCGTCAAGATTCACTTGCCGGGTGTGGATGGACCTGGAATCTCTTCACCGGTTGCTCCTTGCCCCGCTGGGTCCTGGATTGTGACCTTTGCTGTAAATAAAATAAAAGTAGAATTAAAATTAAATGTACTCTAATGAATCCTGGGCTGGTCTTCAGTTAGCACACAATACAGTTCAAAGAACAAAAATACACTCACCTCCAACATTCCAGACACCTTCCTCTGGCAGGTTGATTATGAGCCATTCAGGGCTTGAGGCTGAGGAAGGTGCAGCTGTTGTTTCTGATCGTCCTCCTGTGTCTTACATAAAAATATGGAGAAGCCTTTCAAGTTATGGCCACCATTAGGCTTGCATGTAATGCTTTTGAAAGTAATTGTGCTTTTCCTGATTCCAGAAAAAAATAAGAACTGTGTTACCTTGCAGCACGCTGGGCCCTGGCAGGTCTAAATCCTCCCCTTCTGTCGTGTCCTCAGTTAGGATGCTCTCCTCCCCTGCTGCTTGAGGGTTACAAAACACACAAAAGAGTACTATCAATGGTATAGCATGCTACACTGACACGCATCCGAAATGCCATGTGCTAAATACCAGGCAATTTTCAAATTGAAGATAGATAGCATTTCCGGAAAAGTATTGCTTTACAAATCATCAGTCTAATTCAGATAAAATTAACTTTGCACTATCTTCCCTCTCTTGAACGCTGCCTGCCTCCTCCATGCGGCGGGTGTCTGTTGTGTCACGTCATCTTCCGCCTGTCAGGATAGCACATGCAGATTTATGTACAGATGCTGGTTGCTACAGGAAGGAGCAGCAGGCCCTGTGGGGAAGGATGATAACAACTGCAAAGATGCAGTTGTTCTTGAAATTGAAGGGTGGAAGCATTTACTCGCATCCTCTGCGCCTCTCCTGCCACGATGGACGACCCGCTGCGTTCCATAACCTTAATCTCTTCCGATAGTTTGTTCATAGATTCATTTTGCTTCTTCCTTAGCTCTGCTTGTTTCTGTATAAATAGCCCCCTCATCACTGCCTTCGACGCATCCCAAACTGTAGTTGTTGCAACTTCATTATCCATGTTCTCTTTGAAGAAAAATTATAATTCTTTTCTGCAGAGTTGTACTACATTTTCCTGATACAAAATACTATCATTTAGTCTCCAATTCCATCTTTTCCCAACCATCTGCATATGAACAATTACTGGATTGTGATCGCTGAAGGTTTTGGGTAATATAACTGCTGATTTTATCTTGTTCAACATTGTCTCAGAGATCCATATCATATCAGTTCTGGACCATGTACCATAACGATTTGAAAAAAAATGTATAATCTTTCTCTCTGGAATGTTTATGTCTCCAAATATCCCTCAATTGATACTCGTACACCAACCTAAAGAAATCGTTGAGAAGTTTCCCCTGATTACTCAAGTGGTGTGTTTTAGTTCTGTCCAGCTACATATCAACCACATCATTTAGGTCTCCCAAGAGACATAGTTGTTCATATGATTGCTCTTTTAACCTCCTCCCTAGATCTTTATAAAAACTTGCCTTAGCGTTACATGGAGTATATACTCCTACCACAAGAATCTTAATCCCATTATATTTAATTTCTACACCCACAAATCTTCCATTTTCATCACTGAATCTCAGAGTAGGGAATAGATGTGATTTAACATATAGCGCAACCCCTCGTTTCTTAACTGTGGCAGCTGATACAAATACCTCTCCTAATCTCGTGACCTGGAGAGTTTTTGTATCTTTGGCTTTAATGTGGGTTTCCTGCAAACAACTAACTTCTGGGTTTAGCTTCTGTAAATAATGGAAAATTTTCTTCCTTTTAATCACGGAGTTCAGGCCATTTACATTCCACGTTAAGATTGTTGACATTATTTTCCTCCTGAGGCAATTGCAACCAGTTCATCTATATTCATATCCAGTAAACTAGTATCTTGACCCTTGTCCTTATCCTTAGTTTCTTCTTCCGCACATTCATCCTTTGCTTCTGGTTTTTCTCTTTGTGCTACTCCTACCAAGTCTTGGTTCATTGAGTCCATATTTCTTCCTCGTGGGTGTCTACTTGTTCGGGGTGGGAGCGGACTTGATCTTCTTATTTTTTCACCAAATTTCTCCAGAAAGTCATGAACCTTATTGATTGAGTTAAGCCGAAATCTCTGGTGTTCGTAGTCCACAACCACCCCCTCAAGTCTATCCCATCTAAATGGAATCTTGTAGTCCTTTAACTTTGAAACTAGGAAGTCATATTCTTTTCTTTTACACAAGATTCTAGAAGGGATTTCCCTCAACAATATAAGTTGTCTACCTTTTTCAAACAGTGGTGAACGATTGTGTTCTTCAACAATCTTATCTTTTGTAGAGCGTTTGATAAATTGGACTACCATATCTTGTGGAAGATTTTTTTTTTTTGCCACAGTTGATTGGACCCTATAAACCAAATCTATTTCATTTTCCATAATATCCCCTTCTATCTCCATGAAATTGGCAAATAGTGTAACCATCTTTTCTCTAATATTCTCTCCCTCCCCCTCCGCCAAACCTCTAATCTGCAAACAAGAATCTTTTTGTTTTTGCTCCAACAGAGCAAGCTTATCCAGTTGGTTTTCTAGTTGCTTCTCCACTACGGAGGAGGAAGAGCTCACTTGCTGTTTTAATTCCCCAATCTCCTTCTTATTAACCTCGATATCCTCTCTATTCTGTATCACATCTTTCTTAATCTGAACTAGCATATCCCGCATTTCTTTCATTTGTCCCTTTAACTCAGACATATCATTTTCAATATTTGTCATAAAATTCCTCATTTCTTCCATAAATTTCTTTTGAGAATCTGAGGGGTCCCCTGTGGAATCTCTTCTTGCTGAAGTGTCTGAGGTAGCACCACGCACTTTGCCAGACCTCATTGTCTTGTCCTTTCCTGTCTGCTTCTCAATTAAATATACAGTCAAGGCTTACACTAATAGACCAGATTATACTACCAATATCAGTACATATCTATTACCCTCTATTGGTAAATGACTTGTACATAACATGACACATGTATATGTATACATATATAGACAAATATATATTCATATACATACACATATACCCATACAATATGCAATATATCAGTATATAATAACAACAGAATGTATATATCAGTATTGGACAGTTTGTTAAGTACAAGGACTCACAGAAGAAGCCACCACATTTAGTTTCATGTAAACAAATAATAAAGCATTTTCCAAAATCCAAAATGGGTTTAACAGTTTATATCTTTTAGGGCTTCTTAGCACAAATAAATAAATAAATAAAATAAAATAAAATAAAATAAAATAAAATAAAATAAAATAATAATTTTAAAAAATTAGGTTATCACCTTTTTAGCCCAGAGAAAAGTTCTGAAGATTAGTATTTGTTGATAAAGACACTAATAGTTGGGGAATAGGAAGACAGAAGTGAAGGTGAATTGCATAAGACAATAAAATTGAAGATAATGGTGCAAAGGAAGGGGGAAGGAGGAATATCTATCACTATTCTAAACACAAAATATCCACACCAGCCCCCCTTCTCTCCTCTCCTTTAGAAACCTCTTCCGTTTGTTCCTCATTCCTTGTCCTCCCATACCGTGTGTCTTATTCTTTTTCCTCCGCGTTCCTCCGTGTCCTTAAGCCTTCATTTTTGCTTTCTTTACGTTCCTTGGTCTTCAATTCTTCAACTCTACGTACCCTTTAACTCCTTGCTTGCTCTTCCTCTGGTGCCTCCTTACTCCTCTGCTCACTCTCACTCGTCGTTGTTTGTTGTTCGTTTCTCCTATTATGCTTCTCATTCCTTTACTCTCTCTCGGCTTCCCGTTTCTCACCTCTCTCTTTCACTCCTCTTAGATTCCTTTTCTTTATCCACCCTTAGCCGAATTCGGTACTTTGTAGCACTCAATCTTTACTTCGGCTTTGGGGTTCTCAATGCTCTTCAGCTCCCATGGAGCAGGGAACACAGCCGAATGTATGGAGGGAAAAAAACGCTGATTCCGCCCAGGGTCCACCTGTTGTGCATTCATCACTGTGCACCGTCTATTTATATCTATCCACTCTCCATGCCCGTGACTGCACCGTCAAAAATCAAATATAAACCTCCAATAAAAAAGAAATTCAAATCTCTGCTAACCACAGAGTCAGGTGGGGTCCGGTGGTAGGGATAGGGGGGGATTAACCCACCCCTAGCGGGCACAGACGGCTGCTGGGAGCAGCCGCTACAACTGCCTCGTACCGGCGAGGGAAAAAAACCAAGCCTCGCAAGAGAGCGGCTGACGTTGCCGCCAGTTGGCAGTCCTTGCTGCACACCTCCCCGGTGTGAAGATGAGTCAAGCTAAAAAAAAAACAAGTAATTTAAGCTTGACGGGCTGTATCCGCCGCAAAGCTCAGGTGGAGCACCCGAGGTTCGTGCCTCCCTTCCTCACACCGGAACCGGCGAGTTGTGCCTTTCCTGATATGAGGCAACAATTTAAATGGTGTATGAGAATCTGTAACGCATTTTCCGTTCCGCGGACATGGCAGTAATATCATGACAGTATTTGTGACGGGCACTGCTGGGTGTATCTCCTTATTAGTGAGGGGTAATGCATTCGAGACACTTGAATCAATTAACATAACCTTACAGAAGGAGTAAGTAGCAGACTTGTATGCAAATTATGGGGGAAGGGATAAAGGGACATGCACAGTACACAAGCGCAACATGGGGGTTAAAGGGAACAAACCTTTACAATCATAGAATCATAGGAATGTATAGTTGGAAGACACCACAGGGGCCATCGAGTCCAACCCCCTGGCATGCAGGAACACCCTCAAAGCACTCCCGACAGATGGCCATCTAGCCTCTGCTTAGCAACCTCCAAAGAAAGAAACTCCACTGCACTCTGAGGCAGCATATTCCACTGCCAGGCAGCCCTGACTGTCAGAAAGCTCTTCCTGAGGTTCAGGCGGAATCTCCTTTCCTGTAGCTTGAATCCATTGCTCCTTGTCCTGTTCTCTGGAGCAGCAGAAAACAAGCCCTCTCCCTCCTCTACATGCCATCCCTTAAAAACCCTTCTCACCAGTATCTTTCTGTAAACTGGCATGCCACCACCTTGATAACAGGAGGGTACCATGTGATGTAGACACGGCAACATTGCCAAATACTTTCTGCCGCAGGTCATCTGTGTGTACATTACTGCATCAGAAGCACATTGAAGGAGGGCGCAGAAGTCATGCATCATGGGAAAGCAGAGGCAGTAGTACAAACAGAGTGTTTCCAGGGACAGGTGCCAAAGCGGGAAACACCAAGCCATCCTTATTAAAAAAGGGAACTCGTAACACAATATGAACAAATTAGTTTTATTACGCAGGCAAGAAATGAACAACTTACAAAGTATAGAAGCCAGCAACAAGTTATTAGGGTCCAGACTGCGGAAGGAAGCTTTTTCTTAATGTAAATGTGTGCCCCTATGATTTTAATTCTTGTGCTACTTAAATGCCGCAAATGCAGTAGCACTGTTACCCCATTATTGCATGCTTTCTTATTCACAGTTCCTCTGTGGGAGAATTCCATTTTGGAGGAAAGTCATTTTCTGTGGTTGGGGAGGAAACCCATTCTCGAAATCATTTGCATTATCCTAAACAGCACATGCCTTTAATGATTGAAAATTCTATTTTTTTCCATCCCCCTAGAAGAACCTTCTGTAGACGCCCAAACCACTGATAGCACCATTCCCACGGTGGTAGTGTCACCTAGATCAAGGCTTCAGATAGTTCGTTCCAGGGACCGAAGTGGAAGGAGAAATGACACCTTCATCGTAGCAATAGCTACAATGGAATTTATTAGGGAGCAGCAGGAACAGCACAGCGTACAAGGGAGTTTGATATCCTGATAAGGACAATGGAACGCCATCACCAAGAACTCATAGCCGTTCTAAGAGAGGGAAACGAGGCGTTGAAGGAAATGATAGCTCTGTTCCTTCAGGCTATAGAAAATAGCGCAGAAGAAAGAAGAGAGATAATTTCCCTCCTCAGAGTCTGTGCCACATGTATGACCACCCTGGTGGCATTATTGGGAGGGGGAAATGCTGGTGTGGGAATCACAACGAGGCAGGATGCCACTGCAAGCCGCATTCCTCCAGGAGGGGAGTCAAGCTGGGGCCTTGCCCTTGAAGGCACCTCCTCATCCTCCCAAGCACAACGACCAAGTGTAAAGGTTTCCTGCCCAAAGAAAACCTTTCAGCGCTATAGCCCCTGAGTCATTTCTCCACTAATCTGTTTCTGTATTCCTTTTTTCTATTTACATATATACTCAGGGTTGAGTTTTTTTCAAAAAAATTTGGCCTCTTGCAGTTATATTATTAATAATTGGATCTTTGGACTTGTTCGTGTCCTTTTGCTTCCCATCAATGTTAAGTTCCAAGTTTAAGATTTCCCACTATTAAATTGTTGTTGGTATTTATCTGAAGTTGCTCACATAGTATGCTTCAAAGTTGTCTTGTGCAAAATAACAACACTGGAAAAATCAAGTTGCTACTGGTAAGACTGGGGTTGTGGTGCATATTTTTATTTACACTGTGGTTAGGGAAATGTAAATGAGAGAAGAATCTGTGGTTTTTAAAGAAAACAAAGGCAATTTTTATTTACAGAAGTCGTTAATATAGAAACTTTAAAAGCATGCAACAAACTTATGTACAACAGAAAACAGAGTAGGAACTTTCTGAAAGGGAAAGGTGTCTCAGGACAGGGCATAAAAACTGTAACTATTATTAACATTATTTGTAAAGGGGGGGTTGGGAAACTTGGGGATCCCTACACAGCAAGCTAAACAAAGAAGAAGAATAAGTTTTTGGGAATGCTCTTTCCCTGGAGGCTAAAAAATGATGTGGAACCCACCTCAGGCCTTAAACATTCCCTGAAGCAATGAGGCTTGCTATGGCAGCCCTAAACCCTTTCCCCCTCCCTCAGCCTCCTTCCTGAGGCATAAGGATGGATCTCTTCCAGCTGACTGGGAAGATGTACTAGTGGTGGTGGTGCAAGGTCTGGGTGCAAGATGTGACCCTTACTTTCACAAATGTTGTGTAACATGACACAAGCTGAAATCACTGGAAGAAAGTTCTGTTCGGATACTGTCAATGGTGCCAAAAGACATCCCCATCTAGCTTTCAGCCTTCCAAAGGCGTGTTCCACAACATTCCTGCACCTATTAAAAACCCTGTTGTACGCGATCTTCATTGGGTCTAGTTGTCCTCCATAGGGTTTCATCAGCCACCGTGAAAGGGGGTAGGCTGCATCACCCAGGATAACCAATTTGAACCCCATTGATGGTTATAGTAGGGTTCCCTGGGACAAAACTTCCCACCTCCATGGCCTGCCACAGGGAGGAGTAGCAGAAAACAAACGCATCATGTGTTCTTCCAGTAAATCCAAGTAGTATGTCTATAAACCTCCCTGTGTGATCTACAGTTCCCTGAAGCAGGATGGAGAAGGAGCTCTTCCGGTTGATGAACTCTTCCGCTCTTCCCTTTGGTGGCCGGACAGGAATATGGGTTCCATCAACTGCCCCGATACATTGAGGAAATCCCATCTCATGGAAGCCGTCCATAATCCGTAATTGTTAATAGAAAAGAATCAAATGTTAATTGCTATCTGTGTTAAAAATGAAAAATATAGTGGTGGATGTCCCATGTCCTCTTACGCACGTGCCATGTTGAACAACCGTGGCGTTTCTAAATCTCTTTAAGGGTGTTTTCCCTTTGCCCAGTGTTGGATGTTGTTTGTGAGAGTGCCTTTAATTACTGTGAGGCACATGTCCATGGTGGGCATGTTAATCTTGGGGGCGGGGGCAGAGCCTTTTTGGAGGAGATATCTTGTGACCTGTACAGTGTAGGGTCATGCCTTATGTTCGATGTGGTGTGTGAGAGTGCTTTTTTTAAAATCATTTTATTCAAGTTTCCAATATAAAACTAAGATTTGTAAATGCATTTTACATGAATTGTTGTTGTTCTTCCACACTGATCTAGATCTCATTTTCAATATCTCTTAACATGCTTATATTATTGTATCACAATGTACTGCTTATATTACATGTTGGTTCTTGCATTTCCCTCTCCACTTCCTGCTTCATGATATATTACCTGTAGCCACCTCATTGATTATTTAAACCATGAATTACCCATTTCCATCTGTCAGTACCCAGCAATTACCCATCACATTTTGCCATTCTTTTTGAATCTCATCGTATGATTTCCCTTTTAACCTCTGAGAGACCATATCTGCATTTCTATTTTCCATAAGTGTCCCCTACCATTGTTCTATTGTGGGTATTTGCTGTGTCTTCCACAACTTTGCATATTCAATACGTGCTGTTGTTATCATGTACAATATTATTCTCCAATACTTCTTTATATCAGTACCATCTAATACATCTGTCATATTTAATAAGTACAATTCCGGTATCTTTATGAACTGAACTTGCATTAACTCACATATTTTGTTATGTATCTCATTCCAATATTTCTTTACCTTAGGACATGTCCACCACATATGGTATATCGTACTGACCTCTTTCTGACATTTCCAACATAGTCCATTACCTGTATTATAAATCTTTTTTAATTTATCTGGTGTCATGTACCATCTATGAAACAACTTATAGTAATTCTCTTTCAAATGTTGGGCTACTGTAAACTTCTGGGTTTTTTTCCAGCTCTGTTCCCAAGAATCTAGTTGTATTGGATGTCCGATACTCTAAGCCCATAAGATCATTGCTGCCTTAACTGTTTCTTCCTGCCTCTCCTGATGCAATATTTCTTGATATATACAAGCTTGTAGGTGGCACGGATTTTCAAATAACCATTTAATTACTCCAGTTCTCTCTTTTACTTCAATTCCATATGTTTTTAAGTCCATCTGAAATCTTTCAGTTAACTGTCTGTAAGGGAACCAACTTAATGTTATTCCTTCTTGTTGCAGTTTTTCTCTTGTTTTAATCTTAAGGTTATTAGGAATTGACATCTCCAGTATATCATCATACCACAGCCATTTATCAGTCTCAGTCCATCTTCCAAAAAACGCTTCTTGGGGAGAGGCCCATGTGGGGAGCTGCTGTATGTTTTTAGATTTATAATCATCCCATATTTTCAAAAGCAATTTTCTGATGTAGTGATGTATGAAATCTTTATCTATTTTTGCTTTACCATAAAACATATAGGCATGCCACCCCATCCTCAGGTCTGCTCCCTCTAGTGCCAGCATTCTCATATCTTGTAGATCAACCCAATCTTTTATCCACGTAAAGGCTGCTGCTTTGTAATATAATTGAAAATCTGGTAATCCCATTCCACCTCTAGTTTTCTGATCTGTCATGATATTCCATTTTATTCTAGGTTTTTTTCCTTGCCATATAAATTTAGTTAATTCTCTTTTCCACTGTAAAAACAGTCTCATATTGGTTATAATAGGTAAGTTTTGAAACAGAAAGTTCATTTTTGGAAGGACATTCATTTTTATTGCAGTTGTCCTCCCCAACATTGAAAGACGCATAGCAGTCCAGCTTTCCAGATCTTTAGTTATTTCTTTCCATTTTTTTCAGTTATTTTGAAATAATTCATTGTTTCTTTTTGCTATCCAGACACCTAAATACTTTGCTTTTTGTCCCCTATTGAATCCTGTTATTTGTGCTAATTCCTTCTCTTCTCTCTCAGTCATGTTTTTAGTTAAAAGACTGTTTTTTCCTTATTAACCTTAAATCCTGAGAATTCTCCATATTCTTGAACTATTTTCCTCATCTCTTCAATGCTGCTTCTTGGATCGTCCAAAAACAGAACCAAATCATCAGCAAAAGCTTTTAACTTATATTGATATTTCTTGATTTGGACTCCTTTTATGTCTTTGTCTCCCCTTATAGCATTGTTAGGTATTTCCAAAGTCATAATAAACAACAAAGGGGACAAAGGGCAACCTTGTCTTGTCCCTCTATGTAGTTCTATCATCTGTGTTCTCTCACCATTTATAACCAGTTGAGCTTGCTGTTGACTGTAGATTGCTTCAATCCATGAAATGAACTTTTCTCCAGCCTGCATCTGTTTAACTGCAGTCTTCATAAATGGCCAACTGATCATGTCAAAAGCCTTCTTCGCATCTACAAAGATCATGGCCATTTTCCGTTCATTATCCTTTTCATAGTATTCAATTATGTTTAAGACCATTCTGATGTTGTTTCTCAAAGATCTTTTCGGTAAAAACCCGTTCTGGTCCTCATCAATGACCTCTGCCAACACTTTTTTAAGTCTCGTTGCTAGGATTGAAGCAAAAATCTTATAGTCTATATTCAAAAGTGATATTGGTCTGTAGTTCTTTACATCAGTCAGATCTCTTTGAGAGTGCTTTGATAAATTACTGCACATTGCATTTCCCCCCACCAGGTGAGCATGTTGTCCCTGAAGGGATCAGAACCTTGTGGAAGGAGATGACTTCTGCTCAGATAAATGTTAGGTTGTGCCTTCTGTTGGCTATGGGGAGTGAGAGCACCTTCAGAAAGTAACGTGAGATCCATTTCCTCCAAAAGGTGGCCATGGTCTTCCAGGGAGGGCAGAAACCTCTGGTGGGAAGCTTTGTAGGCCCTGGGAAGTATAGTCTTGTGCCTTGTTTCGTATTTTCAGTGGGACATTTCCCTGAGATATTACTGGGCTTTCCATTTCCCCCAGGTAGGTGGGGATGGTGTTCCTAGTGGGGGCAGAACCTTCTGGAAAGAGGCAGTCTGTGGGATGGGATGGTTTTGGGAAGCGTAGTGTGGTGGATTTTGGGACTGGCATTGCCTTGAGAAAGAACTGGGCCTTCCCTCTCCCCAAGGAGGTGGGCATGATGTTCCTGGGGGGGCATAACCTTCTGTTGGGCGGCTGTTTCCGCACCCTGGGAATTGTAGTGTAGTGACCTGCGGTGGATTATGGGTGTGGCAGTGTACATGGAAAGCAGCATGTGTTGCATTCCCTCAATGTACAGAAGCAGGAGAATGCATAGGCATGACAGAAGTTTGTGGACACCCTTGAGGTTTGTCTAGGTACGAGGGGAATGTTGAAGGAGAATAGTATGGTCCCCAGCATATGTGGAGAAAACTATTCTATTTCTCACAGACCCAGTTTCATTGCTATGCAAAAGTCATACTCATTCTCCGATAGTTTCCAAAGCAAACAGTCGACGACACCAGCACATACTCTATCACAAGGCACACCTCAATGACTATCTCGGCCACTGTGGAGATCCCCAAGCCAAAAAAGTATTAGCAGTTTTCCTTAAGATCAGGGGGTGGTGAGCCACCAGACAGTAACGGCCACTCTCTCCTCCACAGGAATAGGTTCCCACATGTCTGTGCTCCTTTTCTCCATGTGGGGACGCAGATGCTCAGCAATCTCGAACAGGGTGGCCTTGGTCATCCAAAAGTGATATAGCCACTGGTCATCATTCCATTTGGCCAAGACCTCATCGGTCCACCATGTCCTGCGCATCCTCTCCTGAACCCACCATCTTCTTGGGCGTGGCACACTTCGGGAGCCTCTTAGCAGGGGCGCATACAGGCTTAAGTCATCTTCATCATGGACCCACGAGGCAGCAAAGGAAGCCTGACTGAGGGCACTTGCACTGGCTCCTCATGGGTATCCACCCACCCATAGGAGCCTGTACCTCCTGGCTTGGGCTCTGGTCCATTGGCGTTGCAGTGCTGCCATGCCAAGTTCCAGAACAGTAAGAAAAGGTGCCAAGACCGTGGCAATGTTTATGGTCCGCTGTTCCTCCATGGCCAAAGCTGGACAAGGCAACAGAGTTGCAACAAAGAGGATCCAATAGCTAGCTAGCTCTATCAGATCGAGGGACCACACCTGGCTACTTCCAAACATTTATTTCTCTCCAGAAGCTTCCCAGGAAGGAGGGGCCGTAGGAGGGGCCATGGGAGGAGCTGGGGGGCAGTACGGACTTTCGCACGTACGCATGTACGTAATGATGTACAGAAATAAGAAAAAAAAAACAATCACAGCTGGCAGGGGTGGGTTAAGGAGACTTTTGGGAGTGGCCATGGGGAGACAGTGTGAATCAATTAACCCGCGCTACTATGAACCGCCCTGGAACGAACGGCAGAAGGGCTTAAAGGAAAATCCATGCTGTTCCGAGCCCGGAAGAACTGGTAAGGAACATCACGGAGTGAATCCTGGCCATGTGCGGAAAAGGCCATATTGGTAAAACTTCATAGTAGTTTTACAAATCTATTTCAAAGCCTGCCCACACTGTTTTCTGTTATATCTGATCTCCTTAACCTAGCCTTTTGCCTTTGATGAGAGCATTAGTCTAATAATTTTAATAGCATAATTCTGCACTATGTGCAAGCAACTGCTGTGGGTCAGGAAGCTGCATTCCCCTCTCCGGGAGGATGGATGGCACTCCCTCTGTCTCCCTCTTCACACCCAATTTTCCAAATGCTTTTGAACCAAAATGCCTTTCAAAACTCCTGGGATTAGGGGACAATTATGCCCCACTTTGGTGGCCCTAGGCCAGATGGGGCTTTCAACAGGAAGTAGCAGCAAGTGTGCCCTCAAACTATCCTGAATTGGCATGTTAATCTTCTGTTGCCCCACTTTTTCAGCTACTTTTAGAATGTCCTGGTTTCTCTCTCTTCCTTCCACAAAATTAGCTCAGGAGGGGGGAAAGGAGAAAAGAGGATGGAATCTTGTCCTTCCCAGTAAGCAAAGGTAAAAGCAAATTGCTACAGTCTCTCTTAGCTTGTATGGTCTTCTTCATTAATAACTTTTGCCATCTTGATCACACTCAAATATTGAGTGGCAACATGCATCCCAGTTTTCATCTGTGGAATGTTGGAGAGTATGCTACCAATGAATACCAGGTGTTGTAGTCTATATTTCAGAGGAAGGAACTGGCATCTCTCAGTATTCCTTGTGTAAGAAGATCCCATGAAATTCATGAGGTTACTATAGGCCAACAGGAGATTTTAAGGCACATGTGTTCACACACACACACACACATTGGGAGGTCACATTTCTGGATCACTTCTTGCTGAAGAAAAGCCCTCTGCTGAACCTAAAATGGTTTGTGGGGAATACATTACACATAATACAAACATGCGTGCGCACACGCACACACACAGATGAACAAAAACAACCTTCCCACAAGTAATAAGCTAGCACGTCTAAATCTTCTTATATAGGGAAACTACAGAGAATACGGGATTTTCTGTTCAACCATCCAGAGGCCAACTTGGTCACTGTGCATTTGCACAGTTAGAATTGGTGTACTGACTGCACCCATTCCTTGAGAAGTCAGATCTGGTTGTGGGAACACATGCCTTGATTACATCCTGTTTGGACTACTGTAAGATGATCTATGTGGGACTGCCTTTGGAAACTGATTGGAAACTTCAGCAGGTCCAAAATACTGTGGCTAGGCTGTTGACCAGGGCTGGTTACAGGGATCATGTGACTCCTCTGGTGAACCAGCTTTGTTGGCTACAGGTCCATTTCCAGGCAGAATTCAAAGTGCTGGTTTTGACCCTTAACGCCCTAAATGCTTGGGTCCAGACTATCAAAAGACTCTATGTCCTTTTATAAATCAATAAGAGTATTAAGATCTCCAGGGAAGGGCTTACTCTCAGTTCTATCACCTTTGCAGGCATGGTTTTTTGTGAGTTTTTTTTTTTGAAGGAAGCTAGTAAATGTTATTATTTATCTTCTGTTAATATATTTATATTTATAATTTATTTATCTTCTGTTAATATATTTATATCCCATAAAATTCCCTCAGGGGCTTCTGCCCTTTTCTATATAGGAAAGAAATACCAGTATCATGCCATGTTAATTTCCTCCCCTTCTCTCCTTTCTTCACTTCCCCCACTCCTGCCAAGTTTCATCATATATATATATTCTCTTTTTATTTTGTTGCAAACATTTATAAAGGAATGTTATTTACAAAGATTAAAGATTATTTACAAAGATTTACAAAGATCTTGTACAAATTATAGACTAAATATTCTCCTTACATAATATATCCCAAATGAAGGAAAATAAAGGAGGTCAAAGTCAAATATAAATATATGTCATGCCATCTAAATTATTCTCTAAAAGCTATGACAAACGTTTCCCCCATTTCTCACCAAAATATATAATCAGATCTTCCCATTGATTCTTAAAATTGTTTAGTGATTTATCCTTCACCAAGCTTGTCAATTTATCCATTTCTAATACTTCATAAATATCTATAATTCATGTGTCTATGGTGGGAGGTTCTTCCTTTTTCCACGCTTTCGGGTAAAGAATTCTAGCTTTAGTTATCAGATTAAGTGCTAATTTCTTGTACCGCTTTCCAACATAATTCTCAATTAACGTATTTAACAAATACAACTCAGGTTTCATTGGAAAGTTCTTCCTTATGATTTTTGTTATTTATGTATGTACAGTCTTCTAATACCTTTTTGCTTTCTTGCAGTTCCACCAACAATGGTAAAACGAGCCTCTTTCAGATTTGCATTTCCAACAGTTTTCACTCCTCCCTCTATAAATTTGAGCAATTGTGGGCTCTGCCCACAAATGCCATTATGGGTGTCCCCACAAGAAGCTTTTTACAATTTGGTAAGCAAACCTCAAAATAATTGGTGGACATATAAAGACCTATTAAGATTTCAAGGTAATGAACCAATTTTCAAAACTAAAGAAGAATTGCCACTTGATGGGATAAACTGTCCTTGGTTTTTATACTTACAGCTATATACCAGATTTAAACAAGATAAGAATGAAGAACAATTAAGTGATTCTCCCTCAGAGTTAGAGGCCATCTCGGAAGCTGGCAAAAAACATATCACAGACAAATTTTATAAGCTTATCTTAAAATGGGAATTAGAATACGAGACTGTTAAAAGCAGTATGATAAAATGGACTCAAGATGTTGGATATCCACTTCAGTTTGACGATTGGTTACAGGCTTGGAAAGATTTAAATTTTACAGCCTGTCAAACATTTAAAGAAAACTATTATAAGATGTTATATAGATGGCATCTAACTCCAGTTTAAATTATCTTTGCAAGCATGGTTGATGACAATTCAAGAGAGAGCCTTCTCTGTGACTGCTCAGACTGTGGTACTTCCTTCCACAGAGTTCTGGCTTGGCCCCCTCCCCATTCATCTTCCTACAGGCAGGTGAAGACATCTTTATGCAGGCAGGGTTTTGGATCTTGAATTTTAATTATGAAGAGGTCATGTGTGTGTCTAAAGCAGTGTACTATATTTTTATCTTTTTTTAATTTAATATTTTCAATATATTTCAAGTATTTTAACTATTTTTAGGCATATTTTAATAACTGGAATGTTTAATTTCTTTTTAATTTCTGTAAATTACATATTTTAGCAGTATCTTTTTGGATTATTATAAGCTACCTTGGATCGTATGTAGGAGAAAGGCAGGATAGACTGTAAATAGATAGATAGATAGATAGATAGATAGATAGATAGATAGATAGACAGATAGTAGTGGTATCATCAGCTGGTAGGAAATCTTCCCAATGCCATCTGATAAGAAAGGTAGACATTGGGTGGAATGGTCAGAAATGCCTAGGCACTTTCAGCCTTCACCCTTAGGACTGCTATCCAGCAGACCTTCTTGAGAAGATTCTTGTGTGAGAGGATGGCTGGCTTCTCTGATGGATCACCTCCCCCAGTATAAAAAGGAATTGGCTGGATTCTTCTCCACAGAAAAGGGAAATACAGCCATTGTTGATATGAATGCAGCCAAGAACATATCCCTATTTTGTGCAGACTATCATGGTTATGAACCACAACTCTAAGTCAGCAAGGTGGAGGGCATGCTCTTCAATGAATTTGGGTTCTTTTAAAGTGAAGACCAAAGAGAAACTGGACTCAGACCATAGGTTCTCTAATGTGGCTAAAAAGATTGAATAAGGAAGCAAAAACTGAGGAGCACCCAGCAAAATTCCCAGAATAAACCAGGGACATGTCTCATGATGCTCAAGTGATGGGTGTTTTTATTCATAAAAAAGCTCAGTGTTTCAGCCTGTTTATGTTCTCAAAGCCCTTCTTCATAGGTTATATAAAATCAGAGAAAGAGACAACAGATAAATACACAATAAAAACAATACATAACATAAGTTTATATGAATTCTTTATCATATTTGTACACTGCCTATGACTTTTACATAGCTGTTGGAAATTTAACTTCAGAAATTTCTGGAGCTGAAATTCTCCCAGCATTTACCGAACAAAAAGAAACATATGAACAAAGGCTGAGCATTTTTCTACATTAACAAATGATGGAGAAAAAAAGGTTGTTAGATACTTCAGTGTAGCTTGCCTGAAGGAAAGGGGACCATTGGAAAGCTGAGAAGAAATCCACAAGAATGGGAGAAGGTCAGGTTTCTCATTTAGGCCTTTTGAGAACAAGGACTTCAATTTAAAAACCCACTCTGCCTCATTTTTTAAACAGCATCTTCTCATTGATAGTATTCATCTTCCTTGTAGCCTAAAGTCTAAGATCTGTTGCAGGATGATGTTCCAAAAAATAAATCACTAAAGGAGCACTTGTTTTGTTCTTTCTTATTTGTTCTTTCTTTCACCTGTGTTTTTCTGCTTGTTGAGAAAGCCCTCAGAACAGTTGAGAGATTACTAGGAGAAGCTTGGTGTTGTAACTAATAGTACTAAAACTTTTGTGTCTCGTGGTCTTAGGGCTGCTCTCAACAGCCTTCCTTTCAAGATGCTCCATTTGCATCACCTACAATTCTGATACATCCATCATTTTCACATTAAGATAGACTCAATGAACAAACTGTTCATCATGTCCCCTTCCATTTTCTAATGCCTCTGTTAGTGGACTCAGATTGCCAACCTAGTTCAAATCATGATTTTCACATACCCCTGCAACCAAATATCACCATCTCCATGGATGTGTCTGAGGAGGATGTGAAGGTCACTGACATCATCATCAAATTCAGGGTAACTGGTCAGAACAATAGTCATTCCCACATGTAAATGTCCTTGAGCTGTTGGCAGTGCCCAAGGCATGCAGAGCATTCCCACCCATAATTCAGAACACAGTAGTCCAAGTAGCCACCAGTATCACAATTATTCGATTTCTGAACTAGAAAGTAGGCACCCATTCACAGATCCTGCTCCATCTAACACACAGCCTCTGTAACTGGTGCATCCATTACCATGGGTCAGGAAAATGCCCTTGCCAACTTTCCCATCAGAACCAACAAGAATATCCACAAATGGATGGTATAATTTTACTCAGAGACAGACTATTTCAGGTGAAGGGGATTTCCTAATTTCATCTTTGCTTCCCAGGTAACAAAGACCGCAGTGTTGAAGGAAATGCCACAAGTGGGTACAGATGAGCCAAACCTTTTAGGAACTTTTTCACTATTAGATCAGTGAACAGATTTCTTGCAGAACCATCTGATGGTTGATTGGCAATTATTGCAGCCAAGTAAACCTTCAAAGATGAAAGGTCAAAACAGAAGAAAGTGGAGTACTGAAGATATGTTGCAGCTCGAACCACAGGTTCTGAGTGTGCACTCACAAAGTCATAGAATCTGCACCACATGTAGAGATGGGACTTTTTGGTGAAGTCTTTGCAAGATGCTTGGAAAACAGCTTGAAGAGTCGGAGAGTCTAAGGGATTATTCTCCATGCATTGAGATGGAGAAGGGGAGTGTCCATGTCGACAACCTTGCCTTCTGAGTGAGACAGGAGTTTGGATATGTGTGGAAGAGACATGCAAAGGTTGTGAAATATCAATAGCAGGGGTCAAACCATGGTTGTCTGGGCCAGAACAGAGCAATGAGGATAGTGTTCAATTGGTCTCTGGCTGGTTTGGCTGTGACCCTGTTGAGCAGGGGGAATGGTGGAAATAGGCAGAGAAGACAACCCATCCACCTAAAAAGAAAGGTGTCCCCCTAGTGATCCCTTGGCAACACCTGCTCTGGAGCAGAAGCATTGGCACTTGGTGGTGAGTGCTGAGGCAAAAAGAATTATCTGAGGGGTTCCCCATCATCTTGTAAGAGACCAACAGACTTTCTACGAAAGTGACCACTTGTGGAGGAGATCTCTGCTCCAGTTGAGATTATCCGCTAGAGTGATCCAGCAATATGAATGACCAGATAGATGGACCTCCTGATACACCAGTTCCAAAGTTGTGTTGTTAAATCCAGAAATGTCAACAAGCGAGTGCTCCCTTGGTGGTTTTATGTAACAGACTGTCATGGTGTTGTCTGATATGATCTGGACCACCCTTCCTATAAGAAGTTTCTCAAAGGATCTGAGAGCTTTCTGGACTGCCTGGAACTCTAAGGCATTGATATGGAGAGTCCTTTCATGAGTTGCCCAGTGACCTTGAACAGTGAGAACGTGTCAGAGAAGCATCTGTGGTTACTGTGACTGTCAGCTGGAACAGATTGAAGGGCACACTCCAATACAAGTTGTGGAATGATATCCACCAGAACAGGGATGGTGTCACATGGAATGGGATGATGAGCTTCATGGACTGGCTGTCCCAAAGGGGATTGAAGTGTCTGATGAATCACGACTTGAGAGGACAAAGTCTGAAGTGAATGGAAGGAGCCACCATCATAGTGGCAGCCATGAGGCCCAACAGCCATTGTATGCATCGAGCCAAAGATATTGGGTGATGTATAACCCACAAGGTTGCCTTACATGGAATGTGGGCTCTTTTCATCAGGAGAAATGCACTGCCATAGGAAGAGGCCAGAGTTCCCCCTGTGAAGTCAATTCACCAGGTCAAGTATGAGATCAACTTTGGGGGGTCTGTTACCCTGTTCTCTGGGGGTCCCGGGAGGGGCACCCAAATAACCAAACAACAATAACCATGACTTGGGGAAAATTAGCTGGAGCACTCACTAAAGCTAGCGAGAGGCAGGGTAACTTAGCAGGATCTTGCAACCCAGCGTCTACGGGGTCAGGTCAGTCAAGCAGCCAGACGATTTAAAATAGCAAAAATGAAGTTTTATTAAACACAGACAAACATAGACGATGACACAGTCACACAGCTAACTAAAGAATCAGGAATAGGGATTTTCAGAGGGAAATGGGTGATATGACACCTGTTTCGTAGTCCTGGAGAGATATGAAGATAGAGTTCGTTGGGGTGCAGGGGAGAAGCTCAGCGTGGTTCACTGAGGGGAGCTCGCCGAACAAAGCGGCAGCTAGGCAGTCTGGAACTCGGGAGCGATCCAAGGGTTTATATAGGGTGAATCAGGGGTTTATATAGGGTGAATTGTGACTGCAGGTCATACCTTACTCGGTGAGAACAATGTGATTTTGGAGCGGGACAAAGCTATGGAAAGGTAAAAGTTTAGCATGGTTGGCTTAAAACTGAATCAACAATAGTGTAGCAAGTATGCAAATGCAGAGTGCTTAATACAACTTTGTAAGGTTACCTGCTCAGGGCAGGGCGCCTTTGTTAGTATCGTGCATAAGCAAAAGGGTGCTTGCCGGAGAGGTCCCTGAAGCGACGAACTGGCTCTGTTTGGCCTGCCTAGGTGGGGAATGGAATGTCTAGCAATTATCGGCCACACCTGTTTACGTGCTTGTCCAGAGGCCTTGCAAACATGTGGAGTGGGGTGGCAGAGGAAAGCTGAATGGTTTGATATCAAAATGATATCAAGTGCTATCTCCGGGTAGGCCTGAACCACAGTAGCAGGTTGATCTTGAGTCCGAGCCAATGGAGAAGAGATAAAGTGTGATTTAAGGCCTGGAACAGTTTGTCTATGCAGGATGCCACTAACAACTAATTATTGAGGTATGGGTAAGCGATGACTCCCTGGGTTCTGAGGTATGCAATCACTACTGCCATACATTTAGTAAACACTCTCAGTGCAGCGGCCAGCTCAAATAGTAACACCCTGTACTGAAAGATGTCCTTGTTGACTGAGAAGCACAGGTATTTCCTGTGTTGAAGACAGATAGAAATATGGAAGTATGTGCTGTGGAGATCTATTGATGTGAACCAATCTCCCCTCCTCAGAAATGGAAGAATAGAGGCTAGAATGACCATTTTGAATTTGTGAGGCCAAATTTTTATTTCTTTTATTTTTACCCCTCAAAGATCTGAGAATGGAGTGGAAGATGCCAACGGGCAGAATATTTGAAAACTCGATGATGTATCCCAAGCAAACTATTGTGTGGACCCAAGTGTCTGAGGTGGTGTAATGGGCAGATAATTGTGGGACATCAATGACATTGGCAGAAGACATGATGAAGGTCAGAAGTGGTAGTGTCTTGTAATGGGAGTCAAAAATATGATTTGGTGGATGCAGATGATTTCTGTTGGTTCCGCTGCTTGAAGAACCTCCATGCTGATGAAGATCGGAAAGAGCCAGTGTGAGAGGATCTGGATGACAACTTAGAGCAGTAGGACGAAGGAGAAGGCCAGTGCCCGGATGAGCAAGAGGGGTGTGGGCAAGAATTGAACTGTTGCTTCTGCAAGCCCATCTTCTTCACAGATCAACCTGACCTTGGAGATATGCTCCATCAAATAATCTGTGGTGGTGTAAAACAGAAGCTGGCTGTTGAAAGGAAGATCTTCAGTTCTCTTCTTTGTGTCCTTTGTGAGGCCTGCTGACCTAAGCCACACAAACCATAGCAGAGCTACTGCTCCTGCCATCACCTTAGCTGCACAGTTCACAGATTGGTGTGAGGACTGTACCTGTCATGTCACTAGTGCTTGTGCCTCCTGATGGTACTATAGAGCAATTGACTTTTGCTCTTCAGATAAATGCAGGATAAGAGTGAAAACCTGATCTTACCTGTACTTTTGGTAGCCATCAAGCATTCTTCCATAGCAGACACTTTAGCAGACAGTGTGGCTGCAGAATAGAAACACCTTCCAAAAATATCAAGGCATTTGCCCTCCCTTTCTGGTGGCATCAAGTGTGGTTTCTTCCTGCCTTTCATCTGAGAGGCTTTGATAATGGAGTTAGGTCAAGGGTGAGAGAACACAGATAAGACACATCAGTTTGATGGATTTTATACATGTGCTCCAGTCATCTCAGTGTTGGAGGTAGTGAAGCAGGTTGCACCCAAGCTTGCTTTGTTGCTTCCTGTAATTCTGTCAGGAATGGGATCGTGGCCTGCTTGGTTGCCTGCTTATCCACAATCTGAAAGATCGGATCAGCAGTTGGTGCTGGAGGGGCAGAAACGTCCTACAGTGACTGACATAGACATGACCAAGGATGGGACAGTAACACAAGGCAACAAGGGTGGAGGCCAAGAGAGAGTCACTTGTAGTGCATGGGGGTGGTGAAACTGGGATTGAGACTGTAGAGATTCCACTCGAGGTGGAGGTGGGGGTGACTTGGTGAGTCACAAGTGATGGTATCAAGAGGTGGTACCAGAGGTGGAGGTAAAGCATGGGCCACAGATTGCTGTCAACTAACTCCTTGCTACCAAAAGCATGATCTACAGGATTGATAGGAAGGAGAGGGAGAGGAATATGGATGAGATTGATGAGGAGTGCATGATTGAGATTGATGATACGATGGAGATCGGGATCGATGCCAAGGTAAAGCAGATGTAGATCATGACTGAGAATGGTCCCAATGAGTCAAATGATATGGAGAAAGCTCCCAGTACCTATCCTGATAGGCTGGTGAATAGGAGACAAAAGAACAAGGTTGTTCCCTCCAGACATGTTCACATCAATAACGATTGATGTAAGAAACAGATGTGAAGGGAGAATCTTCGCTCACTCCATGCTGGTATTCTCTCAAACCAATCATGGTAATGAAGCTGTTCTGGAAGACAAGACTGGCGAGAATCATCTCTTGGTCTCAGTTGCTTGGCAGGCAAATGGCCCAAAGCAGACCATGACATCAAAGTCTCTATAGGTGCTGATGGAGGCTCTGAGGTCTGTGTGGGTGTTGCTGGAGCGAGCACCTCCTGTACTTAAGAAGTCACAGGAGGTGGGGTAGAAGCCTGTGCCAAGGTAGATGGTATGGCCAGTACTGACAAGGATGGTACTGATTGGTCAGTGGCTGAAACCGATGCCTGACTGGCATCCAGTGAATCCAAATATTTAATCATCTTCTTCTTAGCTTTTGGATGAGGGTCTAATGGTGCCTAAGTTTCCTGCTTCCACTTTGAAGTCTTCTCCTTCATCTTAGGAGCTGATGTTGTGGACATTCCACTTGCTGACAGATGTGCAGCAGAAGCCAGCGTCGAAGGCTGGGCTATCGTCTGAGTCTGAGACAGACAAGCAGTTAGCAAAGGTCCCATTGATGGCAGCACTGATTCCATTGGTACTGATACCAAAGTTAATGTTTAGATCCAAGTGCAGAGCTGTGGAAATCTCATGACGGTGGTCAATGCTGTGAACAAAGCGGTATTCTCCACTGCCTTCTCCAGGATCCAGACTAATTGCTCCCAGCAGAAAGATTTCAAATGTGATGCCCAATTTTACAAAGTTTAGGAAGTGAATTGTCATCAGATTTTACACTTAGAGACATTATGTCCCCTCTCCCAAACAGTAAAGACACTGTTCATGGATAAGGAGACCTTCGTGTTACAACAGGAGTATTTCTTAAAAAGCGAGGTGGAGGCCATAGGGCACCTGTGGAAGGGGGAAGGGTGGAAGACCAAAGTAAAGAGAAAGTTTTTTTAAAAAAAATTAAGAAGAAAAGCAGGAGGGAAGAATATAGAAAAAAATGCTAGAAACAGAATGAAAAAACACTACTCAGAGTCCGGAACATACAGGTAGGAGCCAATTGAATGGCAGACAAAAAGAAACTGAAGAGATGGTAGCTTGGCAGACTCAAACATGTGTGGTACGCAGGAGGGAGTGAGGCTCTCGCCAAGCTACTCAGCTCTGGAACATTCCAGTGGACAATCTCTGCACAGGCACAAGACCCATTGCGCTGTCGCATAGAGATGAGGGGGTAGGAGGCAATGTTTTTGGGGCATCCCAGCCTGTAGCCACACTCCTGCGTGCCCTGGCCCCACCCCCACACACTGCAGCCCTGCCCCCGTGCACATTGGCCATGCCCCGCATGCTGTAGGCCATCCACACACACATTCCAAGCTCCACCACTGCCATTATGTGAGGCCATGAAGAAGAAACATTCTTATACCTGCTTTCCCCATTTCCACAGCTGACCAAAGTTCTCCTCAAGATCAAGTGTGACTGGATGGATGGTATAGTAACCTACTAGTGCCTACACCAGCCATGGTTTTCAAAGGTGCTCCAAATTTTATAGAGAAACTATTGGAAAGAGGTATTATCTAAAGACATCCAACTGTTTGCTCCCACAGACAGCTTGGAGGATCCCGCTTCACTAGCCCTTCAACGAATTTCACTCATTTTGCAAAATTCTAGAAATCTCTCTACAAGAACATTCTGCAAGGGGGAATTTTTCTTGCACTTACAAAATAGCTGTGGTTTGGCCTTTTTTCCCCAGCATTACACCATCTTCTTAATTATTTTATTGGATAAACGGCTATCATTTTCACTTCTATTAAAGTTCATTGCAATGAATGGATTTTTCTTCCCAATAGTTTGGTCTTATTGTTTATCATTTCAGGAAGAAAGTGTTTCCTGAGAGGAATGCAAAACCTATATCCTCAAAATCCTGTCCTCTCTTCAGTATTGTCCTGCTGCACTTCCCACCTGCTTGCCAGGTCAGCTAGCTATTTGTGTTCCGCATGTATGATGCACAGAGACCAGGGCCATTTCCGCAATAGACTGTTATAGCACTATTATTCCACTTTCAACATCCTCTGGAATTCTGGGGTTTGTAGTTTACTGAGGTCAAAGAGTTCTCTGGCTGAGAATTCTAAATGTCTCTCCCTAAACTGCAAACCCCAGGATTCCAAATGATGTTGAAAGTGGAATAATAGCGCTATAACAATCTAGTGCGGAAATGTCCCAGGGTAAATAAAAACAGGTTCCTTACATGTAACTGATGTTCTTTGAGTGGACAGTGGCACATTCACATGACTTGCCTGTCCTCCCCTTGGTGTCACATAGAAGGCTATCAGTTAATTGGTCACCATTGTGTTGGCCAGTTTCTTGGATCAAGGAAATTGCTTCTCACACAAGCATCTAAGTGGGAGAGGTTTTTTGGGGGGAGAGGTAATGGGAGGAGGCATGACAGCTTCAGAAAGGCGCAATAAGAATCAGAGGGACAGAAGTGTTTCTTTATTGGAATGGAAGAGGTTGCAGTTTATTCATTCCCCCCACCATGACACACACATACCGATTCCCCCAATCCTGTACAGAGTCAAAAAAGTGGAGCATATTGTGAGACTGGAGTCAGAGAAAACAATGGGAAAGAGAGATTAACTGGTGGAAAGTGGAGTAAGTGAAATTTTCCTTCCTCCTCTCCGAAGTGTCTCTTCTTGAAGCTGGGTTTTTCTAAAAGAAAGAAAAGCCAAGAAAGATGAGTTCGACATACAAGTTGTGATATCTGGTTTGGTGATTCAAGTGGGGTGATACATTGTGGCTTTCCAAATGGTGTTGCATCCATGTGACTGATGGCAAGGAGTGAAAGGTTTTGTAGTCGAAGAATGCCTAGATGGATACAGATTTAGTGCATAAATGGTAGGAGATTTTAAAGACTATGAGCAGCATGGAAAGAAAGTATCAAGAGATATTTTGGTCTTCCCCTCCTAAGAACAGTAGAGCCCAAGATCATCTAATTCAGCCAATTGTCATTAGAGTTGCAGCAGTGAAAATGAAGGACCCCCCACACACGAAAAAGGAGATGGCTATCGCCTTCCTCTCCTACTAGTCAGCTTCCCAGAGGTATCTGGCTTGCCACTATTGGAATGCTGGGAGAGATGGATGCCTAAAGCAGCAGCAGTGCCTGCATTTTCTTCTGCATCATTGCCAAAGCTCCTTACCTAAACGCCAGTATAAATAGTTACCCCATAAGGAGAAATAAACCAGTATATTTTACTCAAGGTAAACTGGACACGTTTGATATAAAAATCTGTTTATTCAAGCTCCATATTGTTGAACTAGAAATATGGGAATAGATATTGCATTCAACATTTTTTCTCTAAAAATTCTCTCTGTGTGTATGTGTTTCAAAAGAAACAAATGAAAACACATGGATTTCTTTAAAGCTTCTCACTGAAATATTTTAACTTCAGTGTGCCTGATAGTTCACAAGCTGTTTTAACGTATGAAGAGTTCATTTCAGGACTTAAGTTTTCCTGCTTTTTTCCCCAACGTCTTCCTGTGTAAATCATGGTGGGGGAAGGGAGATTTGCTCTGGACTGTGATGCTGTTGCCTTTTGGCACTCTGCCTCTTGACTGTTTTATTGTCTATTTTGGATGGACTCCAAGTTCCAGCTAGAGCTGCCTGCCAAAAAGAAACTGGGAAAATGTTAGGTCCTTTAAGGATACTGAAAAATAAAGCCAGCTTTTAAATCTGCCACGTCCTGTAAGCAAATAAAACCCGAATCTCTATGGAGCTCAGACTCTCTTTCCTGTTCTACTTGTTTCATTCCAAGTAGGAATGGAATAATTTCTTTGCTTCAAATACAAAGTGTTCAAGTGCCTCACAGCTCTCTAACGAGATCTTTTCGAGGTTTCCGTTTGCATGCAACTTTTTTTTGGGGGGGGGGACATTTAGTTATGGTAAGGTGCAGATTTACAGCTTCCAGTGGGAAAATTATTGGGCAGTTCAGCTTTTTGCACATTTTAAACAAGATAAACAATTTAAATCTATATATCATTCTTGCACATGTAGGCTGCTCCATGTGGTTTTGCTGTCAGGTTTATTGAGGCATGAGACATTTGCCTATAAATGCTTCAGGTTCTTAAAGAATTATGACCACAACCCTGCCAACAGTTAAGCACTTTGAAAGCCCACTGATTTCAAGCAGAACATTAAATCTGAAGCAAAAACTCTCCCTATTGAAATCACTGGGGCTTAAAAACGTTACACTATGCTTGGTTGTAGGTTGTAATCTTT
This sequence comes from Ctenosaura bakeri, assembly GCA_948474755.1. NCBI lineage: Eukaryota > Metazoa > Chordata > Lepidosauria > Squamata > Iguanidae > Ctenosaura > Ctenosaura bakeri. Next base: position 546,305 of record CAOLHI010000048.1, on the reverse strand, counting down.
GACCATTTCCACACTACACTGTTACAGCACTATTATTCCACTTTCAACATCCTGTGCAATCCTGGGGTTTGCAGTTTAGAGAGGGGCATTTAGAATTCACATCCAGAGAGCTCTTTGGCCTCAGTAAACTACAATCCCAAAATTCCACAGGATGTTGGAAGTGGAATACAGCACTGTAACAGTGTAGGGTGGAAATGACCTTTGGCTTAGATACAAGAACTGGAGACCATGCCCACATTTCTCACAATGAAGAGGTAAGTAGTCTGTGGAAGCACTTGGACTCATTATTATCATTAGAAGCTCAAGCAACTTCTGTGACAAATAGCGCCTATTCCTAATTTCATCTGGTAGGCCACATACACTTTTTTTTTTAATAAGGAGCAGCCTGACTTCTATAGTCTAGGACTATTCAACCAAATTGGCTGAATTGTAAATAATGAAACTAATTGGATGATTCAGAATGATTTGTGACCCTTCCACACTATACAATAGAGTACTATTATGCCACTTTAACTGCCATGGTTCCATCTTTTGGAATCCTAGGAACTGCAGTTTAGGCAGCAGCATTTAGAATTCTCAGCCACAGAGGTCTAGTGCCTTCTCAAACTACAAACCCTACATGACACTAGAAGTGGAATCATAGTACTATAACTGTATAGTGTGAAAGGACTCTTGTGTACTCCCCAGATGGCTCAGTTCAGTTCTATAGCATAACAACATAGTCCAAAAAGAGCAATCCAAAGATGTGGACATTTAATAATAAGCCAGAAAAAGCCAGACTGTGTACCACCCCAGTATGACCACATAAGGAAAACACTATGATGGAGAAGGAGAAGGAAGGAATCTGAATTAGTCCATTGGTAGTATCGTTGTGAAATCTGGCACAAGCATCTCACCAGTACTCTCAGGGAGAAATTGTGGGAAGTCGCTGAAATTGAAGGATGGGTGGATGATGATTGCATTGGAGCTAGTTTTGCTGCTTGTTTTAATTTTCTTTTGTTTTGTTGATTTTTTGTTGTTCTGTATCTTCAAATAAACTCCAACCTATGGTGACCCTATCCTAGAGTGTTCTTGGCAAGATTTATTTGGTGAAGGTTTGCTTTTGCATTCCTCTTTGGCTGAGAGACAGTGACTTTCCCAAGATCACTCCATGTATTTTTGTAGCAGAATGGGATTTTGAAAACTAGTCTCCATCAATCCTAGTTTGACATTAAAACTAATACACCACACTGACTCTTGCTTTGTTGAATAGACTAGCTTAATCATCTAATCCCATTCTTGTTCAATTTGTCTGATCAATGGATCTCTATGTGTTTTAGGTCTACCAAGTTGGCTGAAGCAGAACTAGTCATCAATCTGGATAAGCCCAAAATAGCTGAACTTTTTTTTCCTGGGCAGTATGAAAAACAATTTGGTTGACCCAGCAGGAATGGCATGTTCTACTTCACTAGCCCAAACAGCTTCAATGCTTGCCTGTGGAGAAAATGCATAGAGATGAGATGGGATGGTAAAAGAGGAGGTATAGCTGAGGAGGAGATTGGTAGGCCCAGAAGAGAGGTCAGTAGACTCTATTGAAGGGCCCCTCAGGACAGTTCTAAGCCATACTGTACTAGTTCACCAACCTTCAACTAAAGTTAGTGAAGTTTAGTTGATGTCTAGTTAAGATAGTCTTGAGTACTCCAATCAAACTCAAAAATTTGCTAAGACAATCTGTCCCATACTGAAGTGCACTCAGGATGTTGCCCTGCCCCTTGTGATTTTGGTTGCCAGGGTGGCCTCCCATGTGAGCGCTTGTCAATTATAATTTGATCTCTATGTTCATGTTAAGCTATGGGATAACTCTGATTTTAAGACTGCAAGACAATCTTTTTCATGGAACAAATGGAATGAATGTGGGGTTTATGCTTTGGATTAATTGGCAGATACAGACAAATAATTTCTGTCATTCTCAATTTGTTGTCAGTCTATCAGTTAACCATGGGTACACCTGCATAGTATTTATAATTGCAGTACTTTTTAGTATCTATATATACATCATTACTTTTAAGTGCTTCAGCTGCCCATGCTGTGTTAGAAGCATGAATTATATCCCTTAAAAATATAATGTTCATAAATATTTGTTGTAAAACACTAAGTTTGATATTCATGAAGTTAGGACAAAGTAGATAAAGATTTAGATTATCAACCAGTGCAAATCAACCAATGGAAAATTGCCCTAGCTTCAATGTCTTAAATCTCTTCAGACCTAAATTATCCAACCTAAATTATTTTAGTCCAACAACAATAATGTTGTGGGTTGATTGGATACCATTCCATCTGTTTGGAAAGAAACTCTCTGCTTCAACTGAATGTTGATGACGTAAGCCAGATAATGCTTCCTTGCGGCATAGGATGTGAGCATGTTCAGTTATGACTTTTTGATTAGATGAATTACAAAATATTAATTTTGTATTAGAAAAATCTTTGACATTTGTAGATGCATGTGTTCTTTTAAATTATGTTCCTGTGATATGGAATTCATTTGAGGCTCAAGGTGGTTCAATCCTATACAATTTTATGGTTACTAAAAGGCTTATACTCTAAGACTAGAAAGAGAAACATTCATGATCTATTGATAAACATCAGAACCCATTACTGCTTAATCTATGCTAACATCAAGAAAATGTACTCTTGGATATAAGGTTAGTTAGTCAGCCTATCTTACCATGGCATTACCTTTCCATGTTAGTGGGACTGTGTGCTCCTGTGAGGCAAGAGTCTATGCTGATGGTGGCAGTGCTGCTAGTAGGGTCTCCCATGTTTGACAGGTTTTTGCTAAGGGGTGTATGTGTGTGTGTGTGTGTGTGTGTGTGTGCACTTTCAAGTTGCCTGTCGACTTATGTGACCCCATGAATTTCATACGGTTTTCTTAGGCAAGGAATTGTTACTGCAGTTTAGGCCTACTTGGAGATACCCCTCGATATCATTTTGATATCAATAATTTGGCTCTCTTCCACCACCCCTCTCCACATGTTTGTGAGGCCCCTGGACAAGCGCAGAACTAGACTTGGCCCCTAATTGCTGAACATTCCATTCTCCACCCAGGCAGGCCAGAAATAGCCAGATTCTTGCTTTAGGAGACCTCTCTGCAAACACTCTCATTATGTATGCACGTTGTTTACAAAGAACTCCCTGCCCCGAGCGGGCAACCTGGCAAGCTGAATACTCAACTGCCAAGCGCTGAGCATTTGCATACTGGCTAACTCTTTGTCAATTCGGACTTAACTCAATTGTGCTAAATTCTGACCTTTCTAAAGCTTTGTCCTGCTCCCAAAACGCATTGTTTTCCCCAAGTATGGCATAGCCTGCAGTCACATTTCCCTCTATAAAAGCCCCTGATTCCGAGACCATCCTCAGATCGCTCCCGAGTTCCAGACCGCCTTGCTGCCACTTTGCTTGGCGAGCTTCCCCTCAACTCCACGTGCTGAGACACATCGAACCCCAGCATCGCTCTCTATCTTCTTTCTGGGCTTCAGGAACAGGTTTCGTATCACCCGAATCAACTATCCCTCTGAAAATCCCGCTATCACACTCACACCTTTATTTTCTTTAGTTATCTGTGTGCGTGTGTTGCTTACATTGTGTGCCTGTATTTAATAAACATCATTCATTATTTCCAACATGGTTTGCTTCTTGACTTGGCCTGACCCCGTAAACATTGGGTTACAAGATCCTGCTGCATTATCCTGCCTCTCGTAGTGCCAACCAGTGCTCCTGACTAATTTCCCCATCTTGCATAACTGTAAAGTTATTTAGGTGTCCCTCCCAGGACCCCCAGTAAACAGGGTAACAGAATACTTAAAGGTGGTTTTACCAGTTCCTTCCTCTCAAATACAGCCTACAGCACCTCTTATTCATTGGCAGTTTCCTTCCTAAGTACTAACTAGGGCTGACCCTGATTAGCTTTCAAGATCAGGTGGGATCTCATGCCAAGCCAGACACAGTGTGCCAAACAGCTTCTGGGCAGCAGCAATAAGTTGGTGGGGGTTGACACTGGTGAAGGATCTCTAAGTGGCAACAGCAGTGGCACTATAGCAAACACTTGTTACTACTATGAAGGAGGCACAGTAAATCTTCTTTGAATGTGTTTTACCATGAAAAACTGTATGAAGAGACAATCCAAAATGAAAGAAGAGATAGTTCCAGAAGATGACACTCCCAGGTTGGAAGGCACTCAATGATTTATTGGGATACAAGAGAGGACAATTATGAGTAGTGCTATGGCTAATGACATAACAGGGCTTAAGCCAAAAGAATGTTCAGCTGTTGATGGACTCAGAGGTGAAAGGAAAGTCTGAAGCTGCACAACACATATTATAGGAACGTGAAATGTGAGAAGCATGAATCAGAGGAAGCTAGACATATTAAAACAAGAAATGACATGCATAAACATTGCAGTACTTGGGGTGAGTGAGCTAAAGTGGACAGGAATGGGACCCCTTGAGTCTTACTCCCTTTCCGCAGCTTTCCTTCTCATGCTGCTGGAGTGTGGGCCTTGCATGAAAAGCCTGGGCATGCAGGCTCTCGCAAGCCTCCTGCTTCCCTGCTGCTTGGGCTCCGCAGCTCCTTCCTGCTTGCGCGAGAGCCCTGTCTGCGCCCCTTCCTTCCTTCCGCAGTGCAGCCTGGGAGTTGTAGGCTGCACTGAGGAGAGGACTCGTGACAGGCCCTGCTCCAGAGGCTCCAGACTGCGGGTGAGTGCAGCCAGGTCCTTCTAAACTACCATGCGAAAAGGGCCTTATAATTTCACAGTGCTTTACTCAGGAAATGAAAATCTAAGAAGAAATGGGGTGTATTAATAGTGAGGAGAGATGTAGCAAAACAGTCCAAGGATATAACACAAATCTGACTGAATAATATCAGTAAAACTTCAGGGAAAACCTGTCAAGGTCAGGGACCCAGGCAGTGAGCCAACCCAGAGAAGGGAGTGAGAGATATAACAGAGTCAAACTGGAAAAGCAGGGAATTAACCTTAGAAGGTCCATTTACCAAAGCCAGAACAACAAGCAAAGCAGAGTCCAAAATCTCTCAGTGCTCTCAGAGTCCAAAATCCAGGGGTCAGGAGCTCGGAGTTCAATCCAAGATATCAGGAGCCAGGTGCTGGAAGCAAGGAACAGGCAAGGAGAGAGCTTGTAGAAGGTTTGCCACAAGCAAAGGAAAGCTTCCAAGCAGGCAGGTAATATAGCAAAATGCACAGGTGTTGTTACCCTGTATGTTGGGGGTCCCGGGAGGAGCGCCCAAATTACCAAATAAAAACACAAGATGGGGGAAATTAACTCGAGCACTCTCTCAAGCTAACGAGAGGCAGGGTAACTTTAGCTGGGATCTTTTACCCTATGTCTACAGCGTCAGGTCAGAGAGCGGCTAGACAAGTTGTAGAGCAACAAATGATATTTTTATTGAGGACAAACAACACGAGAGACATGACATACACTAACTAACTGAGAAATAGAAATGGATAGTTTCAGGGAATGGGTAATACAACACCTTTTCTCATAGTCCTGGAGAGAAGTGGAGGTTGCAGGGAAGAAAGCTCAGTGCGGCTCGCTGAGGGGGTGACTCGCTGGACAAACTGACAGCAAGGCAGAATAGCAGTCCGGAGTGTTCTGAGCAGTCCAGTGGGCGAGCGTTCCAAGGAGGGAGGCAGACTCAGTTATTGGAAACTGAGGGGAAAACTTCACTGGACAGAGCGGCAGCAAGACGGGATGGAAGTCCAGGGTGATCCGAGGAAGGCTCGGAATTGGGGACCTTTTTTATAGGGTGGATTTTACCTACAGGCCATGCCATGCTTGGTGAGAACAAAGGAAATTTGTAGCTGGACAAAGGCATTGGAAAAGGTCAGGTTTTACATGATGAGCTTAGCACTGGATGACAATAGTATGGCCAGTATGCAAATGGCCCAACATAAAGGAATGGCTCGGCGCTCGGCCGGTCGTCTTTGTGTAAAGCCGCGCTGAGCAAGGCTGGTTTGCAAGAAGGAGTGGTCCCTTAAGCATTGAAGAGGCATTAAGTTGCCTGCCTAAATGAGATTTGGAATGTACAACCATTAACGGCCGCACCTATTACATGCTTGTCCAGTGGCCCTTGCAAACACGTGGAGTAGGGTGGCAGAGAAAGGTCACATAGAGGCCAAATTATTTGACATCAAGAGATATCTAGTGCTCTCACCAGACGTAGCATAACCGTGGTAACAGTGTGGCCCATCACCGTGTCTTAAACTTAGTTAAGGAAGCTTCCCTTTGCACAGCTTTCTTAAGTCTCTGCCTTGATTGTGGGCTGATTGGAGCAGGCTCAAAAGTATCTTCAGGATCACTGTTGGATCCCTGTTACTTTAAAGGAGCAGGCAGAGGAACGTCCAAGCCTGCTTGGTCTACAGCAGAAGGGGGAGCTCTTGAGCTGCAGGACTCATCTCCAGCCTAAGCAACAGGGACCAACAGCTGTCGTTTGTCATCAGCAGCTTCCTCAGCAGCTTCGCCAGGAGCTTCAACTATCACAAAACCCATTAATATATCCAAAGTCCAAGTTCATGCTCTATCTACAGAGGCAGAAGAAGAAGAAATTGAAATATACAATACTGGACTCCAGGAGGAGATTGATCACACATCAAAAGAGGACTTATAGTTAATCACAGGCAATTGGAATGCACAAGCAGGAAACAGAGCAAGATAAAATCTCAAAAAATGAAACAGGAGAGCATTTGTTTGTGTTTTGCAAGGCCAACAGTTTGTTCATCACAAATGCATTTTTCAAGTAACCAAAGAGGTGACAGTATACTGAACATCACCTGATGGCCAATACAGGAATCAAAGAGACTACATAATTGGAAGCTGAAGATGGAAAAGGTCCATTCTCTCTGCACAAACAAGAACAGGAGCAGATTGTGGCACAGACTGCAAACTACTAATAACAAAAGGTAGAGTAAAGCTAAATAAGAACACAGAACCAACTATCATGCCAAAATACAGCCTGAAGACCATCTCTGTAGAATTTAAAGATAATGTAAAAAAATAGATTTGCACTGTTAAGACTAATTTGACTGACAGCTAGAAGAAGTCTGGACTGAAGCCAGGACATTTTCATGGAGGAATGAAAGAGTCACTGTCTGCAACCAAAAGAAAGAGAAACCTCAAACTTGAAGAGTTTGATCTGTCTTCAAGCAGTTAAGGGCAAGCAAGAAGCAAAAATAAAAGGGACAAAATCAGACTCAGAACCCTGAATGCAAATGTTCAACAACTGTGCACAACTACAATCAATCAATATGGAGAAATAGAAGATAACAGAAAAAAGGAAAAACAAAAGACTTCTTCCACAAGATCCGAGAAATGAAAGGGAAATTTAAACGTAGAGTGAGTATCCTATACATCCCACAGAGGAACATACTAGCTGAACAAGTAGAAATAAAAAGACAATGGTAACAATACCTGGAAGAATTATATAAAAGAGATGAAAAGATGACAGATTAATTCAAGGAAAAATCAGTCGAAGACGAAACTACAATTTTAGAAAATGAAGCGGAAGGTACACTTAGGGCACTTGGAGAAATAAATCACCAGGAACAGATGATGTTCCAATAGAAATGTTTCAAGCTACAGAAACAGAACCTACTGTGGTTCTACTTAAAATCTATCAACAAACATGGAGAATAAAAGAATGGCCCACAGATTGGAAACACCCAATATATGTTCTAGTCCCCAAGAAAGGGAATTCTAAGGTTTGCAATAACCACTGAACAATTGCATTAATTTTCCACCCAAGCAAAATGATGCTCAAAATTTTACAACAATATGGAGTGAGACGTGTCAGATGTCCAGCCTGGGTTCAGGAAAGGAAGAGACATTAGGATCATGTTGCAAACATATGTTGGATAATGGAGCACACCAAGGAATTTCAAAAGAAAACTGGCCTTTGCTTTATAGATCACAGCAAAGCCTTTGATTGTGTATATTATGAAAAACTATGGATTAGTTTTAAAGAAATGTGTGTGCCACGACATTTGATTTTCCTAGTGCATTACCTGTATGCAGGACAGGATGCTATCTTTAGGAAGAATACAGGGAAACAGAATGGTTTCCAATTGTCAAGGAAGTCAGGAGAGGCTCATTTTATCAGCCTGTCTGTTAAACTTGCTTGTTCAAGATATCATATGGAAAGCAAGATTAGACTCAGAGGAAGGAGTGGTAAAAATTGGAAGACGGAACAACAACAGTTTAATATATGCAGATGACACCATACTACTAACAGAAAAAAGCAAAGAACAATTATAGAAGAGAGTCAAGGAAAGTGCAAAAGCAGAATTACATTTGAACATTAAGAAAACAAAAGTGATGACCACAGATGATTTACATAACCTTAAAACTGATGAAGAAGACGCTGAAATAGTTGAAGATTTTCCATACCTTGGCTCCAGAAGACTAGGACTTGGAAAGCAGCTATGAAGGAACTAAACAAAATTCTAAAATGGCCAAATATATCATTGAATACAGCTAGGATTGTCCATGCCATTGTAATTCCAGTTTCTATGTATGGTTGTGAAAGTTGGACAGTGAAGAAAGCTGAGAGGAAGAGAATCAACTCCTTTGAAATGTGGTGCTGGATACGAGTTCTGCAGATACCCTGGACTGCTGAAAAGACAAATGAATGGGTCCTAGAGCAAATCAGGGCTGAACTCTCCCTAGAATCCAGAATGATTAAACTGAGAGTGTCATACTTTGGACATATCATGACAAGACATGACTCACTAAAAATATAATAATGCTTGGCAAGGAAGAAGGCAGTAGGAAAACAGGAAGATGGCATTACCAATGGATACATTAGAGATCAATCAAGGAAACCATGGTCCTGACTCTGGAGGCCTGAGCAGGGCTGTTGATGACAGAGTGCCTTGAAGTGCCCTCATTTATTGGATCACCATAATTCAAAGTTGACTTGAAGGCAGTTAACTAACAGTTAACCAGAAAGTCAGCCTATATTATATATCTACCTAGCTCATTTGGTATGGTATATAAATGCATATCTATATATCTAAATAGCTATAGATACAAGAATGCACACAAGTATATGTTGTACTAGTTTCTGAGTCAGTTCTACTGGTTGCTTAGCAGTCTGTCCTCTTTCATCCAAGAGCCATGGAACCAGATTCAGGGACATTTTGAACATCCATATACCAGGCTGACTGTTAAATAAGTATATGTTTATGCTGTGTTTTATCTTGTACAATTGTTTTGGAGGACCTAATAATTCTTTAAGAAATGGAAAAATGAAATATCAAATGTACACATCACTACACTGAGATCATTAAAAGCTGGTTTAGGAGGAAATCCTAAGGGGTAGGAAGACTCCAAACAGTACGGTGATGACTGAGCATACTCAGTGGGCATAAAATGTTACTGTTATGGGAAAATTCAGAAGGATCAAGTCCTGAATAGTAGTAGTAGTAGTAGTAGTAGTAGTAATAATAATAATAATAATAATATCATCATCCTTTATTTATATAATGCCATCCATATACATGGTGCTTTACAAATTTAAAAACAACAGTTACCCTAAATAAATACATAATAAAATGAAAATATACAATGAAAAGGATCCAGGGTATATGGAATTAAAACCAGTACAACATAACATTACTATAACGGCAATAAACGTTACTATAATGGCAATAAACGTTACTATAATGGCAATAAAATATAATATATAAATAGTAATAAAACTAGTCCAACGTTCCAAAGATTTCAGAAAACAAGAACGTTTTCAGTTTAGACTTAAGAAGAGTAAGAGAAGGGGCAGTTTGCAAGGCCACTGAAAGGTGATTCCACGCATAAGGGGCAGTGAGAAAAAAAGGGTGTAACCAAGCTAAAGAGGAGGAGCCTCTAGGCTGGGTAAGAAGGCAAGTAAGTATTCACGGAGCGTAGGTTTCCAGCTGGCTGGTAAGAAAAGATAAGATCAGTAAGATAAGGAGGAGCTAAATTATGTAAGACCTTAAAAGTCAAAACAAGAAACTTATAAAAGATCCTACAAGGGATAGGTAACCAATGAAGGGAAATCAGGAGAGGGGTAATGTGATCGAAATGGTGGGCTAAGAAAATGATTTTAGCAGCAGAATGAAAATCAGAGACCAGAGGGGAAATATGAGGTCGAGGAAGACCAGTAAGTAAAAGATTACAGTAATCAAGACAAGAAATAACGAAAGCATGGATTAAAGTCTTGGCAGAATAGGGAGAAAGGAAGGGTCGGATTTTAGAGATGTTATAAAGAAAGAAGCGACATCACCTAGCAAGTTTTAATATAGGAAGCAAAAGAAGAAGAGGAGTCAAAAATGAATCCAAGACTGCAAGCTTCCTTCACCAAATGGACAAGTGTGTTGTTGACAGTGACGGAAAAAGTGGACGGTAAAGAAGGTTTAGGGGGAAAAATGAGTAATTCTGCTTTTGCCATGTTAAGTTTGAGATGGTGATGAAGCATCCATGAAGAAATACCAGAAAGACAATCTGTAATGCAATCTTCAGTATCCGTAGAAAATTCAGGAAAAGAAAAGTATACTTGAATATTATCAACATAAAGGTGATATTGAAACCCAAAGGAACTAATAAGATTATCTAGGGAGAGAGTATAAAGAGAAAATAAGAGAGGGCCCAGAACAGACCCTCAAGGAACCCCCACAGAAAGAGGAAAGGAAGCGGATTTATGATTACCAACTTTCCCATTAAATGAGCAGCCAGAAAGATAGGATGAAAGATAGGATGAAAACCAACTAAGGACAGACCCAATGAACCCTAAGGCATGAAGCGAATCTAACAAGAGAGCATGATCAGCTATAGCAAAGGCAGCTGAAAGATAGATCAAGAAGAATAAGAATAGAATATAGGCCCTGGGACTTAGCTATGAGAAGATCATTGGTTATTTTGGTAAGAGCTGTCTCCATGGAGTGTAAAGGACGATATGCAGATTGAAAAGGATCAAGTATAGCAGCCTGAGACAAAAAGAAAAGACAACATGTATGGACAATACGTTCTAACACTTTATAGAGGAAAGGCAGGAGAGAAACAGGGTGATAGTTGGTAAGAGAAGAAGAATGAAGTGTAGACTTCTTCAGAATTGGGGAAACAGTGGCATGTTTGAAAGCAGAGGGAAATGAACTGGAAGAAAGGGACAAATTAACAACATGACACAGAAAAGGAAGAATGGTAGGGGTAATAGTAATTAAGAATTGGGAAGGAATCAAATCCAAGGGACAGGTAGAAGGATTAGAAGACTTCAGAATTTTGGACAATTCATCTAGCAAAACAAGGGAAAACAAAGAGAATGTAAGACAAGTGGGCAATTGATAAGTTGGAAGTAAGGAAGAGTCAGAAACAGAAAGAGAGGAGCGAATAGTTTCAATTTTAGTATTGAAGAAAGTAGCAAAGTCATTAGCTGAAAAAAATGAATGAAGGGGCAAAGAAGGAGGCTTAAGGAAAGAATTAAAGGTAGAGAAAAGATGCTGAGGACAACGGGAATTAGCACAGATTAATGACCTGAAATATGAATATTAACTATTTTACCATTTATCAGCCTGGCATTAACCAGGAGCCTTTACTATCACGAGAAATCACCTATTGGATACTCAGTTACCATGTCAGAGATACCATGGCAGAGGTTATCATGTGTCTGAATAACATTTGTGCATGATGGTCTTTAAAGAAACACACCTTTACCTCCCCTGACAGATCTTGATACCACTATGCCACCCTGAGCACACTGATCTTGTATGATTTTGGAAGTTAAGCAGAATCAGGCCTGATCAGTACTTGGTTGCAAGAACACTGGGGAATGCCAAGGGTCTCTCAGTAGGGTTAGGAAGGAATCCCACTCAAAGCCTCCGAGTAGTGCTGCCAGTCAGAGTTGTTATTACTGGGCTAGAAAGATTCACGGGCTTACTCAGTATAAGGAAGCTATCTGAGCTCCAAGTAATTCCTAACTCTCCGTTTTAATTAAAAAAGTATGATGAGCCTTTCAAGTTAAATTTTCAAATCTGCCCCAGTGCCAGTTAATGTGTAAAAATACCATGAATTTTTCACAAATTTTTGTGATTTTCAAAAAGAGTTTTGGGTCCATGAATTGGAACTCAGAAACAATGTTGCTTTGCAGTGGAACCACTGAAAGGAGTTATACTGTCAATTAGACATTTCCACATAATAAACTCAAGTGGAAGTGCCTAGTGGCAGTTCCTGGCTTCAGCATCAATGGAGTGGTCAATTTGTTGGATGTTTTAGTCTGAATTTTAGAGGTGCTATCCAAAGTGCTGAACCCTATGCCCTAAGAACATGAGTACCTTGGATGTCTCCTTTAAAGTTTGCTCTGAAACCACAAGGGAGTCCATTGAGGCATGCACATGGAAATCACCAACTGATCTGGAAGTGGCTAATAAAGCACTGGCAAATCTTTGCCTCCAAAAGCCATTAAACTGATGCATTTCAAATACCTGCTTGCCTTTCATCTTTGTTTAACATTTACCTTGTAACCCAGACAGTACCTGTCTGCTGCCATTGTTACGGGAGCCACCTTTCGTTAATGAGTACAAAGGTTATTGCGAGAGAATGAATTTATTCCTTTGTGTGCTGATCAAGCCTGGAACCAGGCATCCTTGGGCATTTGCCAGGGTGCTTCCACCTTACCAAGGTTTCTTGTTAATGCTGCTCCCTCCCACACTGTGCTGTAAGGTGGCTGAGACAGGGAGCCACAATGTAAAGTTTCCACTCTTCTCACAATCCAGAGTTGCTCCAGGACAGTAGTTCCCTACATTGGGTCCCTAAATGTTGTGAGACTCCAACTCCAAGACACCCCAGCCAGCTTGGCCAATGCTAAGGACTCCTAGGAATTTTAATGCAACAAAATATGGGAACCCATAGTTTGAAGACCACTCTGTACACGTTGTGGGAAACTTATCTACCTCAACTACCTGGTGCTCATTCAGGGCTCTGATGTGGCTGCCCACAATTGTCACGGCCCCTGTGAGGTAAGCCTGACAAGGCCTCTCCCAGTCTCCTTTTCCTTTGTATTGTTTTTTTTAATAATAATTTTATTGAATTTCACAAAATAAAAAAGGATTCTTTAAGCTGTAATTTTACCTGAATTATTTCTGATCTTCCACACTGATCTGGTCTTCACTTCTTGAAATTCACTCCAGTTATTTCATTTTATGTATCACAGTACAATGTTTGTCTCTATGTTTGAACATGCATTTCCCTCTCCCTTTCCATATATGTTGCTGTTATCCCATTGTCATTTCCACAATCATAAATCAGACATTTCCACTTGATAGTTCCCAGCTATTAACCATTTTTAGCCATTCTTCCCAGCTATTAACCATTTCTTTACTTGTCTCATTAAAATCTTCTTCCACTATCCTCCCTTCTTAAATCCTCCATCATTTATAACATGAACTCTCAGAGTCTTCATAATACCTCTGTCCATATATGTCTGGCAGTCTGAGCTTTTATAGTTTCTACATTAATTCATCTTCTCACTGGATTCCATTATATAAAAATTATCTTGTTTCCCACTTTTACCTATATCCTGTTCATTCCCCTTCAACCCTTTAAAAATATCAGTGTTATATTAGTGACAATATACCGATCAAAACGTAAGCTTAATTGACCTTGTTGAAGTACATACTACTATCTGAATTGGAACCTATGTTAATCCTCCTCTCATTCCCCTCTCCCATCTTGGACTTTACAGCCTGGAAATTCATTTCAGAAGATTCACTGTAATATTAAAGTCGCTTAAATTCCATGGGAGTGAGAATATTTTGCTTAAATGACATCCATCACAGGCTGCCCCATCACACTGCCCCCATCAACGCTTCAACAATATCACATTGTATATATAAGTGACAGTATATCGATCAAATACAGAAGCTTAATTGACAATTCCAAAGGGCATTGCCACTTATCAAATTTAAAGTCCCGTGCTAATCCACTTCCTATACCCCCTCCCATCTTGGACTTGCTGCCCAGAGTTCATTTCTGAAGTTTCTCTGTAATCTCATAGTTGCTCATCTTCCAGGCAGTTCCGTCCATGGGAGTGGAGTTGTTTTGCTTGAATGACCTTCCAGCACAGGCACAATAGTCTCAACAATCCAGACTCATAAAAAAAAAAAAAGCAGGAAGCATGTCTCATAAAACGCTGCTCAATCACTGTTGCCTCCTCAAATATTCTTCCAAAATCAGAAATCCAGAGTTAAAAAGCCAAAACACCAATCATCTCAGATCCACCAGCATGGTAAAATATAGCAATAAAGAAAGTTCAATGTCCAGATGGAGATTATTAAGTAAGCTATTTATCCAATATCAGCCATTTACTTATTCAGCCATTTCAATTGTAAATCCAATTAGGAAATCAGAAATCTTTTGTCTTTTATAACTTCAATCCTCAAGAGGAAAGTGGAAGAGCCTCTCATCCATTTCTTTAAAATAGCTGCCCCTTTAAGGCTGTTGCAAAACAGGAGTCGAGAAACTCCTGCTGATAAAAAGAAATAAAAACTCCTGCTTGCTTTAGACTTCATGCCTGCTTCACGTAGCAAGTAACAAAACACTGCTAAGGTCATACTAGCAGATTGACTACGTTTATTAGTAAAAAAGAATTTCAAAACAGCCTAAGTTACAGAAGCAAAATCTATTCTACCCAACATCATGGCAGATCAGCAACAGAGTGCAAAGAGAAAAGAACAGAGAGACTTTTACACAAGGCATGGGGTTTATATGATATGCAGTAAACATGCTTTAGGCACCTTCACCTCACGACAACAAGCGTGAATAACAAGTTCATAGCCATAACATGTCATGTAGCAAAAACACATATGATGGCGCAGCTGTGTGCCAGTTCCGGACAAGCTGATAACGCTGAGGAAAAGTTTCCCATGGAACTGGCTAGCCATAACAACAAGTTTGTAACAGTTTGCGTTCTCACACACACACACACACAAGAGCTGTGAGAAATTTGTGGAGCAAGGAGTCCATTATGCATCCACATAATGCAACAAAGGCAAACTTTCAGCCATGATGCACTTACATTCTCTGGGAGCTTACATTCCTTTGCTCCTGCGCACCGTTGCAAGCCAACAATCCGATGTGATATTTCCAAAATAAAGTCCAGAACAGGTACATGCTTTCTGTTACCTGTTTCTTGGTTGTTTCTTGATTAAAAGCCGATGGCGGTGCCTGTGCCACTCCGGCGACAATCCCGCTGGCTCTGTCATGGTCCTTCGACCCCCCCAGCGTTTTCGGTTTTCCCAGCCGGGTACAGCCCAATGCCAGTTGTGGGTTCCCCTTTGGACCTCTTCTGCACCCCTCGTACCAGAGGGGTGTTTAGTCACTTCTAAGATCTTAAAAGAAGCGGCTGGAATCCAGCGGGTGGCTGCCCGGAGCTGTGCCATTGCGCAGCTTCATTCCAAGCCACCACTCGCGCCCACCATGCAACCGGAAGAGGCTTTTCCTTTGTATTGTAAGTTTGCAGGTACAGACTGTCTCTTCTGACTTTTATAAGCTACTCTGGGAACCCTTTTGGCTGAAGGACCAGATAAAAGGGCTTTAAATAAATAAGTACACTTCAACTGTTGGAATGAATGCTCATTTAATGGAATTTAACCTTTCAAAGTTGATTGGATTGCAGTCTTATATATACGGTACATGTCTCTGACTCCTGTTACACCAAATGGGACCTACTTCTGAGAAGTCAGAGAGAGGGAGAGAGAGAGACAAGTGCTCTTCTGACCCAAAAAGGCTTTAAATGCTTTATCAAACATCTATCCATCAATAGCCCTTGGTCAGTCAGATTTGGAGTGGCTGGAATTAACAAGCAGGTGTCAGGAAGCGGGGGGGGGTTCAGTTGTTTAAATATAAAAAAGTAGCTTTTTACAATTTTATCCGGGGTCCAGTGGGTGTAACTGTACAAGAAGCTCACTCAGTTGGGTATCCATCCCCTACCTGTTTTGAGCTATAAATCTCATGAACCACAGCAAGCAGGTGAACAGGTATTTTGGGCCATAGTCCAAAGCATCTGGAAGGTTAAATTTACAAAAGTTAATTAATTTAAGAGAAAATTACTGTAAGATGTTTTATAGATAGTACCTATCACCTATACAAATCTCCAAAATTAGTAACAATAAAAAATAATGTATGTTGGAAATGTGACCAAAAAGGAACATTCTACCATGTTTGGTGGAAATGTGGACCAGCAAAATCGTTTTGGAAAGAAGTACCTAAGAAGATTTCTGATGTTCTTAAAATTTGCGTCCCAATGTAGCCAGAAATATATTTATTGAATATATTAGACGATATCCAACAACTGAATAAGAAAAACCATCAAAAGATATTACTTTATATGATTACGGCAGCCAGACTGACTTTTGCACACAAGTGGAAACATAAGATAACTCCCACCATAGAGGACTGGTTAAGAAATCTCTATGAAGTGATTTAGTCAAATAACAATTGCACTGTCAGATAATACTCTTAAATAATTTGAAGATGAATGGACAATAATATCATCTGTTTGGGAACCCAAATGGGGAAAATTAGTGGTTGTTGGAGTTGAAGATTAAATATAAGACCTTGTGGATAACAAAGAAAAGTTAAAAGAAATTAGAAGGATGCATTATGAATATTGAGTTGCAAAAACATGAAGATTAAAGATAAAATGTCAAAATTAATATTAACACCTGTACAAAATTCTTGGAAAGAAGAAAAAAGGGATTTAAATTAACTTATTAAGCTAAAATAAAATGTGAAAAAAGTAAAGTTTTAGGGAAAATACATGCCTCTGTGTGTGTGTGTGTGTGTGTGTGTTTGAAGGTAAATTTATATATATCCGAGCACCCATTACTTTGACAGTAGGAAGTCAGTTGGAGGCAGTTATTTATTATTTTGAAATATCACATGTAACGTAATTTGTGAGATATATGTTTTCTTTTTGCTCATTTATTTTGATGACAATATCAATTTTACAAAAAATAAAAATAATACACACACATGCACTCTCTCTCTCTCTCTCTCTTATATATATATATATATATGCTGGCTCCTAAATAATAAAATATATAGTGATAAAAACAAAACATCTGGAAGGCAAGCATTTGGAAAGAGCTGCCTTGATGTATCCTAAGAAATGCCTTTCTGGATGGGATCAGAGGTTGGCCCATATAATTCAGTATTTTCTTTCCAGATGCTTTCAGATATAGGGAATGAAGATCATAACTATCTCTTGCTATTTGTCTCAGTACTCTCCAAGGTATACAGCTCCTGAACATGGAAGATCCACTTACCTGCTACATCTGCCACCTGTTGCCCATTTGTGAAAATGACTCTCCAGTTGCTGATCTTGTCCTTTTTGAAAGCAGTTGTTGAAAGTGGTATTCACCATCTGATGCAGTGACAGAGAATTTCATCAGTTAATTTTGCATTGTGTGAAGAAATATTTCCTTTTGTAATTTCTTACTGAAATAGCAATAAAAGTTGTTAGATGTCTTAAACTGGAGCTCAAATATTAAGGGAAACAAAGAAACATTTATCTTTATAGATGCTGTACCATGCATTGTTTTATAAATTTTCCACAAGCAGCTATCACATCTGCCTTAGTAAAATGCCCCAAATGCTTTATCCTTTCCATACAGAAAAGTTGCTCCAATATTCTCCATTCCTCTTCTTTGCATTTTGTCTATCTTTATTATATTAGCTTTTAAAAACAGCATTCTAAAGACAATGGCTTACACTTAGTGACAGTATGATACTTAAAAAAAATTGTCTTCAGTCTATTCTTATATAATCATTAAAATGGAACCTAGCTTTTTCAGTGCAGTCAAACAAAGGCTCCTTATTTTCACTAAACTTCTCATTGTGACTTCAAGATCTTTGCATAATACCTGCTAAAGTCCTAGTCTGGTTTTCTGGGATTCCTCAGAAGTCCCTACCTATGTAGTGGTTGTTTTTTTCTGAACCCACATTATTATTTCTTCTGATATAAATCATATTTATAATGGCAACTAACTATTTAGGGGGTTTTAATGAGATTCAAAGCTCTGAGTATATTAAGGTCTGCTCATGGGGTTGTTTTCCACATTATATACCATTACCCTTGCCTTTGAAGGTTATGGAGAGAGTTACTTTCAGTCAACGCTCTCTGGTGGGCATGTATCTATATGAAACATAGGTTTCCAAACACCCAGGTCACATTTACTTCTAGGCATGTAATGAAAATCTGAGGCACATAACTTAAACTCAGTATAATCTATGAAGAGGTTCTGCACCTCTCCAAGGTCTTAGGCAGATGTTTTTGATGATCACATACGCAAGGCTCTTTCACCAGAGATGTCAAAGAACATGCCCGGCAACTTTTGCATGCAAAGCAAGCACTCACCACAAAGCCATAAGCCACTGGGAATTGCAGTTAAAATGAGAAATATGGCATGCCTTCTAATACAGAACTCTGATGATGTGCTATTATGGGGAAAATGTAAGACATTTTCTTTTTAATTCATGCATCTGTCTGCTTCCTTCCCCCCGCCCATCCCCACCCAGTGAGGTGGTTTTTAAAATATTAATGGTTCTGGCAATAGCAATTTTTTCTGCTTATCATATGCTTCCGTCTCTCTGCCATGTTTAAGTGAGTGTAAAAGCCACTTATTTCCAGTAACATTAATTTTTTTAATGGATTCATTTAGGCTCATGGATTTCAGTAAAAATAGATACCTTTATTTCATTTTACACCCAGCATGTCAACTATCGTAACGTTTGACCAGTTATTAATCAAAGAGCTAAAAGGGCGAATGTTCCAACTGAGATACATTAGCTTACATTCAATATTAATAGCTTATGCCAATATTTATTTTGCCCATTATTTAAGTGGTTGATGTCATTATACTTGATGTCAGCATTTTGAAGCAAAGCTACTGGAAGTGGGGGTGGGGTGGGGTGCAGTGGGGCAGCTAGATGTGCTGATAGGTACCTATGGATTGAGCTGTACTCCTTCCACATGAGTGCCCCTAGAGTGCATACTCGTGAACTGATGCTCCCACATGGGACTATATGTTGTAACCATGCTTTCTTTCAGTGTGACAGGCACTGCATTTTACCCTTCTTCAAGCCACAACAACTGAAAAAGTCAAAGTGATTCCAGCTGCCCTGTTTCACTCAAATAGTCCCTTTGTGGGAATGTGGCCTAGCCCCAAATTCTGCAGCAACCCTACATACTGTGCAGGGTCTTGTTTGAGGCACTGTGTACACTGTGTCTAAGGTGCTGCCATCTATTAATGGGAATTGAGAGATTCTTACTGGAAAGAAAGGTCCGGTAGAGCCTTTACTGAAGTTCCCATCCTTGGAGAATGAATTAAAAAAACAGACAAAATGCAGGCAGAAAATAAGCTTGGAATACTCAGTAGGAGGAGTATTTATTAAAGAAATACATTCTTAGGATAGTGTTACTTTGGCCCTGGCCTACCCGGTGATAGCACTAGATATCGTTTTGATATCAAACCATTCGGCCTTCCTCTGCCACCCCGCTCCACATGTTTGCGAGGCCTCCGGACAAGCACGTAAACAGGCGCGGCCAGTAATTGTTGGACATTCCATTCTCCACCTAGGCAGGCAGAACAGAGCCACTCCATTGCTTCAGGGACCTCTCCTGCAAACACCTTTTTGCTTAGGCGCGACACTAACAAAGGTGCCCGGCTCTGAGCCGATAGTCTTACAAAGCCGAGCTAAGCACCTTGCATTTGCATACCGGCTACACTATTGTTGATTCAGCGCTAAGCCAATCATGTTAAACTTGACCTTTTCCAAAGCTTTGTCCCGCTCCAAACTCGCATTGTTCTCACCGAGTAAGGCATGGCCTGCAGTCACAATTCACCCTATATAAACCCCCCAATTCCGAGACCACCTCGGATCGCTCCTGAATTCCATCCAGCCTTGCTGCCGCTGTGTCCAGCAAGCCATCCCCTCAGTTCCAGTGACTGAGCCCGCTCAACCCGGGATTGCTCCCGAGTTCCAGACCGCCTTGCTGCCGTTTTGTCCGGCAAGCTCCTCTCAGCGAACCACGCTGAGCTTTCTTCCTTGCACCCCAATGAACTCTATCTTCATATCTCTTCAGGACTACAAGACAGGTGTCGTATCACCCATTTCCCCCAAAAATCCCTATTTCCAATTCTTCCGTTAGCTGTGTGATTGTGGTGTCTTTACTGTTTGTCTTTCAATAAAACATCATTTTTGCTATTTTAAAACTGTCTGACTGCTTGACTGACCTGACCCCATAGACGCTAGGTTGCAAGATTCCTGCTAAGTTACCCTGCCTCTCGCTAGCTTTAGTGAGTGCTCCAGCTAATTCTCCCCAGAATTGTGTTTGTGTTTTGGTTATTTGGGCGCCCCTCCCGGGACCCCCAGAGAACAGGGTAACAATAGGACAGCCCGACCCTTCTTAATTTACACTAAAAAGAGTTAAGAAGGCAGTCAGACATGTGAGAACATGCACTCCTACTTGAGAGGAGACAGCAGACAGACATAGGCCTTTAAAAAAAACATTGAAAGAGAATTCAGCCTGGGTTAGTTCCTTTTCTTTATAACAGAAGGCAGTTGTTTAATTAACCCTGACTGGACCAGACAATGTAATTGACACATAATGTTTTGGAATAGGTGGCTGACTGAGGAAGCAAACAAACAGGAAAGGTAATATAAAGTTCCTAATTCCTCTCCGTCTAAGCCATCTCATCCCCAGTGGACAAGAGAATAGGGAGAACAAACACAGAAGCAGCTCTATCTTCCAGTACCGTCTGCTTTGTAATTCTTTGATTATGGGATCTTCAGCTTTGTTTGTTGGGTCAATTTCAGAAGGTAGTTGTGGGAGAGGTCAGATGATCAAATCAGAATGTGCACTGTAGCCTTTTTTTTATTTCAGAGGCCTCATTGTTCTTGTTTGTTCATTTTTTAAAAACTCAAAATCATTCAACAGACATTATATGGTAAGTAACCACAGTGTAGTTGTACATATGTGTTTAGTGCAAGCCCTTAAGCAGCAAACATTGTTATGCTTGCAACTGTGGGAGTGGTAAGAATAGATTCACCTGTGAGAAACATATCCACCTCACTATTTTGAGTTGCAGTTGTGGTATATCATGGTTGTAAGTCATCTTCCCCTCCCATTTCCTGTATTATAGGGATTAGCTGGAAAATAATGTGTACTAATGGTGGCATAAACTGGTGTGTGAGGTGGCAATTCATTTTTAACAAAGTGGTACAGGGTTCCACATATGTGCAGTACCACAGATCAATTAATTACTTTTTGACAACATAGCTATCTCTGCTTTCTTGCCATGAGTTACACAATTATACAATTGGATGAAGAAGATACAAACATCCTCTAATCTAAACTTTCAGTATTAGGCCCTTTCCACACGGGCCTATTAAAACGGTGCAGAGCGACCTCCAACGGAGGTCTTCTACACTGTGGAGTGGACTGGGGCAGACTACTTTTCGTAGTTCTGCACCACTCTGGAGCGACTGGAACTGGTCGTGCAGTGTGCTTTTTAAAAACCTGGTGCAGATTTGCAGGTGCGCACTAGTGTGTGCCTGCAGATCTGGCTTTCGACTGGCGAGCTTCTCCGGTTGGTGGAGAGCCTCCCACAACCGGAAGCCACCATTTTGGACACTGGAGCAGTGCGGAGCGAGGAGCTCGCACTGCTCCTCATCCCGACGGACCCAAACGGACCCACCAAAAAGCCGGTGAGTAGCGGCAGGGAGCGTTTCCCTCACCACATGCGGAAAGGGCCTTAGATTTCTTATAGCTGCTGATAAGATCACATGGACCTGATGTAGGTATTCTGTTGGGAAATGCATGCTTATCTTTGTGCAGAAAATCACTTGTTCTGGCACTTGCTGTGAAACCAGTTCTCTAAGTATGGTGCTTGTATTTCAAAACGCTTTCTGCACACAATGGACATTTAATTGTGGTTTTTTTTTCCAATTTATTATTCTTGTAATTAAATATTTATGGAGAATGCTGCTTTCATATGTATAGAGACAAATGCAATATGAAGAGAGATATAAGACCAAATAATTATATTATTTTATCTTAGTGCCTTGTAACCTTAAGGACCTAAGAGGTTAAACATTTAGCCCTTATTTTAATGAATTCTGATTCTGAAGGCAAAGAGACTAGACTAGTGTGCCTTGTTGGTACAGTACAGAGAGAATAAGGGAAAATGGAAGGAAGGATTACAAAGAGGTGAGCCTCTCATCTAAATTCTTCCAGAATTCTGTGATAGTACAAATAACCACTCAGACAAAGTTATGAACTTTTTTTCCCGGGCCAGAGCAATCAATAGCGAAACATATAAATTTGTTTAAAAGCCTTGAAGCATGTGAGCAAGCATCACAATCATCCTCAGACTCCACAATTTTGACTGCAAGGCAGAAGCAAGCCATGGAAAACTGGGAGACAGTGGTATGATTATCATATTTGATAGGGCTTATTGCTTCCCTACTTCAGGGGGCCCTTAAAAGAAATGAAGTGAAATGAATTTACATAGATCTGCTTAGAAATCAGCAAGTATAATTGTCTTAATGCCTGCAGATAAGAAGAGGTACCAGCCGGCCGGCCTGGCACCATACAATCAAACAACTATAGAACTAAGAGAATATGGAATCAATGACAGAAAAGGATATTGAACTCTCTAGAGGTGGAAGGCAGCAAAAGGGAAGACTGAAAAGGACAAAGAAAAAAATTAGCTTTACATAGGACAGGAAAGACAATGAAGCAAATTTCAATTTAACTGCAAAGGACTCTTAACATGCTAAAAATCCAGACAGGAAAGCCAAGGTGCAATCTAAAAAAGTGAAGCAATCATGGAGATCTGAAAAAGTTATCCATTTTATGAGCCTTCTTTCTCTGCCTCCCATACTAGAAGACCCAACTTTCACCCTACAGTTATTAACCCTTTTTCTTTTGATAGAAGTCATATAAAATCTCTTCCTGATGTACTGTCTAAGAGCTCAGACTGTAGATGGATCCTTTCCTTCAGGCTATTCAGTACAGTTTGTGACCCCAACTTTAGTGCTCCTAAGAGCCCAGTCTGTGTTTTGTAATTTTCCTGGGTCAAGTAGTGAATTAACACAAACTGGAAAGATACATTACTTTTTACAGATTCCTGGTGATGCACATGTTCCTATGACAACACTGGATCTATGGGAATATCTTTGAGTACTGTAATTCTGAAATTGAATTGGTTTTAGAACCTCTTTTGGAGGCTTTTCTTGAAAGGTTTTTGCAAAGTTTGGAATAGAGGTGAGTAGATACTTTATCAACACCAAGATTCAGTCACTGATGAAAGAGTCTGTGCTGTCCAAAAGGATTCTCACCTTTTGTTTTGCTGAGGATTTGCTAGATTTGGAAAAGCCCAGAATACTGATAGGTAAATCAAATTCTCCCTCAGCTGAACTAATAAAATCTGTGTGATGATGATGATGATGATGATGAGGCTAGTTCTACAGTCTTAGGCCATTTCCGCACTAGACTGTTATAGTGCTATTATTCCACTTTCAACATCCTATGGAATCCTGGGGTTTGCACTTTAGGGAGGGGCCTCAAAGGCCCCTCTCCAAAGTGCAAACTCCAGGATTCCATAGGATGTTGAAAGTGGAATAATAGCGCTATAACAATCTAGTGTGGAAATGGTCTTAAAATCTCTTTGGCCTATGAAATCTGAAGCCAGTAACATTCTTTGGAATAACAGCCTGCCTTCAAGGAGGAGAAGACTATCCTTTGAGGGCTTGAAATGAGAAGAGCAATTCTATAGGGGCAAGAAGAAAATATTCCCCTTTGAACCAAACTTGACTCTTGTGTCATCTGAGGAAAAAGCTCTAATTATCACAATCTATATGTTATCTATCAGGAAGCCACAGCATATTCCTGGTAGGCATCAAGTCTTCTTGGTTACTGTATTCTTCAGAATTTTTGCCCAGACCTTTCTAAGAATATAATTGCAAGGTATGATAATTATTATCATGAAGAGAATGGATATATCCTGTTCCTAATTCATCTAACTTCAGTTTTGTTAATAATTAGTAACTCGACCTGTTGTTCGAGTAGAATAATTTGACTGGTCACCTTTGCTGTGTGCCACAGAGATTATCAACCTAATTACCAACGCGATTCTTGGTTGCATCAATAGGAGTATGGTGTCTAAATCGAGAGAGGTAATGGTACTACTCTATTCTGCTTTGGTTAGACCTCATCTGGAATACTGTGTCTATTTCTGGGTACCTCAATTCAAGAAGGATATTGACAAGCTGGAGCATGTCCAGAGGAGGGCGACTAAAATGGTGAAGGGTCTGGAAGCCATTCCCTATGAGGAGCGGCTTAGAGAGCTGGGGATATTTAGTCTGCAGAAGAGAAGGTTAAGAGGGGACATGATAGTCATGTTTAAATATTTGAAAGGATGTCATGTCGAAGAGGGAGTGGGCTTGTTTTCTACTGCTCCAGAGACTAGAACAAGGAACAATGGATTCAAGCTGCAGGAAGGGAGATTCCACCTGAACCTCAGGAAGAACTTCTTGATGGTCACAGATGTCCAACAGTGGAATATGCTGCCCTCGAGTGAGGTGGAGTCTCCTTCTTTGGAGATTTTTAAGAAGACGCTGGATGGCCATCCGTTGGGAGTGCTTTGATGGGTGTTCCTGCATGGCAGGAGGTTGGGCTGGATGCCCCCTGGGGTCTCTTCCAACTCTATGATTCTATAAACCTGACTAGCCAAGTTAAGGTGAGTAACTGAATAACTTCTATATTTGCACTGAGGAATAAGGATTCAAGCCTGCCCTTGATTTCTGTTGTAGGCTATGCTGCACAAAACTGTACAGTTACTGATGAATACCCATTGGGACTAGACGTCCTTTGAACACCTTCTGATCCCATCTAATCAGAAGGTTTTAAACTATGGGAACTGCAGAATCAGGAACTAAGAGAATAGTTTGAAGAAGTAAAGCCGCCTAGATCTGTTGATGGAGTACACAAAGAAGGAAAACAATAGTGACTAGCTACTCCTCCCTATGACATTGGTACTATCCTTTGTTGTTATTGTTGTTGTTGATGATAACTTCCACAAAGTCAGTTTCGACTTATGGCAACCCTATGGATGAGAGGCCTCCAAGTCACTTTATCATTAACAGCCCTGCTCAGGTCTTGCAGACTCAGGGCCGTGGCCTCCTTGATTGATCTCTATCTGTATCCATCTCTGAGGTGGCCTTCCTTTTTTCCTGCTGCCTTCTGCCTTGCCAAGCATTATTGTCTTTTCTAGTGGGTCATGTCTTCTCATGATATGTACAAAGTACGACAGTCTCAGTTTAGTTGTCTTGGATTCTAGAAAGAGTTCAGTCCTGATTTGCTTAGCAGTCCATGGTATCCACAGAACAGTTCTCCAACTCCAGATTTCAAATGAGTTGGTTTCTTTTGTGTCAGCTTTCTTCACTGCCCGGATTTCACAACCACACATGGAAATTGCAAATAGGATGGTACAGGCAATCCTAACTTCAGTATTCAATTATATATCTTGACATTTCAGAATCTTGTCTAGTTCCTTCATAACTGCCCTGGGGCTTTATCACATCAGGCTATTACCTTGCAGCAATCTTGTTGTTTAAGCAAACGGAAACATACTGGCATGGAAACAATCACTTTTGCACCTTCTCTACAATAACACTATGGTGCTACTTGGTGATGCACCTTCCTCCTATCAGTCTTCTGTGCTGTCTCACTGACCTTCTTTCCTACCCCTGTTTGCACTTCATAGCGTGCTGTTTATTTTTTAATTTTTCCCCACAGTTGTGCAGTTTTAGTTCTCTGCTACATATTTCTTTATTCTTGGTTTTGCTATAATTGTGCACTTACAGCAAAACAAATAATAATTAAAAAAATATGTACCAGGGAACAAAATAAGCACAATATCCTTTCTTCTCTCTCTCTTTCTCTTTTTTTGTTGCAGTTGCTGTACATCTTTCTTTTTAATTTGTTTTGCTGTATTTCTGTAATTGTGGCATGCTGGTGACCGCCATGGCAATGCACTTACACATTTGCGACAAATAAGAAGAAGAAAAAGAAGACAATGGAAGAGGAGGAGGAGGAGGGGGAGGGCAAGAAGTAGATACTGGGAAGGTGAGAAGAGGAGAACCACGCCGACTTATACCACATGACTGCTAGAATATTGAAACTGCAGCAGAATGAAATGATTGCACCAAGAAGTGATATCTGAACAGTGACGATATTGGAGGCATTAATAGGTTTTTCTATCAATGAAAAGATGTGATTCAATAACAATGGAAATGCAGTGCAACAGCAGGAGATGTCATGTAATAAGGAAAGATCAAATACAGAAGTAAGCCAGTGCAATTGTGCAACAAATCTATCATGTGGTAAAGTTTCCAGTCTTCTTCTGATTTCCTGACAGCATTCTTCATTCTAATTAATGATTGAGCTAAGGTATGGAAAATCTTTAACTATTGCAATGTCTTCATTATCTACTTGATAGGTTTTTAATATTTTTGGTAAATATATATTGCCCTCAAAATTCAAAATATGAAGATAACTCTGTCTGTACTGATTTAGATCAGGTTCCTACTAATATACTTGAACCTAACACAATTTTAAGTCTTAATGAGAGGAGACAGAATAAGAGGAGCCCTGGTGGTGCAGTGATTAAATGCTGGTACTGCAGCCACAACGTTGTGAGTTCAATCCTGCAGGGCTCCAGGTTGCCTCATCCTTCCATCCTTCCATCAGTCCGTAAAATGAGTACCCAGCTTGTTGGGGACAATTAGCTAAACACATTGTAAACCACTTAGGGAGTGCTTTGCACTGGCAAGTGGTATAGAAATGTAACTGCTAACTGCTATTGCTATAGATATGAAAGCTAGAATAGTGCAATATATCTGTATAATTGTGAAAAACTGAGTCTCACACCAGAAGACCTTATTTGTTTTCCTGTGAGTAACAAAGCTGGCCAGTCTCTTTTTGTTCTTGTTTATAAATTCCACTTGTTCATATGGAAGGAGACATATAGGGCACAGACTCAGACCTATATGTATACATGGGATCAAAGAATAAAGGCATGATATACTATATTATAGCCTCTCCATCAGCTGCCTCTTATTTTAAGAATTTTACACTTGTCATTAGATCAGAGAGAGCTATCACATGCCAGTTCAACTCCTTGTTCTCTTTCAGGTGGATCTACATCTCTGGACAATTAAGTAGGTCAAGGAGATAAAAGGGTATACTGGACTGAGAAGGGTTCAAATATCTCCCAGAATATTGTCTCTTAAGGAAAATGTTATGTCCTATTTAGGCCCTCTGGAAAATTTTGATAGATAAGCACAAATAAATTAGATCATTTATGATAACTCCAAACTCCCTGGAAACAAATTTAAAAGGCTGGTTTGATGTGGAGGGTACTGCATACAAATGTATTTTAGCAGAAGTTATGGGTATCCCGAAGCAAATAGACTCTATATTGATTCTACTGGGAACATTCTTGATCCACCCCACCCCTCATATTAATCAATTATTTGCTTTTGCCCTGACTGGGATCCAGTAACTCCAGATGAAATATATGATTTTGATAGTCTCTAGTTGCCAAAAAAAAAAAAGCTCCTGGAGAGTATAGGCTTCTTTGACAACTATTTAAGTC
This sequence comes from Ctenosaura bakeri, assembly GCA_948474755.1. Classification (NCBI taxonomy): domain Eukaryota; kingdom Metazoa; phylum Chordata; class Lepidosauria; order Squamata; family Iguanidae; genus Ctenosaura; species Ctenosaura bakeri. The sequence goes on along the minus strand of CAOLHI010000048.1, from coordinate 518,569 downwards.
AAACTCTGTTTGGAGGTGCCTAGTTTCTGCTACGTTGTTTACTTGTATAAACCATAAAGGGAAAATCCCACAAGACTGGGTTAAAAAAAGAGATCTATTTGTTCCTTTTGGGGGGTTTAGTTCTGCCTTCAATATCTATAATTAAAAGGTATCTGTGCCAAACATTAGCTGGCACTAACACTGACAGAAGTATTTTGCATCTAACACAAATGCTCCATTGCAATATTTCTCTCAGAGTCAGACTTGGGGCACATGGATGCTACCAGATAACATACCAACCAATAGAGGAATATGACAAAGATGTGCCTTGGCCTCTTTTCTCTTCAGGTTCTGTATGAATAAGAACTGAGTTGGAATATTTACAAGAACTGAGTTGGAATATTTTTCACTTTCAATATTAGATGGAAAACTTGTTTTGTTGTTGTTGGGCGTCTTCAAGTCATTTCTGACTTATGGTGAGCCTATTATGGCATTTTCTTGGCAAGATTTGTTCAGAGGAGGATTGCATTGTCTCTTAGACATAGAGATTGTGACTTGTTGTAGGTCACTTAGTAGGTTTCCATGGCTGAGTAGGGATTCAAATCCTCATCTTCCAGAGTCATAATTCAATGCTGAGGGCCTTTGTGCACTACACTGTTATAGTGCTATTATTCCACTTTCAACATTCTATAGAATCCTGGGGTTTGTAGTTTACTGAAGCCAAAGATGCCCCTCCCTAAACTGCAAACCCCAGGATTCCATAGGATGTTAAAAATGGAGTAATAGCACTATAACTGTAGTGTGGAAAGGCCCTGAAATTATTGTACCCCACTGGCTTACTTTTGTATGCTGATGAAGTAACTATGATTTCTACTCCACAAATTGGAATGTAAAAGCTATTGAGTAATAACGGTAAGTTCTTTACTAAGGAGCATCTGATTAATCATGCTAGAATCAAAATGGTAGTCTGGGAAGAAAGGGAAAATACACAAAACGTACTGGATCAAAACCTCATTGAATAGCAGGTCAATTTTTGATACATAGGATTTGGGTTTGACTCTTAACTTTCATGGAAATTACACCTGGATGCATTCAAGTTGAAATCCTCTCACTCAGTATGATCCTTGATTAATTGCTCTAAATTTCAAGATGAGAGTCAGGTTGTACTAGCACTAGAGTATTTTCAAAGTCCCAGTTATTATATGGTGCTGAAATATAGTGGTGGCAGGGGTGGGTATTCAAAAGCCTCTTCTCTGGAGATTGTGCAGAATTATTTTATAAGATCCTGTTAAGTGTTTCTCAGGATACACTGATATCTGAAACAAGATTGCTGTCTATAAGAATCTGTATCTATGTTGCTCTTGCCTTATATTGACTGAATTTACTCTATATAAATGAATTGTGTGGGTAGGGGCGATGAGGCTACATAATAAAACCGCACACCAAAACTAGGAAACAAAGGACACAACTTTATTGGCTACAGCATACAATGGATTGGCCAAATCATGGGTCTGGATCCCTGCATCAATCAGCCCAGTGCTGACCGATATACCCAAGCTTGCAACCCGGTGTCGGAATCCCAAATGGCCAGCAGGGGGATCCCACCACTGGAACTCCCTGCCACCAGAAGGTGCAAGCAAGGCATGTCCCCATGAGCCAGACATGCTCGCCGTTGCCTTGCACCCCCTTCCAGTCCGCAAGGGGCCAATGAACAGTTGCCCAAAGGCCATTGGCCCTGACCAACCTGGATCCAAGACCCATGTGAGCGCCAACAAGGCGGACCCACCCCCGGAGCTGCAACCAATAAAGAATCCTGTCGGGCCAGGAACGCCCCCCTCCCACCAGCCCCTGAGGACCAGAGGCATGAAGGCCAGGCATGGTAAGCTCATGGTTTTAGTTAAGGCCTGATGTAACCCGCAAAGGCCCTGGATCTCCATCTTCCCACCGTCATTATGTCCTCGTCAGACAGACTCCATTCCGAAGCTGCTATAGCAGCCTCGATCCTAAAAGAATGACTCCCAAACTGCATGAGGGGTAGCCTGAGGCAGGCCAGAGCCACCTGCAGGATAGCCACAAACTGGAACCTAGACAAAGCAGTGCAATCCTGGTGGATGAACAGGGGACCCAGCCCCTTAGGTCTCATTTGCAGGTACCTACTCAAGGCCTTGGCTGGGCAAGGGCCGCTCCCATGCAGTGCATGGAGCCACACCGTTGTGTCCCATCCCTGCTGGTCATTCTTTGAGTGCCTTACCCACAAGGGGAGAGAAGACCCATTGAAGGCAACATCCCCAACCAAGAATGTCCTGTTGGACGCATCCCACTTAGAGCTGCACACAAGCTCACCCACCCTGAATGTGCCAAAGAATGCAATAGTGAAAGTAGCCCCAAACAAGGCCATTTCAAAATGGGAGCAGCAAACTTTTAGTGGAGTCCGGATCAAGTCTCTGAGCAGGTTGAATGAAATAGGCCATCTGGTATCCTTGGAACGGGGACGTGTCTTCCCCCAGTCTACCAGCACTTTTCTGACCTGAAAAGATGCACAGGGATCGTCCCACCCTACAGCCTTATAGAAAAAGGAGATGCCAGCCAGATGAGCAGACAGTGAACGGGGGGAAAGTCCAAGGTCCCACAAGTAAGCCATGAAATGCAGCACATGTGTCTCGGGGATCTTGCCCAGAAGACAATACCCTTGGAGCCGACAAAAGTCTTGGAACTTGCAGAATGCCTTGTGGTAGGCCCGGAAGGTGCTAGGCGCAATGGACTGGAACAACCCCTCCATTACTTGTCATTCCCAAGGTCCCAGAATTCCTCTGGGAATGCCTCTAGCATGGGGTCTGCCTCTGGGGTCAAGGATCAAAATCTCTCTTCCTGGAAGTGAGATAAAGAGTCCACAGTTATGTTATCCAGCTCTGGAATAAATCAAGCTGAGAAGGATATGTTAGCAGACAAGCAGACAAGAACGAACCTCCTAACCAGTCTCATAACTCTGTTAGACTTGTATGACTGGCAATTGATAACAGCCACCACTGCCTGATTGTCACACCAAAAACAGACCTTCTTATTGCTGAGTTGCTGCAACACAGCCACCAGGATCGGAAAAAATTCCAAAAAGTTGAGGTCCCTGACCACATCTCCCACCAGCCATGCCTGTGGCCATCACCTTGCACACCAGCACCCTTGGAAGAAGACTCCGAAACCCACCAACCCAGCTGCATCAGACTAAATCTGCAGTGCCCTGACCAGGCTCGAGTCTGTCCTGTCAAACCGACACCCCGTTGAAGTTATCAAGAAAGGAAAGCCAAACCTTAAGATCCTCGTTAACACCCCAGGTGATGTGGATGCGATGATGTGGGCCTTCATACCCGACATAATTCTCACTAACTTGGCACAGAAAGCCCTCCCGGGGGAAACAACCCTGCAAGCAAAGTTCAGGTGCCCCAACAAGCTCTGAATCTCCTTCAAGGAGGCCTTACTCCACCCCAAGAAGGAAGTGATTAGCTCCTTAATGTCCGCAAGCTTGTCAGCTGGCAGGCGGGACACTCCAAGGACCGAGTCAAGTTGGATGCCCAAACAGGAAAGCAATGTGGAAGGGCCTTCTGTCTTTTCCTGTGCCAAAGGAACCCCAAGCTCAACTGCCAATTCTTGGAACACCTCCAACAATTTGGCACAATCCCCAGACCCATCATTCCTCACAAAAAGAAAGTCGTCCAGGTAAAGGGTGACCAGGGAGGAGCCTGCCCGGTACTTAACCGCCCATTCCAAGAAGGTGCTAAAGGTTTCAAAGACAGCACAACTGATGGCGCACCCCATAGGCATGACCCTGTCGTAATACCAAAACTCGACAAATTTGAACCCCAGCAAACAGTAATCTTCCGGATGAACCAGAAGTAGCCTGAAGGCGGACTGAATATTGCACTTGGCCATGAGCGCCCTCCTGCTGCATGACCACACCAGGCCAACGGCCTGGTCAAAAGAGGAATAATGAACAGAACAAAGATCACGGAGAATGGCATCATTGACAGATGAACCGCTCGGGAAGGACAGGTTATGGATAAGCCTGAACTCCCCAGGGGTCTTCTTAGGGACCACGCTGAGGGGCGACACCCTGAGATTGGGCATAGGTGGAGAAGAGAAGGGGCCAACCACCCTGCCCACCTGCACCTCCTTGGCAATTTTACTGACAACCACCTGTGGAAGATCCCGGGCAGATCTCAGGTTGCCAGCCTCAAAGGCCACCCAAGGCCCCACAGCCGGGATGCGGAAGCCGACAGTGAACCCAAGGTCAATGAAATAGGCTGCCCTCTGGTATGGGTAAAGAGCCAAGAGGAGGTGGAGTGCAGGCAGGCGGACTGGGAATGAGAAGGAGCAAACCTAATGCTGGGCAATCCCCACTCCACTCGTGGGGGAAGCAGACGGGGTCCATCCTTCCGGCTGGGTTGAGTGCCACCACCACGGCCTGGGCAGGAGAACTGAATTCCCCCATGGTGAAGACAGGACACCCCGGGGTGGGAACCCAGGCAGTCCTCGCAGCTGTGTTCAAACTTGCACTGAGCCCATTGACACTTGCCCTGGTTGAACTCCCAGCAAACCAACTGCCTCGGATCTTTCTTCCCCGGCCAACGAAAAAGCTTATTTCCCTCTGTCCTGCCTCTGATGCAGGGACCAACAATCACAAGCCAGAGCTTGTCATTGATCAGGTCCCAACGCGTGGATTCACTCTGCAAGGCTCGCTTGCGGAAGGCACAGTCATATTCGATGGTGGCTGTCTCCCCCACAAGAGACCTTGCCTTAAGTACATTTCCCAGATGTTTGGATAGATGGCAGCCTCTGTCAGAGTAGGTGAGTGAGACTACCCCCATGAAAACATTATACCCTGCCAGCCAGTTGCTGAACGAGCGTTCAGACTTAAGACTTAAGACCCAAGACTTAACTCAAGATTTAGATATTTAAATGTAAATATTCAAATATTTGTTTAAAGTTGCTCATCAGTTCCTCACTCTTATCCCTTATTCTTCAAGTAGACAATGTAAAGGAAAGGAGTCTTGTTAATGAGCTATGGAATAGCATAGAATCATAGAATCATAGAGTAGGAAGAGACCACAGGGGCCATCGAGTCCAACCCCCTACTATGCAGGAACACACATCAAAGCATTCCCAGCAGATGGCCATCCAGCCTCTGCTTAAAAACCTCCAAAGAAGGAGACTCTACCACACAATCCGAGGCAGCATATTCCACTGCTGGACAGCTCTGACCATCAGGAAGTTCTTCCTGAGGATCAAGTGGAATCTCCTTTCCTGCAGCTTGAATCCATTGCTCCTTGTCCTAGTCTCTGGAGCAGCAGAAAACAAGCCCGCTCTCTCCTCAACATGACATCCCTTCAAATATTTAAACATGACTAGTTCCAGACTGAAAGACAGCAAATGTTATCCCCATCTTCAAGAAGGGAAAAAAAGAGGACCCAAATAATTATCGCCCAGTCAGCCTGACATCAGTGCCCGGAAAGATCCTGGAGCAGATCAATAAGCAGTCAGTTTCTAATCACTTAGAAAGCAACACGGTAATCACGAGAAGTCAACATGGATTTCTCAAAAATAAGTCATGCCAGACTAATCTTATCTCTTTTTATGATGGAGTTACTAGCTTGATAGATGAAGGGAATGCTGTGGATGTAGCATACCTCGATTTCAGTAAGGCCTTTGACAAAGTTCCCCGTGACATTCTTGCAACGAAGCTAGTAAAATGTGGGGTGGACGGGGCTACTGTTAGTTGGATTTGTAATTGGTTGACCGGCCGAACCCAAAGGGTGATCACGAATGGCTGCTTTTCATCCTGGAGAGAAGTGACGAGCGGGGTGCCACAGGGTTCTGTCCTGGGCCCAGTGCTGTTCAATATTTTTATCAATGACTTGGATGAAGGAATAGAGGGCATGCTCATCAAATTTGCAGATGACACCAAATTGGGAGGGGTTGCTAATACGCCAGAGGACAGAATCAAAATTCAAATTGACCTGGATAGATTGGAGAGCTGGGCCAAGGCGAACAAAATGAAATTCAACAGAGGGAAGTGTAAGGTCCTACACTTAGGTAGAAAAAATGGAATACAGAAATATAGGATGGGGGACACATGGCTGGATAGCAGTACGTGTGAAAGGGATCTAGGAGTCTTCATAGACCACAAGCTGAACATGAGTCAGCAGTGTGATGCGGCAGCCAAGAAAGCCAATGCCATTCTCGGCTGCATCAATAGGAGTACGGTGTCTAGATCAAGGGAGGTACTGGTACCACTCTACTCTGCTTTGGTTAGACCTCATCTTGAATACTGTGTCCAGTTCTGGGCACCCCAATTCAAGAAGGACATGGTCAAGCTGGAGCAAGTCCAGAGGAGGGCAACCAAAATGGTGAGAGGCCTGGAAGCCATGCCCTATGAGGATAGACTTAGAGAGCTGGGTATGTTTAATCTGCAGAAGAGAAGGTTAAGAGGGGACATGATAGCCATGTTTAAATATTTGAAGGGATGCCATGTAGAGGAAGGAGAGGGCTTGTTTTCTGCTGCTCCAGAGACCAGGACAAGGAGCAATGGATTCAAGCTGCAGGAAAGGAGATTCCACCTGAACCTCAGGAAGAACTTCCTGACAGTCAGGGCTGTCTGGCAGTGGAATATGCTGCCTCAGAGTGTAGTGGAGTCTCCTTCTTTGGAGGTTTTTAAGCAGAAGCTTGATGGCCATCTGTCAGGAATGCTTTGAGGGTGTTCCTGCATAGTAGGGGGTTGGACTGGATGGCCCGTGTGGTCTCTTCCAATTCTACATTTCTATGATTCTATGATAGCAGACAGCAGTTAATTTGGCACTAGCTGCGTAGAGCTGTGAACCTTTAAAAGCTCAACCCTTTCCCTTCAGAGCTTGTCAGTGATTAACTGACCATTTCTCCTGCTGTGTCTCTGACCTAGGACTGTATTGCCTGTGCTTGATTTATGAATATTGCTAGGAAAGTTGTTATGCTTTGTATTTGTTTGTGCTGCAACTGAATAACTGTGCTTATATCCACAAAAGCTCATGCTAAAAGAAAAACCAGTTAGTCTTAAAGGTTCTGCAACATTCCTTTCTTTTCTCCCCTCCGTTCTTCCTCTTTTTTAATTTTGTGTCTTTTTATGTATTCTATATTTTATTTCTATGTATTAAATTGTGATGGTCCATGGCTGTTAACAATAAAGTTATAGTCTATTCTTTTAACTGAAGGTTTACTGGAGATGTTGCTTGCATGTTCACAGTTCACACCAATAAATGCAATATGAGGAAAGGCATAAGACTAGTGCACTGCTCATCCAAAATCAGTATTATTGGGCTGGAATAATTTCTAATTCCTTGCATATCAACTTAGTAGCAATACAGATGTGTGTTGCACATTTGCAGACCCCTGCAGACTCATGTCTAATGGGAAAAAAATGTTTTCCAGAAGTAGGATGTTTTCTAGTGGTTGTAGCATTTTTATATGGTGAGGGGACTCTTCTTGAAATCATGGAGGATCTTCTCTACTTCATTGGAAAGAAGATATCTCTCATGAGGGCACCCTTACTAGTGGAGAAGATTATCATCATTAAGCCACTAGAGGCTGCCAAATATTTGCTTTTATAAAACAACAGCTCAGCTTAGGCTACGCAGATCTATGGTCTCAAACTCTAATCAAAGTGTGGCTGGAAATGGAATATTGCTCTTCTGAAATATGGTCTGATTTATGAATATAAGACAGGAATATATGTGTGTCTATCTGATCTCTTTCATGAAGTGTCACTGCTGTGCAAGTTGTAGGAATGACTATTGCATTTTCCTCCTTTTTCAGATTTGGGAAAATTTTTGTCTGCTAGTGAAAGGTTTTTATAAATTGAGGGGAAGCCTTCTACTCACTTCCTCTCTAAGGCATAAGCAATTAGGTCAAATGTTTAATTAACACGGGGTGGTAAAAAACACAATACCTATATGGTCAGGAAACCATAATTACTGGAGTAATGGATTCAGACTCTTTTTCCTCCTGGTACCCAACAGTCACTGTTACAGGTTCACAAATTCCTGCACTTATCATCATCACTGATATGGAAGCTGCCAACAAAGCCTCATGAAGAATATCTTAATTGTTGAAAGGTATATTTGAGTAAGGCAAAAAATATTGTGGAACGTACATCTGACTCATCACATTTTTTTACTATCCTCAGGTGCACAGAAACAAAAATTATTAGAAATGCTTTACTGCAGAAAGAAAAAATGTGAGAGAAATCATTGCTACCTATCTGTGGGCTAGGAAAGAGGGGACTGAAATGACTGTAAGTGTATTTGTATGTGCTCGTGCATGTTGATGTAAGATCTCTTTCAGTAGTACATCTTATTTGTTTTGTTTCTATGAAATAGTGAACAATTGTTGTTAATAAGACTTAATACAATACTTTACTAATGTTATTAGGAGTTTGATTTCTATTGCTATCCTTGTGAATATTCCCAGCAACACACATGGACCATAGGTTTTATATAAAAAAAAACACTGCTCTAAGGGGGGGGAAACTTACTTCTTTGGCTCACATCTCTCAGAATTCACTAGACTATTCATACTGACTGAATAATTCTGACAGCTATAGGCCAAAATGGTGAATTTTTTGAATCATGAGTGTGGAATATTTTTACTGGATCATCCAAAAATTTGAAAATACTACTTAAATGTTATTAATAGATAAACAGGTGATAAGCATGCCCGCACAAACCAGTATTTAGTCCCTTGCAATGATACTACCTGCATAATCAAGAAGTGACCACTCTCTTTCAGATTTTGCCTTGGACAGGAAAAGGCAATAGCTTTAACAGACTCTGAAACAGGAATTCTTTCCCACGGTGGATGGGTACTTTTCTTCTGCTCCAGTCGCCCTTCCAGACGTGTAGGCCGTGTGGGTAACAGCCCCAAACCTACGAAGCCTGTTTACTGGAGGCAAAAATGTATCCATTCCCCATAAGGAACAATTCTCCACTCAGATCTCTTCAGTTATCTGGGGATGGGGTGGGGGAAGTTATCTGTTGCCTGTCTCCTCCAGCCTTTACTTTACCGTCTAAGTCCCACCAAATGCGATGCTAGTGCTATTATGAATCTATTTGTAATATACATGGAAACCTCAGAAGGCAACCTCAATTGTAGCATCAGAGTTTTCAAATCCCAGCAGTTTGAACTGGAAATGAGGAAGCTTAATGTATTTTGCAAATGCTGCTTTTCCACACAGAGCAGCTGCTGAAGCAGAGCCAAAAGAAGTCGTATGTTGACCTCTGTATTCATTCTGCTGTATTTGAAAATATATGACCTGGAACTGTAATAGTGTCTGATTGGTTGGCCATGAAAACATGAGCATTCAGGGGGTGGGGGAGCGACACCATATTTGTACTGTACAATCGTTGTGTAATCCAATTTTATGCAGTGCAATAATGCTTTGCTTGAGACTCTGCTTGCCAGCAGATGGCAGCAAAATGGAAAAAGTAAGCACAAGCAGACTACAGTGGACAAAAGATTGGAGCTTTCTAGCAGCCTTAGTTTCACTAGCCTGTTTTGATATACAAGGTAAGTTAACAAGGGTAGAATTTTGGGTTAGCCATTTCTCAGTAATAGTGTGCATATGTCTGGCATAGCTGGAGTGTGCCCTGTAAACTTAGAACTTGTGATGCTGATAAGAAGTGATTAATTTTGCATCTCTGGATTCCCTCTAAAACTCCTGATATGTCATGATTGTATAATTTGCAGATCCTGCACCACTCCTATATACACACATGCCAGTCTTTGTAGGTTCCCACAGAGTAGTAAACTGTCACAAAGCTTTTTAGAATTGTATTTTGAGGCTTGTCCTTCTCAGTTTTTAAACACGTTCTTGGTTTTTGGCAGCTTGCCCTGTTGATAGGAAAATGTTAATTGATATTGAAGCTTTGTTAGTTGCAAATAAGACCAAGTTGTTTTCTGGAGTTGGTAAGAACTTAATTGTGCTCATAGCTAAGAATGAGTGGGATTTTTTATATGAAATTTTGTGAGGCAAAGAAATTAAATGGCCTTGCAGAACATTACAAAACAAAATAGTTTGCTTTTTGAAATTAATCCTTTTCTGTTAATACTGCTGTTTAGCTCTAGGTGTGTGGTCAGTTGCATTTTGCAACCTTACATTCTGAGATGTATGGGGATGGGAATAATTCAATTGAAACTAATGTATATATGTGTATTTGAATGTAGGACTAAAGCTATAGAGTGGATTTTCCGGATGTCTGTTAATACAGCTTGACCAGAAGTAACATAAAAGGTAAGGAGTATGGTTCATAACCCATCATTAATCTGTTCTGTTTGGAGGGAAAGATTAACCCAAAGAGCATTCTTTTAATCTAGAAGTTTTACAATAATTTTTTTAATTTTCTTCAAAAAAATCTTTTAAAATCGGTTTGCTCATATACAAATTTTTTATACAAGATAGCTGATACTGTTTCTTAAAATTTTGCCTACAACAGAAACCTTAGTTCTTGTTCTTAGCATTTTCCATGTTTATTATGGGTATCAAGAATTCAATATGACCGGAGTTTAGATGCTAGAAAAATATAATAATTATCTGTATAAGAGCATTGATGAGAATTGCTTTCCAAAAGAAAATCTCTGGTTGCACTTTATGCACTGATATAATGGGAAATGTATTTTAAGTATCCTACTTATTTAGGATATATTTACTCCCTTTCTTCCAAAAAGCCTTCCTTCTATGTACCCTACTCACCTTTCTAACAAATATTTTGACAGTTGTAGCGATAATACTCCCGAGTTTCCAAAACTCCACCCAATTTAAGTGATGGGTTACAGAGGTCTTTGATTGTAAGTAACCTCAGTGTTAGTTTGCCTATGTCATTGCTCAATACAGAGCCTGCTGTTTCTGAACTATTGAACTATTGAAAGAGCATCTCCTGGAAATCAGAACTAGAACCTTGAATTTGGGGGTAGTATCTGAAAGAGACAAGGAAAGGAAACAGTGAAGGCCTAGCCTATCAGTATGGCAGTGCCTGGAGTGGACATTGTATATCATCCAACAATTCCTTTGATGGGCTACTAATAAAAAGTGGAGGAAAATATATTCACCATTCATCATAAGATACATACTCCCAAGCCCAAACTTTAAAGGTTGAAACATTAGCATCTGGAGTTATTGCAGTTCTAGAAGAAAAATTAAGAAAGGTGATCTATCCTGTGGACCTAGTTAAATGTAGTTAAGGACATTGGAACGAAAGCCAGAATAGCTGTGTTCCATATGTAGCGTTTTGGTCTTTTTAAAATGGCATTACCTCATCAGAAATCCATTCAGGAAAAAGAGCTGCCTTTCCCAGGAGGGCTGATTTTAGTTAGCCAAGGTTATAGCATGAAAGTGATATATAACTAAGAATCTTTCTCTTCATTTTCAAGGGAAATGCCCCCTTTTCATAATAAGGTGCATTTGTTATTTAGTTTATTATCTCATATTAAAAAGTGTTTAATATTTAGAAGTGCAGGCTTAGTCAAAGGGAATTTCTTCCTTGATTTTCTCAGGTGTTATCTGGCATAGTGGGGACAAGTAAGGAAGAATTCCTAAAGAAGTTTACCTGAAAGTAAATTCCATTCAAATCAGTGATACTTGTGTATGAGTAAATGTGGCTACAGCAGAACATATGTTTCTGTGGAAGGAGAAAAACATACACATTTCCTGAGCTGGTTTGTTAAAATAATATTTTAATATCATTATATGACTTCACTTGGAACAAATTATGCATTGCTTCCACTGAAATTATTCTGGGAGTTTGGGCTGACCAATGAATTATTTTCCTTCAAGGTCTTCCATTCTAAAAAGGTTTTATGTTACAATTTAAATTAATAATTCATATTCTGTATTAATATAATGGTTAATTGTGATATAAATATAAAATTACATTTATAATTTTATTGTTTTATTCCCACCCCTCGGGATACGTACAAAGAATGCAGCGAAGACACAAGCCCAGTCAAACAGTTCTGTATCCCATAGATCTGAAAGAGAGCATTAAGCATGTGGTTAGCAAATAGTGAGTTGGAATATATATATATATATATATATGTATATATGTTTCTCTACTTCAGTTTAACATGAAGGTTAAAATAATCTATTTTCTACCTTTTATATTCATGAGGCATTTGAAGTTGTAAAGTTAGCACAGCAGGTAGAAAAAACTATGTGTAGCTTTAAAAGATTTATTATTGTTTTGATTTGCCACAAATCTAAATGGATATACAACATAGGGTGTGTGAGTTTTTTGCACCTTCAAGGAGATGGACGTATGAATTGGTCTGTACCTTTTTTAAAAATAAAAAAAAGCAGAGACTAGTAAATATGTATTTGTGATGTGAATTAGCTACTTTATAACTACTCTTAAAATGTTAATGAGAAGGAAAAAAGTATGCTATACTTGTATAACATTGTCAGTAATGACAGACATACACACAGTTTTTGAGCCTGTGATTACATTCAGCAAGGAAGTTGAAAATGTTAACTTGGCAGTCCCTTCTTCATATACAGTATTCTTACAGACAGTAGGCATAGGACACCTATGAAAAAATTAAGTAAGCATGTATATAACATGTCCATTGCATACAGGGAATGAATATTACACTTTTAGACTAGTTGTTATATGGTTTCTTCACTGTATAGAAAGGTAAAGTATACAAGTTTGAGAAAGGTTTAGATTTCTAAGTAGTGTTTTGCAGTTCAGAAACTTCTGTCCTGTGCACAGTTACGGTACTTGAGAGTACATCCTGTTAAACACTGTGGGACTTTCTTTTGAGTAAATCTCAGTAGGTATGCTGTGAGGGAAATATAGCTGAAAATATCCCATACACTTGATTTTAAATCTTCATATTGTTCAGCTTTTTTTAACAGTTCTAAAATACAAACAGGAATGAATCGTCTTTCACAAAGTTGTTATGATCTAGAAATACTATTCAAGTCCAATCTGAGTAACAATTAATAATATAATAGTCATAGCTTTGCATGTTCTTTCCTCCAGAAGATTTTAAATTTTTGTCAGATTCAGTGAAACATTATTAATATTTTCAGAAATGAAACCTAGAAACTTGTGCAGTACAGTTTTGTGCAGGTCTACCAAAAAGCAAGCAATACTAAGTTTCGTGGAACTTAAGACAAAGGATTGCAGTCTTAATTTCCATAGAAATACTTTTAATAATGTATATGATATTCATTTTCATATAGCAAGCTTGACTTTTTTTAAAAAAAAAATCTAAATGTTTAAAAATACCGTACTTATTGTGATCTATTATGCAAAAGTTTCCTGGCTTCTTAAAAAATAACCAAGGAGCATCTCTTTTAAAAATCACATGTGTTGTTCTTGTTGTTTAATATTCCCAACAGAAATATAGCAACTGAAATGTACAAAGCTGAAACATGAGCCAGCCTGAGTTAAGAACATTGTATTTGCATAAATCCAGTTTCAACTAGAGTAAACCCACTTTGCCAATGGAAACTTATATAAGTTCTCTTGTTTCAATGAGACTATGACCATTTCCTCACTACACTGTTATAGTGCTATTATTCCACTTTCAACATTCAATGGAATCCTGGGGTTTGCAGTTTAGGGAGGGGTAGTTTAGAATTCACATCCAGAGAGCTCTTTGGCCTCAGAAAACTACAGACCCCAGAATTCCACAGGATGTTGAAAGGGGAATAATAGCACTATAACAGTCTAGTGTGGAAATGGCCTACATCTGAGACTAACAATTGGATTTAGGCCGCTGATATCACAAAGAATGAAAGTGATTTAAAGCTGTAGTGCCTGATTTTTATTACAAAATTTCAGTTAATCCTGTCCTTGATTTTTAAATCAACTAATACAGTGCATAACATTATCCATTTTATGACACTATAGAGAAGTAAAAACACTGAGATAATGTGGATGTGGGTTCATGTATATGTGGTGATCTGTAGAGGTAGTAAAAAAAACAAGGAGTTGAACCCATTTATTGTAGCATAACTTATGTGAACTAAAGTCCATTTTATGATGAGTGCATCTTTTAAAGCATACTCTAGTCCACAAAAGCTTACGTCACAATAATTCAATTAGATTTTAATTTGCAAGTGCCACATGACTCAATGTGTGTGTGTATACCTGGATGATTGTGTGCATGTGTTTGATGTTTCAGACAAAGTTTGAAATCATGTACATTTACCCTGGACTAAATCCTACTAAAGCAAGTGGGTTCTAAGTAGGACTGCCAAGTTTTCAAAATGGCAAAAAGGGATAGCTAAAACTGGCCAGGACATGTGGGACTGACCTGTATAAGACTGGTTGCAAGTCCTGAGAGAAAAGAGCCTCTCATGAGAGTTCTGGGGCTTGTGAAAGACTTCATCTCTCATGGGATTCTCACAACTCCCTGGAAATGTCCTTGATGATAGGCCAGTAGCCATCACAAGTGATGGAATTTTGCCATCACCAGGCCACGTACACTGCTCAGTGTGGAGCTAGAAAACAAGACATTGACTGCACTCAAGCAATCCATCCTCAGCATTTCTTGCGTAATTTGGGAGTAATATGTTTGACTGATAAGCAAAAATATGGGATTTTTTTTTGCACTACTTTTAATCTCATACAGGACATGCATTCTGGTCCACAAATAAGGGACTTCCTCTGCAATATAGGACACCAGACAATTCTTCTGAGTGAAGATGCCCTGAATTGGGCATCACATCATAGCTTTCCCTCCAGAACTGTCACATAGTCAGATTTACATTATATAACCATCCCGTGGGTAGCAAATGGAAAGAGGGACTACTTATTAAGATGGAATCACCTTCTCAGCTCACATTAAGCATTGCTGCCTGAGTGTGTGCATTTATACACAATGTGATGATGATGATGACAATAATAATGTTTTATTATTATTATTATTATTATTATTATTATTATTATTATTATTATTATTATTTCTAACCAGATTCTCCCTATGGATCAAGGTGGAGAACAACAGATTAAAATACAGCAACAATTAGTTCAGTACAAATGTTGCAATAAATGTTGCAGTGAAATAAAATTAAAGATGCTTTTTCTTTTCCTAAGACATTGTCTAGATAAATGACTGCATACCTTATATTGTGTTTTTACGGGTTTAAAAATGAATAGCATCAGTAGTGTTGTGTGAACAATCAACCATCACATCACATGGATCCTTAGTTTTAATATGTATGTAGAGACTGGGAAGGAGTGCTGAGCCTGCAGGATTCAACTCACACTAATAGTATAGTTTAACGAATTTTTTGAACTTCCTGTAAAAGAAGAAGATTAAAAAAGTGAAAATGGTTTACGAGCACTTACGCCAAGAAATAGAGACTGTCCATAGTAAAAAGGGACTGTTGAAACATGTTTTCTTAATGCTTCAACCAGACCTAATAGTGAATGCCTATGCCAGAGCTTATTTCAATCTTTTGTGCTCTGTTCAAAAATGAACTTTGCAAGAAATAATGTCCCTGTTCTTCCCAAGTTATGTCCCAAGAAAATTAGGCACTGTTTTTTTCTTGTGGAGTAGAAGACCTTAAAGAAGCAGGGCTTCTGGCTAAGAGCCTAACATATCCCCTATTTTTTAAGTTTTTCCTCCATGTTTGTTACCTACCTTGATAGGTTGAGATGGGCATGTGAGTCATTGGCATGGAGAAGGTCAGTTCCTTGAACAATTCAGGCTGTGAATTATGAACTCTGAAGCTACTGCTCCTGACTCAGTCATTCCTGAATAAAGAAACTCAATGTGTTCTACCTCAGGTACAGGTAGGATTGTTAGATCAGGAATACCACTGACTCTGAGATTTGAAGACCAAAACCTGAGACTCATGGACACTCCTACTGTTGTCATGGGGGCAAGCATATCAACTCCTATTGCTCAGAACATATATTTCAGGGGGAAAAAATCTCATTAGAAAGTGCACTGCACAACTCACCTTTCTGCCACACGGTCCATTTGCACGGTAGGGCAAGAGTACAGGGGCCAGCTTCTCTTCCAGCCTACTCGGGCCAGGGGAAAGGCACTTCTGGATCCAGGCAGTGTTCCTGGTCCCCGGATACCCACAAAGTTGGCAGCCAATGGGATCAGGCAAGCCCTTATTTCATTCACTGCCACAGTCTGGCTTAAACATCACTCAGGTTGGGTGCAGGGGTATTTAATCCCCTGCCTCCCTCCAGTCTGCCTCTTTTTCACTTCAGCAACTCCCTGCCCACTCACCCTCTGTATGGGTTTGTCTACCGTTGTTTTCATCACGATTTTTTGGGGCAATCACATGGGTCTTGGTTGCCAGTTGGTGGGTACAAAGGCCTCTTGGCATTGTTATGCGAATCCCTCTCAGGATACAGGGGGTGCAAGGTGGTTGTGGGCATGTCCTGCTCAGGAGGTCACGCATTTTCCTGCAACCCCTGGTGGTGGTGGTTCCTAGCTGGTGGGCACCCCCTCCCCCAGTCATTCCTTGGGATTCTGGCTCCGGGCCAGAGGTTTGGTTCATCGCTCAACAGGTGGGTTGAGATGCTGGGATCCAGACCCTTTTATGCACCAACCCACCCTGTATTTTGTAGCCAGTAAAGTTGTGGCCTTTTTTCTTACCAAACCCGTGTCTCTCTCCACTTTTCCGCTGCGTCTTTTGCCCACGCGCTATCCAAGTTTCACACTAAATAGTTTGCATTAAATACAAATATGCCACTGGCTCACGTATACCCTGGACCATGAGGGCAATGGGTTGTATCCTGCAACACTGGATTGGTATGCTGGGAATATGGTCTTCTCTTTTGTCCTTATATGGGACAGAATTATAGAAGACATAGCTAAACTGGAACCAAAGCCAGATAGACTGTCACATTTTCATATTCCAGTTTGTCTATGTAGTTATGTCATATGTGTGTCACCTGATGGTTCTCAAAAAGGCCTGAGAGTTAAAACTGTTACTTTAACCTCTGGAGGAGGAAATGGGCACATTGATGTAGTACTACACAAAAAGTTTATCTCCATAGAGGTTGCCTGGTTGTTGTTTAATTTTTTTGGTGATGCTCCTGAATTGCTACCAAAATATGACATCTTCTGAAAAATTGGCCTCAGTTAAGACCCACAGATTCCAGATAGATTCGAGTATATCGTTTCTACTTTCCTGTAGAAATTCAATGGGATTTTTAAAAGATTATGCCGGCAATTGTTGGTTCTACAGTTATAAAAACACTACCACTTTAAAAAAAATTAATTTTTTTTCATTTTTATCAAAGTTCTATTCACCTAGTTTGGTTTTAGATTTCTACTAGGTGTTCACAATCAGAACATGAAGGTGATAGACTTACACAGGGTAAATATAAGTCAAATTAATGTAAATCATTATTTGAATGATGATGTAAAACCTATCTCTGAAGAACTCAATTTAATAATTTGAATCTCAGTTTAAATCACTAGTCATAAAAAGTCTATTTAATTATCATTTTGGGGAGAAGCACATTTGTTTAGTATAACCATAGTTCATATTCAAAGATTTGGGTTTCAGCAGAAGTTGCACATTGAACAATCATTCAGAATTATTTTTAAATTAATTTTCAGTCTATCAAGAATGTACACCACTGACAACACAGGACTGGTCAGGCTATCTCCCAGCTCCATAAACAGCTGGTAACATATTCCTAGAATATAATCAGATGCAATTGTATAATTAGTATTCAAGAAGATACATTGGACCTAGACACTTTTCTTTTTACTAATCGTTCTAAGAATTTAAATTTTAAAAAATCCACTTTAAAATTTTAAAATCTGATTTAATTTTTTTAAAATTAAAAATTGATAAAAATTATTCATATTTATATATCAACCCTGGATCTGCACATGTTTTACAGGTATGTTGCCTTTGTGAAAGTGTGATTCATTTAACAGTTATAGTGAAACACTATTGATTGTTTTGTTCTTTCACTAATTTTGTGAATTTGGTTGTGAGCAAGTGATTCAAAGTACTCTACTCTTTGGGGGAAAAAATCAGAAAACTATTTTTAATACTGAAAATACAGCTCAGCTACATGTATATGTGTGTGTGTGCGCGCGCACATATGTTAAAAATGTAACACTCCTTTTTCCCGTCTCTTGCACAACATCCCTGAAAGCTATTATTTCTGGGAGATCACTGAAAGGCTGTAGGAACAGTAAACTAGTCCACAGAATCACATGGTTCATCTGATGCTAACAGTAGACAAAAGGCCTATTTATATGGTGAGAGACGGATCATTTAAGACAAAGGCATGCAGTTATCCTGGTAGCAAAATAAATCATCAGACCACTAAATAGATCAAGCATCTTGTTCCTTCCACAATTGGGATAATTCAGTAAGTCCAGTGAGATTCTGAGTCGGGGTTTGTAGAAACTTGAAGTCAAGAGAGGACAAGCAAATATGTTTGTCTTGCCTGACAGACAGTAAAACATGCACTGAGGCCATCAAAATATGATAATCTTTAGGTTTAGAACTGTGGTACTGTTTCTAATCAAAGTTAGAATGTCTGCCTTGCTGTCACAGAAAAGGCGGTGACAGGATATGAGGTTTCTTACCTACTGGAGAAATCTAATGCCTGCAAATTCAATGCATGATGTGTGTGTGGAAAGAGGAGGAATATGCAACAGGGAGCCAAGGATAAGGAGAAAGTTTAGGTGCATGCTGCTGCAAATTGCACTTACCCTTGAGATCTTACCAGGGAGATCTAGGGCCCCAGGATCAGGGATGAAGGATCATGTTTTTCTTGCGACACTGATCCTTATGTATAGCACTTTACTTTTCCCCCTAGGAATGTATGGTGATCATTTTGTTGTCATATTGTTGCATTCTAACAATATCTGAAGAGCTCTATTGTTTCCTTCTCCATTGTAAAAAATGTCTCAAAACAATATAGAACTTGGGGAAAATCAAGAATATAGAAAAATTTAGCTTTAGGGAATATGAGGAGCTTCTCCTTGTGTGATAATGGACAACAAAAGGTGGTTCTCTAGAAGAAGTCCCACACATTCTAAATGAATGCAAATGACAGCAAACAGCTTCAGAATTGAAGAAAAAAATGCCCCTCCATATTTGAGTGCTTTTATATGGAGCTATTTAAACTTTCCCTGAAGTTCCTTTTGGATCTCTGATATTAGCACAGTTAGAAATTTACAGCAGTTACAGGAGACTGGAACAGAGTAATGGATATAAAACTGGACAAAACAACCTCTCAAGGTAAAGAAGACCAAGAAAGAAGAGGAAGATTGCCAAAAACTTTTCTTGAGATGTGTGAAGAACTATCAGTTTTAGATGTGTGGAGAATGTTCTACCCAAATGTAAAAGACTTTATGTTTTTTTCGGAAGTACATCAAACTTGGTCTCAAATAGACATGATTTTTACTTCTAAACATTTGTTATCAGAAATAAAAAAGATAGAAATACTGCCAAAGATCATCTCAGATCATCACCCAGTGATGTTGCAAACCCAGGAGAAGGCAAAACAGTTTCAATGGTGTTTAAATGTCAGTTTATTAAACGATGATGAGACAATAAAGCAACTGAAAGAAGTGCTAAAAAAATATTTTAAGGAAAATAAAGAAAGAGATATGAAGATGAAGACGGTCTGGGACACATCCAAATCAGTAATGAGAGGATTTTTCATACAAAAAAGACAAATTCAAAATAAAAAAAAAATGAGAGAAACATCAAGAGTTGATGATCGAACCTCAAGAGAAAGAAAGAGAATTCAGAAAAAATCCATCGAAGAAATCATTACAATGGGAGATTTAAAAAGTACGAAAAGAGATAACGATGAAGACATCTGAGGAAATAGAAAAAAAGATGAAACATTTGAAATTAACCCAATTTGAACAAGCTAATAAAATTGGGAAATGGTTTGCATATAAACTTAAGAAGAGAAGAGAAAAAAACATAGTTGTTGAACTGAAAAATGGGAAGAAGATGATCACCCGATAGGAAAAGATAAAGCAGAAGTTTGAAGAATATTTTGGAAAACTATTTTATGAATCAAACTCTCTCCATCAAAATGAGAAAACGTTGATGGAATTTCTCTCCAATTAAGATCTTAAAAATACCATTGAAAAAACAGGAACAGCTAAATAAACCAATAACACTAACTGAAATAGAAGAGGCTATAAAGGATTTGAAGGTGGATAAGGCACCAGGACCGTGCTTCACCGTGCTATATTGTAAAAGGTTTGCAAAAGAACTAATTCAGCCATTCCAAGCAACTTTGAAAGAAATAGAAAAATATGGCAAACCGCAGTCTTGAGGAGAAGCTAATATTGTATTGATACCTAAAGAAGGCAAAGATAAAAGAGAAGTTAAAAATTACAGACCAGTTTCTTTGCTGAATATAGATTATAAAATATGGGTGGCAGTGTTGGCAAAATGACTGAGATGCATATTACAGGACAAAATTCAAGAAGGTCAAACAGGCTTCCTCCCAGGTAGATATATGAAGAATAACACTTTTGGATGTGATTGAATATTATGACAAAAACCCGGGGAAGAAGGCAGCACTTATCTTTTTGGATGTAGAAAAAGCTTTTGATAATGTTTCCTGGGATTTATGCACCGGGTTTTGGAAAAATATGACTTAGGAGAAGTCTTTTGCAAATGGATCATCAATCAGCGAGGTCAGTCAGTGAGGCTGATCATAAACAGAGGCATTACGACAAGCTTTGCCATAAATAAGAGGGTACAGCAAGGGTGCCCTTTATCACCACTGTTATTTATAGCTGTACTGGATGTGTTGTGGATTGCAATAAATGAAGACTCACAGATAAGAGGTCTAAAAATAAGGAAGAAGTTAATGAATTTTAAAGCATTTCCTGGTGATGCAATCATATTTTTGGAGGAACCTCAAGAATCAATTTAAGCGCTGATGGACATTTTACAAAAATATGGACTAGTGGCTGGCCATAAGATAAACAGAGAAAAGACAATGGTGATAACATTAAATATGACCAAAAAAAAACAACAAGTTGATTTGGAGAGAAGATCTGGATATCAACTAAACAAAGAAAACAAAATATCTAGGTATTATTATAACGAATAAGAATCAAGAATTATTTGATAATAATTATTCTAGGATATGGAAAGAGATCAGAACTGACATGGAAAAATGGAAAATTTAAATGTATCTCTCCTGGGAAGGATAAATGCTTTTAAAATGTCTTTATTACCAAAGCTTATGTTTCTCTTTCAGAACTTACCAATAATAGGAAAAGAGAAGGTTTTTCAAGAATGGGAAAAAGATTTACAGAACTTTATCTGGCAAGGAAAAAAACCAAGAATAAGATTTAAAATATTACAAGATGCAAAAGAGAGAGGAGGATTTGATGTGCCATCATTAAAAACCTATTATCATGCATGTTGTTTGGATTTGATTAAAGACTGGATACAAGTAGAAAACACAACAATTAAAGAACTGGAAGAAATAAATAATAGGTTTGGATGGCACGGATGCTTATGACAGAATTACAGTGAATAAAGAGTTTAATAACCATTGTATCCGGAAAACTTTACTGAAAGTTTGGCTACAAATAAAGCAAAATTTTTAGAGAAGACTTCCAGTGTGGACTTCACCCCAAGATGCATATAAAATAGCTCCAACAAAACAAGGAAATTTATTAACATATCAAGAGCTGTTTGTCAAGGAGACAAACCAAGATTGTGTACTAAAGGCACCTGGATATGAGCTAAACTGGTTCCCATGGAGGCAACTCAAGGAGCGATTTAAAATGGACCAAAAATTATATGGATTTGAAAGAAAAGAAATCGAACTAGACTTACTGATGAAGGGTGATCAGAAGAAGAGAATTTCCTAACTTTATAAAATATTGTTGAAAAGAGAAATGGAATCAGAAATTGTCAAAGATACAATGGTCAGGTGGGCACAGAATACTGGACATTCAATTGAATTAGAAAGTTCGGAGAGAGCAAGGAAAACTGATATAAAATTCACACCAAATCTAAATTTAAGAGAGAATTTTTATAAAATGTTGCATAGATGGTACATGGCCCCAGAAAGATTACAAAAAGTAACTAAAAACAGAAATGCACGATGTTGGAAATGTGATGAAAAGGCAGGGTCTTTTTTTCATATGTGGTGGACCTTCAGGATAGCAAAAAAAATTTTGGAAGGGAATACGTGATGAAATCCAAATAATTTGTAATCTGAATTTTGAAATGAAACCAGAGTTTTATTTGCTAAATATGTTAGGGCAACAAAGAGAAATAAGATGTCACCAGAAGATATCATTATATTTGATAACTGCTGCACGGTTGACATATGCGCAATATTGGAAAGAAAAGAAATATATTGGTAGAGATAGAAAAGATAACATTTTCTTTGAAAAATAAACTTATCCAGAATTTTGAAAGGGAATGGAGAGTAGTTTTGGATTGGATTAAGATTTAAAGGTAGAAGAAATGAAGGAACAATGTAATCGTTTTCCTTTTTGTTAAGCAGAAATTATGCATGTATGAACGTATGTAATGAAAATAAGCAGATTCAACTGGAAAATGGAAGATTGGAAGTGGGGAGGGGGGATTTTATTTTCAAAATTAAATTTTCAATAAAAATATTTTAAATTTTTTTATAGCAGTTACATACTGCTTCTGTGTTGACTGATATGCTCTCACTCTGACTGTAAGAGAAAAAGTTAACATTTTCTTTGAATACAAATTTAGTGCTACATCATGCACAACAGAGTCACTCAGTTCTTAAGTATGGAGATAAACTAGCTGCAAAGCATATTCAGAGTGCAAAGCAAAATTACAGAAAAAGAATATATTTCATAGAGAGTAGACTCTAAAGATGACTGAGTCACAATGTTATATTAGGTCTTTTCAGATATTCTTCAACTCAGAGAGTAAAAGTGGTTGCTACAAGCTCACCCTCTTGTTCTTAGATGTTTCTTAGGATCATTGAGGGAAGACAGATTACCTCCTCCTATGAATTGGAAACTCTAGTCTTCCTCAACAGCTGTGCCCAAGGACACAGTAAGAGGAAGTACAAATTACTTCTGCCATTCCAGTATCATTCGGTCAGCTTTGATGATGAACATACTTACAAGCACAGTGTCTACCTAGGAGTCCGCTCTATGGCGCTTTCTGCACCTTACTGTTTTCCAGCGCTGGGGTGCAGGGTTTGCACGGGCAGCCTCCAGCGAGAGGCTCTCGCGTCCGGGGTCCTTCGGCTCTGCACAAGCTGCCTGCTCATGCAAGATCCCCGCCTCTGACTTTCCCAGGCTGCGCTGGGGCAGGAAGCACAACCGGCGTGGCTCCGGAGGCTCCACGTGTCAGGTTAGTGCACGCGGGGCCCAGGAGCAATGAGTGATTGCACACCATTTTCGGCTTCCAGCCAAAAATGAAAAGGTGCACAATCGGCGCCTGCCAGCCCCTGGAGCATTGCGCGATTGTCAGTGCATCGTGCAGATTGCTCCTCACAATCACATGACGCTTCAGGCCCTCTTTCGCATGGAAAATACCATGTGAAAAGGTCCTAAGTCTTCACCATAGCTTACTCCCAAGTAAGTTTGTATAGAACAAGTTACATATAGCCTTACTTACTCCTAGGATGCTCAATTATAGTAGCTATTTTAATTTTAATTTTTTTTTTGTTTTTTTTGTAACTGATCATTTAGGAGATGTCTGATTGATAATTACTGAGGACATTCAACTAAATAGGAGGCTTGGTCATCCAATTTTGATTATTGCAGGGATAGGTCAGTCCCCCAGGCTGATAGGGGAGTGGCAGCTTGAATCAACAAATTCCCCATTCACAGTTCCATGGGTGGGGCATTTCACAAGGAAAATTCCAAGAAAGATCTTTGCAGTATTTGTGAGGTAGACATTTAGAAACTTTTTCAGTTCCCAGAACTTTAATGTCTAAGAACAGAGCAGAATACAAAACAAATGTGAATGATTTTAATTTATGCTCTGTTTCTCAGATAACAATTTTCCAAAGTTGCACTAAAACATTCCTTCTAAATAAAGACTCTAGTTCATCAGAGGTGGTAAGACATGATTCCTCAGGCTCAAATGTCTCATCATAAAATTGTTTCCTTTTTATTCTTTGTTCATTCATACAATGATTGCTGTATCACTGGCAATAGTAAGTTTATGATTTACGTACATTTCATGTTCAGGAAGTTTAGCATATACTGTAGTTTATGCCGGTTTTTCCAAAATTGGTGACCTTTCCTTGTTTGGCAGCCAATTACATTGTTTTTATCCACTTTCAGGAAAAAGCTGAAATGAAAGACAATATAGTGCTTGGTTGATCACATTCCATACAAGCCAGTATCTTGGGATTTCTCTGTCTCTCTCTTAGTCTCTCTCTTTTATTGAAAGTTTTACATTTGAGAAGAAACTAGAACAGCAGATAGTGTTCTGCATATGGCAACGTCATAGATTTCTTGTTGAAGTATTATCAGTTCAAATTTGCTATAATTATGGTTGTTTGTATGTAAATTGAAGACTGCAGAATTTGAGCTCCTGGAGTTAATTAGTGATGGCTGGCAAGAGGTGCAGAGGAAGTGGAGTACACCATCCTGGTCATTTCCAGTCAAATCTGCCTCCACTTACTTATCACACAGTCCCAGATGGCCTACAAACCACTCCCAGAAGGAATTGCTCTCCTAGTACACTATTTGTACACTGCTAGATAGGGAGGGAGCAGACTTCAATCTTTAAAAATCTACCAGCATGTTTTTTTACAAGAATTCAGGGGTCTACCAGGTATAATATAGTGCCTTGTGGGTGGGTCGGTGGGTGGGTGGGTGAGTGGATGTGTTAAAGAACATACACAGAGTGTTAAGGAACAGTGAGCGGATGCTTAGCCCAGGAATTTTTTTTTTCAATGTCAGAGCTGAGCTTTTCTTCTGCCACATTCATATCCCTTCCTGGTTTGGCCCAGAGCACTCTCCATTTCAGCAGCCTAATTTAGGGTAAAACCCCACCTTTTTGTTCTTTCTATTGTTTGGCAATTCAGAGGCAAAATTCCTTGTCAGTCTACAGCAAATCACCCAGAGAGCTACCATTAAATTCCAATCTACTTTCTACCTATTCCTGTATTAGACGGTCTTAGGGGAGAAGCAAATGTAGAAAGCATGGTAGCCAAAAATATGAAGTGTTGAAATATGAAGCCAGATTTGGGTTATTCAAGGCACTTGAATATCTTGGTTCAGTTTCACTCATACATATGCACTAATGAAGCTGTCACACTAAGCTTGATCATTTGGCCACCTTGCCCAATTTAGCTGCCTGCCCCAATTGGCAAGTTAAGATCTTTGACTTCATATCGGATGTCCTTTAACTAAGGCCCCTACCAGACAGTGTCGCCATTCTGGCATGGCAACGTGTTTCTCCCAATCTGGGACAAATGCTATCACACGTCATTGCTGACCAGGTGCTGTTGTGTCCTCATCTGTTCAAAATGTGCCTTATAGGGAAAAAAATCTGGTAATGGCCCCCTTTCACACCACAATCCTGTTGGCTGTGGGCGTGCAGTAGAGACTGAAGCACTTGATAGCATTTCTTTCTGCAGTACAGCACAGGAAGAGGCAGGGAAAGGGACTTGCCATTGACGCTGTACTGTGGAAAGAAGAAGAGTGTCTCTAACACTACCAATCCGCGGGCAACCAACCAGGTATGCTGGGGAACGTTCAGGTCCTGATCCCATACCAACATTGGCACCGCTGAGATCCTGCTGGAATGACTCCATATTGTGGCATGGTGCAGAAAGGGCCTAAGCGTCAGTGACTGAGCCTGAGATCTTCAGTATGCAAACCACAGAGCATACCTCTAAGCTCTGGATCTCTCCTCCTCCTGAAAAATATTTTCAGACCTGTTACCCCTTCTGTGTTAAAAAGGGGGATCTACCATCTTGACCCCAACCTGAGGAAAATAACTACAGCCAAATCACTGCAAAATAGGAGAATATTAGGAGAAACATCTTAACAGTAACAGCAGTTTGACAGTAGAATCTGTTGCTTAGAGGGCTGATACCCTCTCCCTTGTTGGAGGCCTTCCAGCGAAGGCTGATTATCCATATAGTTCTGGATCTCATGAGTTTTGAGTTCTATGGCCTATAGAGTTCTAGTCCAGTGCTTCTCTGACCTGGGGCTAAAATATATTGTTGGTTTCTTGTCAGGAACAGAAGGAATACAGAGGTGCTGATACATTTGCTTACATATGTTCTGATGAAATTATGGTGCTTCAAAACAAAGAAGCAAACACCTTTTAAATGCAGCATGTATACGCAGCAGGATGATGGTGGGAAGCCAGGGGCCTTACAGAGAGATGTTTAGGAAACTCCTGATAATTTTTCTGCTTTCAGTAAAACTCTTTTGCTTCTCATGAAATTCCTCCATTATTATACACTTACAGGATTTCTCATATTTTAAGAGCACAGAATATGTAGCCATAGCTGTTACCCACCTGTCCTGTTAAGGAGACAATTTTTCATGGGATTCTCAACAAGAGGTCCAGTGCTGGTGTGGAACAGGAGATGATACTCACAGCGCATGCCCTCAGTGGACCACTATATTCATGTTTTCTCAGGTCTCAGATTTTGTAATATTGCAAATCCTTTGGAAAAGTTTTTGTCTATCCCTTGAAATACCTCAGATCTTTTTTCTGATCGGGAACCTGCCTTTGAATGATTAGGCTTGGATTGATTTCGTTATGGCTGAAGTCATTCATCTTTTAAAGCTTGGAAAGACAGAGATGGAATAGAAGACTACAGTCATCCCTCCACATTCACTAGGGTTAGGGGCACAGGATCCCTGTGAAAGTGGAAAAACCATGAATAACTCTAGGCCCTCCCCAAACCATATTTAACATACACAAAAAAAGTATGATCACCATATTCAACCTACTGTGGATTCCTTTGAGGCATCAGGGTTCCTTCACAAGGCAGAAGTGGGTGGCTGGTAGGGCTTACTGCCCGGTCCACTGCTGTTAACAGGGACTTACACGCCTCACAAGTTTCACAAGGCTTTTAGGCCCTGTTAAAAATGGCACAGGGAGGCAGCAGAGGTGAGAGCAAATGATTCTGTGATTCTATGATTCTATGATCCATAAATAATCAAATCCACAAAGGTGAAACCCACAAATGTGGAAGGCTAATTGTATGTGTTTCAATAACTCTACAGTAACTCTTCAGTAACAGTAAAGCATCAACCTTGGAGGAATCGCTCTTTAATTTTTTGTAGAAGGGAATACATGGTCACTGATGGCTTTATATGTAACTTTTGCAAGTTACTTTATCAATAAATCTTTCGTTGCCTCTTTTATATACTCAGTCATGTACGTTCACATATTTGCTTCTACTACAGAGGGATCTCTCCCAGCCTTGCTACATAGTCTTTAGCTAAAGTCACTGGGGATTTTCATTTAGAAAAATATGCATACCAAACATTTGCTATACTGACTTATGACATTTAACTTTGATTTCTTTGAGTAGCATACATAGTTCTTCCCACATTTATCCTTCACAAGAATCCCATGAGGTAGACTAGTCTGAGAACTAATGGCTAAGATCATCCAGTAATTCCCTGGCTAAATAGGAGTTTGAACCAGTGTCTCCCCAGTCTCTCCACAGTAGCTGTGGTTCTGCCCTGTGCTCTACTGGGGAGCCAGAAAATGTCCATAGAATTTTTACCTCAGCCACAATCTTTCTAGGCGGCCTTAGACTATCCATTATTATACCAGCCAGTGCTCCATTTGCAAATATGAGGTAAATATTGTCCTGACTTGCAGGGTAGCTGTAATGGTAGCTAATATAATATACATGTGTTTGAGAGACTGTGTGTATAAGAGAGACAGACTGAGAGAGGTGGGCGGGGGTTGTGCATATGCGGACAGCAATTTGATTTCTGTATGCATTGCTGAAAAGAAAAATCCAACAGAACTTATAGGCTTAGATATTTGGAGTGTGGTGGCTTGTTTTGTAACCCTTTATAGTTTGATTTATATGGGCTTCAATAAAACTGTTCATTTGGTTCTCAGTTTAAGAGACAGGACATCTGCTTCATCCTATGAAACTACTATCAAATTGTTCCTTTCTATAGAAAGCAATTAAAGCCGGGGCCCTTTTCCTATGTCTGCTGTATGAGAGTTTCTAATTTTTTTTTAAAGAAAGTGTTGATTGTTGCAAAAGTGAGACATGACATACATATTTAAGAAATGAAGTTAATCAATTCATTTGTATATCTGACAAGTTTTAGAAGATGCAAACCTGACATATGGAGCCCAAACTTGTAATTCAGGCTAGTGTACACTTACTTGTTCATCATGTGAAGTGGTGACTTGTGCGCACAAATGAGTCATCTCAAAGATCAGTCATTTCATGTAAGGTGTCCCATTCCCCCAAAGACCACAAGTCAGCTGCTACTCTTTAAGGGTAGGGAAGGAAAGTGATGCACATGCATAGAGAGCCAAACCACAATTATTAACTTCTGAAGTCTTTTTAACAAGTTGTAGCACTGTGCCCCAATTAAAAGAAATATACTTTGTTTGGCTTTCTCTCCTCATATGTTTTGTTTTCTATGCCTCTTTCCATGCTTGTTGCCCTTCTCTGAACTTGCTTTAACTTATCTATGTTCTTTTTGTGTGCTTTCAACTTGTTTCCAACTTACGGTGACCCTAAGGCAAAGCTATCCGAGGGTTTTCTGGGGCTGGGAGCGTAATGTGCCCAACATCACCCAATGGGTTTCCATGGCCAAATGGGGAATCAAACCCTGGTCTCCAGGGTCATAGTCCAGCACTCAGACCACTGCACCACTCTGGCTCCCAACTTGTCTATATTCTTCTTAAAATGAAGCATCCAGGACTGTACAAGGTAATCCAGATAAGGCCTAACTGGCACAGAATGTAAACCAAAGCAATAGTAGCACAACCAATTTTAAAGGAATTGGATAGGCTGCCAGTGTTTCTCATCTGAATTCAAAGTAATGGTGATGACATTTAAAAACGTAAACAGCCTGGTCCCTCAATAGTTCAAGGAGTGCCTCCATATATATATATATATATATATATATATATATATATATATATGAGATCCGTTGGAGAAATCCTCCTACTGGGTCCCACCAATGGGAGTCATATTTTATGTGGAGAAGGAAAAGGACCATCTGTCTCCTCTGTGATGCCATCATTGTGGAATGCCCTCATCCTGGAGGCCCAGCTGATGCCAACATTGACTTCATTTTATAGCACCAAGCTAAAACATGGGTCTTCACCATCACAGTTTTATGGAGTATAAGTTTCTTGCCTTCAATTTGTATATGTATTTGAATCCTATTGGTTATCCCAAAATAAAGTAGACACAATGACTCAGTTGGTCAACACATTGGAAAGTTCCCATTCATTCAGTGGGCCTGTCTACTTGGAACTGGCAACAGAATTCAGGCCACTGTTTTATATAGTTTAGGATTGTTTCAAATCATTTTAAATCAGTCTGAATTGTTTTACATTGTTCTTAGTTGTTTTAAATTTCTTTTTTAATCTCCATACCATCTGGAGATGTGAAGATATAGAGCAGGATAAAAATATTTTTTTAAAAAAGCAAAATATTAATTTAATAAATGCAATATTTATTTAATAAATTAAAAAATGACGGTGGTATAATATGACTTTGTACACAAACACACATAGGCATGCATGCATATGGGTATGCCAGTGTTGATGGGAACTACCATATCCCATCTCTGTGCTGCAGTTACCACAAAGAACCCAGCAGGCGTACTTGCTACCATTTTACTTGCAAGTGACATCACATTCAGGCAGTATGAGAATAGCTGGTTACCTGGAAGCAGGGGAAGCCCAAGAGAAAGTCCAGTTTGGGAGAGGGGAAGAAGTCCTGGAAAAGCCACAGCAGTCACTTAGAAGGGGAAAAAGGAAATGGCAGAGAGAGGATTGGAGGGAGCAGTCCTAGGAGAACAAGCAGCAGAAGTGGCAACTGAAAAGCTAGCAGGGACGCTGTGAGCTCCCTCAACCTCTCTGACACATGGAAGGGGCAAGCAACCCTTTCCAAGGATTTGTAAAGGCAACTGGAAGAGGGAAGGAAGGAAGGGAGGGAGTTTGGGAGTTTTCTCTGCCAATAAACAGAAGAGCATGGCAAGTTTCTTGGCCAGCAGAGCAAACATTTTATATACATTTAAGAACAATATCAATTTTTAGAGTAATACATGATCAAATTTCTTCTCAGTTCTATAATTATGTGCAATATTGCATATATGGTAGACACATTAGTTTAAAAACGTACATATTTAATGTCATTTATTTATTAACGGATAATTTAGGGTTTTTTTGGTAGTATTTCAGATAGTTTAATTGGATTTTTAACTTTTTTTGCATTTTTTAAATATTGTATTTTTGTTAATTTTGTAACCTGCCATGAGTCCTTCCCAGAGAGGAAATGTGGGCTATAAATAAAATAAATCACCTACAAATATACATGATAAATTTTTAAATGAAATTTATTGTATGATTATTCAAAAGTATTTTGTTTTTAAAAAATGAATTTTAAGCATTTTGATCATGTTTAGACCTTACATCTTTAGACCTTCCATCTAACTTTTTTTTTTTTTTTTTACAGCAGGGCAGTTCTGTCATGACTGTAGGTTCCTATTTGATGGGTCAAATGTGCTCCTGTCAGCAAGGCCCCCAAAAGTGTAAATAAAACTCTAGTGACCTTTCCTTTTGGCTTTGTCCAATATCATCCACACTTTTGCTATCCGTAGGTTCTACTATAGAAACACAACTGAGAGGATGGCTGGTGGGACTGAATCCCATGTTCAAATCTCTGCTGTAATTTTAAAAACCTCTATGGAGGCTTTTGATGAAGTTGATACCAATTGCCATAACCTAACTTATATAATTATTGTAAATTTCCTCTTTCTCTTTATCTATACAGTTGGTGAGATCTTTTTCTCCCTTTTTATATATACAGTTGGTGAGATCTGAGACTTCAACATGTGTTGGTTCATACTGTTTTTAAAAAGTTAATATTTACTGTACTTGCATGTATAATACAACAGGGGTCAAGAGAAGGTTTTCTATATATAATTTGCATCTTGAGTTTTTTCTTCTTTTTGGCTTTTGCTTAAATGGTATTTTATGCATAATTTTATCCAAACATGTTAAAAAGAATGCTGTCTTTCTAGTGGCTAGCTCAATAAATGTGGGTTGTTATTTTTTCTCATGCTTTCTGCAAGCAGCACATTTGGATTTACAAGAGGCAATAATCTGATTCAGCAAAAGAAAGGCAAGGCAGAGGCAGAAATTCTTTCCCAAGCAGTCAGGGTAGTCTTGGATGCAAGATAAATGCCTCCCAAACACTTAGGAACTTGCATACTTTGCTTAATGATCTGCTGTCTATACCTGACCTGTGGCTGCATTGTGCCCCAGTTGATTCATGGAGTGTTGGAGTGAGTGTGGAGAGTCCATTTATCAAGAGAGCCCTCTGACTTAGGCAAACTAAAAATTTTGAGGTTTGTATCATGTGATAGATATCTGGGTCAGTGGTTTTCAAACATTGTCCTTGGGTGCAGTAAAGGTCCTTGGACTTTTAAAGGGTTCCTTTCCTTCATGACAGCATAACAGACAAGTTTTTCTGAAGGCAGTTTGACTCTTCTTGTTGTTGATCTTTCCTGGTAATATGTGACTGCATGAGAGTGCATCTAGGACACACACTTTCACATTGTTTGTGAATGGTGAGGTTTGATTATTGTCACATCTAAACTGAGTGCTAGCTTTCACAGAAATAACAAATCAGTTTAGGCTGCAAGTAGGTGCTCCCATGAGACTGAATGCTTCTATATGAAAAGTTTCCCTACATGTGAAACTATTGTGTCAGGCCATGCTGAGGCCATTCTGTATGCCATGCTGGTTTTGTTTCTCTTTATTTTTGGCATGAAGGAAGATTCCATCTTGTGAGCTTCTGTCAACAGTCTGCAATGGTACAGAGCCTATGTAAAATTTTACTCCCACAAAGAGAACAAGGTCCAAAAATCTATCCTGAAAGGCATCCAGGGCCACTGTCAGCCTAGGGAAAGTGCCATAGTGTCCATACAATACCCACCGTCAACAGTCCCATTGCTTGTACTTCTCTGGGGCCCCAGATCCTTTTTAAAAAGGTCACATGCTAAAAGGAGGAGATACCATCCTGTTTATTTGTCCACAGTGCCTCTGAGGGTAGAGTTACTTTCGAATAACACTATGGAGAGGCTGGCTCTCCTTTGAATACTAGTTGTAGATACCACTGTTTCCACTAATTTGAGCCTATTTAATTTTTTTTCTTCCTTCATGACATGGGCAGGCTGACCAACAAATAGTTTTGTTTGTCTGTGGCACAATGTCCATTAGAAAACATGATAATAACACAGTGTATCTGTATACTACTGCCATACGTACTTAGGCAAAGGAATGACAAAGTCAGAAATGAAGAAACAAAACCAGAAGCTTCTGCATAAAATGTCAGACCAACAATAATAATAGAAGCTACGACAACTGATCCCCTTTTGTAATCCACCGTTGACATTTGTAGGAATTTGCAGTGAATCTCTTGCTATTGTGAAGGTGGCATCCTTGAGTGTAATGGATTTAAAGTGATCTCCCAAGAGGTTACAAGATGAGGCAATATTCAGCTGGCCCTCACTCTCTAGAGGTCTCCCAAGAAATGCATCCTAGGGTCACTATATAATGGGCAGTAAAGTAAACAGTGAACTGTTTTGATGGAAAACATGAGACAGGGGGTGTGGCTGCACTCATGTAGTTGGGTTGCCTGGAGGAAACTAAAGAATGAGCAGGCAGAGTGGCAAGTGCTTTGCTTTATCTGTGAAGTGGCTGGCAGTGATGAGGGCGGCCAACTGTTTGTGGCTTTCTCTTGGTTCCTTGTCCTAGTGCTGGAAAATAAAAAGCCATTAGAACCAGAGCACTGTTGCTGATGAATCCTCTGTCTCTTTCTTTCACCAGCTGCCTGATGAGACCCCACTGCTGCAGTTCCATTAAAAAAAATTGTTTCCAGTACAATTGGGGTCCAGGGCTCGCGTCTTCAATTCCTCTTTGTTGTTTGTCCCTGCTGCTCAGAAATCCTATCAGTCTGATGCTCATTATTAGGTGTCTGGTAGCCATTGACATTGAGAAGCCCCAAAAGGTGGCTTGTCCAAGTCCTGCCAAGCTTGGAGCTGGCTCTGTACATGTCACATGACTCTCTGCAGTGCTCACAGTTTCCATGGTAGCCACACAGGGACTCATGGGTGGGTTTTTTGTTTTGTTTTTTTAAGTAACAAAGATCTGTGGAGAGTTCCCTGAGGGAAGGAATGATGAAACCACCAAGGCATTACTTGAAGAGATGAAATTATGCCCATATTTACAGTAGTTTCTTAAAGTGAGTTTGAATAGCCCTTTCTACCCATTTCTTTATTAACAACGTGTCAGTATTTGCTGTGATCTGAAGTTCATTTAGCCAGCCAGTGATTATCATCTACCATCAATATTGATAGGACCAAAAAAAGTTTAATTTTCGCTGGATTGTAAGCATTGCTTTTGGCGAGGCTACACCACATTGCCTGAACATTTCTGTAACACTCCCTTTCCAGCTTGGAGACTTGCTTCCAAAATATCATAGTCTTGGCATTCATTGTAAGTGGTATATATTAGTAGAAATACTGTTGTTATATAAATTAAAACAGATGGTTTCCAAATGTTCTGATCTTCCCCTTTCTTATATGATACACTGTGAACAGAAAAAACAAAACTGTAATGAAACATCTGCCACTGCCTGGCCCCATTTGTTACCCATAAGACTAACTAGTATATTTCATCAGATTGAAAGCAGTGTAGTAGAGCTTGTGAAATGTTTACTTACAAATTCTTCAAACACAGGGGCTCCCTCCCTTCCTCTCACCCTCCCCCCACAACTTTGCATGGAGATATTTTATCTGTAAAGATGCCCATCTTGCAGTTCTCTTTTAACCGTGCCTTAAGGGGCGCTGTTTCTTACTTCTTCACTTAGGGATGTGCAACTTTTAGGGCAATCCCTTCTGTTATCTCCTTGTGGCAGTCAGCTTTCTGATGTCACCCTCCTACCAGTCTTTGTGAAGCACTTGGAAAGACTGAGTAAGTCATATGCTCCACAGGCATCTTTCACATTGCTATAGAGGAGTTTCATAGTCATATTTCACACTGTACAGTATAGGTGAGCTTTTTGGCTATTGCTGTGGCAAACTAGATAATGTTGTGCATCTTGCAACATTAAATGTCTTCCAAATGTGATGTCATAATGAGCATCCGAACTGTGGAATGACATATGTTGTGTCTTTGTTAAAAATCCTTTTTATTATTGTTTTACATTATTTAACAAAGGGTAGAAAAAAATGAACAGAAGTAGGAAAAATTACTTTTCTGGAAATTCTGGAAGTGAAATTAAATGAAACATGCATTCATGTTTGTTGTAGCAAGAAATTAGCTTCTTGTAATGTGTCACTAAGTAGTGGGGTTCACAGTTAAACGTGTAATGCCGAGTTGTAACCCCCAAAGATCTTGATATTTTGCCTCCTGGCTTACAGAGGCAGTGTGGATTTTCCTGGCTGTCTAGCTACAAACGTTCTGGCTCATTATTTAAAATAGCTTGTGGTCCACTGCCTGTGTGTTGCTGATTCAGTAGTCAGTTTAATACTCTGGCAGGAGTGTAGTGGGGGTAGAGAGGGGGGAAAGATATGAAAAACTAACAGTAATACCCTAGACTTGGGTGTAGATGAGGTCACTGATGGATATGATGAATACTAATATTATGTGATTGCTTATGATCACATCTTCCCAAGGGAGAATCTGTGATTCAGACCTGCCATACGAAGAGGGATGGAGTTTGTTGAATTCTAACCTTAAGGTAGGTTAAATCATAACTGGCACTAGGCCAAGTTGTTTTAGGGCTCAGAGTCCCAAACAGAAGAATTTATAAGAGGGTTTTAAAGATGAAGAGGTTCTATATTTATGCCAGCTGTACATTCCTGAAACAAAAGTATCACACATTCACTAGGTGTTTATTTAATAATAAATTTATTTATTTAGTAAACTCTGATATCCAATTAGCTTCATGAGAGTATGACGGCAGACATTCTTGATGGATATGCTATCTTGACCAGAACTGCCAACAGAATTTCACATAAAGCAATATTCCAGTGAATTCGGAGGCATCTCTTTAATACCCACAGGGATGCTTTGGATGTCTCAGAATAGGAAGAAACGCAAGAGTCACAATAATGAACCGTATCAGGTGAATGTTTTGAAATTGTTCATGTAACATGTATCCCCATTTTTTTCTGGGTCCTTTCCCATGAACAGGGATATTCGCCTCAGAAATTGAGGTTGATCTACCACAACTGTTTATCTCCACTTACAAATATCAATCCTGTCCTTATTCAGAGTGAAATGTATATTATCTTTACCCTTTTTTCTTATGGCAATCAAATTTCCACTTTCATTGCTGTGCCATTGAAATTCATCTGCAAACATCACACAGACAAAGTCATTAAAACAAGCAGGCAATATTTGTTTTTAACCTGTTTTTCCCCAGGATGCCACTGAAATTCAGTGGCAAATGTGGGAATCCCTTTAAAGCAAGCATTTTCCCACTGAATTTCAGTTGTGCTGAATTGAAATGACACAATTTCCTGCTGAATTTTGGCAATATTTCCTGTTAAATTTTGGCGACAGTGTGAAGAAAACCTGGGAGGAATACAAAAACAGCCCACATAAAATTCTACAAATGCTTATCATTATAATCAAGAACAGCAACATACATGCAGGAAGAATTTGAAATGGAGACATTTTCTAACCAGTTCTTTCCCATATGCATTGTGATATGGTACATTTGTGCCAAGGGGCTGTACCACATGCTCTCCCTCAAACATTTGAATTGACTAATTACATTATATACTGCATAGCTAAATGCCTTATTGCATACGCCCTGGAAAATGGGTTGTTAATATTCTCCCAGTTTCACTCCAGAAAATATACACTCAAAAGATCAGGGTGGTTAATCTATACCTATAGGTTCTTTCTCTTTTTCTTCATCTCATCACATTTTACCATAGGATTTTGGGCAGAATCACTCAGTAGCTCTTTTTACTGCAGCCTCCTCTTGTTCAATTTGTGTTTGAAGTATTGCTTTTTTTTTTTTTTTTGATGTGCAGTTTAGTATTCCCAGGCAAATTAACTTCTGCCTTTTTCTATTAATTCATATTTATTTATCACAGCTATAGGCAAAGCATCCTTTGCATTAGGTTTTGAGACTGGGGGAAGTATTTCACAGTTCTATCAAAAGAATTCTTTAGTAGAGTTTGTAGAAACATTGCCAGTATGGGATATTTTGTGGTGGCTTTTATTACTCTGTATTTGGTGTATCAGATGAAATTGATGTTACATCTGGAGTTGTCCTATCAACAAACAGAAGGTATCTTAGGGACAGTCAAGTAAAAGTCAAAGGGTCAAGTCTGGCTGCCATGGTTTGTCTTGTTTTTGTTTTTTGGCTCCCTGCATGATACCCTTGTCCCGGTTATAAGTATCAGCCAGGTTCTCCCAAGCCACAAAACTCTTTTGACTGTTTCTCAACTTCGAACATCTTGGTCAGATGTCTCCTCTTATGCATGCAAGTGACTTGGTCTTATGTATGAAGCAACACATGGGAATGAGGCAGTTGAAATGCATAATAAAGAAAAGGCTCTGCAGAAGCCTCAGCTTGTGTTCACACTGGGCAGGAAGGCCTTGGCCTGTGGCAGAACCGGTGCCGTTTGCCTTTAGTTCATGCTCCATTCAAAATATGTCCCCTGTAAAAAAACAGAGTGCTAACCAAACGTATGTTTCTGCCGTTTGGTCCCAGTGGAACATTGTGTCAAAAGAAGAGAGCATTTTATGAGAGACAATGATAGAGAGCATCTTAAGAAGAGAGCATCTCAAGAAGAAACTACAGCTTATTACTCAGGGGTGAGAAAACTTCTATCTCCTGAAACTTGTTCCCCTGCAAAAAATAAAGGAGATCTTTGCTCCTTTGTAGCTGATCTTCTTTCCCTTTTAATCCTAGTTTTCCAAGTCCTGCTACTCAATAAAGTATTTTCCTCCAAAAGAGATGAGACTTTTAACACTCAACATTTCAGCATCTTAAAGTAAGAATATAATATATTTTTTCATTTGCAGCCAACAATATGTGGGTGGTTAGTATTTTTTCTGTAAGTTTTTTTATGGAAGAAAATTGAAAAAAGAAAAAATTACTGTTAAAAAGTCAAAACTGTTTCTGGTTTTGTGATATTTTGTTTAGCTTGTTTGTTTAGCTTGTAGACATTTCAGGTGATCAGTGGGTTCATCTGCCATTGATAAAGGGATCATTTGAATTTGATTTTATCATCTGAAAATTTTCACCCCCTCTTTGTTGTGTAAAGCATTTATTTGTACTTGTAGGCAATACTTTTGTCATTTACAAATCCAAAGATATATATCCAGAGAAGGATCAGATTTAATTGGAAGAGGAAGAGACAAGCTGTGAGGTGTCCAAACAGTGTCCTGCATCATGCAGTTTTAATAATCAATTAAAAAAAGTCTTGGCAAATTGGCAAATTGGGGTTGGGGGGATTATGTGAGGTGAAACATTCTGACTTACTGGAAACAAGCCTATTGGTGTAAACTCATGCAGCAAGAATATACCAGAATATGCAGGATCTTGGTCCAAAAAACAGGTATTTTTCACACCACATTAAATGTTATGCTGATGTTTTGCAGTCTTCTTTAAGCAGAGGCACATCCTTCCCCATCCACACACCCTTCCCCAACATTTAGACCAGAGAAACAGTTTTGGAGAAAGGGCCATATATTTTCCTGATTTTTAGAGCACCTACTTTATATACTTGTGTATAAGCTGACCTCATATGTAAGTTGAGGGAATGTTTTAGAGCCAAAATTGATTTTGCTATTACCCGTGGATAAGTCAAGAGTCGTTCCACTGAGAAGAAATCACTAGTGCCACCTCACGGACCAACCATCCCTGGCTGCCACCACTGCACCACCACAATTTTCCCACCCAGGTATTCAGAAAGGCCTTTTGCCACTATACTCAGAGGAGGAGATGGTTCTTTTTTTTTTCCTTTTTTTTTTTGATAAAAATTCAGGTACAGTATTAACTGTTCTCAGAAAAGGAACCATTCTCTTCTCTGAGCAGAGTGGCGAAAGGCAAGAGTTTAGTCCCTCTCAAGAAAACCTAAAAGAAGACAAGTCCTCTCTACTCTCTTAGTGCTCCTTTGAGGAGAAGCACAAAAGAGCCATCTCTATTGCTGCCATTTTCCCTTCCAATCATTCAGAGAGGCCAGAAGCAACACCAAGTTGGAGAGAGCAGAGGGGTCGCTGCTTCTTTTAGATTCTCTCAACATGAAGTAAACTCTTGCTTTTCGCTACTCTACTCAGAGGAGAGAATGGTTTTTGAAAAGAGACAAGATAACAGTACTTACATTGACCTATAGATAAGCTGACCCAGATTTTGGGGTTTAATTTTTTGAGTAACATTTCTTGGCTTATACATGATTATATATAGTACTGTGTTCTGGTATAGAGTTTGGAAATCGGTGATCATAGCATTTAACAGCAAATATTTGAAATTATAAATGTAGATTATTGTTCAAAACCTATTTAGCACTTGTGGTAGAGTTCATATTTGTGGAGAGGCCCCTCCTTTTTGTAAAATGTAGTGACATTTAGTAAAATGTAGTAGAACTCCTCCCTTCTATAAAATTTAGTATAAAAGTTTTTTTTTTTACCATTTAAAAAATTTAAATAGCCCCATAACAGAAATGTGGATAGCAGTGTTTGTTTCCTTAAATAGCTGTTGGCATGAGCAAGCCTCATCACAACAAGTATGATAATCAGTTGTATGTGTTTGTTTTATATCAAGGAATATTTGTGCAAAAATAGACAGAGGGCATAGTGTGCTAGTTTATCTTCACTATGTGAAATGCAGGCAAAATACCAGATGGCACATGAATATGGTCCAGGTGAATGGAAGCCAAGAGGGAAAAAATGGGCAGTTCATGTGGATAGCTTGAAGGGCATCGTCTAAGAAAATGAATGTAATTTGCTGCATCTTAGATAATATCTCATGTGTATCACTACTAACTTAGCCTTTATGTTCACAGAAAACTCTCAGTATGACTGAACATGTGGGGTGGGGCGGGGTAGGCAGCAGAAATTGAAAAGGTTACTTTTCTGGCCCACAGGTCTACCTGGGAAATTCTGAAAGTTGTCTACTTTTTTCCCAAGATCAGAACCGTCATGTTAGCAAGCTGTGCCCTGATTGACATGCGTTTGTTAGATGTCACACATACCCTCATGCCATTTAACATCTAGATGAAACTGCTGAGTGGGCTCATTGGGTGTTTTGGAGTGGGGAATGGGGGACATAAGGTGTGAGTGCACTCATCTTCTGTTGATGGGCTGCTTATAGGCAACTTTTTGCATACTGTGTGAACAAAATGCTGAACTAGGGCCATTTCCACACGGGGTTTTTTAAACGGGGCAGAGCGTCTTCCAGGGAGGACGTCTGCACCTGGGACTGGACTGGGTCGGACCTACTGAACGTAGATCCGCAGTCCAGCCTGCTCCCGAACAACCTCAAGTGGTTGTCCAGCATGCTTTTGAAAGACTGCTAAAAACAGGTCTTTCAAAAGCACGGAGCGCGCCACTGCAAGCCTGCACTCATATGCAGATTCACAGGCTCGCATTGGTGCGAGCCTGTGATCTGCCGGGGGCGGGCTTTAGGCTGGCGAGCTTCAGTGGTTGGTCTAGACCAGTGGTTCTCAACCTTCCTAATGCCGCGACCTCTTAATACAGTTCCTCATGTTGTGGTGACCCCCAACCATGAAATCATTTTCGTTATTATTTATTTATTTATTATTTAGTTAGTTAGTTATTTCCAACATCAAATAGATTGGAAACACTGCCCTAAATCACTGCTCTGGATAGACTTCTAATGCCTAAAAACTGGTAACCCTCCCCCCTTTTTTTAAGCACAGAAAGCGTCCATCAATGCCAGAATTAAGGCAGTAGTTCTAGTTCTGAATGTTGGGTTTCCACAGTTCAAAAAGCCAGTCACTCCCAAAGGCAATACCAAAACAGCCCACATTTTACACGAGGCGCAGGGAGGAAAGGACAAGGAGAGAGGAAAGATGGCGGCAGCATAAGCAGACGCGTTTTGTCTCACTCACTCGCTCCCTCCCTCCCTTAAAGGGAGTGCAGATGCTGAACATACAAAAAGCGAGGAATGCACGACAGTCAGGGCGAAGAACACAACACGTGCGTGTGGCAAGCGCCAAGGGTCCACGCACAACAAAAGCGAGAGGAGAAAGTCATCCTGGCTATTTCTGCACTAGACTGTTATAGCACTATGATTCCACTTTCACCATCCTATGGAATCCTGGGGTTTGCAGTTTGAACTGCAAACCCCAGGATTCCATAGGATGGTGAAAGTGGAATCATAGCGCTATAACACTGGAATGTGGAAATGGCCAAAGTCCACAGGACGGATCAGAGCAGCGCTTTTGGGTCAAAAAAAAACAAAACAAAAAATCGAACCAAGAAGCCTCGGGGGCTCTTGCTATACAAACCGAAGCCCTTGGCTGATGCCCCCTGCTCCTTTCCCGACCGATTTCTCAGTCTTGGAGGGACCGATCTCCCCCGTCGGATGGCAGATCGGCCGCAGGAAAGTTTCCCCCTTTCCCTGCCGGACCAAAGGCGACAGCCACACCGACAACTCCCACGGAGCGGCACGCCCAGAATGAATGGGCAACCGGGCTATCACCGCTGCTGCAGCCCTGCCACTTTGGGAAGCAAGCGGAGCCCAGCTGCTCGCTCGCCCCGGTAAGCAACTCTGTTCGCCAGCATGAATGAGTGTGAGGCGAAGAGGGTGAGGGGACGGGGTCTCACCTCCCAGACGTCCCGCTGCAGCGCCATAAACCCTGAATGAGAAGCCCTGTGTGTGTGTGTGTGTGTGTGTGTGTGTGTGTGTGGTGCGGGCGCGAGCGTCCAAGCAGCGCCCGGCTGCTTACTCGCCCCAGCAAGCAACTCTGACTCTGCAAGCCGGCATGAAGGGGAAAGGGAACACTGAAGGGGAAGGTGTGTGTGTGTGTGTGTGGTGCAGGCGCGAACGTCCAAGCAGCGCCTGGCTGTGCCCGGCTGCACGCCTCCTCTCCCCTCCCGCCAGCGTGGGATCTCCTCTCCTCACCTCCGCCTTAACGGTCCAGCTCCAGCTCTCTCCTCTCGGTGTCCACACCTCTGCCTTAACATTCAGGCTCCAGCTCTCTCCTCCCACTCTCCGCACCTCCGGCTCCACCTCAGGCTCCTCCAGTGCTTTCCCACGAGGCAGGGAAAGACGGGAAAATGCCCAGCATGCCTCCTCTCCCCTCCTCCCAGCGCAGGGGTCTCAGAAGCACTGCTCCCATTGGCTGTGAGGCCACCTTCTTTTAAAAGGGGGGGCAGGATTGAGGAGCGGCGACCCCTGTGAAATGGTTGTTCGACCCCCCAAAGGGGTCCCAACCCCCAGGTTGAGAATCACTGGTCTAGACCCTCAACCAACTGGAAGCCGCCATTTTCATCCCCGGAGCAGTGCAGAGCGGTGGCCACGGACTGCTCCAGAGAAGCATGGACCGGACCGGGGAGCCCAAAAGTCCGGTGAGTAGCGTCATGGGGCGATTCTCTCGCCCCATGCAGAAATGACCTAGATAGGCTTTTGGTCTGATCCTCGGTCAGAAGCGATGTATGTAGCTTCTTTTATATTCTTGTGCTCCAGGCAAAAAGGACTGGATGAGGGCCAATACATTGAGGCTCAATTGAGACGATACTATGGTATTATTGGTGAGTGGTGTTCCCCAGCTAGAATTGTTGTGCTGTTAGTATTGTGTTGTTAGGTGAGTGGGGTTCAATCTGTTTTATGTGAAGTTCATTGTCCTTGAAGAAACTGAGTTGTAGCTTTGGAGGTTTTCTGGACCTTTTATTGTCACTTGAGGCACGGGCAGCCTCAGTGGTATAGAAAGGCATTAGCTGATAGCCCAACTATGACCCTTTCCGCACGGCATCTGCCATGCGAAAGAGGACCTGGAGCCTCACGCAATCGCGAGGAGCAATCTGCATGATGCAACCGTGTAAGGCTCCAGGGACTGGCTGGCAACGATCGCACACCTTTGCATTTTTGGCTTTAAGTTGAAAATGCTGCGTGATCGCGCATTGCTTCCGGGGCCTGCACGCACTTACCTGGCGTGCAGAGCCTCGGGAGCCAGGCCGGTTGCGCTTCCTGTCTCAGTGCAGCCTGGGAAGGTCCCAGGCTGCACTGCGAAAGGAAGAGGCGGGGCTCTCGCGTGAGCAGGAAGCTCGTGCGGAGCTGAAGAAACCTGGATGTGAGGGCCTCTCACAAGAGGCTGCCCACGTGAGCACTGCACCCCAGCACCAAGAAGAGGTAGGATGCGGAAAAAGCCTATGTCTCTGTCTGGGCAAGGATAACTAACTTCAATGGGTTGGGCTCTGGTGACCTGTAGGTTACATTACTACGTTGTATTCTGTATGGTGCTACCTTTCAAGACAGTTTCCAAAATGCAGCTGGTGCAGAATGCAGCAACCAGAACAATCAGGGTCCAGAATATCTTGAAATATCAGACGATGCTAACAACAATTCTGGTCCAGCTGCACTGACTGCTTAATTTAACATGCTTGTTTTAACTTAAAAAGGCTGTACAGCTTGGGGCCCCAATTCTTGACAGAATGCCTGTCCTGTCATGAACTTTCCTACATCCTGCTGAGATAATCATCTGAAGCCTTCCTCTGAGTGCCTCCTCTCCTCTCTCAGAGGTTTGGTGGGTGAAAAGATGGAGAGATTCTTTCAGTTCTCCTCTCCTCCATGATGATGATGATGATGATGATGATGATGATGACAGTAGCAGTAACATCCTGCTAAAAGTAGTATTTGGTATGTGGAAATAAACTTACTGATAAGCTCTGTTTTCTTCTTCTTCTTAAGTGAAAATACTGTTTTAATTGTGAAAACATTTTTTACAATATGTATTTGATGTTTGATGAAATCACATCAGCCAAAAGAAGTGGTGAACAGTATTTCTAGTGATTGCAAGTGGACTTTCTATAGAAAGCAGAGATCTTTGCCCACCTTTGTCAGAGAAGCAAAATCATACATCGTAAGAGTATTCTTATGCAAAATAAGAGAAATTATTCTCATTGTTTCTCAATTTGCAAAATCTATGCAGGCCACAGAATTCAACTATTTTCCCACAGATCATGGATTGCTTAGTGTACAGCATTTAATATTTGTTTAATTCAGAGAGGTGGGCAATAGTGTTTGATTGCATTGCAATGTAGTTCAGTTGGTAAGGTAAGCTTTTCCATTATGTTTCATTTTTGGGAAAATTCCATAGTGAGTCACATAGCAATGCCGTAAGTGTTTGCTGAGTCCTTGCTTCTTAACAGAAAGCTAAATAAAGAATTATTACAGCCTATTTTGTAAAGGCACCTGCATTTATGTGAACAAAAAGAACTGAACCATTATACAAATGGACCCAGGTGCACATAGTTGAAGTGTTGTTCGCTCAGAGAATCAGTTAAGCACACACCTCTAAGCTTTTGCAAGTGTAATAATATAATAAATACCATGTATATTAAGAAGCAATGTCTTTAAAATATGTTTTGCATTCTTCAGTGTATTCTAGTTTTATTAAATTGCTGATTCCAAGGACTACAAATTAAAATGAAACAAGCCCAACACGATGTCATGGTGCAGAATTTAACAAACCCAATTTGACATTATGTGAGTGCAGTGAGGTCACTTTATTCATGTACTCATAAATTTATATTTTTTCTATCTCCCTTTTACAAAAGTATGGGAGATAGGTATGGCAAAAAGAGAGGCCTGTACATAACTGGATTTTGCCCAGACTTGCTCACCTTTTCTCAGTGCAGTATAAGTAGTAGTGCTGTCACCGAGCCCTTCATTGGAGATTCAATCTTCCTTTTCTTCCCTGGGTTCCACAAGATCTAAGGACTCTACACACTCCCCCTCTCCTTTATGTTTTCTGAGACAAAGGGAAAAAATAGTGTTTTAAAAGTTCCTAGTAAACCTTGCCATGGAGACATATGACCAGAGCTTCCCACTCTCCCTTAAGGAACAAAGCAGGTTTGTCATAAGTGCAACTCTTTTATAATAATAATAAAAAAAATAGGAACATACTGTACTAAGAATTAATACAAGATAGATCGAGCAACTCAACTAGCTTAAAACCCTGGCTCTCTGCATACCATCCCTCTGGTTGCACAAGGAAGAATCAAATCCATAGGCACAGTCGTAAAGAAAAGAAATATTATTCTGCAACTCCAGGTTGCCTTCCCCAGTCCTCCAATCCCTTTCAAAAGAACTGAAAACCTAACACATTTGACTAGACAGTCCCTGGTTTCTTTAGACTTTTTCTGGGGTTGTCCATTCTCAGTCCAAGCACTCAGCCAGCACACAGCTGATAAGGTTCAGCAGTAAGCAACAGTTCTACAATGTGATTCCTTATTTTAATCTAGTAGGAAAACAGACTTGAAACAAATACAAAGCATAACTTTCCT
The DNA here is from genome assembly GCA_948474755.1 of Ctenosaura bakeri. Lineage (NCBI taxonomy): Eukaryota > Metazoa > Chordata > Lepidosauria > Squamata > Iguanidae > Ctenosaura > Ctenosaura bakeri. The sequence goes on along the minus strand of CAOLHI010000048.1, from coordinate 473,880 downwards.
AGCAATATTCATAAATCAGACACAGGCAATACAGTCCTAGGTCAGAGACACAACAGGAGAAATGGTTAGTTAATCACTGACAAGCTCTGAAGGGAAAGGGCTGAGCTTTTATAGGTCCACAGCTCAACGCAGCTAGTGCCAAATTAACTGCTGTCTGCTATCATAGAATCATAGAAATGTGGAGTTGGAAGAGACCACACGGGCCATCCAGTCCAACCCCCTGCCATGCAGGAACACCCTCAAAGCACTCCTGACAGATGGCCATCTAGCCTCTGCTTAAAAACCTCCAAAGAAGAAGACTCTATACTCCGAGGCAGCATATTCCACTGCTGGACAGGCCCGACTGTCAGGAAGTTCTTCCTGAGGTTCAGGTGGAATCTCCTTTCCTGCAGCTTGAATCCATTGCTCCTTGTCCTGGTCTCTGGAGCAGCAGAAAACAAGCCCTCTCCTTCCTCTACATGGCATCCCTTCAAATATTTAAACATGGCTATCATGTCCCCTCTTAACCTTCTCTTCTGCAGACTAAACATACCCAGCTCTCTAAGTCTATCCTCATAGGGCATGGCTTCCAGGCCTCTCACCATTTTGGTCGCCCTCCTCTGGACTTGCTCCAGCTTGACCATGCCCTTCTTGAATTGGGGTGCCCAGAACTGGACACGGTATTCAAGATGAGGTCTAACCAAAGCAGAGTAGAGTGATACCAGTACCTCCCTCGATCTAGACACCATACTCCTATTAACCCAGCCGAGAATTGCATTGGCTTTCTTGGCTGCCACATCACACTGCTGACTCATGTTCAGCTTCTGGTCTATGAAGACTCCTAGATCCCTTTCACACGTACTGCTATCCAGCCACGTGTCCCCCGTCCTATATTTCTGTATTCCATTTTTTCTACCTAAGTGTAGGACCTTACACTTCTCTCTGTTGAATTTCATTTTGTTAGCCTTGGCCCAGCTCTCCAATCTATCCAAGTCATTTTGAATTTTGATCCTGTCCTCTGTTGTATTAGCAACCCCTCCCAATTTGGTATCATCTGCAAATTTGATGAGCATGCCCTCTATTCCTTCATCCAAGTCGTTATAAAAATATTGAACAGCACTGGGCCCAGGACAGAACCCTGTGGCACTCCGCTAGTCACTTCTCTCCAGGATGAAAAGCAGCCATTCGTGATCACCCTTTGGGTTCGGTCGGTCAACCAATTACAAATCCAACTAACAGTAGCCCTGTCCAGCCCACATTTTACTAGCTTCGTTGCAAGAATGTCATGGGGAACTTTGTCGAAGGCCTTACTGAAATCAAGGTATGCTACATCCACAGCATTCCCTTCATCTATCAAGCTAGTAACTCTATCATAAAAAGAGATAAGATTAGTCTGGCATGACTTATTTTTGAGAAATCCATGTTGACTTCTCGTGATTACCGTGTTGCTTTCTAAGTGATTAGAAACTGACTGCTTAATGATCTGCTCCTGGATCTTTCCGGGTACTGATGTCAGGCTGACTGGGCGATAATTATTTGGGTCCTCTTTTTTCCCCTTCTTGAAGATGGGGACAACATTTGCCCTCTTCCAGTCTGCTGGAACTTCTCCTGTCCTCCAAGATTTCTCAAAGATTATAGCAATAATCTATAAATTCATTGAGGTCTGCATATGCTTTCCTTTTGATGTCTATGCTCAGCAGAGATCAGTATAGGTGAGTTATCTTCTATGTCAAAGGGGGCAGGTCTGTCTGCTAGAGCTGACACTGTCCCCTGTTCTGTCTCTGGGACAGGTGGTACTGTCTCCTGTTCAGCAGATTCTGCTGGTTCAGTCTCTGAGTCATAGGCCTTTTCGCACGGTTTCTTTTGCGAGAGGGCCCCTTGAGCAGCGGCCCATATGATGCACTCCCATTTACACGACGCTCACAAGCCTAAAGCGGACTGCGCACGGATTTTTTTATTTTTAGCTGTAAGCCAAAAATGCTGCGCGGTCGCGCAATGCTCCCGGGGCCCTTGCGCACTTACCTGCCCTGCGGTGCATCAGGCGAGCTGGGCCGGTCGTGCTTCCTCCCCCAGCGCAGCCTACAGCTCCCAGGCTGCACTGCAGAAGGAAGGGGTGGGGCGTTCACACGAGGGCCACACGACCGTCAACCCAGCTGAGGGAGAATGTAGGAGCGATGCGAGTGCCTCGTGCAAGAGGCTGCTTGTGCGAACGGCACCCCCCACCTCCGCGAGTAGGTAATGTGCGGAAAGGGCCATAGTCTAGGTCTAGGTCCTGAAATTAGGGCATGACAGGGATTCCTTTCCTTGTTCTAACATGGAGTAGTTACTGTAGTCAAGCCAAGTGTCATCTATCCTATATCTGTGCATTTCATTTTTTTCTTCTCAAGTGTAGCGCCTTACGTTCTCCCTGTTGAAATTCATGTTGTAAGTTTTGGCCCAGCTCTCTAATCTGTTAAGGACATTTTGATTTCTGATGCTGTCCCCTGAGGTATTATCTTCCCCTCCTAATTTGGCATCATCTGAAAACTTGATAAGAATGCCCTCTATTCCCAGTCCAAGTCATTAATAAGGACATTGAATAACACTGGGACCGGGACAGAACTCTGTGGCACCCCACTAGTCAGTACTCTCCAGGATGAAGAGGAACCATTGGTTATTTTCCTTTCAAAATCCAAAGCATGAACAAAGCTTTGAATGAGATCTACCTTTGGTTAGCTTTAAGGGACACCCATTTCACTTCTGGAAGTACCCAGACTGGTCTGAAGAGGTACAACTCTGCTTGGGCTTCATATTTTAGCTGAATCTAATACACATCTCTATTCACTACATCAACATTTGTCTCAGCCAAATGCTGAATTGACAGACTAATGCTTGTACGTACCTACTCAAAAGTTAGTTATTTGACATTGTTGCAGTGTGCCTTCAGGTTGTTTCCAGCTTATGGTGACCCTAAGACAACCCTGTTATGGAGTTTTCTTAGTAAGATTTGTTCAGAGGAGGTTTACCTTTCTCTTTCTCTGAGGCTGAGATGTGTGACTTGCTCAAGGCCACCCAATGGATTTCCATGGCCAATCAGGGAATCAGATCTTGGTCTCCAGAGTCATAGTCCAATGCTCAAACCACTACACCATACTGGCTCTTTATTTGACTTTACTCTGGGGGGGGAAAGGCAGTATTAGATTTAGCAGTCCGTATCCTCTTTGCCCCCTCAGATGCAAAATGCAGCCTTAAAGCCAATCGGTTTTGTGTTCAATTATCTCCATGGATCTGTGATCCATTCACAGTTCCTTTCTAATCTGAGAACACAATTTTGGAATTGTTGCAATATTTGCTTCTTCAAATCTCCTTGAGAAGTGCCACAGATGATTTAAATAAATTTTGCTTAAAGCTACAACCATTCTTCTTCCTCTTCTTCTTCTTTTAATGGCTGCTCTCATGTGTTTCCGTTCTTTGTCTGCCCCAGGTTTTAATTTGGTGTTTCTGTTTCCCCAGAATTGCTCCTTTCCCTGCACCCATTTCCCTGCACATGTTTGGTTGCTACTACATCCTGCATATTGATGAGTGGGTTGGCCCAGTTTGAGTGTTAACATCCTAATCCAATGCAGAGGAAGAGTAACTCTGCTCTTACTACATTGCCTTTCGTTGAGCAAAACTAAACATCTGACCAGACGCAGAGTCTCTGTGCAGAACTACATGCAAGTTCCATTGTACATATTTTTTTTTATTTTAATTTTGCTTTGTAAAATGCAGCTGTGGTCTGAAGAGGGGAAAGGCACAGGGAGAGAGGAGATTCTTAACACATATCACTTCAGGCCTTTTCCCCACTCCAAATCATCCCCCCTCGCTTGTTTTCCTCCTGACAGGAAAACACATAGGTACCTAAGTATCTTTATCATGGCACCAATAGGGGTAGCTTGAGACACATTTTCAGCAGGGTAATGTTTAAGGAATCCTCCACTGCAGTGGTCTTCCCATTCGGACTGTGGCATCACATGCTAGAATAACATGAATACATCCCATGTTACTGGGTAAAATAACCATACTAAAGCTTTCTGAGTTTTTACTTTGAGCAAGCTTACCATGTATTTTGAGTGCTGCTGAATTATGGGAATTCTTATGATCTAATATCCAGTCCTGTGAAAATGCTAGTGCTTTTGTTTACCAATATTAAAATTTTGGACAAATTCTGCAATATATTTTGGATTCAGTTTATTTCCAGGCTAATTTGTGATAACAAGAGTTAACATGCATGCAAAATTGTAGTCAATGATTCTCTGTATGCATGGGCAGAAGGCAGTTTCATATCTTCTAAATAGTCCTAATGCCTCCTAAAAATTATAGGGGAATTATCTGCACTGCAGATTCTTTTGCTTCAAAGATGGCAGTTCTACTGGCTGCTGTTATGTTTCTGAAAAGGCCTTCAAATCCCAGGCTCCAAATAAAATAGAGAGAGGAGGGGCAAGAGAAAGAATTTTTAGGTCAGTTTCCCTGAAACTATGGATTGTTTCCCCAGAAATTCTTCCTTCCTCCTCTTTGTTAGAAGGAAAGACACATGAAACACTACATTAAGGTTTTCAGCTCTATTGCCTGTTTTTTTTAAAGGGCATATTTAAGTATTTGTTACTATTTTATACAGTATTATTTTTATATTTGATTAAAAGTAAGCTGAAGCTTTAAAATAAATACATACAAATAAATAAATAAACTAGTAAATCCAAGATAATAATAAATGTTATAGCCTGATTTAAATTTGATTTCCAAAGCAAATCTTTTTTAAAAGAATAAGACCTAGTTTGATTATGTTGTTCTGTGCCTTCATGTAATTTCCAACTTTTGGTGACCCTAAAGTGAATCTATCATGGAGTTTTCTTAGCAAGATTTCTTCAGAGGGAGTTTGCGTTTGCCTTCTTTTGCAGCTGAGAAATGTGACTTTCCCAAGTTACTCAGTGGGTCTCCACTGCTGGTCTTCAGAGTCACAGTCCAAGACTCAAACCATTTATATCGTACTGGCTCTCAATTTTTCTGTTTTCTATTTTTTCTATTTTCTAAGCTGTCTTAAATCCCACTTTTGGACAGGAAGCAGGATAAATATAAATAACAGTGACTGATTGGTTGGTTGATTAAAACTGTTAGAACTACTCTTTGTGTATGTTGATAGCTGTGAACTGTCTTGGAAACAGTAAGGAAGTCCCTCTCTTTCAGTTCACATTTGTCATGATGCTGCTTTGACCTCCTGAGGGAAAGGAGACCAAAACTATTTTTAAATATTGCCTCAACAGCCTTGCTTTATCTCATAATAATAGGTAGCCTTTGCAAGAAGCTTTCTTGATTGACAACAAATACTAAGTTTCACCCACTGCCTTTTATGGATTTTAAACTTACTGTTTTTAATTATTGGTTTAGTTCTACCCAAACTGATAGCACAATCCTGTACTTGTCTACTAAGACTTAAAAGTCTCATTTAATTCACTGAGGCCCTTTTTGCACAGCATTTGCCATGTGAAAGGGCACCTGGAGCGTCGCACGATTGTGAGGAGCAATCTGCATGATGCACTCACAATCGTGCAACACTCCAGGGTAGGGTAGGCGCCACTCGCACACTTTTTCATTTTTGGCTTTCAGCCAAAAATGGTGCACAATTGCGCATTGCTCCAGTGCCCCATGCGAATTTGCCGTGCATGCGGAGCCTCCAGAGCCACGGTGGTCGTGCTTCCTGCCCCAGCGCAGCCTGGGAAACTCCAAGGCTGCGCTGCGGAAGGAAGAGGTGGGGCTCTTGTGTTGCCTGCTGGGGAGCAGGCAGCTCATGTGGAGCTGAAGCAGCAGGGACGCGAGAGCCTCTTGCTGGAGGCTGCTTGCGTGATCCCTGCACCCCAGCGCCGAAAAAAGGTAAGCTGCAGAAAGGGCCTGAGACTTAGTCCCTGGCTTTATTGTTCCATTTTTCCTGTATGGTGATTTAGGAAACGTAAAGTTAAAACACAGTTCTTGGTAGATATGAATTTCATCTTGTGAAGGGGGACAGTCAACTTTTTGTGGTTGCTGTCATTTTCCTAATGAATTCACTCGATATTATACAGAAGAGCCATCCCATGGCATTCATGTTCTGCTTGTGAGCTTCTTAAAAGCATTTGGCTGATTACTGCTCAAAACAGAATGCTGGACAAAATGGACTTTGGGTTTGACCCAGGAGAGCACACAATATGTTCCTATTTACAATGGTTTTAGAGAATAAAGGAATGAAGGAAATCTATTAAAGTTAATGAATTTTAATTTGTGGAAATATGATGTTCACGTTTTCATCTAATAGATTTTTGCCTTTCTGTAAAAAGAAAAGAAAAGGGGAAAGGCATTTATGGAGATTATTAGGGATTTTTAATCAATTTATTAATGGACCTATTTATTAAGAGACCGCTGAAATATTCCATATTTCATTATTGTTGCCTTCAACATATACATTTGCTGACAAGGCACTTTTCTATACTGATTGTATCTTGTCATTTACTGATGCTTACGAACAAATCATCCAAAGCAAATTCTACCCACAAGCCCTGACTAAACACGTCATACTGCTGTTCCAATACTGTGGAAAGTCCTCTTGCTGTTGCTTCTTGGTGTCATTTTATATCTTTTCTGTTGCTGATACTACCCTAAGCATTATTTGCTCATGTGGCCATTTAAATTAACTGGCTCTGAGAAATCACTCATTTTATTTGCAACTATCTGTAATGTTCTCAGAAACAGCACTGTGATGTTATCAACAAAATTATGTTCAGCCAACAGGATTAAACAAAAATGGCCAAGAGAATTAGAGATTGCTAGTGAAATGAATCTGTTCACAGTGAATACCAAAAAATAGTCAAAACTGAGATATTTCAAAATGGCCATGCAACAAAAAAGGAGGTATGGTCTTGTTAAATTCAACCACAAGCCTCTAGGCCAGAGGCATGAAAGCAAACCTGTGTTCTTGTTCCCTTTATAGATAGACCTCCCCTGTGCAAGGACATGCTATTTAGCTTTCATACCCCAACCCACTGATAAATTAAGGATTCGTCTGATCCTCTTGTAAAAAAAGTCACTGGAAAAGACAATAATGCATGGTAAAGTGGAAGGCAGTAGGAAAAGAGAGACCAGATTACAGCTGGGTTGGTTTATCAAGGAAGCCACATTCTTGAGCTTGCAAGACCTGAGCAGGGCAGTTGATGACCAGACCAGGGCTCTTTGAGGTCTCTCATTTATAAAGTTGCCATAAATTGAAGTTGAAGTGACAGCAAATAATAAGAACAAATTGAAGTTGAAGTGACAGCAAATAATAAGAACAAAACTGGTGGTGACCACAACATCTTGTGCTAATGAATCCAAAGAGTAATAAGAGTACATACAAAGAAGATTTGATACATCCAGACTGATTAAAAAGATCAGAAAGTCCTAGATTTTGTTCCTGTTCTTTCTGATTTTATTTTGGTTTTGTTTATCCCAGAATACACACACACACACAAATAAATTGTGCGTGTGTGTATACATTTCTTCCTCCACATTCGTGGGTTTCACTTCCGCAAATTTGATTATTTGCGAGGTGCCTGCTTGCTCCCCCCATTCTCCCCATCCCACCCCATTCCCACCCCGCTTGCTCCTCCTATTCTCCCTGCCCCCAGTGCAGACACACCCTGTGTGGGTGGCAGGAAGGTACAGGGAAGACGATCACCTGTTCTCTGCACTCCTCCTTCCACCCTCACTGCTGCTGTGGGTGGGGGTGCGCCCCATGTGGGCAGCAGGAAGGTCCAGGGAGGGTGATCGCCAGTTCCCTGCCTCCCTGCCCCCACCTGGGTGGGCGCACCAGCTGGGCAGAAACCTGTAGGGAGGGCACCCTAGTCATGATTATTTGACATTTGCCAGGGATCTGTGTCCCTATCTCTCACAAAGGGCCTACTGTATATATATATATGTATATATTTTGGTCAGGTTGCAGTATGATCAGGGATATTTTATCCCAGCTCTGCAGGTCAGTATAAATTGGAAAGAACAGGAGCAAAATCAGAACTTTTTAATCAGTCTGGATCAGAAGAGAATTCTAAGAAGTGGCAGTGGGGAACTTCTGGATTTGGCATAAGAAACTTCTGATCTCTGAGTGTCTGGGAACCGTAGAGACTGAGGAGCAATAGTCACACGCAGCTTTAGACAGGATTATGTTCTAAGCAATTCACAACATAAATGATCATATAACTACCAGTTCAAAAACATACTGAGAACAATTAGAGTTACCAAAACAAAACAAAAAACACTGCCCTACATAGTGCTGTTAAGTAAATACATGATAAGCACATCGGTCATTAAATGCAACTCAGAGATTAAAAATGCATATATATATGGATCCAGTCCACCACTTTAATATCAAATATGAGAGAAAATAAAGCCCAAGAGAAGTAAGGTACAGTATAAGGCCAAAGAATCTCCATTTGACTCTAAGGCAGTATGGGGTTCTCCACAATCAATGAGACCTCTGATCAGTGGGCACTTTCTTTCCAGCTCCCTGCTCAGCCCTTTTTCTCAGTTCTTTCCCCATTAGAAAGCATGCTACTCCACCCACTGTTGGAACTCTGTGTTCCCTCCCTTTCCCCTGATGACTATGTAAATATATGTGGAAGTGCAGAGAACTCATATACACAAAGAGGGGTCATGATTGAGCTGACTCATCTCTATTCCTACCTGCTTCTGTATCTGCATCTTTGTACGTTGCCCCAAATGTCCAGTGGACATTGGTTTGGAGGAAGAAATTGGTGTGTGCTTTGAGTGGGTGGGAATTATTTGTGCCAGAACTTGGAAAAGTTACCTTTTTTGAACGATAACACTCAGAATCCCAAAGCCAAGCAGTGACCCTGCTGGCTCAAGGATTCTGAAAGCTGTAGTGCAGAAAAGTAACTTTTTGAGACTGATGGGGTTGGTCCTGCATAGCCTTGTTGATCCTTCCACATACTAACTGTACACATGGAGGTTGTCACATTTACCTCCTTTATTAATTTTAGGATATCTTTAAATTTGAACAAAAATACACGTTCCCAATGTACAAAGATTCTTTCCAACTACTCATATTCTATCAAATCATACTTTAAAACATACTTAGAGATTGATTGATTGATTTTTAATTTTAATTTTTTTGCATGCCCATACAGTCTTCTGGTATTTAATGCAAAGAAATGCAGACAAAGAAAGATGGTTATTCTGCTGTAACATTCTCTGGTTTTGTCTCTCAGTCAAGTGCTTTTCTAAAGCCATTTCCCCCAGCCCCCCCAGCTGTGTATTTTGCAAGGGTGGGACAGTGGGCTATTGTTAGACTATTAGACACAACTCAGCCTGAATGCCCTTCAGTAGCTTGTGAAGCAAGTCAGCTCGATTTGCATTTGTTCCAGTCACAAAGGTTTATAGGTCAGTCGAGGCTGGCTGGAAAAAAAATCATCATGCCTCTCCACCATTCTTCTGTGGGTTGTCAGAAACTGAAATGGGCTGGTCTGTATATTTCTTCCCAGCCATGAATATATGATGGCACAGTCTGAAGGTGCTTTGTTCCTTGGGAGCTTGGTACCAGCTGGGACTAAGATGGAGGACATGGCTTGATGCCAGTGTGCCCATCACTTCTCTCCCTCCATGCCTCTTCTCTTCCACTCTCCTCTTCCCTTTTGCCCATACTAATCAGCAGCTGCTTGCATGTCAGTACATCCAAAGACAGTGAGAGGGCACTGCTCACCTGTATACTGCTGTGTTTTTTCCATTTCTTTTCTTCAGAGAAAAGGATCCAGACGCATAAAAGAGTTCTTGTTGTTTTCATTGGCAAAGGCTTAATATCTATGCTGGTGTTGTCGCTGTGGATTTCAGTTCATGAACATTTACATCTCAGATTGATTGCTAGTTGGTTATGGGTAAGGGTATAGCAGTGCTTCAATCTTAAGTGTTTTATTCAATGCACACATTAGTTTGAGGAGCCGTTTGTTTTTGACCTAGTCTTTGGGGAGAAAAATACTTGATGATACATTTTTTATGAAATGTAACAACAGAATTATGCACTTGACGGCCTTTGGCTGTAAAAAGGGATACCTAGAAACAGAATAAATAAATAAACAAACAAGACTTTTAAAGATTACTGAGCCTTCCTTTTAGAACAAATGCAGGATTTTTAAAGAAAAAAAAACTGAAACCAGACAGGGCCACTAAATTAAGGGGTACCACAGCAAGATGCTGATCCATTAAATGCTGGCAAATCTCCTTCTGACAGTGGTAAGCTTAACCTGAAATGTAATTTTTATTGCTTTTTATATCAAACAGTACTTTTACGCTGGGGCTGAGAATATTAGTTTCAGTTGCAAAATTAAGCTCATCTCATAGCTGTGTCTAAGATCTGTAGTCCAGAGATTTTCTTTGCAGATAAATCAACATGTGCCAAGCCTAGTGTCAAGCCTAGTGTGTAATGCCCCCATTTAAATGCAAACAGTGATTTTCCCTTTCTGAATATACTTGAAAGAGGCTTTCTGTAGAATAAGGATTGTTTTCCAGTTAAGAGGCTTCACTTGGTGGAAAGGTTGCATCTGTAAGCTAGTGATGCCCTGACTAAATCTCATATTGATGCCTCCATTTGAAATGGCCAAGGAAACCTATTTGAATATGTGAATTGCTGCCAGGTTGGCACTGCCTTTCATTGGCTGATTAGAATTCAGCCCATGTCTTTTAACTCTTCAGCTGCACAGAACAACATTGCCCCAAACAAATGGCTCAGGTACAATCAGTATATTGTCTTTCACTGCTTCAGTTAGGCCCAGCTTCAAGGGCCACTTAACAACATGTCATTTATTTGCTTATTTGTTTGTTTATTTATGTGATCAGGCATCAGATCTTTCCATTGAAAAAAATAGTTTTCCATTTCTTACTATTTTTAAATATCTGTGCTTCTTCTTACAATATACATGCATTATACTGTAGTTAAGGCTGCAAGGTCTAGTAAATTAAAAGCAATTCTATATGTTTGTGTATATATGGGTCTTCAAGTTGCCTATTGACTTACTGCAATCTCATGAATTTCATAGGGTTTTCTTAGCCAAGGAATACTCAGAGATGGTTTTGCCATTTCCTTCCTTCTCAGATATAAACCTCACCGAGTTCAGTGAGGCTTCATGCCCACTTGCTGGTGCATAATCCCAAATTATGAGACATTTCTGAGTAGATGTAGATAGGAGTGTGCTGTTAACTAATTATTTGGTAAGAGGCAGGTTTTAACTGATGAATTGGAAGGCTAGGTGAAATCTTTATTTTCTGATACTTGGTGGGCATTCTGATACTGCTTTGTAACTTATTCAGTGAAACAGATGATTAATCAGTTAAAAATCATTTTATGGGTGCTGTTTTTGTTTACAAACATTGCCAAAAATTTGATTTAATATTTTATTTCCTCCATGTGTCCAAAGAGCTTTTGTTTCATGAAGGCTTTTGTCAATTGAGTGCTGTGAAAGAGGGGGCTTTTTAAAGAGAAGTATATCTCCTTTTCTTTCTTTTTTATTTTCCCTCTGATGGGCTTTTAAATTACATTAAAATTGTTTTAATTCAGTGATGGTCTCAACCGAATTGTCTTTTTGTGTTGTTATTTTAGATCTACCTGTTCTTTAAATCATATTCTGAGATGTCTTTGATCCCATTTTTTGGGAAAAAGTAGGATATAAAACAAAACAAAATAAATAATATATTTTAATGTGGAACAAAAGTATCCTCTGATAGTGAAGTGCCTCACCCAGCTGACTGAGTGAGGCACCTGCCTCATGGCAGTAGATGGAAGTAATACGAAATGGCAGCAAGTCTTTAGCTATTTATTTAATATCTTCTTGTATTTTATTGCCAGGTAGTGGAAGAGCTGTTTGTGGGATTTTCTGCCTTGCATGCCAGAATAACTTGGCTGGCTGGGAGTACTTTTTGCCTTGACTTGTGTGCCATTCACTGTTCTGCCTTAAGCAGCAAAATGTCTGCAAGGGCTGTCTAAATTGTACAGTCCCCCCCGCCACCAAGCTGTAGCTCAGTTTCTTTCTGACTCCGGTGAGAAACTCAGCCTACCTGTTTTTCCCTATCCAGCTAGTGAGTGATTTTTATTACTTAGCCTCTCACACATTAACATTCAGAGCAGTGAGACCCTACCTGGTCAGGTGAATTCTCAGGAAATATCTGGCTGCAGCCTGAGAGTAAGCTCCACTGAACAGAGAGGGCTGTATCTGAATAAACTCATGATGGCTGCTTTTGTCAAATCCCTGACTTCGGTCAATTGACACTTTATGAAGAATCAGAGTGATATAAACCATTCACAGTAATCAAGTCAGCTCAAACTCACAATGGTATTAGTGTCAAATTAAAGTGTGAGAGTGTGTGAGAGGAGCTGTGTATGCTTTTTGGGCTTTAAAATATTTTCATAATCACAAAAGTAGCTTGCCATGCTGGAGGCTTCTTAGATGTGGCATCAGATCAAAAGAATTCTTAAACTGTGATCCAAACATAGGCATAGCTTTCTTTTTCTCCTTACATTTTGTCCCTTAAAGTCTGTTTAGTTTTGATGGCCTTTTGTAGCAAAGGAGGACATTAATTGTTCAGTATAAACAGATCATATATAATCACTACAAATAAATGATATTTTCTTCTCAAGTCATTTTGACTTTACTGTACAGAAACACTTTTTTTGGCAAATGTAAGTTTAAAGCGCTGAATTATTCCCATGTATTACAGCTGGTGTACAGTCAATTATTTCTTATTAGTATTCCATTTTTTAAAAATCCTTTTTTTCCCCTCAGCCACACATTCATATCTAGGCACACATACACACACACACAGTCTCCTCCTGCTAAAAACCAAAGTCAAGATGCTACTTCCCTGATCCTTTGCTTTATTTACAATCGAGCCTGATGAAGAGTTCTGTACATTTCAGAAGCTTGCACACAGTTTGGCAAGTAAAAGTATTATTACAATACTTCGGATTTCTCCTTGAAGCGTCTTGTGAAGTATTCAGGGTTCCTGCAGACAAAGCTTTAGTCATTCTGTCTTGTTCGTGGAATTTTATGGGGTTCCATATGTCATTGTAAATTTGTAACCTCTCTTTCTTTTAACAACAACAAAAAAAAAATACAGAAGAAAAAACAGGATAGCTACACAACACCGTTCTGTTGGTAACACTAGGAGCTATCTATCTGGAATGACCCTCAAACATGAAAATCACTTAGTCTGTGTTTCTTTTGCTTCTTAAAAACGAACAGTTACAATCTACTTTAGTAAACAGTTCCCAGAGAAGTGCCTGCAGCAATGTGTAAGGTGAGAAAGGCTGCTAAGAGTATGTTGCTTGCTGTGAGAATGTTTCTTAAGTGTTCCTTCCCCACCTTCATTTTTAAAGTTTTCATATATAAAATATTGGAAGGATTGAGAATCCCATGGCCTGCCCCTGACTTCTCCTGTTAAAAGATTTTGGGAAGGAATACCTTTCCTTGAGATGGAGGTGTTGCCAATTCAAAGACAAGATGCCAAGGTGCTGGACTATAGATTATTTGACTCATTATAAGGCGACTTTGTATGTTCAGAATTGTGACTGGTTTTTTCCCCAAAAATTATGCCCAGTAATTCAAATATTCAGTAAGGAAGCACACTTATACAACAATGTCTATAGAACAATGTGGGGCACAAGCACATAACATTTGTCACACAGTGAATAATGTTATGGTGATTATCGGCCTATTTGTTATGCTTTTACCTCCTTCCATTGAAAGCAACAATTTTAATAAACAGAAACCGAGGAATATTTGTGTGTATGTGTATGTGTGTGTGTGTGTATTTATGTTTTATTTTCATGACCACATGGGGCATTTAAAAACAGTACAGAAACCCAGACATCCAATTCATTGCAGGCAGACAGGTTCTGTCAGTTGCCAACCTCTTTGGAAGAATGCTGAATGGAAGGTGAATATGCAGACAGAGGCCATTTGGATGCCAAAGCTGCAACTGGGTGCTCTGGAATTAGCATATCCGTCTGGCCACCAGTACCAAGCTGTAGTTTTTATGTTGTTGGTAATCGATGGGCAGAAGAGGAGAACAACAAAGGACGCTTCTTGCAATTGGTTGGCGGCAGAAAACAAGCTGTGAGAAGGGGTGGGGGGAGTCCTAGAAGTGTTTCTATGTGGCTCAGGAAAAAACAAGGCTATATTGAAATTGAGTTTGTATGGGCTCTGCTGGTATCTCTGGTGACACCACTATAAAGAATTTTCGTTCTTTTGCTTTTTCACTTAAAGAAACAATTAACTCAAGTTTTATTGCAGCAGCTAATGACCATTGCAGGCACTGGGTGGGTTGCCGTTTCTTTCATTGTTCTAAAAAAGCATTTGAAACTACAAAACAAGTAATGTTCATACATATCATTCTCAGGGCAACTCCAAACATCAGGGACATGATCCAGCCAATAGGGAGTACTATTATGTCTCAGTGATTTCAAGGAAGACAGTTATATCACTTAACTATCTGCTGTTGAAGTCCAATGTGGTTTAAATCTACTTAATTTTGGCTAGATTATGTTTTAGAATTACAGACCCTCCCCACTAACATGTTTCTGCTGAGTTTTACCTGTAACTACTGCAGAAGCTTTATGTTATTGGAGTGTTTTTCACACATTAACAAGAAATAATTTTTAAGCTTTTCTTGGTGTATTTGCCGTTAGATAAAGAACACTTTAGCAGCTTTAAACCTGACAACCACTATTTACCATGCAATTTTGGGTGGAAATGTACACAGGGACTAACATGTCTCCATTAGCTGCAAAGTGCAAAAGGAACGTCTCTCAGCCATGCAAACCAGTAGCATATCATCATCATCATCATCATCATCATCATCATTTTTATTGGTATTGTACTTTTTCCCCAGTACTGGAACTGAAGGTGGCTTACAAAAAATTAAAACAGATTCAAATGAAAACATCTCTAGATGGAAACTTACCAAAAAAAAAAGGATTAGATCCTTTAAAAGAGGTAAGAACTAAAAAATAGTATAGCATACTGCTAAAATAACATTCTCCTTATAAACAGTAAATTCCCCCAAATCTAGAAATAAAAAATAAAGTTCTTCACCTGGACTCACTAGGTATAGGGAATTGCAGGGCCTGGGAACAGTCACCGAGAAGGCCCTTCCTTGTTTTCCCACTAGATATTTCTTGTGCAGATGGTGGAACTGAGAGAAGGGCTTCTCTTGAAGATCTCAAACCCCCAACAGGTTCTTGTGGGAGAATGTGGTCTTTTAGAGTTGTGTCATTACATTATCAAACAAAATGTGTGGCTTTTTCAAGGATTTCTTTTAAGGAAGTTTCAGATGATCCTGACAGTCCTCACCTTGAAATATGGGCCTTATTAACTGCATTGATTTCTTCTGATTGATCAAGATTTTGCCTATCTTTGCTTCCATGCATTTGATATGGGCAAAAGAACACAAATTATTACAAGTCTCAGTAGATCTGTGCCTCTTAACTTGTTTGTTTGACTGATTGATTGACTGATTGATTTCTGTATTCCCCCTAGTCCCTTGATAGCTGGACCTCTCTGAGCAAAACAAAACTTAAAACCACAAAATAAAAACCCCCACAAAAAACATAATATATAAATATTAAACAGCTTAAAACAACCATAAAAGTATAATAGAAACTAAAGTAAAAGCATACACCAACAGTGCAAAGATATGAAAATGTATTAGCATAGTTTTTAAAACAGAAGGAGGTAAAAAAAAAGCCTGGGAGAATAAAATGATCTTTATTCCACATGCCTTCCCCAGAGAAATCAAATTTTACATTTGAATAGGTGGAGTGTAAACTTGATATCACTGTATGTGCATTCATATCTAGAGCCTGTGTGGTAAAAAAAAAATAGGGATGTCGGGATGTCAATAATATTACAAGGAAAATGGTAGCCTTTGCGAATATGAAAATTTAGCTTTGCAATTAATACAGTTAATACATAACTGTTAAAGATGCCTGGTAATGTAAAAACCTCACTCCTGAAAACTTACTGTCTGATGTGTGTGTGTGTGTGTGTGTGTGCATGCACACACGCACATGCATGCATGTCCTGAACAGTTAAAGAAGCATGTTATCTGTGTATTAGATATGGGTCCAGACAGAAGATGATAAGTCAGGCATAGAAGAGTAGATGCTACCAAGATCTGTAATTTAAAATCTCAGGTATGCAAATTTGGTGATGATACAGATTGGCAAACCTGTTGCTGCAAGCACTTGTTTCCATGGAAACAAATGATTTCCAGCATATGGTGATGATGCAGTCATATTTTTCAGCAAACAAAGTAATACTTTTTTGAGACTGCAGAATTAATGGATATGTAAAAGAATCAGTGGTGTAAACTGAAAAAAAAAGAGTACTGGTACAATTTGCCTTTAGGTCTTTTCCCTTTTTATTCATATCCCATCTTTGGCGATGCCACTAATAGAAAAAAAAAAGAATAATATATTATTTAATAATGAGAAATACTTCTAAGGATGTACATATTATTTAGGTAAATAATTATTGTGCACATTCAACATACGCAGCCCCCAAGTCAGCTCACAAAACATATAAAAGCAATATTATTTATTAATTCTTTTTAAAAAAATGTTATACTAGAAAGCTGGAGCAAATAAAATAATGTGAAAATAAAAATTAACTTTCTTAGCAGGGCACAACTGCATTCTGTCTCTATCACTTAAGCCTAAATTCAGTTGGTAATTTCAATTAGAGCAGACTCATGGTCTCAATAAAATCTACACAAATATTTATGGACCATGTTCTCATTGATTCAGTGGGTCTACTGTTCAGGTTGGCAGTTGGGGTTAGTTGGGGTCAGGTGAGAAGTTTGGAATCTTCTTCAATGTTGTTGAAGTACAATTCCCAACAGCCCCATCTGGTAGACAGTGGTGAGGAATGCTGGGAGCTTTAATGCAACAACATCTGGAGGTGCGCACAATTCCCACTCCATGTTTAGGGCACAAAATTGTGTAATCAGCATCCCACACAGGTCTGAATCCCACTACTTTTCTTGTGGTAAATTAAATGTTCCCCCATCCCAGACAGTTTTCTAAAAACAAAGTACAGAATTCACTAAAAATGTAAAAATCATACAGTTTACAATGATATACCTGGACCATTTCCACACTAGATTGTTACAGTGTGATTATTCCACTCTCAACATCCTATGGAATCCTGGGATTTGCCGTTTAGGGGGGATCCTCAAAGGTCTAGTGCGGAAATGGCCCTGGGCTACTACTGCTTTTAATGACAATACAAAATAACAATGGAATATATGTTGGCTCATTTAGGAAAACCAATTTCTGCTGTTTTTTTCCCCCCTCTCCAGTTAATTTTGATCACTAACAAAATGGGCAAGAATGTCAGATCTATCTAGAGAAGAATAAAATTTACCCTGGCAGCCTCCTCATCATGTACATGTGTGCAGCTTCCAAACTTTGGTATCCAAAACAAGAGCTGATGACTAGCATTTGTAAGATGTTCTGTCTCTTTCAAGACAGATAGCAGATATGTTGATTTCTGAAGAAGAAAATCTAACTGATGTATTTTTGAGAGAAATATGAGTTTATCCCAGAGCATTAACATTTTTGGGAAATACATAAAGACTGATCTATAAGAAAACAGCCTCCTTCAGCAGAGTTTAGTGTAAGGAATGTGTCGGTCTTTTTTACGTCCCTGGCCATGAAGTAAAACAACAAGCAGGCAGCGTCAAGTTACAAACTAAAGAATTTTAATAGATTGTATACTTGTTGGTTTTTAAAACAAATAATCAGATTAACATTAAAATCACAGTTATAGTCAAGAAATATATATTCAAAGAAAAAGGCCATTTCTCCACGAAAAGGCCACCATTTCGGCCCCTCCCAAAACTGCAAACCCCAGGATTCCATAGGATGTTGAAAGTGGAATCATAGCGCTATAACAGCCTTGTGCGGAAATGGCCAAAGAAAAGGAACTAAAACACAGTACTAGCTCACTAAACTAGAAACACTGAACACTCACTAAAACATTAACTTATTAAAACACAAAAGGGCTCTGACCGCCAGGACCCCATCAGCTGTACTGTAATGAAAGAAAGGAAAAGGAAAAAAATAATGCTATTTGACCATTACAAATCCAAATAATTAATCTTGCTAGAATTACTAGTGACCATAGCCACAGGTTATGGTGTCAGTAGATTTGTTATTGCTCAGAAAGTCCTTAAATGGTTTCTAATCTTTCAAAAACTCTTCAACTGACTTATCCTTTAAAACTGACATTTTAATTTGAACTCACTCAACATCTTTAATAATCCATTCTTCTGTCACCAGCATTTCAGTCTATTTCCAAGTCTAAGCAAGCAATAATCTTGCACCTATTATCATATAACAAAAGAGTAACCCATATTTGCTATCCAAATCCTTATCGATAATACTCCACAAAAACATTTCTGGTGACATTACAAAATCCACCTTGTAGCATTTTTTGAACTAGCATATAAATGTTAGACCAATACTTTTCACCTTCTTACAAACCTACCACATATGAAAAAATGGGTTTCCTTACTTTGGCATTCCCAACACTGATTTCAAACATTCTTAGATGTCTTTAACAGTTTATTTGGGGTTAGATACCTTCTATACATCATCTTATACATGTGATTTTAAATTATTACACAAAGTAAATTTTGTATCTTTAGATCATATTTTTCCCATATATCCATTTGAACATTGCACCCAAAATTTTGGGCTCACCTTATCATATACTTTTAATAGGTTCATCCTCTGTCTCTAGTGATGCTTAATCTGTGTTTTAACTTTTGTATGTTATAGTTTTTAATTATGCTTGTTTATCTTTGTAAGCCGCTTTGAGTCCCCTTGGAGAGAAAAGCGGGATAGAAATAAAGAAGAAGAAGAAGAAGATAATAATAATAATAATAGTTTCAAAAGTTGTTTGGACTCTTTTTAATTACATGGTTATAATCTTTACACAACTCTAAATGAAATCCATTTTCTCCAGTCTCTAAAACTAGATCTCTCTTATCTTGATTAAATCTATCCTTCAGTTCCATATAAGCAAGCCAGTTAAGATCTTTGCCTTAAGAAGCATCAAAGTTGATTTAAATTCCCAGCTGTCTTGTCCAAAATACAATCAGTTATCTTAAAACAACCATTTCTGATTTATAACCTATTCCTTCCTGAGAAAAGCTTCCTGGGATGCAGTGGCTAATATTATCTTAGGAAAACATCTCAGCTTATATTTTTACCACACTCATTGTACAATTATTTTTTTCTATTAAGATTTTAAAATTCAGCACATGCCTTTACTTTATCATTCCACAGAAAAGCATGTCACCCAAATCTTAAGTCATGACCTTCAAGTTCCAAGAGTCTTCAGTCTCTAAGCAATATCCATTCCTTCAACCATGCAAAACAACCAGCTTCATAATACAATTTAATACCAGGAATTCCATACCACCCCTTTCTTTAGCATCATACAATGTTTTAAACTTTATTCTGGGTTTCCTTGCTAAACAAATTTCTTTTTGACATTGCAAAAGTGCAGTACGACCCCCGTATCTGCAGGGGATTTGTTCCCCCCCCCCAGATACAGAAATCTGCAGATAGTACCCAACACCCCGGGCCCAATCGTGGTGGGCCCTGGGCCCACAGCTGGAGGCGAGAAAACAGCTGGCAGCGCAATCCCACGCTGCACAGTTTTCAAGTGCAGATAACTGAATCCGTGGATTATGAATCCATAGATATGGGAGTCATACTGTATTCCTCTTCTTATGATTGGGATCATTTGGAAGTAAAACAAAGTCTTGGCAAAACATTTGCTTTTATTACTGCAGTTCTCCCTCAAATGGGTAAATTTAACTCCCTCCATTTTTATAAATATTTTTTAATTTCTTTCCAAACATTTTCATAGTGGTTTTGAAACAACAGCCTAGTAACTCCCAGATATTTAATCCCTTTTCTACTTTAACACTGGAAAGAACAGTTAAATCGCTTTCCTCTTCCGAAGACATGTTTTTGGTCAACAGCTTTATCACAGTTCACTTTAAACCCAAAGCATGTCCCAAACATTTTAATTTTTTTTCAAAAGAGTTTTCGTTGAATCTAGTGGAATCCATTATTGCAAGATCATCTGCATAAACCCGCAGCTTATACTGTTTTTTTTTTCAAACCTTCACTAATTCTGTCATCTTATATCTCTCAATAAAATCTCCAGTGCTAAAATAAACAGTGTGAGTGAGAGGGGATAACCTTGTCTACTTTCCTTTTGTATCTCAATCAGTGTTGTTGCATTGCCGACTAACAAACCAAATATATTGTCTTTATTGCTTGAATAAAATTTTCACCAAAGTCCATTTTCTCCAATACTTGAAAGTCTACAGATGGAACTTCGTATTTTCTGACAATTATTTATGATTTTCAGTAGATATATTTGCACTTACTTTCTCAAAGTAAAGTTTTCACAAATTCAGAGTACTCTAATTGTGTCTCTAATAAATTTTGACTACAAAGTCAACAGCCTAGATACTGACAGTGACAATTTGTCAACACTAAGTTTGATTAATTTTTAAAGGAAGATGGTGTTGAGCATCAAACTACACAGCCCTACACTCCAAGGCAGAATGGGGTAGCAACGAGAATAGATATAACTCTTAAAGAAATGACAGTCACCATGCTTTCGGAAGCTAACGTGCCTAAATGCCATTGGTCTGAGGCCATTTTGACTGCTACATATTTAAATAACCAACTGCCAATCCAATCTAGAGATGAAGCTCCTTTTCATTTATGGAATAGAATTAAAGCCAAACCAAATTATCTCAAGGTTTTGGGAAGCAAAGTATATACCTATATTCCCAAGCATAAAAGAGATAAACTTGATAGCAAGAGTGAAGAGGGTATTTTTGCCAGTTGTGCTAGAAGTGTTTTCTGGTTATACAATAAAATTAACAAATGCTACTTAGGTTGATGAAAAGCCCAAGCCTAATTGAAGCCTAGATGTCTATTCAGATTTATTTACAGTAGAGAATGGCTACCAATAACACGAGTGTATGGGTTTATTTCATCCTGCAGGTGTCTTGCACCCTACCAACACTCTGAGCAGTTCCAGCACATCTCTGCCAGAAGCAGGCACAAATTAAGTGGACCTGTCTACAGATACAGCAAACCTGGCTAAAGACAAGGAACTCAACAGCACACAAAGGACAGAGCCAGGTATTCAAGTCCAGGTGAGAAGGTCTGAATGACATAATAGAGGTGTGTCACCTGACAGATTCTCTTATCTAGTCCCAGAAGAAAGGATTCCACAACCCTCTGATTGGCAAAAGATCAAAGAATTGCCAGAATCGCATATTGCGAAGTGGGTGAAAGCTGCTAGTGAGGATATGCAATCTTAATATAAAAATGAACCTTGGACTTTGTCAGAATTGTCAAAAGAATAAAGGGCAATTGGCTATAGATGGGTCTTAACCACAAAGTAAGAAGCAGAAGGGGAGATTCAGAGGTATAAAGTAAGACTTGTAGCAATAGGCTACAGAAAAAATATGGTAAAGACTACATTTAAATTTTTGCTCCGGTAGTTACACACACAACCATTAGAACTCTCCTAGCTATAACAGCATCCAAGAAAATGTGTGTTCAGTCTCTAGATGCTAAAATAGATTTCCAGTATGGTGAACTGGATGAGGAACTTCCATGGAACATCTTTCAGGATGAATTTGAATTTCTGGGAGGAAACATTTTATATTTTAGTTCAAAAAGAGCATTTATAGTATGAAACAGGCTGTCAGAGCATGGAGTGAGAAAGTAAATCAATTTCTCATCAAAGAGGGGTTCATTTCAGGCACTGTTGACAAGTGTGTATACAAAAGCTTCAGAAATGATAAATGGACTTATATTATGAGTAATATTGATGATCTGATCCTGTGAAGTCAAGACAAAGCAGATAGTAAGGAAATAACCCAAAATCTCAAGAAGGAGATAGATATTAAAAATTTGGGAGATATCTCACACTACCTTGCAGTACAAATAGAGAGAACGGTGATGGAAATTTCTTTCTCAATCAAAAAGCAGAAGATAATGGATCTTCTGGACCTGTCTTAGCCAAAAAAATACTAAAGTTATGCCAGTGCATATGAATGTCGGTTTCCTAAGAGACACTGAGAAATCTGAACCTTTGAGAAATGGAGAGAAATACAGGGCTGCAGTTGGAAAACTTATATATAGTAATTTCACCAGGCATGATATAGCAAATGCTGTTAGAATTTTATGCAGAACAGTTAACTCTCCTACTGTAAGGGATCTCATTGCCATGAAAAGAATCACCAGATATTTAAAACAAATCACAAACTGATGCTGCCAGCTTGTGACCAACCACGATTGATCACCTACACAGATGCAGATTGGACTGCAGACTTGGAGGACAGGAAATCAACCAGGGGAAATTTGATCTTTTATGGCAGAGAAGCCACAAGTTGGGAAGTAAGAAACAATCTACTATCCCAGATTCTTCCACTGGTGCTGAGTATATATCAGCAAAAGCAGCATATGATGAATACAACATCAGCATGACTTCTGAACTTTGGACTAGCAGAATCCAAGCCAGCCACTTTGAGACAAGATTATAAAAACTTCATCAAGATTTCTGAGAGTAAAAAGGCACTCAGGAAGAATATTGATATTACCTTTTACAAAGTGCAAGAAATCTGTCAAAGTGGACTTGTTCAATTACAGTACTGCAACACTATAATTATGATTGCTGATATCCTCACCAGGGCTCTCCAAGAGAGTGCTTCCAGAGATGAGAAGGGATGTGAATTGCCAATTTGGGTGCAAGAGAATGAGAAAGAATTGTTGGAAAATCAAGTATTCAGGTATTGCTATTAGAGCAACTGAGGATTTTAAATACAGTTGGCCCTCCACATTCGCTAGAGTTACGGGCACAGGACCCCCACAAAAGTAGAAAAAATTACAAAGGTCAAAATTTGTGAACATGTCTGTGGAAAGGAGGCCCAAGCATGATGGGGGGAAACATACCCTGAGTTCAAACCAGGTCAGGAAAAGGAGAGAGGAAGGGGGGTGTCAGCATGGTAGCCCTCTACTTCTGTCTCTCCCATATCTTCCCTTGGGTGTGGGGGAGCATCGGGAGAGGGTTTGTGGTGCTGAGAAATCAGGCTGTGAGCCATCCTTAGCTGGCCAGACAGTGACTGGTGGAGGAGGAGGACCAGAGGCATACTTTTAAAGGGCTGTGTGATCTGATCAGAACCACTAACAGAGAAGGTTCCCCTAGAAAAGAAGTGCCTGAGGCAGGTGGGGCAGAAGTTGAAGAAAGGTGCAAATAATCAAATCAGTGAAAGTCAAACCTGCAAATGGAGGGCTGGCTGTGGGATATGGTCCCCTTCATACCCATACTCATTCAAACAAATTAAAGAACTGAAATAAATAACAGTCTTATTTAAACAGGCTTTTAATATGTAACCAGATGGGCTTATACATTTAATTTATCAAGATTTTTTTTAAAAATGTAGGTTTTTATAATTGCATATGTCTTTTTATGTTTTTAATTGTTTTAAATGCTTTTTAATGTTTTTAACTTTTTGGAAGGTGCCTTGGGTTTCATTCTGGGAGAAAGGCAGCCTATAAATATATTAAATAAATAATAATAAATAGAATAATATTAATTGCATTTAGAATGCACATATACCTTAAATACTTACATCATGACTAATTAATTGAAAGATTAGGTAAAAGGAAGAGCTCCAATGAGCTTTTAACTCACCATCTTGTTGAGCTGAGAACAAAGAAGGGAGAAAAGAGGTAGAGAGGGGAGTTTTTATATGACCACAGACCCTATAAGTTTCTTGGGTCACATGGCCTAGTTGCTTTATATACATATACTATTTATGGCCATAGATTGCAGTAGATAGATAAGCAAATGGAGAAATTTAAGCTAAAAAGAACTCAGAATGACTATGGGCATGCACCCAAGTGCTCTCACAACAATTGCGGGTGGGATAAGAGAGAATGCTTGATTTTCCAAAAATTTCATATAGTGAGAAGACATTAATTTAGATAAAGGATGGTCAACTTTGATGGGGGTGAATTTTCTGCCCCCTTGTATACCCATCCTCCAGGGACTGTCAAAAACTCACACAAAAGAACCAAACAGTAAGTTCACTTCTGGTTTTGAAATGTGGGTTTGTTTTTTAGTGTTAAACTGTGCATGAGGTGTGGTACAATTGGGATATGGAGCTAGTGAGGGCTCCCTAAGCCAAGAGTCAGGCAGTGGAGCCTGGAACTTGTTGAGTCAGAGGGGGCTGAAAAAAGAGAAGCTGGGATCATTTCTGCACCAGACTGTTACAGTGCTGTTATTCCACTTTCAACATCCTATAGAATCCTGGGGTTTGCAGTTTAGGAAGGGGCCTCAAAGATCTCTCCTTAAACTGCAAACCCCGGGATTCCATAGGAAGTTGGAAGTGGAATAATAGCACTGTAACAGACTAGTGCAGAATTGGCCTGGGTGTCTCTGCTACCTGATCTGCAGTTTAGAGTACCACAGCTGCAAGAGTGCAGGACAGGCTGTCTGAAACAACCCCTTCACTCCACTGGTAGGGAGATCTATGATTGTGCCTTTCTTGCTGCTGAACTCCCCGTCAATCTTTTCTACCAAAGTATAGAGAGGGAAATAATATTATTTGGAAGTATGTGAGTGCTTATAGAAAGTATTACAAAGAAAAGAAAGTGAAGGGATGGCTCCTCTGTGCCATTCATGAAATAGAAGAGTTGTCAGTAGATTCTGCAGAATAGAGATTGTCTTTTTGTCTTTGCCTCCACCCCAAGAGTTGCTTCCCCTAAAGACCCTGAGAAGAACATTAGAAACCTAAAACCAAGGATGAAACTCACCTACATGGCAAATTCTTGCATCTGTTTTAGGAAACAGGGTAACTCTGGCAAAGAAGACTATTCCAGATTTCACTGGGCCCTTGGTAAGAAGGAATTAGTAGGCCTACTTAGGTGCCCATATATATTTATGTTTAAGTCCACCTCAGGTATAAGTTGAGGGCAGGTTTGGGGGCCAAAATTATGGATTTTGATATGACCCGTGGATAAGTCAAGGGTCATTCTGTAGAGAGGGGAAAGTACAGCCCTGTCTCAGGGGACCAGCTGCCTCGGTCACCCCTGCCATATTCCAGCCCAGGCATTCAAAAAGGCCAGCAGTAGCAGTATTGCGAGTAGAAGGGATTGGTGCTTCTTTTAGGTTTTCTGGGACAGACTAAGCTCTCATCTTTTGCCACTGTACTGAAAGGAGAGGATGGTTCCTTTTCTGATAAGAGTTAAGGTAAAGTACTTACACTGACATGTGAATAAGTCAAGCCAGGTTTGGGGTTTTATTTGTTTTTGTTTCATTAAAATTTCTACTTATACATGAGTATGTACAGTATATTTAGACAAACAGTTCAATTTAAATGTGCAGAGTGCTTTTCCTTTCTACTGCATGACCACTGCCATCCTCATAACATTTGAAGTTGCGTGGCTGATTTTTTTGAGACAGCACTTCTCATTCTGCTTCATTCTGTGTATTTAAATTCATGCCTGCAGATCATGCTCCAGATTCTTACTGTGTGAAAATGAGGACCTGGAAACCAATGGTGTGCTTGGGAGATCCCAATTCACATGTGAGCATTGAAAGGAAAGATGATGGTAGGCCTCTCCACTGCAAATTCTGACCCACCAAATTCTCAATTCTGCCCATCGGCTAGTGCCAGCTATGCTTCCAGAATTGACAACTACCTCTTTTCATTACTCTCAAAAGCTACAGATGATACACAGAGATTTTTCTGCCATTTTATCCCGACAACATATGGGTTAGGTTGAGAGTTATATATTTATTTATTTGACTTATATCAAGCCTTTCTCCCTGAGGCTGGAAGTTTATTGGTCAAAGGTCACTCACAGAGCTTGATGATTATGCAGGGATTTGAAATGTGATTTCTGACATCAACCACTACTCAAGAGACAGAGAACTTCAAATCTTGAGACTGAATCCAGCCACACTCAAGCCTTCCAGATGGCCATCTCTCATTCCCCATGATAAAACTATTTGGTGATTTCTCAGCTTTCATGCATAAACACTGGTGTGCTTTGAGTGTGTGTTCCAGCATGGCAGGGGGTTGGACTTGATGGCCATTATGGTCTCTTCCAATTCTGTGATTCTATGCAGGTTAGATTGTTTCCTGTTCTAAAAAACTAAAGTGGTTCTCCTGTAGCTCAGTTACTGCAAGTTTTAAGATAAAACATGTTGGCATTTTTGTCCTATCCTTTTGCCTTTGGCCCTGCCCACCACTGAAATTTCTGAAATTGAGTTTAGCTCTCCCCGCCTTTGTACTATACCATGTGGCACTCATAAACTTATACTTGCATAGAATAAGGAGAATTGAGTTCCTGTGCTTAGATGCCTGTAGCTCCTGATTCCTAGTGTCTTCCAGACATACGCATTAAAAGTAATAGCCAGTTATGTTGCTAGGCTTACAGACAGAGGAGTGACTAGTAAATTCTTTAATGGGTAAACCACTCTGGTGATAGCTCAGGATGCGTATGGCTGAATGAATAAGCAGAGGAGGACAATTAATTGAGCAATATATTGAAAGTTTCTCGTGCAAGAGTTCTGTAGGATTACAATGTGCTTGCATGTTTCCTATTGATTTTTATAGGGTTTGCACAGGACCACTCCAAGATACATTATGACTTTGGCTCAGATGTGTCCACCATCCTTGATGGACCTTCAGTTTTCTACCTAAGTCCTTGCCTCACAATAGGGCTATATTAGAGCTGGTCAGTCAGATAAATGATTTAAATTATAAATAAATCATAAATTATTTAACAGTCTAGATTGCCTCTCCAATGCTGCATATGACTGTTACTCGTTTTCCACACTAACATAGTGAAACAACTCTCAACATTTTAAACATGGTTTGGAGAGACAAAGGATGCTAAGACTCCACTTCATTTGATGAAATGTCCAGGAATCTTAGGCTACAATTCTAATCACATTAATAGGGCAGTAAACCACAGTGATCCACAGTGAGTCTTAGTTCTGCGTAAATATGAGTAGGATCAGGCTGCACAATAAGCATTAG
The DNA here is from genome assembly GCA_948474755.1 of Ctenosaura bakeri. Lineage (NCBI taxonomy): Eukaryota > Metazoa > Chordata > Lepidosauria > Squamata > Iguanidae > Ctenosaura > Ctenosaura bakeri. The sequence continues at coordinate 446,718 of CAOLHI010000048.1, read as the reverse complement.
AAAGAATGGCTGAAAAACTCTGGAAGGGTATGTAAAAGCATATGACTCATACTAGTTGATGCAGAGCACTTGCACCCACTTTAAAGGAGAAAAGTACAGTATAATATAGAGTATAATGTATAGTAAAAGTAGAGTATAATGTATATTTTTAATTTTGATTAAACCCACCATTTCACATTCATATACACCCAAAGAGTAAATGAGATTTTAAAACATAAGGGTAACTCTAGATAAATATGACTGAGAAATTTCAGGTTGGCAGCAGCCCACAGTGTCTTTTTGGGATCTTTCAAATCTGTTCAAAGCTCCAAGAACTCCTCCTTTTTTAGAAAAAAAAAAAAAGTCAGTTGAAAAATCACCTCCCAAACCACACAAAAACTCTCCCTGGAGCAGTGGTCTGAGCCCAAATTCTTAGCACACAAAACCCTCTTTTAGAAAACCCAAATTAACTGAACTAGAAGGAACTGTTCCAGGCAGGTGAAAAGTGGTACTTGCCACTGGAGCAGTTGCCTGCCCATGTCTCAGCCCAAGGATGGGGACCACACAGACCTCCAGATGTTGTTTGACTATGACTCCCAGCAGCCCATAGCTAGCATAGCCACTGGTGAAGAATGCTAGGAGTAGCTGTTCCACATCTTGAGGCCTGCCTTAGGACAATAAATGGGGAACTTCATTCAGTTTAAGGGCCAAATTTGGTGTCAGACAAGTCCTCAAGAGTGTTCCAAGGGTGGAACAATCACATCATATTTTATCTTAGAAATGCTGTTGCCAATAACTGAGTTTTAGAGTAATGTTTTCAGGTAGGGGAACACCCCATTAAAAAGCCACCAAAGAATGGAATAGTTTGGAAGGAGGAGTGGCCATCTGAGTGCAGGTTTTTTCCCCAGGGCTTGAAAATCCCCCCATTGCTATCTTTCATTTTATCTTGGCACTAAAATATTTCAGTAGATAACAGCATAAAAATAATTTTAAAATAGGCCTTGTAATGTTTCTATTAAAATGTAATGTTTATAGTTTATACAGGCTTATTTACATGTTATCACTGCAGCATCAGAAAGACTTGGATGGGTGAATAATTTTCAGAAATATAAAAAACAGGCTCTTTCCACTTATCTGACAGGTTAGGGACTGGAGCACTATCAGAAAATAGAGTTGGTTAAACAGTGGAGCCCATGTACTGTAAAGAGCATGAAGGGCTTACAGATGCTCACTTGTTACCGACTGCATGTGCACTGTTTGCAAAGTCTCTCAGCCAGTTTGGCACATTTTTTCCCCTCTCAGCTTGCTTTGAAAGTAGCTCACAAGTGTGAGAGCAGAACTCCTATTGAGTTACAGTCAGCCCTCCATATGTGGGTTTCACTTTTGCAGATTTGATTATTCACAGATTATTTGCTTTCACCTCTGCTGCCTCCCTATGCCATTTTTAATAGGGACTGCAAGCCTTGTGAGACTGAGAAACTGTGAACAAGGCTGGTAAATCCCTATTAAAAATGGTGTGAGGCAGCAGTGGAAGTGGCAGGGAGCCCCACCAGCTGCCCATTCCTGCCTTGTGAAGGAACTTTGATGCCTCAGAGGAATCCACGCTGGATTGAATATAGTGATCATACTTTTGTGTGTGTTAAATACAGTTTGGAAGGGCCTAGAGTTATTTGTGTTTTTTCCACTTTCACAGCAGTCCTGTGCCCCTAACCCTAACGAATGTGGAGGAATGACTGTAATGAAACTTGTCCTTAATTTGGAAGTGTCAAAAGAACAGGTCATCCGATAACAGGGTGTCAAAAGGTGGGGCTTTTATAAAATTTCAGTTTTCATATATCTTTTCACTACTTCGTTCAGTGCTTTTCAAATTATGGCCCTCAGGTTGTTGGGCTGTAATTCCCATTAGCCATAGTGGCTGATCTTGATATGGATTGATATTCAACAGCCCATGCACATTCCTTGCTCATAAAATATAAAATAATCAGAGTGTAAGTGCAATACATGCAATGTGATTCTGGTTTTGATTACTTTTCATGTATTCTGTGCTACACTACACTATAAAACACACACTTACACACACAAAAACTCAAGTCCCTACCCAGACAGGTTTACCAAATAAATGTAGAATTACAGGTAAAAGAAAGACAACAGAAAGGAGGATGAATGAGTGGTGACAAGGGCTGAACATGAGCAAATGCAGTTCTATTTTGTGAGGGAGTGTTTGTGAGACAGGCATTAAATGCAGAAATAAACATGAATAATAATTGACTGTCCAGTGATAAAATATCACCTACATTAATATGATTACTGCCAAGAAACAACTTATAATATCAGAACACCAGATCACATTCAAATATTTTTTCTGCTCCCAACCACATTTTCCAGCTTCTTATAAAATCCTTGCTTCTCCATTCAGGGCACTGAATTATATGCCCACAAAGCCTTTCACACAATACCCCAGTTGTTGTCAACAGCCATTAGGACAGTTAAATGAAACTTTAGTGTTACATGAGCAGTATTTCCTTAAATGCCAGGATGAGGGCAAACAACAGGCCATCCCCTCGCTGCCCTTTTTTGAGTACTGTAGGTAGAAATATCGCAATGCTGGAAATAAGAATTCTGGTGTGAGTCACTCTTATATTTGTATCAATTCTTATATTCTTAGTGTGCATGAACACACACACGCTCTCCTGTACACATGCTTTCATCAAAGAGAACTTCTCTTCCAATCTTTTTCCCAGCAGAGTTAAACGGCTTTCTGCAAATTGGATTAGTCGGAGAGCCCTTCTCTTCCCCTCTTTCTCCTCTCCCCTCCCCCTCTTTTTTTTTGGGTAGGGGGCTGCAGTGCTGATGGGAGGAGGAAGGGAGTTTCCGACTTCTTAATTAATCATGCACCGCTCCACAATTTAAATATGGAAATAGAAAGCCTGCCGCAATTATTAATGAGCCTCCAGGCTGTCCTGGGGCATTTGAAGGCAAAACTGCGTTAGTCCTGTGGAAAAGCTGCATCCGGGCCAGACGGCGAGTATCCTCCCTTTTTTTCGAGTTGTGAGAAAATGTGGTCGTGAACGCTTACATGTCCACGAAAACACACAGACAGCCCCTCCTTTGTGCCCGGCTGAAGGAGCTAACTAAATAAATACAGGTTTTTGTCTGCTCCCCTAGCAGGGCTCCTGACTATTCTGACTAGACCATTCCCCCCCTCCCCGCGCGCTGCTTTCCCCGCCTCACGTCTGTGTTTTCTACGGCGCTGAAAGAAAAGGCGGGAGGCGCGGAAAGAGAATAATGTTTTTGTCATCCTCGTCTTGAGCGCTGGCCAAAGCCAGCTTGCCTGATCTTGACGACGCCAGCGGCACTGCCGTTGAGCGCCAACGTGCGCGTGGATTGGGACCGTGCTCAGTGGCGAAGATGAAAGGCCGCCTCGGCCTCCGCCCCTCGCCCCCCCCGTCTCCTCGGCTTGTCTTGTGAGGGAGGCGGAGGGGGCGACCGGGACCGCTTTGCCCTTGACTGACACCAGCCTTTGCGACAGTCGCCTTGGCAGCCCGCCAGCTCCTCACCCTGCGATAAGGCCGGGGCAGGAGGGTAGAGAGAGGCGGGGAGACCATGCTGACAACATGGCTGTTGTTTAGTCTGTGCTCCCGAGACCTTCATGGGAAGGAGCGCTTCGCCGGTGTCAGAAAGGGCTTGGCCGGCCAGCATCTGCGGCAGGGGCATAATTAAGATTTTTCCTCAGAAGCGGCGGCGGGCGGGGTGTGTGTATGTGTGTGTGTTAGAACACTGTAGAAGTTCCCCCCCTTATTCTGACATCAAGCATGCGTTTGTAGGCAGGGACCCTTCCCTCCTCAGATGCAATCGAAAGTGAACACAGCGCCAAGTTGTGCTGGGAAATTATTCTCAAGAACCTTCCAAAGGGGCGAGGAGAAAATTGGGCAAAGGGGGGGGGCTGAGGTGTCTGTGGCGTTAAAGATAACAAAGAGAGATGTGTGGTAGGGAGCGCGCAGCCGGAATAATTGAGCTCTTTTAAGGCTCCAGCCCAGAAAATTAAAAAAGGTGGAAAAAACAGAGGCGCTTAGAAAGCCGGGCTTCCTCCCCGCCCCCCCCGGCCTGGCCGCCGCCTCGGCAGCTGCAGCGCTTGAAAGCGGACGGTTCCATTCTGCCCGTGCCAGCCTCTTAATTTCGCAATGGAGGAGGAAGCCCCTTATGGGAGTTTTGGATGTTACAGCGTTTTCGGACAGGCGTTGCTGAACAGTTTCCCGTCCTTTTCCCCACCCCCTCCCTCCGCCCACAGTCTGTAGCCTTACTATGCAAAAGCGGGAGGCGTTTTCGCAAAGGCATCGCTGGCGAGCTTTGCCGTGTTGAAGTGGAACTTTGAAGTCGTTTCAAGGTGAAGGAAGCGCGAAGGAAGACAATTATTGGCCATTTCCGCACTAGGCTGTTATAGCGCGACGATTCCACTTTCAACCTCCTCTGGAATCCTGGGGTTTGCAGTTTCGGGAGGGGCCGGCCGGCCCCTCCCGAAACTGCAAACCCCAGGATTCCAGAGGAGGTTGAAAGTGGAATCGTCGCGCTATAACAGCCTAGTGCGGAAATGGCCATGCTGCGAATTACAGGAAAGGAGAAGGGGGGCTGGGAATTAGGAGACGAGAAAAATGGTTGGCTGCGGTGGGGAAGCGAGAAAGGCCGAGCAGAGCGTGTTTACTTTTGAATGCGCGGACCGGTGCCAGGTTGGAGCTGGGTGGTTTTTCTAGGTTGGCAGAGGTTGGAGGAAGGGCCAAGCTGAGGCGGGATCAAGCGCTGTCAATGAAACGGAGGGAGGGGGAAGCGGGCGCGCCTGTATTTTTGTCCAGTTGCTGCAGGGAGGGTACACAGTGTAGACTCTTGAACGTGATGCAGCATTCGGATCAACTATATTGTCGACCTTTGTCCTTTTTCTAACAAATTAAACTGTGTATTTGGACAATTGCATATACTCGAACCAATCCTCTTGTTTGCGTTTATGAAACAATTCTCTCCAAGTGTTCCTTCTTAAGCAGTTGGGCTCCCTTTACGCTTTCTCTGGATTCTTGATCGCTTCTAGTCCTCCCATCCCCTATAACCCTTATACACAGGCCATTTCCACATTACACAGTTATAGTGCTATTATTCCGCTTTCAACATCCTGTGGAATCCTGGGATTTGTAGTTTACTGCGGCCAAAGAGTTCTCTGGCTGAGAATTCTAGATGCCCCTCCCTAAACTGCAAACCCCAGGATTCCCTAGGATATTGAAAGTGGAATAATAGCACTGTAACAGTGTAGTGTGGAAACAGCCACAGAGTAAAGGGATGGTGTAAATCTGTGAGAATTCAGGGATTTCAGTGATAAAGGATATGGTTTCAGAAAGGTTTGAATTAGAGATCTTTACTCTCAATGGGGAGTAAATGGAGACGGGTCTTTAAATTATACACAACAGGGAAGGACAGCTTTTTAGTGAAGCTGTGTATGATGTCATATTGGTGTCAGGAAATTCTGGAGTACAGGAGTTTTTTTTCAAACTTGCAAATGAAAAACTTAAATTTATTTATTCCAGATAATTATTTCTTGTGCCTCTGTAATTATAAGCAGACAGTACTTAGCAATATTGTCCCAAATAGTTCACTTATGACTTACAGCATCATGCTTTGCATGTTTGATAAGGCACATGTCCACTTTGCTCCCCTTAGTAAATGTTTAAGGATTACCGTTTTAATTTGTTTTCCATTATAATTTAATTTAAAATTATATAAAAATGACCATGGCCTAAGAAGGTACAAAATGAATGTTATTTAGTTATACTAAACAATCATAAGTACTATGAATGTCATCTTATAAATTGGATGAAAATACTGTTAAGTTACTTTCCAGATACAAGCTGTTTGGCAATAACTGTTAATTTTCAATATTGGTTTTGTTACATAAAGAACTTCTATAAATTTGCAATGCATGCAGACCAATCCATAAACCACTACTTTCAGTATTAACTGCTGTACAAAGTACCTTCCTGCTTTCTCTACATTTGGTTTAGGGTTGTCAGGTAAAATGTTGGACAGGGCATCTGTACCTTCAATGGTTGTGTAGAAGAGGAAATTTCAGCAAGTGAAGCTTACATGATAACCAACAGCTGCTGAAATGCCCTCTCTATACTGCTAAAGGTATAGAAGCCCTCTCCATTATTTTACTTGGAAATTCCACTTTGCTTTGAGTACTGTATAGAACTGTGCAGTAAGATTCTTTCTCAAGGGGTGAGGATCAGATCCGTTATTTACCATTTTACTTGCTAGGATAATATAATACAATAATAATATATAATATAATATAATATAATTATATAATATAATAATAGGAATTTTGTATCAATTTGTGTGGCCGACAATACAAATAACTTTCCTCACTGTGCCTGCTGCTTACTTCTTCATTTGAGCAATTGTTGATTTCTTCAGACCAGGTTTGTTCTCTCCTACTTAGGTTGTTGTTGGTGACGCTAGTGTATTATCTTAATACTGACCAGTCTAAAAGAAGGAAAGAAAGTGTCCGTATACAAAGATCATTGATTTAGGAAAGATGCTGTTTCCTTTAGAAATTATATCATTTTTCTGATAAAGGGATAGAGTTTGAGATTCCTGGCCTTACAGGTAGATAACACAACTAAGGGAGTATTGGAAGAAGTTGATCCAGAATTGATTACAAAGCAATCTGTGAATTTTGACCCCGGAGTACCTTTCCCTAGTACTTCCTCAGGTAACGTCAATTAACTATTTGCGTATCTCTGTTGAAATGGTCTCAAACCTGACAAAAACACTAGCTTCTGCAGAGCCTTCAACCCTTGCCCTATGGGATTTTAAACTTAGGAGAATAATCACTGGGGGGGGGACTCTAAAGCAGAAAACCATAGTCTTCAGTGATCTAGTCCATCCTACAGTTGCCAAATGAAATGAGAGAAAGGGCACTTGTACAAAAAGGGGGGTTTCAGATGGTGAAGCTTGCATTACAAGCAATACCTGCTGAAATTGCCTCTTCAGCACAACTATTAAAAGTATAGAAGCCCTGTCTCTTATTTTACCTGGTCCAGTCAGATGCCCTCTGTGTCAGATTCTCCTCTCTCTTTTCTGATATAGCACAGTCTCTTCCCTTAAAAAGAAAATGTTGTCTGCAGCTAGATGAAGAGAAGTGTATGGAGTGTATTGCTAGAGGAGACCCAGTGTGGTGCAGTGATTTGAGCACTGGACTATGAACCTGGAGATCAGGGCTTAATTCCCTGCTCATCCATGGAAACCCACTGGATGACCTTGGGTGCATCATGTACTCTCAGCCCCAGAAAACCTTGTGATAGGATTGCTTTAGGGTTGCCATATGAAACGAAGGCACACAACAACAACTATAATAATATTGTTAAAGGGGATGGATGTTGAGAGATCGTTATTGGTAAGAAAGGCTTGCTAGAGACTTTACTCCAGCAACAGCAGAGATGCGCACCTTAGGATGATGACTTTGGAAGTATAAATAATGCAGCAAAAATAAGTTTAGAATTCTCAACAGGAGGAACATTTATTAAAGAAATACATTCTTGGATAGTGTGACAGATCTCCTTCCAAGGCTGGTTCCACAGATCCCACTCTTGGGCTCCTATAACTCATCTTTCTGCCTCACAATCCCTCGCTGGATTGAATACTTGGGCTTCAAGGTGATCCCTATACAGACCAATAAATATGTTGTTCAGTGAGTTCGCTATGGTAAGCGTAACCAGACTCCATCATAACAGGAACAGCCAGACCTAGTTCTAAAAAAGAACAAGGAAGTAGAAGTGCATTAAGATACATTTAGATCATATGTTAACTCCTGACCTATTTAATCATTTACAGCTCCCCAAAACTCATTTGGTTCTTCCTCCAGGCTGACTGTCCTGTCTGCTATCTTCCCCCTATCTGCCATCTGTCAGCACCAAGCCTCAGTTCCATATCTTTTCTCCTCTTTCAGAGTATTCCTTGAGTTGTATTTGGACGGCTCCAATCAGGTTTGTCCAGCTCTTCTTTTTTGCGAGTAGAAACAGCCTGATCCTTCCTAAACTAATAAAAAAGAGTAGAGGATGGCCGGGCGGAGGAACATGTCAGGGCATGTCCTTCCTCATGGAAGGGAGAGAAAACACAAGGCAAATCTTTCAGCCTGGATTGGTTCCTTTACTTTACAACAGAGGGAAGTCACTTAAGTAACCCTGACTGAACCAGACAGTGTTATCTGCCCATAATGCTTTGGGGATAGGTGGCAGACAGAAGAAGCAAAACAAGCAGGAAAGGAAGACAAAGATGGTAATCCTGTGTCTAAGCCGTTTTATCCTCTTTGGACAAGAGAGCAGCAAGAACAAGTGGAGAAGCTCATGTCTCTTTAAACATGTATGAAGGGTTTGCTTCAATCCCTTGCAAGGTGGTATTGTCTATGTAGAGGTATCAGCTTGAAGTGAAACTATGCCCCATTTCATTCTTCCTTTGCTATGGAGAAAAGGAGGCATTTGGTATTCCTATATAGCTCACCTTTGGCCTAAATAAATAGTAAATAAAATAAAATCTTATAGCTGTATCTGTTGTGGGTCGAACCAGAACCTTAGCTGTTGTATCCTTGTCTTTTCCAATTTTATGTTAAAACAGAAAATTGTAGGTAAAGAAAATGGTTAAAAATAAATTATGTTTCTTGAAGTAGTTATGAAAACAATTGCCTCTTATTGTGGATGGTATTTATTGCAGGTTATATCTTTTTGTATGAAGAAAGTGAAATCTGGAGAAGCAAAGGCATACTCTGAATTTGGGAACAACTAGGTAAATCTCACAATTATATATATTATATGTATATGTTTCCCAACCAGACTTTATTAATTTATTCTTGGTCAACAGGCATCACTATCAGCTAAAATTAATTAATTGCCAATTCATTTCCCCTTCCTCCAACAAGACTTAATAATTAAATCTGCTTGTTCATAGCATTCATTGTTCCTGTGTTGCAATCTATAAGAAGTATTCCCTCGTTCTTTGTTGCTGGAGATGGTCTCAAGAGGAGGAGATGGGCCGGAGAGCTCTGGGGCTGTTCAGAGCTGGGGGCATCAGGGACTAAATTTAGGACTGTAGTTTTTGCTTGTAAAAAGCCAGCTGTAGCATTGACATTTGCAAACCATGACTGGAATCGCATAACAGCAACTTACTTTAGTGTATTTAAGTATACTTACTCAAATAACCCCTCCTGGCCTGACTCCCCCAAAACTTGAAAGAAATTTCATTCAGCCATGTTTCAGTCATTGGCAGTCTCCTTCCCTCCATGCAGCTGAGTCGAGTCCAAGTCAAGTCACTGAAGTGACCTAAGTCCGACTTGAGTCAGAGTTAGTTGACTCAAGTCTATATCACTGTTCTCTGTAGGCCTTGTGGCATGTTTCATAAACTAAGAAATTAAGCAATAAATTAACAGAATTCAATGGACTAGATCATTCCATTGTTAATATTAAACACAGTGAACCAATCTTTCGAATTCTAATGATTAACACTAATAATTTTTTTTTTCAAAGCTAGCAATACAATTACTGAGCAGTATATATGCTTTAAACCTGTAATGGCATAACAAACCCATAAATCCCATACCTTTTGGTTGGATGTAGATAACAGGTTGCATCAAGACTATATAAATTTTCTGAGGCCATTTCCACACCATACTGTGATCCCACAACATCCCCATGGCATCCTGGCAGTGCTACTGTTGGCATGGGAGCAGGACTTGAATGCTCCCTGCTGTAATCAGCCAGCTGCTGGTGGATGGGTAGTGTTCAGGACATGTTCTGCAGTGCAGCAGGATTCTTCCTCTGCTGCACTGAGGAAGGAAGCGCTTGATAGTGTTTCTGCCCTTCCCGCATGGCTGCCGAACTTGGGTGAACACAAATTACAGTCAGCCCTCCACATTTGCAGGTTTCCCTTTTGCAGATTTGATTATTCACAGATTATTTGCTGTCACCTCTGCTGCCTTTCTGTGCCATTTTTAATAGGGACTGCAAGCCTCGTGAGTCTGAGACACTGCAAACAAGGCTTGTAAGTCCCTATTCAGAATGGTGTGGGGCAGCAGTGGGGGTGAAGGAACCCTGGTGCCCCAAAGGAATCCATGGTGGGTTGAATAGGGTGATCATAGTTTTTTGTGTGTTAAATATGGTTTGGGAGGGCTTAGAGTTATTCACAGTTTTTCCACTTTCACAGGAGTCCAGTGCCCCTAACCCTAGCAAATGTGGAGGGATGACTGCCCTTCAATATTTTGCATGCATGTAACTAGTTTTTCATACACTTTTGTTAGTTTTCTTTCAGTTGCTACTGTTTGCTTTTAGGATGAATATTGATATTCTGGTGACACAGCTGGGAAACATACCTCTACCATAATACACTCAAGTGAACATATATGCCAAAAAGAGTTTTCTTTAAAAAGTCATATAATCAAGGTAGCAGCAATGGTGATTTTGTTCACTAGTGATGAAAGGCAGACGGCTATATTCCATGAGTTCTTTTCTTTTTTCCCATTTGTGCAGTCACTAGCCCCAACGCACTTGTGATAACAGTGAGGAGAAGTGTTTTTGCTACCCACATAATGTGAATGCTGGGAAATAGTGTTGATTCCAAGCATCAGGTGAACAAGAACTGTGGGAATGTATTCAAGCTTTTCTGGGAGTATAGGGAGAAATGTTTTCACCAGAACCCTTTATCCAATGTAGTCAGTGTACTAAACTTCATAAACTCTGCAGATAACAAGAGAAAATCAGTTAATCATATCATGAAAATTACTGTTGTAAAGTATGCTTAGGGTACCACTCCTCTGTCTCTCTTTCTCCCTGGATTTAAAGGTAAATTTAGTGCTTTCTCCTCTCCTTGGAACCAATCTAATAGGGTAACTACATGTTGCACAATCCACAAGCAGCGATATCTTTATTGGCCCAACTCCAAAGCATAAAATACATTATGCAAGCTTTCAAAATGTCACTGACTTTTTTATCGAGCAAAGATGTTAAAAATCATACGGGAGAAAAGTGGTGATGGTATTAAGAGTAACAGGCCTACATTCTGTCTGAGATGTTGCAGTTAAAATAGTACTGAGGGATTGCAATGCAGGCAGAGGCCACTCCCCTTAGTCATCTGAGGACTAGGCCAAAACAATAAAAGACAGGTAATAAAATTTCAACTCCATCAGCAATTTTATTACTTGTCTTTCATTGCTCTTTGGCTCTAGTCCTCACATAGTCAATAAGGGGAGTGGCCTCTGCCTGCAATTAAATCCTTCAGTGCCATCTTAACTGACAACATCTCAGACACAGTGTGTCTGTGATTCTAACAACATCACAATTTTTATCCTGTATGATTTTTAACATCTTTGCCTGATCAAGAGGCCAGTAAAGCTTCAAAAGCTTGCATAATGTATTTTATGCTATGGAGTTGGCCAAATAAAGATACTGCTACTTGTGTTTTTTTTTATTTTGTTGTACTTTGCTACACTGCCAGCACAGCTACCCCTTAATATATTTTTCACATATGACACATATGTTAACCCCTCCAACTCTGTATATATGGGAAGGTATAAAAGAATAGAAAAGCAATTTTAGGGGAGATGGGTTTCAAATGAAGCAACTCTGTGTGTGCATGTGTGTATGTATATGACCAGACATGATACTTTGTCCATCCACCATTTCTGTACTCCAGACTATGCCTCCCCCATGCAATCTTTTCTCCTGTGGGGCTTCAAATGTGAAGCAAATGTGAATTTAGAATCTCATGAGCTAAGAAACAAGCTCACAGTATATTCTAGAAAGGTAGAAGATTGCGGACAAGTCTGTCCTCCACTATATTATCTTGTCCTGAAACTTTTTTTTGTAAATATAAAACTGAGGGAACTGTGTTACACAAGTCTCTGTGTAATATGCACTTCAATTTTAAGTAGTTTTCTTATACTGTGAATCTTGTTAAAAGTTACACTATCAGCCTTCAGGTTCATTTCAGTAGCCCAGAATGGAGCACATTTTGTGACATGATCTAGAAATGTGTATGGTTGATCAATAAACGCTTATGTAGTAATGAATTTATATATATATAGTTATATAGAAATATGAGCCTACTCCTCTGAAGGGCATGTTACAAGAATGAAAATAATAAACACATGATGTGCTATCACAGCAGTTCTCCCAATAGCAGTTGACAGATTATAGTATGAAGGCCAAGGAAGGATAACAAACATTGCAGTAGGAATATTGGATAATTATCTGTTTTCTGGAGTCACTTTGGGCTTTTGCTTACACAAAACCAGGGTCTGTTATTTTTTAATACACTCTCTGCCATTAGGCATCTCTGGAGAAAGAGAACTGTATGCATCTCAAACTATTTAATATGCTACATATCTCTGTATGTACAGTGGCCCCTTGACTTTCACAAAGATTTGGGATGCAGAACCCTTGCAAAAGTCAAAAATTGCAAATAACTTCCCCCTATCCAAGTGAGCATTCCCCCTCCCATTCCCTTCTGGGGCTCCTCATCCCAATCCCTTGCTTTTTGCCTGAGCAGGTGTGCCTTCCTTCTCAGCACCCAGGCAAAAGGGCAGCCCCACAGGCAGAGAAGGTGTTCACTTGCCTTTCCCTCTCCATTTACTTGCCTTTTGAGTAGGCACAAAGAAAGAAGGCAGCATGCCTGGGCAAAAGGCAAGAGGGAAGAGGCACATGTCCAACTCAGCCTTTCTCCTTCCCATTTGGTTGCCCAGGCAGAGAGAAAGAAGGCAGGGCACTTGGGCAAAAGGCAAGAGAATGGGGAGAAGCTGTGCACGTGAGCCTCTCTCCCTCTCATTTGTTTGCCTTTTGCCAGAGAACAGAGAAGGAAGGCAGCTCACATGGGCACAAGGCAAGGGAAAGGGAGAATGAGAAGAAGCAAATGAGCACCTTACAAATAATCAATTTCTGATGGTCAAATCGGTGAATGTGGAAGGAAGACTGTAATTAAAAATAAGAAGTACAAAGATATTTGGAAGAACATTGCCTGACATGCTCAATCCAAAGCTTATTATTGCATTAGCAGAGTGAATTTCTGGAGTTAGTATCTGGAAGGAATCCTGCCAGAATTTTCTGTTCTGCAAGACAGAGAATATGCATGTTACTTCTTATGCTACTGCCTGCACAACAATTAAATTTTTGCTTAACTGTGTTAAGATTTTTGCTCTGCCACCACCACATTGGATCTAGACTAGTAGTGGGAAACTTTGATGGTCAAAGGGGGCCATTTTCACCTTTTTTGGATCATTTGAAGTTGTATCCATCCATTTTTAAAATCCTTAACACCCAACAAATGCCAATATCTCCTGTGGCTGGAGAAAAAAATAGTCATAAAAATGGCCAATTACACTAGCCTGAAAAACTCTGGTGAGTACAACTGGCCACTGAAATATTATTTTGTGGAGGCCTGAGTCTGTTTCAGGTCTAATATAGCTTTAAAAACCACCATGTGTATTTCAGGCCTAAAAGAGTTTGACATGTGAAAATAGCTTTTAAATCAGATGGGCAACTTCCAGGAATTTGGGGGGCTTATTTCACCTTAATGGGATCTTGGAAGGCTGTAATCCCCATACCATGTCCTACTATACCCCATCAACAATTTTAAACTTTTTTTTGCTCTAGGAAAACAAATTTCCCCAAATGTTCTCCATGGGCACCACCAGGGGTATGGAGGCAGTTTTACCACATTTTTTTTTTTGCTTCCCTGGGCTATTTTGGGCCAGGGTAGGCCTCCCCCCACCATAGGCAGTAAAACATGGCAAAATGCTCCCTCCCAGGTGCTAGGGGGACTCTAAATGGCCTCTTTGACTATTCCTGCTTTAAATAGTCAATTGACATTCTAGCGATTTGAGCAAGGGATGGTGGCCATTTTTGCACACTTTTTTTAAAGTGTGGAGTTTGTCAGGGGGTCTAAGGGGCTACCTCTGTGCCACACTTTGCCCACCCTTGATCAAGGTTAGATCTTTGTTTCCTTGCAGATACACCATCTTCCCCCATCAGCGCCCCCACCGTACGCAGATCTCTGTGTGCAATCAGAGCTGCCATGTTGCATGAAAGACAGGGTTTAGAACAACGGCTATTTGAAGGGGAAATGGAAATGTTTCATGGAGGTAGACTATACTAATTCATACTTGGTATTCTTTCACTGCCTTGTTATTCACATACACCTCTTTATTTCCATTCCAATCATGCTGTTTTTACCATGTTAACACTGTTCCAAAATAAATTTTATAATGATAGTTACGTATATGGTTGGATCCATATTTAATCATACTTAGTGTACACTGACTAGAGTTGATGACTAATTATAATCTTGTTCATTCTGATGGACCTGTTCTGTGACTAAATACGGATCCAAGCTAGAAAAGGGCTGCACTGAATGTCAGTTTTCATCAGAACATGGAAAGTTATTTTGGAGGGAAACATGAATTGTTATCCAGAATGGTTGAACAAAAAACTTACCTTTTCCTTGTGTGTTTTTAGCTTGTTTACTGCTATTCTGGCTACAACCCCCTAACCCCTGCCTCAAGTTAGGATTTATTTCTTGATAGTAACATGATTCCAATTCACCAAAGATAATGTAGTAAGTGCATTAAAGAAAAGATATCCTTCTACGTGTTCCAAATATAGGAGAAGCGGAGATAGCACCTTCTCCATTGGTGGTGTTCTACTTCTGGAATGCCCTCCCAAGGAGGTTGCTAAGCCCCCTTGACAATACAGTCCTTCCAGCTCCAAGTTAAAATATTTCTGTTTGCCCACATATTTTCACAGTATTGCATTTTCAGCTGAATAGGGCTAAATCCAACAACAATCCTACCTAGAAGAGATCCAGTGAAATGAATATGACTTGTTAATCAAAACTAACTCTAGTCCTATGGATTTCATTTGGTCTACAGTACGAGGACTAACAGATTTATCTCATATTCCCCTCAGTTTAATAGCATAAGAATACTGTTATTAAATTTTCATGCTCTAACATCATACTGAAATTCTGATTATTATTTTTATGTATACAGCTCAGGAATCTATTTTTGAATGAAGACACAGTTTATAACTAATAGTAAACATGTCCACGCCATAGCCAGTTAGAGTTGGCAGCAAGATAACATCACTGAGGACAAGCAAAGCTAATTCAGAGTGAGAACACTGCTTCTTCCATATCACATTAGCTGTCTGAATAGATTACTACTGGAACATAGTAATTTCTTAGGCCACATAGCCAGAGAACACAGCTACTGCATTTACTGAAGTTGGTCAGTGGTCAAATGCTTCCTGCTCAGATCTAATTTAGATAAATTCACTGTAACTGTTATAAAGCCATTCATATGAGAGTTTTCTCAGACAGCACCCTGGATCTGACTCTTGTGTAAGAAAAAACTGATTACAAAACCAAGAAGTACTGTATATAACGATGTAATTTCGTTGGCTTTGTGAGAAAAATCCCCGCGGTAGTCAACACACAGTGAAGCTAGAAAGAACCATTATTCTCTATTACCTCTTGTGTTTCTTTTGGGAGACGTGCCAACCTGTATGGAGGCTGAGCAAATCCTGTAATTTTGGCAGATTTGGGTTTTGTGGAACAGGACTATTTCCAGATTTAAGGGAATATGGGGTAGATGCATACTGAATGTATCTGTTGGTGGCCAAGGACCCCTCCTGCCATTCATTTCATATGGAACTTGTGGAAGAAACATTCTGGTAGACTGAACCCAGAAATCTCTTCTTGGCTTTACAGGTGTTCTTCTTGTTAGGTCTTTGTCTGGCATTGAATGGTTGATTTCTGTTTAGAGAGAACTATTGGGGAGCTATTGGCTTTCAGACCCAAATTAATTTACCTGTCTTCTTAGGGACTATGAGTGTTTGTGTTTGCGAGAGAAACACAAAGAAAGAAAGAGAAACAAACCACCTTGGATTATTTTTGAAACCAAAAGGGGTATGAAAAGATCTCATTCTTATTAACCAGCAATTCTACAAAATAGAAATATTGATATTTAATATTACCATATTCATAATTTATTAGCTTTTTGAATTTAAACAAAGAAAATGAAAAACTACATTCAAATATACTTAAGCACCTGAAACAATCAAAATTAAATCTAAGTCTAAAAATATATTTTCTTTCTTTTTCCTTTGAAAACATTAAGTGAAAATATTTTTGGTGACCAAGAAAAAAAAAAAGATTGAATGATTTTAGTGCCTCAGGAGACTTGTCACTTGTCTGAGCTATATCCCTGGGGATATGACCCTTTTAATCCTCTTTAGTTAATGTATTGGTGATCTTTACTTAGGCAAAGTAAACAGTGCTGATCTGAACAAAGAGGAGGTCATGCTTCCTGCATTACACTCTGACCCACAGGTCATGGCCTTTGTTCACTTCTCAATAGGAATTACTCTCAGAGGGCCACCACAAAATGGAGAACTAATTTAGGCACGTGCTAGCACTGAAAGGAAGAGTATCAAGACTACTTCATCTAAAATTCTTCAGTATCCACCTTCACGCAAAATTGAAGTATGGGTTGCTAAAATTTCCTGCAAACATCTTGCATAACTACTTTTTGCAATAATTGCTGAGGTTTGCAAACACTTTGACTGTGTATTGTCCAATATAAACATAGTTATAATGCTAATTTCTCTTGGGGGCCTGAGATGTTAAAAATTCTGAAAAAGTGAAAGCAACATTTAAAAAGTGCTATGAGTGATACGCTAAAACTAAGAAAGTAAAACAACTTATTTTATTTAAAAATATGTAAAACACGTATGGTGTAGTCTGGCTTCCCGGTAAATGGAATTTTTAGATAGTATTTTTGAATATTGAAATATATAATATTTCTATTATATTTTTGAACTTAATAAATCTGTAAAGATATCCAGCTCAGGCCCTTACTTTATTTGAAAGACAAAAACTTCTTATCTAAGTAGATTTTGAAAAATTATGAAAAATTAAATTTAATGGCCTGGGGTACACAGCCATCTTCATGTTTTACCTAAATATATGTAAAAGATAAATTTATTGGTGGAAAAGTTAAAATTCATTTCTATCCACCTGTTTTGCCTCTTTTAATTCTTTATAAAGACATTATTTTTGTTTTTTATATTAGCTTTATGTTTGTTTTTAGTTATATTTACTTAGCTCTTCTGCATGTATGCATTCCAGACATTTGTTCACAAAGAAATGCATATTTACTTTTTAAATAGCAAAATATGGTTTGAATGAAAGCCCTCAATATAATTTGTTTTCTTCAGTAAACAACGTATATGAAATCTTCATGGATTGTACTGAATGTAAGAAATCACTGCATTATACTTCTATCATAATAATCAGTTTTTGGTTGTATATTATTATTATTGTTATTATTAGATACACAGAGAACAGCATGAAACAGAACACCAACACATACATACAACCCCTAGTTTAAATACAGAAAGGAAACCACAAACAAAATAATGATAAACAAAACTGGGTTAGTCATTAAGGAGTCCTGTTGAGAAATACTTGTCACAGTCACATAAATGGGTTCCTGTGCAGATTTGTATGCAGTGTGTGATAAAACAGCTGGTGGAGATCTACACAAAACCTCATATTTTGTTTTGTTATCATAATACCCTGTTCCCTTACGCTTGTTCCCAGTAATGACTGATCCGCAGCATGACTGGTGCAGTAAGTGATGTAGATTCTTCTTTCCATATTACATTGTTTCCGACTCATTTTATGACCCCAGTCACCTTATACTAGTTTTTGACCTATCTAGCTGAACAAGAAAACTATCCTTATATTAAAAGCTATCAGAAGTCTGAAGTTAAAAGCTCTGACATTCTTTTATTCTATAATGGTGAAATAGGTTGTATGTAGTGTATTATGAAAGTACTTTGGAAAGTACATTTACTGAGCTGTTAGTTTAGTTTTATTCACTTTCCTAAAGTAAATAGGTCAATTTAAAGGTATTGGCAGTTTATATACTAAAAGGCTTATGGCCTATGCCACTAAGCCATGTTTATAGTCAGATTTTTTTTCTGTTCTGGGAACATTAAAGTGCATACTTTAGGTATACTATTAGCTACCATTTTTATCCTTTTTCATTTCAAATTATTCCAGTTTCTGAGTAAAGGGAAAATCTGAAATTTTACCAGTGTACAGAAGAAAGAAACTTTCAGGCAAAGTTTATTAAAGAAAAAACATGAGGGGAAAAAACCTTCTGCTCCTACATATTATTCAAATCACGAAAATACTGAAGTAGCATAGAGTATTTTATGATTGTAATAGATTACATTTTGTGAGCCAATAAAATACACCTGACAAGTATTTTCTCTGATAAAATTATATAAACTTGGGTATCATTAACAGTTATATTCCAAAGACAAAGGCCATTTCTCTATTTCCATTTTTAAAAAAATTAGCTGTGATCATGAAATAAAGTAAAAGGCTTTCATGGTTCATTTCTAAAGAAAAAAATTTGGTGTGATGTTGGATGGCTTTGTGCAATATCTTTAAATACGAGACTGGTCAAATCAAAATTACTGTTTCTATTTAGAAATGGCAAAAATGTTCAGTAGTTACAAACTTGTGCTTATTTAATTTAGAATATTTTTTATCATCTCAGTGCTCACCTAACACTGCTATAAAGTGAATGCATTTTTATCTCTCACAAGACTCCTTTATTTCAGCATTGCCACACTACTTAGAACTACATGGGGTAACTTGAAAGTCTGCAACAGTCTTCTCCTGGACATGGTTGAAATGATGCTTAATTTTAGAAAGAGGAGAGTTCTTCAAATATTTTGATGTACCAACAGTTGAACTTTGTTGTATTTTTTTTTTTGTGGCATTGTGTGCCTATACTTATAAGTTGCTATTCACAGCAGTAAACTGTAGGATGATTTTCTCATACAGTTTTGAAATTTTGAACTTGCTTAACTGGCTGCACAAAAAATTATTTTCTGCATCAATAAGAAAACCACAAGAAATTAACAAGTATAGTACAAATGAATGTTCACCATGGCTGAGTCTGTACTAATAAATTGCACACATGTAGCCATGTCAGTTTGTGCCAGGAAAAACAATGAAGACTCACATGGCACCCAAAATACAAATATTAATCATATGCATGAAATGGCTGTGTAAATAGGAAGGTATATATACTATGAATACAGAGAAAAGGAACTTTTTTAAAACAACAACAATATTCACTTTGGGTTTATTCTAGGGATATATGCATCCGGTTTAAGCATGTACTTATACACCTCAAAAGTTTATGAGTTCGCCTTTAATGTACAACAGGTATATCTATAATTACGTTATCTTGAGATTTTCAAGCATATCATATGTAAGTGAATCTGATTCCATTCATTTTTCACAATTGTTTCACAGAACTTTCAGTTGTAAAAGTATTAATGTAATTTCATCTTTATTTAATTGCTCACTACTTTCACAGAGTACTGTGCTGTCTGAATTCGTCAGGTTCTGCTAAAAATGCCCATATGCCAGTTTATTGTAGTTACTCAGACTCACTTCACTTAATGCTGGAATTCTTGAAAGGAATTCCTACATTATTGAAAAAGAGATCTTTTATATATACAGCCTCTGAAGGCAAATGGGACATGTCCATCTCAAAATAGTTTTTTTTCTTTGTTTTGTTTTCAATTACTGTACACAATGTGTACATGAAGTATTGCATTCAGTGGTATGTCCATCTGCCTGTCCAATATATACTACTGCCAATTTTATTGTTTCTCTTGCAGTGAAAGGACTGGAAGACCATCAGCCAAGCATATTTGGGGCTAATGTAAGATGTGGGTACAGTTAGGTGACATTGAAGTTAAGCCCATTTTTTTTGTTTGTTGTGGATATCTGTAAAGATACAGTCACTGAGTGGGTACATGTTCTAGGGCAACATGTTCCATTCAGGCTAAACGAAAGGGTAATGGATTTGGTTCTAATGAGGCTACTTCTTTTTCTTCTTTGAAATGTGCATCCAGGAAGATCGCGTTTCACAAGCAGGTCACTTTGGTTTCTATAATACAAGTTAGTTGATTTGTAGCTGCCTTGTGTACCAGTTTTGGGAGACAGGTGAGATATAAATCAATAACCTTGTATCTGTTTATAGGAATGTGCAGTGAATTTACAGACCAGGCAAATATCCATGATTCCTCTGCTCTCTTCTCCACCCCTGAATAGAAACTGAATTGTCATCCACGCTTTACAGTTGGATCTTTGGGTCCATGGCACTATTGTGAAATTAATTCCATAAATTATGAAACTGTATTAATTAAATTTCTATACTGCCCTCCCCCCAGTAGCTGTTCAGGCACAAATAAGATAACAGTATGTACAATGGGCCCTTGGTATCTGCTAGGGTTTGGTTTCAGGATCTCCCATGGATGCCAAAATTTGTGGATGCTTAAGTCTCATTATGTACAATGGTGTTGTAAAATGGCATCTCTTATATAAAATGGCAAAATCAAAGTTTACTTTATAGAATTTTATTTTATTTTACTTGGAATATTTTCAAGCTGTGGTTGGTTGAATCCGTGGATACAAAATCTGGGGATATGGAGGGGCGACTATATTTACCCTGAAATAATAATAGTGGAAAATAGTCAGTGGAAAATAGGTAAATATGCATAGGACTGCCATTTAAGAAGATTTAACAGTGCAATCCTATGCATATCTCCTTCATGGACTTGGAGTGTGTGTATTAGAACTGCAGTGCAAACTTTTTAATTAAATACAGGACATGTCAAGAAAGATCTAATTTCATCTCATATCATAAAACTGTAATATAGAGAAAGTTATAAAGTGCCTCAGGAAAATACTCAGTGTTAAGATTCCCCCCCCCTCAGTATTCTGGAAAAAAAAAATCCTAAAAGAAGAAGCAACCATGGAGAGTCTGTGTATGCACATCCTATGAAAATGATAATGTTCCATCTTCCTAAATGTTTGAACATTGCTCAATATTTGAGGTAAGGTCTGGGATTCAATAATAATTGCTGAGAGCATTTGTTTACCTGTACTGTAAATTAGGGTAATAAAGTAATTTGCCAGGAAGACCTCTCCAGCATGTTCCACTGAGATAGATTGAGGCAGTAGAAGAAGACTACCACACTCTTAGTATTGCAGGGAGGCCATTAACTTCAGTTCCGTGGCAAAGTTAAGAATTGTGTCTATAGAGATTAAGCGGCTGTGCTAGTTGTGCATGTTTAAAGGGGTCTTAAGTGCATGTTTTGCTACTAAATCCTTTCAGTGATGCAAGTTAATGTTACCTGTTGTTATTCTTATAAACTGCAATTCACATGCCATACATACAAAAGAATCCTTTCAACAGATTTCTCACAGTAATTATAAAGCACATTTCGTTCTACAGTATTTTATTCAATAATTGTACATTTTAAAGCCCTTGCTTTTTCTGTTCTTTTGGAATGTGCACCCTGAGATCTAAATCTACAGTACTATACAGGCAGCATGAATTTCCATATTTGATAGTCACTGGTTGAATTGTAAAAATATATGATTTCTACTACCTCCTAGCATCCAGACACCAGATATTTAGAGTACAAGGCACACTGAAATCCCATTAAATTAAGTGCAAAAATTAAGGACATGCTTAGTTTTCTTCCACTGAAATTGAGAGGCAGACAAGTGGTGTGGTGATAAAATCAAAATGCTCTAAGATGTATAAACTCTTAGATACCTGCAGACGTAGGTAACCTGGCTTTTGAAAATTCTGTTTAGATTTTCATAAATCTCTTCCAGCTCTGATGAATGTTGTTCTCTGCAAATTACTGAAGTAACTAGACTAGTAGAGGATATGGACAACGATGTTAACAACAACAGCAGCAGCAAAAGGTATTACAGAAGAAACAATCATCAAATCATCATACATTGTGGGCTGATTAAACAAATGTTAGCCCATTTGAAATGGCGATTCTCCCCCCAAAAAAAAAATTCTTTGAGGCAAAGACCTGTCCATTTTGCTTATATCTATATATATTATACTGTACAAATAGCAATAACATAGTAATAAACTTTACATTTTTATTTTCTTAAACTTGGTATTAGATATCAGTATTGTTGCCTTCTGATTTTATTTTGGAAAACCATTTCTACTTTGGAGTATGTAAAAACCCAGTGACAAAAGTGGGTCATTTTCCATTTTTCATCCAAGACATTCTACTTTTTTTCTGTAGTCTGTAGGAAAAACTGGGCCATGTACACTTTACTGGGCTTAGTTGGTAGGTACAAATGGGGCCATAACTAAAATGCGCTGTGCTGTACAGGCTACATAGCCACTCTGATTCCCATCTCCTTGTGACAAACATGAAGAAAAAGCATCTTGCTTGCAGTTGAATATAAACATTTTTGGGAACATGCTCCACCCAATTAAGTAGTCTGACATATCAGTAGACACATTTAATATTGTACTGTTAAACAACACTTTTCTTCCAAGTTGTATCAAAAGCGGGTATATAACTTGAGTTTTAGGGAAAAACAACTCCTATTTATATATAGAAACCAGAAGCTGGTCATTCTCAGATGAGTGTTTAGTAAATACTGTATACATTAGTAAGTTTGCTTCCTTGATCGTGAAGTGGCTTTGCATAGATCTTTACTTGGAAAGAAGAATTGTCCAGCCCTGTAACTTAGATAGTTTGGATACTTAAAAGTTGAGTGTTTAACCCCTTTATTGAAATTTTCATTCTCTACTAGAAAAAATGTGTTTACAATCCATCTGAAGGAAAACATTTTTAAAAGCCAAGGTTGGGATCTCTCTCCTTGTAATCAGTATATTAAATTTTATTTTTATGGGCAGGGTGCAGAATGATCAATAATAATGTGTAGTAAAATAATTTTTGTTTAAAAATTTCCCTAATTTTAAAAATAAAGTCTTAAATTGGAGAACAACATTTTTACAAATGCTTCCTTGTATGTAATATGACCACAAATAATGGCTGCAGCTACAAGTTAAAGTATTCCGATTTGGTTTTCCAGATTATAGAAATAAAATGTTATGCTAATAAATAGAATATTGAGTTTAACTCAGCTGAATATGTAGCTTATTAAATTAATTAATGTTTTAATTTGTAAAGAAAAGTTCAGAATTCAGCATAATGATACATACTATGCTTTCCTTTTATAGATCTTGCAGTGGACTTTGCAATTAAAATACATAAGGTTATTTCTGCTCAAAATTTAAGGAAAAGAAAAAAAATATTTTACAATCTGCAATTTAGTGCAGTTTTCTTTTGCTTAAAAGCTGTTTTAATGCCTAACCTCTGTATTACAGTGTAGTGCATGAGGATCTTCAAATATTTAAAAATATATTTCAAATATGATTACAGATTACCTATCACGACATTATTGTGAGCTCAAGTTTAGGGCTGAAATAAAACTAGTAGAAAATTTAAAGGGAAACTGTCTTCAGTTGAGTAGTTCTTTCGTTTCTGAAAAAAAAAGGAAGAGGGAAAGGAAAGGGAAAGTAAAAGAAAGAGAAAAAGGAAGGTAAATGATAAGAAAAGAGTCCTTAACTTGTCATAAGATGTGCTTGTAGAGTGTCATTACTGTTATAATAAAGCAGAAGGTTATTGAAGGAAAGATTCCTAATGGATGGATGAATATTTATGTTATAAATAATGCAAAAAAGCAGGAATAAAATCCAAATAGACAGATCAGTAGCTTAAAATATGAAAATATTAACAAAAATAAATGTCATTTGTTTGAGATATTTTTATCTCCTTTTAATGCATGGAAACTTATAGGCATTTTGGAGATAACACTTGCTGTCTGACATCTTCAACAATTATGGGTCTGTCTGTGTTTTTAAATGCAATGAAAATTAATTCCACTAAATTAATCCACCAAAAAGAAAAAGAAAAATATAAAACCCCATTTTTTCAAAGGCAACAGGTATAAGGAAAATATACATTTAATATCTCATATTTCCCTTGATTTTAATTTTTTAAACATTAGTTTGATTCTGGATGGCAGTGAAGAGCTCATTTTTCAAGCCTATGTTCAGTCTTATCAGTATTTTTTGTGAATAGAACATTTTTGTAAGTAACAGTAAATGCCACAGGTTATAAACAAAGGAAATATTAGATATTTTACATTGACCTTCAGGGAGGTTCTAATGTTCAGTGATAAGAACATGTTTCTATATTAGAGAGGGAAGAAGAGATACGAGCAAGCAGCAGATAAGGTAAAGACACATAATATAAAAACAAACTTTTAAGGATCTTTATTTTAATTTTAATTATATGCAACATAAGCTAGAATTCTAAAAACAGTGAATGTTAATATCCAAAGTAAAATGGCACTGGGAAGATGCAATCCCTTACTGTGTTAGATGCCTAATTCTGTTTTGCTTCTGTGAGGATACTGTAATTCTATAATATGGCAGAACAGCATGTTAATAATCTGTTCTAAAGCAGGCTCTACTGTCCATTTTTTTTATTTTTTAAAGAAAAAATCCTGTTAATAATGCCTTTGTTTAAAAAAAATTCAATGCACTGTTTAATGTTTTCTTGCTGTGGAAAAAGTGAAGGCATAAATGCATGTGCGGGCAATCTTGTTCTACTCTCAAAGTCCCATTTAGGATTAACAGTTTAGCAATGAATTTGCTATGGGACGAGACTGCTAAAATATAAAATAGATAATAATCTGCACAAGCTCCCTTGAAATTAGTGGGAGTTGCCTAAATTACCACTGTGCTCTTGTGCAGAGTGCATTACTTTCAACAGGGTTTGCATGGTGGAACTACATGATGGATTGTAGCCATATTGTATTGATAGAAATACATTTATGGAATACCTTGCATTGGGAGGATCAATCTCTCTATACCTAGAGAAAGAAAGAAGAGAGGATGTATGGATCTGGTTTTTATTGTGATTAATGCTTGATGGTTCAATTGCCACTAAGGTACGTGACAGAAGAGAATATAGCATTTTATTCAAGTGCAAGTTTAAACATATGTAGGTATTTTGCAGACAGAAAGATGTTAGATATGGTAATTTGGGCCTATATGCCATGTAGAATCTAAGCACTGAAAGACTAATACATTTAATAATTCCCATTTAAACTGTCATGTTGAAATCAACGTTTCTTTCTTTTTTCAGCTTTATGAGGTAGCAAATATGTCTTTCACTAAATTCAAACATCTTGGGTAAAATTACTACTATAAACTCAGTCAGTTTAAACAACAAGTACAATATTATTCAGAAATTACAATTGTTCTGAGACAAGTGAAAGTGCTAATTCATTAGACTTGGTTTCATATTTTCATCTTACTTCCCAGATGAAAGGGGAAGAAGTTTACTGTCTTAGAGAACTAACCAAGGTTAATTGAAGGATAAGAAACACATGCATATGAGACTTCCAAAGATTGCATATGAAAATGATCTTAGGACAGATAAATTGCTCCATTTTAAAACATGTAATTTTGCCACCGACATAATAAAATATTAAATACTTGTTCATAATATTAAATACTTGTTAATGTATATTGTGGCAATAATTTTTTAAACTAAAACTGCAAATATAACATTATAGTTTCTCACTGGCAGACTACAGTAATTTAAGCTAATGCTACAAATCTTTGTCAATACAACAAAAATACTGGTGCAAGAGGTATATTTTATTTTGCAGTACACACTTAGTTCATAATTATTTATTTCTGTATTTAAGAAAAAATAACATATAAAGTAGCTGATTTTATGTGGTTAAATGGCCTCATACAATTTTCTTACCCTATTTTCTAAAGATATATATTAAAAACACTTATAGATCTTCTCAGTCTTTGGGGCGGGGGGAAGCAAGCAAGCAAGCAAAAAAGAAAACATGCAGTCACACACCAAAGTATTTGTGAGCCAAGGCCCTGTTTACGGGAAACCAGACCTACTGAGATACATTTTCTAAAGCTGGTTGACTGGCTTTAAAGGGAGGACCAAAAATTTGGTTAAACAAGGGGGAATTTGTCATGGATTGCAATAGCAGTCAGATGAATCAAGTGTTTTCACGTTGTAGTTTTAATTACAGGATATGGATTGCTTTATCTCTGCTAGCTGTTAAGTAGTTAGAGTGTGAACTTTGCAATTTTACAATAACGTTTGGCTTAGCCTCAGTCATGCTGTTCAAATGAACAGTAGGCCAGACAGTTTCGGTGCTTTTATAGTACGGTACTACTGTAACAAGCAAAGATGAAGCTGATCTTCTATTTGGAAAAAGGGATTGCAGGAGTTTTTCATGTCAGGAAGTTGTCAAGGAAAAGTTTAGTGAGCACCATTATAGGAGTGACAATGTAACTTATCATAAAGACAAACATTGCATTTCACATCTCACAGCCAGTAAAATCTCTCAGTCACAATTGTCAGGAATAAAAGGTACTGTTTTTAAAAGTAGTTTTGCACATAGAAGTAGGGAATACAGCTAGAATTCCATAATAATTTGCATAGGAACAATCTTGTCCCCCCCCCAGGAACTAAGGCCCACAGAACTCAGAGGGACTTCTTCATAGCCTTGGATCAACTTGGGCTGCCAGTCTCTTTTTGCCCCTTCCCTGCCTATAGCAACTACCTTACAGAACCAGGAGACAGTGTGACTGAAGTATCATTTACAGGAAAAAAAATTACATAGTTAATCAAGCCTGTGGCATTGTGAGACTTGTATGTGGCTCTAGGCAACCTCACTAATTTCCAAATACACCAATAGGAGAAAAAAATTAAATATCTATCTTTCTATTAATAATCAGAAAGTGGGGTTTCAATTGGTTGATTGAAATGGTGCGATGTGACGCAAAAAGACACTTGGATGGGTAGAAATGCTGATGTATGCCAAAACAGGCATACTAAGAAACACTGTTGTTGCTATGACAGAGAGGGGGGGAGAGTTGTGCAGGCCTTGTATCTCTCTCTTTTTTGGTTCACCCCTTCAGAAGAATATTTTTCATTAGAAACCCTGGGGTCAAGAGGTGTGTGGTATCTGTATCTGTAAAATACTGCCCAAGGACAGATTTTGTAAAGTGTGATGGAAGTGGTTTGTTCAATAGGTATTCTCCACTCTGAAAAGAAGTGCCTCCCAGGGCTTCTGGGCATGCCTTTAAACCACTTGTGCTCCCGTTTCCTATTCTCTCTCTCTTCTTCTTTTCACCTGTAGGCACCTAGCTAGGCAGGCAAACAGACAGACAGGCCCAGAGAGAGCCACGTATTGTATTCAGTACGTTATTGTATACAAAAGGACACAACAAAGAATTCCAGCAGGGGTGGCTGGCTGGACGCGTTCAAGTCTCTGGAGTGACAGATTCGCAAAGGAAAGACAACACATGACGCAGAATAATGTAATATCGCTCTGCATGTTATCATACCTCCTTTTAAAACAGAAACATTAAGCGCATTATAGGTATAAGAATACTCCACCTTCGAAAAGTGCGCCGGTTATCCAGTGCGGTACAGACGTCTCTTGCGCAAGAGGCTGGAGGATCGCTCGCCAAAAGTTCGCATTAGGAGTCCTCGTCACCCTTCCCTCCCCGTTCCCCAAAAGTTGTGGGCAGAGAGGGGGTGCGAGTGTTGTCTGTCTGTCTGTCTGTTGTCGAAGGGAGGGCATTTGACTGAAAAGACAGCACTGCAGCTCCGCGAACGGGAGCGAAAGGGGCCGGGAAGTTACCTTCGCATTGCGTTACCATCAAAAAGCCGAAAGTTAAGGCAAGCCAAGTGGGTGGGAAGCATATACCCAAAATATCCTTTTTACCCCCTCCCCCCCTTCCGAAACAAAACGCAAAAAAGAGAAACATAGCGGCGGCGGCGGCGGCGGCGAGCGGGTTCTCTGAGGGAGAGACGGAGCGGAGACCTTCGCCGCGCAGTCGGCGGGAGGGGCGGGCAGAGGGAGGGCATCAAGGGAACTGTTTAAAATGAACTTGGGAACGAGCGACGGGCTTTGGCACGATTTCCTCGAGTTTGCTGGAGGTTATAGAGGAGGAGGGCGGGAAGAGAAGCGAGTCTTCCTCCTTCGCCCCTTCGCGCACGCACACAGTACGGTGAAGCCGAAGAAATCGCGCAGACATTTTGGGAAAGAGAGGGCTCTGCCCGTTGTTGTTCTAAAGGCCGATTCCTGAGGCGTTTGCGCCCCGCCGAGTCCTGTGTGAGAGAGAGAGGTTGTGTGCGTGTGCGTGCAAGAGCGGTCTCAATCAAACAGCGATCATGGCAGCTGTTTTTCTTCCAGCACAGCAGTGGAGCTGTCTCGCCCAAATGCTTATCAGCTTTTGACTCGGTGCCAAGAGAGTTACGAGGGCCAAACAGCCTCGGCTTCGGTTGTGCAGCTGGTTGGGAAGGAAGAGCATGAGAACACAAAACATCCAAGGGGCTTCGCTGCCTCTCCCGCCTCCTCCTCTCCCGGCATCGGCGCTAATTCCCCCCCCCTCAGCCAGTGATTGCCCTGGTTTCGCTTTCCTCCCCCTCATGGAGATTTTTCCGACGGCATTTATGGACGGCCCGCTTGCTTTATAAGCGTACATCCAATTATTTGTAAAAGATAGAGTGAGTTTTTTAGTTGTGTGTGTGTTTTGCTTCTGTGGGGAGGGGGCAGTGGGGGGAAAGGAGAAGGCAGCCTTTCAAAAGTTGCTCGAAGCGCCGTTATAAAACATGGTTATGCCGTGTGAGAGAGCGCGAGCGAGCGAGGGAGAGCCCGCTAGTTTCTGTTGTGTGTGTGTGTGTGCTCGCGCGCTGAAGCGTCTTCCGTCCACATCTCCCGCTCGTTCCCCGTTCTTCTCCCTCCCCTTCCCCAGCACCATCCCTCCCTCTCACAAACACAAGCCCGCATTGTGCGGGCGGAAGAATAGCTTTGCTGGATTTCTGCGAGGGTGGGGGGGGGTGGCAGAGGCAGGACAGCGGGAGGAAATGTTTCCACCGTGAGGGAGCGACACTTCGATACATTGTTCCTGGCACGCAGCGACAACGGGTGTGTGTGTGAGAGAGAGAGAGAGAGAGAGAGTGCCTGCATGTGCGTGCGCGCGCGCGCGAGGGAGGGAGGGAGGGAGAGCGAGAGCGCGCGAGGGCAGGCAGGGTGCGCGTGCGTGCGTGCGTGCGTATGATGAAAACGAGCCTTCTGCTCACGCAGGGCCGTGTCTCTGTTTCATCATCGGCTCCGGCCCTTTCTGTTTCGGTGGCTCACGTCCTCCCCTGTTCTGGCCGGGTTGCTTGAGCCGCTTGAAAGGAATATTGAAGTCGGGAAGGGGAGGAACGGATCGTTCCTCGGCTGCCCGCTCCAACGTCTCCCCCCCCCGTAGACGCCTTCTGATGCCCTAAATCGGCGCATAAGCCCGCCCCCCCCGCGCGCTGTAGGCTGAGCCAGCCTCCTCCTCCTCCGCCTGGACACGCTCCGCGCTTTACCTTCGGCGCCTTTTGCGGGCTTTGATCTGCGACAGAACCCGGGATCCAAATTCCCGGTGCCTATAGTTTTTATTTGTGCGTCCTGCTGCGTACGTGCTTTTTTTTCTGACCAGGCGGCGGATCGGGATTTGCGGGGGAGGCATTGCGGTGTGTCGGTGCGCGTGTGTTTCTTCTAAGCCATTGAGCACAACGATGATGTTCCCCCTTTTTTCTTTCCAATTGGCTCTACTGTGTGGGAGGCCCGCCTGGACCCCTTTGCAAACAGGGCACCACAGGAGGGGAAACATCGATAGACAGGAAGATGCACATTCCCCCCGAGCCTCCCGTTTCCCGGCATTTTCCTCTGCCCGCCTCCCCAGCGCCGGCCGCAGCCTGGAAGGGAAACTGGGAGCGATGCGGTCGTGTTCTCTGCCCGGAACAGGTGCCAGCTTCCGCGGGAAAGGCAGCCAGATAGGTGGGGGCGCCCACTGTATGCGGGATCTGGAGTTAACGCGTCTCTTTCTGACTGGCGTGTCCGCTGATGATTCCATTTTCTCATATAAAATTGATGAAGGGTAAAGTTACCTACTTGCTCTGTCGGCATTCCAAAGAAGTCGGGGGGGGGCTGGCTTTCTCCCTCCCCTCCCTCCTTCGCCTGCCTGCTGAATTATTCAGACTGTCAGTGGCGAATCCGGGGACATTAGCATGCATCAGACGGGCTGTTTGTCTGTTTGCTAACATTCCTCATTCAAGACTTGTTAACTGCCAGACAAGCTTAACATGCTTCGGCCTTGCTCTCTCCCCCGCCCCGCCCCACTTCTCCCTCTCTCCCCCTCCTGTCCTCCTCTCCCATGCCAGCCCTCTCTGCCTCCCCTATTGTTATTGCTGGGGGCTGGCAGCCAGGGGGGGAGCCGTGGCAGAGGGGAAGCATGCGGCGGAGGCGCTGGAGCCCCTTGTTGCTAGGTAAGGACCGCCTTCCCATGCGCCCCAGGCCTGCGCGCACTTGCAGAATCAAGAAATGCCACAGAGATCACGGAGTGTCTTCCATCTGTTTTCACAGGAGACCGCAGAGCTGCAAGGTGAACGCATTGGCGTCCTTTCTTGGCTGCCTGTCCCTCCAGCCGGATTCCTACTCTTCCCTAGGTAAGAATGGATCACTTTCCATGAGAGGCTTCTGAGCGTGCTGTGGCAACACTTTCCCCCCCTAAAGAATCCCTGATAGAGGGAATGAGCAGAGTAATAATTGCCAGGCAGGGAAATAAGTTTCACCCACTGAGACTGGATACTGCATTTAGGTTATTTAGTTAGGCCACCTGCGCATCAGTATCTTTTCAACCCATCTAGGGTTCACTCCTAGTTGTTAGAAATTGCTGCTTTTCGCTTGGGGATGCAGTGTACCCTATCTTTTAATTTTTTTCTTTCTTTCTACCAACTTGCTTCAAAGCCTGGAAGCTTTCATTTTCAAGCAGAGGAGGGTGGATAGCATGGTTTTTTTTAATATAAATTTTTACGAATCTGGAACTTCTGTGAGTTGTGCTAGCAATAGGTTCACTGTACATACTCTTATGAATGGCGTTTTTCCCTACTATCCACCCTCTCTTTTCATTGTGTGGGTGTATTTATATATAAATAATACATATTTGTTGGATAGATGATATGTCTTTAACAGGACAGGATGTTACATTGTCAGTACTAAAGCAAATTGTTCTCATGTCACGTTCTCGCTTTTATTTGATAGTGTTCTTTTATCACTGGGTTATGGAACTTCAAGCACTTTAGGTTCTGTAGCGTTTTTTTACTGTATGTGTACTGAGTGGGCAGGGAAGAGGGAAGGAGAGGCTATTTTGGAACTGATTGTTTCACAGAATTATGCTTTTCAGTAGCATAATTTTGAGTCAATAACTTTTTCTTGAGAACTGCAGTAATGTGCATTTAGGGACATCTATATGAGTGTCTGAGGAGGAGAGGGAGTGTTTATTTACGGTTAACATTCTTATTGTAAGTTTTAAATTCTCTTAACAAAATCTCTGCAATTGTCTGAAGTGTACTGCCATACTAAATGTACGTATTACATATGAGACAGCCCTAATACGTGTTTTAATTATTCATTACAAAACCATATATGCTAATATAATGATTTTTTAAAAGTGAGGTCAATGTATGCATCAAAACAGCATATGGATATTGATGCTCTTTTGATCAACTTGATAATCAGCCAGTTTGGCAAACAGTTTGGAATAGTAATATTGTGCCTAAGTTGAACCTGTGATATGTTTGGTTTTGTTCTTGCTGCCAATTTAAATGCACATATGGAGATTTTTTTTTTTTTTTTAAAAGCAGTTTTATTGAGTGTTTGTTTCTGGTGGGCATCCTTTATTTGCTTTTTTTTTTCTGGTTCAGGGCCCTGATGGTTTCAGTTTAGCCAGTGAAGACAATGTTGTTATCTTTGGTTCCTTTTTTCTTCTTCTTCAAATTAATTTAAATTTTGAGGAACTTAACCAAGATTGTGAGATTTTATGTACAATTCATATAGAAATAGTGGAATCTTCTTTGTACAGAGATTCTTTCAAATGCAGTCATTAGCCAGTACCGAGATGGCAACTACCTCATAGTCCTTCCACGAAAGTGTTTATTGTAGCCTAAAATACAAATCACAACTTTTGTAAGAAAGTACCTATAAGTTACGTTATAGTCATTATCTAGAGAACAGAGAGAGAACATGATGGAAGATAGGTTACCACTGATTTTTTCAGAGTTAGTATTGGACAACCTATTATATCAACAAAGCAACACCAACAAAAGTTTCGGTACTCTTAAATACCTTCCACTTTTTAGAATTTGTAGTATCAGCAAAGTGTAGGGAAATTATGCATATAAGAGGCACTTCAGATACCCAGGATTTTTTAAAAAAATGTTTAGCAGTATGTTAAGTAAATTTAATTTATTTCTATATTTCTAATGACTTGGCAAAGAAATAAGTCATATACAAAAAATGTTTCTTTCACATAATTTTCCAGCATTGCAGATTTTGTGTTTCAAGCATAGACTAGGAAGAGGGTCATTATTTTAGCTTTAATACTTCATCCATACTAGAGATATAAATTGAATACATATGGCGATCCTGCACACCACTATATGGTTGATAGTCCACATGAAATAAATGAATTTATCAGCGTATAAAATTGCATTTGGCGTCAGTACGGAAAATCTCAAGGAGTGTAGTCCATATTTAAAAGCTAAAATCCATCTGATAAACTGATTGAGGGGGAGACTGAATACATATCTCCATTCTGCTCCCAAAAGAGCTGATCAGCAAAATTTTAAGGTTTTAAAGGGGAGTTGCACACATGTTGCCCCTGTTAGTGAATTGGTGGTAGTAGCTCACATGCAGCATCTTGCAGCATCTAGGGGTGTGTGTGTGTGTATATATATATATGTACGTATATAGATAGATAGAGATAGACGTATAAAAGAACTGTACCGAGAACTGTGCTTTTTTGTACCTAACGTATTTCTAACTCAAATGGGGCAAAAACATGATATCCGAGGCATGAAAAGGTAGGAAACTATCAATTGAAAGGAAAAGAAGGCTTGTACTGACCACTCACCAAAAATGAAGGGAATGTGAAGACAACTAATTACATTTAGAGATGATAAAGAATTTGGTATGCACTTTCTTTTCTTTATTGTAAGTAAAGTAATTTTTTTTTACTAAAATGAAATAAGAAATGACTTTAGTTTCAAACTGCAACAACACTGTCTGGCAAAAACATGGCAAGATTACAATGTATATATCATTTTGAATTTTCCTGTTAAAAAGGAGTATATTCATTTTTGTTAAAGAATGCGCACATAGAAAACTCACCCGAAGAATGCAGAGCCAACATTTCTGCCTGATACAATTACAAAGTAATAGACTAATAAAAATTCCCGCAATTAATTTAAAATCAGTTAATTGTATTTGTTATTTCATCTGTATTTTTTGCTTGGATTTTTTTTTATTTTTAATTTTTCAAAAACAACAGAAATGTTTTCAACAATGATAAAATTCCCATGCTTGTCCATACTTTTCTACAAAACACTTCTGTTGAAGTAACATAGTATTGTTTTTAAATTAGCTTC
This sequence comes from Ctenosaura bakeri, assembly GCA_948474755.1. NCBI lineage: Eukaryota > Metazoa > Chordata > Lepidosauria > Squamata > Iguanidae > Ctenosaura > Ctenosaura bakeri. Next base: position 413,215 of record CAOLHI010000048.1, on the reverse strand, counting down.
TGCAACAGAATAATTTTGATAGCCTTTGTATTTATGTTACAGGATCTTTGCAGTTTTGGCTGAACCTTGATAACAAATGGAGTATTTCATGTTAATAAGTACAAAATATTTAGTAATACAAATAAGCTGCCATCTATGTGATATCAGAGGTTTGTAGATAGGAGTTCCAGGGAAATCCCAGAAATGGATGGGCCGTGTATTGTGATGGGTTGTGTGCTGCTTTTTGTCTGGGAAGAGTGGGATGGTAAGAGGATGAAGATCAGGAAGAGGTTGTGCTGCCACGAAGAAATGTGTCTATATGAGAAGAATCTGGAATAGTAAGCCTTTCTGCTAAAACATACATTAAGGGATCTTCATTGTATTCCTTTATAACAGTCTGATATGGTTGCAGGTACAATACCACCTTTTAAGTTATCAGAACAAAAATGGGACCATGCATTGGTAGGCCAAAATCTTGTTTTATCATATTCTCGTCAGCTGTGTCTAAGTGGAGCAGTGTGCAGTGTGTGATACATGGACTGATATAGTTATCACAAGTTTTACGATAGTACTATATAAAATGTAGATCTGGGACAGTTCTTAATGTTTTGGGGAGAGGAGGCTACCTGCTACTGTGAAAATACAATGAAAGTTATCGAACTTCTCCCCAGCAAATTGGACTTAAAACACGATTTTTCAAATAATAAGAAGATAAATTTTGTGTCTAGTTCATGGATCGTAGGTTATGAATCCCTGAGCTATAGGGACATAGAAAATATGATCTGGATATTACTGCAGCAGCCAGATTGACTGTAACACAGTACATTTATTTAATATCTGTACCTACAGATAGACAAATTAAAAACTGAAATAACAAGAGGTCCTTATTGAAGAGGATCCAATGCTGTGAACAAGAACTGCTATCATAAGTACTAAAGTTATTATAGATGCTCAAAGAATTGTTACAAAAAATAAAGCTAGAAGTACTTGGTTAACTTTTGAGAAATTCCTGAAGTTCCTAGCTTGAAATTTGAGAAATTAGTCCTTTTATGAACCTACCTCATCTCTGTATTTCAAAAGTCAAGCCAGTAGACAATTTCTATCTTTCGAGCAAATCAGAAACAATATTGATGTGATTGGAAAGTTTTTTGAGCATAAAGGAGTAAGTGAGAACAGTACATTAAGGCTGCAGTCTCATCTGCATACATACCTGAGAGGGAACCCCATCTAAATTCAGTATGATGTACTTCTGAAAAAATATGCATAAGGTCATAAGGTTGCTTGGATTCTGCCTACCTTCTAGAGTATCTGCTTCTGTATTGAGGTTATCATACTCTTAGATCTCTTTGGGAAGGCCTGCTCTGTGCAACTTGGCCTTCTGGAGTCAAATTGGTCAGGTATTTTGTGAATTTTTTTTCTTTGAGACACTTGTTTGGTCTTTGATTGTCTTTCAAAAGATAATGGCTTATCTATCAAAAGATAATAGCTAAAGAGTCAGAATGACATGGTGAATTATAATGGCTATGTTTCACTGAAAAGATTCAGTGGTATTTACAGCAGCTCCCCTTCCTGTGTGACCTCCGGATGCACGATGTGAAGCATCGTGTTCCATTATAGTCAATGGACACAGCAGGCAGGAATGTGCACAGTGCATCCATTGACTATAATGGGACATGATACTTTGCATTTTTTATTTTAAGCAGGCATTCCTAGAACAGAACCCATGTGTATACAGCAGGGTCACTGTATCAGATTTTGATGCCCTGCAATCTGTTGTAGGATTGTGGCCCATCTTCAGTTCTTAATCCCAACTAGCATTGGCCCATTGAATCACAGGGGATTTGGTGTGTCTTTACTCCACTGTTTTAGTGAGTATACTCTGCTTGTAATGAGCAGTTCCATTTAGCCTACGTTTTGGAGTGCGGAGGATAAAATGTATAACAGTAATCTTTTTCAATTGCAATCTATGTATCACTTTGTAAAAAAAAAAGGGGGGTACCGTCACCCTGGGTGATTTCTCTGCATTTGCAAACACTCCTTGTGGTTTCTAACAAATCATGGTACCATTTGTCTTTAATCCATTGCTGTTCCAAAGGAACTTCAGTCAGATCAAGCAGGCCTTTCCTTTGTAGTTATAAAGGATTATATGCATGAGAGACAGCTGCAGAGTGGGCTCCTCTAATGGCTTAATTTTGAAAACAGTGTTATATAAAGGTATTTCTTTAAAGCCTACTACTGTCGTTATTTTCTAATCCATAGACTGTTTTACACTGGGCAGTTTCTGTGGAAATTTTTCCCCACTGGAAACAAAGAAATTGGCCTAATGCAGATTGAACTACTACTGTTCTTATTTGTAAATCAGTTGGAGAAGAGGATATTACTAAACCATGGTTTTCGTGATGCAGATATAATGCTTAACCATGATTAATGAGAACCATCCTGAAGTTCCTTTTTTAAGAAATGGTTTCTGATGATTAACTGTGATTAAAGAAAATAAAACAATAGTTAAACATTTATATTTGAGCCAAAAGTACAAGTAGTGGTGGGAGTGGTTTTCAATTGAGAGCAGTGATTCTATTCCATATAACACCCTTTTCGCTTTAAATAGTTCTTTTTTGCAGGTCTAATGAAAAATGTTCAGGAATATATTTAACAAATGCGTTTTAACTAGTGTGAGCCAACACAATGGGACATCACCTAAAAGAAGGGCCACTTTTGCCACTTTTTGTCCAGGAGTTTCACAGGGTATGAAGAGGTTCTCTGGGGACATCCCTATTGCCAAGGCAACCAAGCTGATGGTCCCTGTTTTGCTATGCTGCAGAAGTTTCAGTGCTTCCCTTTACAAGAAAACAGAACTGAGAGTACTGACCTGGTTACCTCAACAGTATAGGGCTGCATTTCATCTCACTGCATGAAGAGGGCAAGGAATGAAATAGCGACAGGGCAGCAAGACTTAGCTCCCGTTATCAAAGCAATGTGAAATAAAATTCACTGTATCAGTTTATGATGTCACCACATTAGCAACATGATTCCTAAGCATACTGATTGAGAAGGTCTTAACAAAACAAAACAAAAAAAGGATTGACTGAAAACAGGCACCAAAGTAAAAGAGAGAAGTGGGATATTTTCAGAGGCATTTCTACCAGTCTTATAAAACTGAAAGCAAGCGGGGAGGTTGTGCTGAAAATATTTTGAGGTGAACAATCAAGGCATGGTTTGCCTTATGCTCTTTACAGCCTTCTGCTTGGGATAGGGTATACTAATATACCAGCTTATAAACCCAAAAACTGTATCTATTAGAAGTGTAGAATAAACTTTGCATTATTTCTGTTAAGAATGGTGAATAGTGATCCACGTAGCTTGGTATCCTATTTTTTTGTGTGTGTGTGAAAAGAGCTGGTAAAGTTATTTTGTAATACATTATAGAATACAGTTAGCCCTCCACATTTGCGGGTTTCACTTTTGTGGATTTGATTATTCATTGATTATTTGCTGTCACTTCTGCTGTCTCCCTGTGCCATTTTTAGTAGGGACTGCAAGCCTCATGAGACTGAGAAATTGCGAACGAGGCTTCTAAGTCCCTATTAAAAGTGGTGTGGGGCAGCAGTGGAGGTGGCAGGAAGCACCACCAGCCACCTACTTCTGCCTTGTGAAGGAACCCTGATGCCTCAGAGGAATCCATGGTGGGTTGAATATGGTGATCATACTTGTTTGTGTGTTAAATGTGGTTTGGGAGGGCCTAGAGTTACTCATGTTTTTTTCACTTTCATGAGGATCCTCTGTCCCTAACCCTAGCGAATGTGGAGGAATTACTGTAGTTAGGTTTACTTTTGAAATTATATTTATTTTGGGTTTTTCGTTTACTGTTTGTATTGCATGCTTCCTGATTAAAATGCATGTATTTGTGTAGTCCTGTCTCAGAGCTGCAGTTGAGAGATTGCTTGGTAAGGTGCTGCAGCAAACAATATTGTTCAGTTTGCAAGGATTAAAATATGCACCATTAGGCTTATTTTGACAAAACATATCTTCATTGTGCTGTCAATGCCAACCATTTTTTCTCTACGATGTGCATCCTAGTCCCATGTAGATCACTGAGGCAGTGTGGTGTAGTGGTTTGAGAGTTGGACTACGGCTTTGGAGATCAGGGTTCAAATCCCTGCTCTGCCGTGGGAACTCACTGGGTGTCCTTGTGCAGGTCACACTCTGTCAACCTCAGAGGAAAGCAAAGGTAAAACCCTTCTGAACAAATCTTGCCAAGAAAATCCTGTGATAGGTATGCCTTAGGGTTGCTTACATAAGGGGGAAATAACTAGAAGGCACTCAAGAATACAACCAATGCAAATCTACCTGCAAGTTGTTGTTGTTATATGCCTTTAAGTAATTTCCAACTTATGGCGACTTTAAGACAAACCTATCACAGAGTTTTCTGGGGCCGAGAGTGTGTGACATGCCCAAGGTCACCGAGTGATTTTCCATGGCTGAATAGGGAATTAAACCCTGGTCTCCAGAGTTATAGACCAACACTCAGACCGTTACACCACACTGGCTGTTTCAAGGAAACTAATTTTGTGTTAAAGGAGGGACTACAAAGTTTCTTTTTAACTTTCCCTATTATCCTCCCTGTTAGTTGCATCAAAGTCTTTTTCTGTTGACTATCCTCACCTTTTTCTATTGTTTCTACATGTGTAGAGCTGAATGTACTCATTGTTGTTCACCTGGGATGGACCAAATAATTCTCAAGAACATGCACAGAAGTGCAGCCCTTATATATATGAGATGAGATGTCTATATTAAAGAATGAAAAATCATTTTAATCTAGCTGTAACTTGCAAGTTAGATGAAGATGCTGTTGCAAAAAAATGTTTATATTCTGACTTTCTTACTTTTGTGAGCTGCAGTTAATAACGATAGGAGTATGGGACTTAAAACAATTATGTCTGAACAACATCTCTTGAGTTTTTGTCTTTCTACTTTACCACAGATAGCAAGGTGAAACAACAACATTATTTTAAAATGAGAACCTAACAGCAAATAGGAAATTCTTACATATAACGAGCCCTTGGCATCTATTAGGGTTTGGTTCCAAGACTCCTCATGGATACCTCAATTAATGAATGCTTATGTCCCATTACATAAAGTGGTGTAGTAACATGGTGTCCTTTATATAAAACAGCAAAACCAAAGAAATATTTTCAAGCCATGGTTGATGGAATCCATGGATACAGCATCCGTAGATATGGAGGGCTGACTGTGTATTTTTGAAAGGGAATTTTTTCCATGGTGTGCATTCAAGTGATCAGAACAAATTAGTTTGTATCCATGATCCAAAATGAGGAGTACATTTTTAGAAATGATATGGTTGCCTGTTTGGGTTCCAATATATTTTGGACTGCAGTGGCTAGTTTAACATAACTATCTGTTTAAATACGTAATAAAAAATTATGAAATGAAGATTTATAAGGAGATAGGATCCTGAATACAATGGATCCTCCATGTCTGCAGGGATTCTGTTCCAGCAAGCCCAGCATAAAAGAAAAAAATTGTATGCTCACATCACATAGTACTAAATAGTGGTGATGTGCATGTGGATGCTTCAGTGCAAATGTGCAGATGTCACCACCATTTTAGGTGTAGAACGCGATGCAGTCACGTGTGCTCCAATTCGCATGTCCAGAGACTGCAGGTGAGGAGGGCCCACTGTACATATATAATTTAAGTTTCTTCTACAAAGACAAATATATCTTTGGCAAATAAAATGGAGAATAATCTTATGAATTTGTGATTATTTTTGTTAAGTAAATATTCTGTTATGAAGAAATCTTAAATAAATTTAAAGGAAAAAATAAATTTCTAAGCCCCTTTATATTCTTGCTTAATTGTCTTGTGGAAGTTGCATTTTGGTGTTCTATATAAAGGGCCCTTGGAAATATTCTGCAATTTTAGAATAATTCAGGTTTGTTGTATAGAAATGTAATGTGTGTGTGTTGTGTGTGTGTGTGTATGTGTTTTTAGGCAGCATATTTGATTGTCACATCTCACTGTTTTAGGAGGCACAAGTACATATGCTAATCCAAAGCCTAGTGAGCCTAGTGATTCCAATATAATCAACTGTACTTTGATTGCATCTATTAATTACTATGGACCAGGATCAATAGCACAGACATGTGAAGCTGTTATAGAAACACAAGGGGTCAGTGCAGTTTCTAAGGTAATCTGTTGCTGGGCCTGTGTTTTGAATATCTGATCACTGTGGTTATTTGTATTAATTTAAGCACCTGAAATAGCGGTTTTAGAAAATGCTGTCTTTATATTTTTCATGCTGACTTATCTTGTTAGCTGACAGTGGGGTGTAAGATGTTCAGAAGTACAAAGAAAACACATTCGAAGGAGAAAGATTTTGCAGCCTCAAAGACGCCAAGTATATTTTTGATTAAATCTACTGATATATGCAATGCCAAAGGACCACATATACATATATAGATACATAAAATGATATATAAAATGTGTATCATATAATATACATATACAGATATATAAAATATATATAAAATGTATATCAGAAAATATCGGCATATAAATATGTAATAAAATTCACATATTTAAATTGTCATTTTTCCTTATTTTCTTTTTGAGGGTGGTATATGCTGACAAAATATAATATCAGACATAACAGATCAGTAATAAACATCAGAAAAATGCAGCGCAAAAAGAAGGATTTATCTGTCAAAGATTTTTATTTTTATTTCACACTTCAGACAAGGACTGTATAAAAGTTAAAGGTAAAGTAACTATAAAGCAGAAGCATTTAAATAGTGTAACAAGTTATATTAAAATAGTGAAGACAGAAGTTTAAAATCTCATCAGATACTAAGTGTTATTAAATGCCTGTCAACATGAATAATCTAATTTTGTGGCAGTGAAATGTAATTCTGTGGTTGCCAGGTGAGCCTACTTCAGGGGAGAATTCTAAAACACTGGGGTGCCACAACCAAAAAACCTTGACTTGTTTGACATGCCTCTCACCTCAGATGGGAGGAGCTCTGGAGGAGGGTGTCCAAAGATTCTCTTAGTGTACGGGCTGGGTGTTGCAATGCAAGATGTTCCCATTTTTAAAGGTGTGCAGGGCTCTAAAGGTGAGCTCCAGGATGTGGAACTGTGCTCCAAACCAGTTCTAGAGCTGGCGGAACTACATAAGCTCCAGTGAAATATGGCTTTCAGGATTAGTCTATTCATGGCTTGCCACTATGTTTTGAATTAGAGCCTCCAAGAAGTCTCCAAGGGTAAGGAGCCACCACAGTTCCCAAGAGAGAATATTTCCTAATAAATATTTCAGGTCTTCTAGGCATTTGAGAGTATTTTTTGCATCATATTTTATCTCTTAGTTCAAAATTTTCAGCCTTGTCACATATTCATCACATATGGTACAAGGACCCAATGTGATTGTGGCATTTCCAACATTTATTTCCAGTCTCTTTGTACATCTTTGCCAATTTCTCTGGTGTGAGATACCAGTGATAAATCATCTTGTAGTAATTTTCTTTTGAATCATAACAAAATGTATTTTTAATAGCCTTTGTCCATAACTTTTCCCATTGATCCTTGTGTATATTATATCCAAAAATCTTTACCCAATTAATCATGTATTTCTTTAATTGTTCTTCTTCCATCTCAAACTTAAACAAATATGTATACATCTTAGCAATCAAATGATCGTCATCTGAGCATAACAATAGTTCCAGGTCAGATTTAATCTCTTCAAATTGTTTAGCTTTCTCACCCTCTTTAAATCTTATATATTCCTGTCTATATGAGAGCCATAGGATGTCTAGACCTTCATCGTGCAATTTTTGTAATAACTTCATATCATAAGCTTGGTTATGTTTCTCTAAAAGATTATAATATATCAGCCATTTCGATCAGCTCTTATTTCTGTTCTGTAAAAAGCCTCTTATGGCAAAATCCACATTGGAGTTTTTGGACATAATCTCATTTTGTATTTATTCCAGATCTTCAATATGACATGTCTGATGTAAGCAACATCAACTTTAACGTTATCATACCATAAGTGTACATACCATCCAAATCTTAAGTCATGACCTTCTAAATTCAAAAGTTTATTATCTTTCAGCATAATCCATGTCATATACAAGGCAGCAACATAAATCTTCAAATTTGGCAAACCAAGGCATCTTCTTCTTTTTCGAGTCCTGCATTACTTTATATCTCACTCTGTGTTTTTAACCCCCCAACCAATAAATCTTGACAAGTCCTTTTGCCATTGTTTCAATGGTGTTTCTTTAGTCAAAATTGAAATCATTTGAAAAAGAAAAATCATTCTTGGAAGGATGTTCATCTTTATTGATATTCTTTGTAGTTCATTTATTTAGCTTACCAATGTTCTTGATAAGCAGATTACAAACATGTCATGTGTGCATTGTCTTTCTTAGTGTTTTATGTTTGCCACTACCCTGTTCGATAGTATTGGCTGCCAGTGGCAGAAGGGGTTATAGAAACATGTCATGTTGTGCTGTATAGGTATGGGCAAGTTCTGTTGGATTTAAGGAGGAGAAATGGAATGTGTGACTGACACTGTCAGTGAGAGCCACACTTTCTGGCTACATTCAAATAATCCTCCAGATCATAGTCTGAAGAACTGGGAATGAGCTATAGATTTGAGCATTTCTTCTTCTTCCCTTCCCTTCCCTTCCCTTCCCTTCCCTTCCCTTCCCTTCCCTTCCCTTCCCTTCCCTTCCCTGGATAACTTGATGCATTTCCTTCTGGTTTTATAAAATGATAGTTGGCCATAGCATTTCATCCAGCAAACAATTCTTTGAGTGAGGGCTCTAAGCAAAAATTGCAAACTTTGCCTTGGTTTAGAACAGTGCTGTCCAAAGCTGGTAGTCCATGGGCAAGTACCAGACTACAAGCTATTGGCTGCTGGTCCACAAGAAGCTTCCAGGAAAGGAAGATATAGTTGTAGGCAGTGGACAAAAATATGGTGCTGAAACCTTGTAGAGAAAAGTCTGTTGGTCCCCCTCGCCGATATGCTAAGAAGCACTAGCTCAGAGGATTGCCTTAGTGCAGCCCTATCGTAACGTATATTCACTCCTTAGGAAATTTCTTGCGTAACTCCAAATAATTTTTTTTTAAAGTCACCATAGTTTCCCTGACAAATTTTTGAGTTACATATTGTTATTTCAATATTTACATTACTGGTATTTTTTCATACTTGGCACTTTAATGTCCTAATATTATATCTCATTACCACTCAATCCAGTTTAAATTATTTTAGTATGTGTTTAGAACATATTGGAACTAGAATTTGTCTCTTTTCTGGAATGGATCTGGGACAATGCTAATTTTATTTCAGCTTGGTATTAGTACAGTAGCTGTGATTAAACCTTTCCTGCTAATTTAGTAGTTTTAACATAAGTCAGAGTTATATTTTGGACTCCTTAGGGAGTACACTGCGTATGTAGAAAGGAAACGGTTTCTCTGGTGTTTCTGAGCACATTTTAAGACTATGAAATGGAATATTGTTATGTTCAAGTGGCTAGTTTAGCTCAACATTATAAAAAATTAAGATCAGCTAGAGTATCGTGAATGATTTGCATTTAAAAACCCTGTACTCCCAGTTTTCTTGCATAATTCATTAAAGCACCATTTAAAAAACCGGCTCACCTCTGCATTTGTGCCACATTCTGACAGCTTAATCACAAAACAAATTCAAAAACAAATAGACACTGTCTTTTATATAGAGTCTCTAAATCCCTAGTAATTGGTACCAGACTTTGGTGGAAGACAAGACTGCAGCTCTTAATATAACAGTTGTTTTTCACAGCTACCTCCCACAGAAAAAAAAGATAAATGGCATTGCCTTACATAAGCCAATGTATGTGACCATGTGGCTTGCAACGTATTCCTTAATTCAGTAAAAATAGTCACTTGAAAATGAAATTATTTCATTTTTTCAAACTCATCCTTCTTGGAATGTTCATAAAACTGTTTTTAATTTCTCAGGCCTAAAATTCATATTATAGAGATATAAATAGAATAATAAAGCTTTATTACTGCTACATATAGGACAATAAACGTTTGAGATATTTGTGCCTCTCGGAACATATATAAACTATATATAACTGTACAAAAACAGCCTAGGAGGAATAATATGTCATTACTGGTATACTCCTGTATGTGAGTACTTACTCAGAGGACTCAAGTCTTCCTCCCAGACTTATTCCTAGATGTATAGCTTTGTATGTTAAAATTTGTTGGTACTTCTTTGAACTCTAGATCAATGATTGCCAGTGTAGTACCAGGTAATTATTGTGAAATGATTTTAAAATAAACAAAAAATTAGGAAATGGCAAATCTAAAGAAATCTACCATAATCAAATGTTAACAGTTTTAAAATGTTTAATTGTTGTTGTGTGCCTTTAAGTTATTTTCGACTTGCAGTGACCCTAAAGCAAATCGATCACAGGGCTTTCTGGGGCTGAGAGTGTGTGACATACCCAAGGTCACCCAGTGGGTTTCCATGACCAACAAGTGAGGAATTGAAGTCTGGTCTCCTGGCTTGTAGCCCAACGTTCAAGCCATTGCATTACACTGGCTCTCAAATGTTTAATTATATATAGATAATTACATACATACATACATACATTTATTTATTTATTTATAGCATGCAATATCCCAAAGGTTTTCAGAGGAAGAGAGAGAGAGGAAATGTCAATTTTTGTGCTTTGTTCTTCTCTGTCTTTGGCATCAAAATCCAGCTAGACATTCCTACTAGCGGATTTGATTCTTTTCCTGAGCAAGAGAACTCCAAGCACACTGACATCTAAGTAAAAGCCTCAAAAGCACTTGAGCTGGTTTACAATAAGCTATTACAACAACTTTGAAAAATGTCAAGATACAATGAAAAGAGAATTACACAGCATTCTTTAGCAAGAACAATTAGATTTGTGCATGATTTTAAATTTCTGGACTCATCTACTTGTATTGGATGCAGCACACTGATCCATTTCTTTCTTTTCAGTAATCTACTAAGTGTTGAGTGTGGATGCTAAACTTTTATCAATTACTAGTGTATTTACCCGGCATTGCCTGGGATTTTATTTTCTCATAGTTAACACTTGTTAGAAATACCTTAGGAATTACCTTACCTTACTTCAGGATCTAGATGCGGTTGAAATACACAGATTTGATATCCTGTGTGTCTTAATTCCCCATCTGTGTTGCCCGGGATTTTATTTTCTTCTTAAGAACTCACCAAACTGTCTTCCCCAGTACCTGTAACTTTTCTGCATATTCCCCAATCCAATCTGTATTCACAGTTGTTAACATACAGAGGTTGGATTCCTGAGGGAATACACTGCCCTCCTTCTTGCTGGTAGGGCTCCTCTCCATAGGAACTGGTCAAGCCCAAGGCTGAGAATTCTAAAGGCGAGAATTCTAAATGCCCTTCGCTAAACTACCAACCCCAGGATTCCACAGAATCTTCACAGGCAGCCAATCATATGAGGTCTTCTCGTCTCACACAGCCAATTGTATGAGGTCTTCACCTGCCTGACACTGGCAAATAGACAAATTCACAAACAGACATATTTTATATCATAGATATTATGCTACAATTTTACAAAATATGCTTATTTCAGTTATACAGAGATTTCCATTAGCTTAAGGTGTTCATGCATTTTCTTACAAAAGGCTTAAACAGATTTCTGTTCCACCATAAAGAACATTTAAAATAATTTATTCTCTTTATTCTTAGGAAAATGTTAGCATTAATTTGTTGGCTACTTACATGTTACATTTAAAATCAGGCCTGCAAAGCCAGTGGTATACCCACATGGGTTTCCTATTAATGTCAAGCATTGCAGCCAGTTTATAAGCCACACGTGGCTTGGTGGGTGACAAATTTTGCAGGTGTGAATGTAAAAATGTATATGACATTTTGGGACTGGTTCCACAGCTGCTTTGCCCATCTAGTCCACTTCATTATCTGAAGCTAAACTGGGAACCAACAACTTCGAAACCTGTTGTGATGTGTTGTTTTCAGTGATATAAGCCTATTTCAAATGTTATGAAGTCTAGTAGCCTAAACATGTGAGGAATGGGGTGTGTGCTAGCCCCACCATATACATTTACACATTTATGTTGCTCCTTTCATGTGGAAGATAAAAGTTCAAAGAGGAGAATCTCTATATATTTGAGGAAGTTCTCCTCTTTAGACAGTTGCCTTCCAGCTGAAAAGATTAATATGCAATGGGGAATATACCTAGCACAAAATGTCCTTCCACATTTTTTAGGCTCTCCGGCTTCATAACACCTAAGTAGGGTAAAATGAGTTGAAGCTGTTGTGTTTTTTAAATTTGTGGTAACTTATTAGTGCATAAAAGCAAGTGATGAATATTCTTATGTGAACCAGCCATGTTCTACAAAACTCAATTGTATTATATTTGTCTGCAACACATAAAACATTACCTGACATCCAAAATGTTGTTTTGTATGCAGAAAAGATTGTGCCAAGTAGAATGCACATACCATATAGGTTGCAAAGCTGTAAAGCCGTGCTAAGAACTTGTGTTAATATTCAAGACCACTGTTTAGTACTTAAATACTCAAGGCGCAGAATGCGGTATTGAGTGCTAAGTATATATATTCAGATATATGAATGCCAGTAAATAGAGAAGCACTGCAATTAGCCACATTGAGTAACAATTTCTTCTGGGTCAATAGGCTGTCAAATCAACATACACCCCCAGTTTTCTTTGGGATTGTGAGAGATCCAGATTTAAATGAACACATCTGCTGTGCTTACAGCTAGTTTGGTCTTGTGTTCTAGGGTTTTCTGAGTCTGTAAGGACACATCTACACAATAGAATTGACACTGAAACAAGCAGGTAGACTTGTACTTGACCCACAGATTGACAAGTCTGAATTTGAATTTTCCTTAGGGGTTTTTGTTTTTCAGACGTCAAATTTCTGTATAAACCTTTTTTGCATCTTGGTGAATTTGTTTGTTTTAGCTCAAAGCAGAGAAAGCTCTGTTTTTACCTTCCTGAGCCTTTCATAGAGAGAAAAATATATACTGCATAGGAAAAAAATGCATTTTACACATTTGAAGAAGACAAATTGTTTCCAAAACAAATATTTACATATGGACAGTTGTATGTAGAGTTGTAGTAAAAGCTGGTTTGGTAGGTTCAGAATTAATTTTAGAAAAGGAGATAGTCAAAAATGCATTATTTGTTAGTCTACCATATTCTGATGCATTTTGCTGTTAGGTGGTTGGGAACAGCATATTCACCAAAGGAACTAGGTATGTATCATAAAGAACTCTTGGATATCTGGAATCTGCAGCCATAGCTGTCAGATCTTTAAGACAGGTTAACTCTAATGACTTTTCATCAGTTCAAATATTTGCGTAGTCAGAGCATTACAGACTTGAAGGCACTGTGAAATATTACAACCCTCTAAATTTAGGAAGGCCAGGGCAGGGGGACTGCTGTAAAATCTGTACAAATTGAAACATTAATAGAACTATTTGTTTTGTTTTTGTGCTTTTTTTTTAAACACATAGGATAGTTTTCTATATGCCAGAATTAGGAAAGACACGGGCTACAGGTAGCATGTGACTCCTGGACTTTATTGTTGCAGCACCTGAACTCCCTGTCAATCCCCAAAACCCCCAACACTCCACAGTTTCTGATCTTTTTAAACTGCTGCAATTTCCAGCTCAGGGGGCTGCACAGAAAGTGTGCAAAAAACCACCCTCAAGCCCCCTGGAAACCCCAACCCCCAATGCCTCTCTTTTTGTCAGAATGGCACAAAGAAGTGATGCAGCATCACATTTTGAAAGAGATTCAGAAGAAAAATTGAGCTGTTTTGGTATGCTGGGATGTGTAGCTCCCAGAGGGTCTTGGGGAGGAAATTGTCCCTGTCCCCAAACAGTTGATGGTGGTGATCTTAAGTTCAATTTAAGCAAGACCCTGAAAGAAGGAGGGTAGGCAGGCAACCTGTTGAACCCATACACCAGCTGTTGAAAACTGGATGTCTTGCTTTAAAATTATTGAAAAGAAGAAATTGTCTAGAGGGAACCCTATTTTGTAGAGGTTGTCAGAGTCTGTTAATCAAAGTGTGATCCCTTCCATTTTTTGCCTCCAGAGAGACTGCCAAGGGCCTTGTTTTAAAATCCAGCTTTTTAATCCCTCAACCATCGATTCTGCAGCGTATACTTCAAATACACAGCAGTGGAATCAGAGGAAGATAGTAGAGGCCTGAAGAATGTATTATTTCACTTCAGATTGAAGGTGCTGTGAACAAAACAAAACAGTTTTGGGAGACAGGAAAGCAGGAGATTGGGGCAGAACTTTTCTTTCTTATGTGTTAGATTTTACTTGCAAAGAGGTGCTTTTGTTTTCACTTTTTAAAATGCAGATACATGTTTAAAAATGGCTTTTCCTACTTGCTGTCAGAAGTTTTATCACCTGCTCTGCCACTTAGACTTTGCCATCTCATCCATCTATATCTATACACTGGGGTCTGTTCTGCACTCCATCCAGTGTGGCATTCTGGGATTTGCAGTTTAGGGAGAGGCATTTAGAATTCTCTGTCTGAGAGTTCTACTTCTTCACCAAATTACAGACCCCCAGGAATTACATAGCGTGTAATTTCTGCACCCATAGTAATTAAAATAGTATCAAATTGCTATAATTGGGTAGTATGAAAGAGACATTGGACTTTTTCTATTAGAGACTCCAGTAGCCAGAGCTGGAATGGGGGCTACCCAGACAGTAGGTCAAACAAGGATACAGTTGTTGTTGTTGTTGTTGTTGTTGTTGTTGTCGTGGGTTGCTGCAGCTGTATGCCTTCAAGTCATTTCTGACTTACGTCAACCCTAAGACAACCCTATTGTGAGGTTTTCTGGGGCTGAATGTATATGATGCTCTCAAGGTCACTCATTGGGTTTCCATGGCTGAGCAGGAAATTAAATTGTCTCCAGGATCGTATTATAACACTCAAGCCACAGGGGAATAAATATGCAGAATAGGATGGTGTGCTCATAGGATTGTGCTGTATCTTATCTATATATGTCTTATGTGTATGAAAAAATCTGGGTTGAGAGCTTGGTAAAGTTTCTTTTTTGGATGACAACTCATAAAATCTCCCAAGTAGCATGGCCGTTCTGGGAGCTGCAGTTCAAAAACTGGATTCATGTCTACCTTTATTACTCTACTCACTCTGTGTGTGCATATATACTTAGTTACTTGCTAACCTGACTTTGAAAGAACACTTAACTGCTGTTGCATAGCAACTGCAACTCAGATACCTCAATCCCTAGACTGGGTGATTGACCCAGGCATGTCCAGGACACAGCCACCTGTTCCTAGCAGAGAATTGACAATTAATTGAAGGCATTAATTGACTGATTTGTGGATCTGATTACAAATAAAAAAATAGGGTGTTCTCATTTGCAAAATTTGGGAATGTCTAGTAGGGATATCTGCCCCATGGCATAATGCCAAATCTTTACAAATCTTTCCTACTCCACATAGGGCCTTTCTGCACTATGTTGTCATAGTGCTATTGTTCCACTTTCAACATCTTGTGGAATTCTGGGGTTTGTAGTTTATTGAGGCCAAAATTGCTCTCTGACTGAAAATTCTAAATGCCCATCCCTAAACTGCAAACCCCAGGATTCCACAGGATGTTGAAAGTGGTCTGACAGCACTATTAACAGTATAGTGTGGAAAGGCCTCTTGTTGGTCTTGTATAATTTATAGCATTTATTTTAAAAAGGGTAGGTTATCTGTATTTGATTATTTTATTAGAAACCGATGAAACAGAACACATTTCAGCTGAGGACTTCTGAAACCTTTAGCTACCATGTCTGTATATTGTTCTGACATGCCGTTTAACAAGGCCAATAATATGAATAGCTAGAGGTATGAATAGCTATGAATAGTCGGCAGTCTTATTTTGGTATGCGTGGCAACAGAGAGATGTATTATAATGTCTGCCTGTTTTGGATTCATGGTACTGTATTCTTTGAAGCCTATACCAGCAGGATTAGTACCCCACTGTACAAATAGGAAGAGGAATTACTAGTGGGACATCTAGTGGTCAAGCTCAGAGCTTTGCAGTCACCACTGCTCAATTTGTTAGTTTCTGTACAATTCTTATAGAAGTCTCAGAGCTCACTGTTTTGAGCTGTGGCAAAATTGTTCCATCAGATGTTGTGGGCTGTAGGTTATGGGAGTCATAGCTTTGCACTGAAGCATATTCTTAGCATGCCGAAAGCCTCATACTTAGTCCTTGGCAGCTCCAGTTAAACAAAAGGATCATGAACATCAGGGCTTGGAAAGAACTTTCCTTGAGGCTTTGGAAAGCTGCTATAAGCTAGGATAGACAGTAATGGGTTAGATGGGCCAGTGGGAGAGTCATTGCATATTGGAGGGAGAATATGTTTTGAATTTGCAATACCAAAGTTTCAGCCCCTGACAATTGAAAAATAATAGCAAATGGCAGAATGAGCTAAATGGGCCAGTGAAGAGCTGTTATTGTTTGCTAGTCATAATAAATGGTTCTTGGCTAGGTGAGCTACCTGGGGTTATAGGGTAGCTACATATGTTGATTCATTCTGGTTTTTTACTGTGGTACTCAAAAACATTTGTTTCTGAAGTATCCTCAATAATCTACTTTGAGAGTCATAGCTCAGTGATAGAGCACATGATTTTGCATTCAAAAAGTCTGTGGTTTAACTAGAGCATCTCCAAGTAAAACTGTGGGGAAAAGAAAAAAACTCTGATTCAGCTTCTGGAAAGCCTGTAGAAAATACTAAAGTATGTTTCCATAAATTGGTTCATAACCAATAAATCTTACCCAAGTCCATGTATTTTAGGTAATTTACAGGACAGTGGGAATACGCCCAGTACCGTAAGTTCTCTGAATATTAGATACTATCCGGATGTTTCTTCTCTTCTGAAATTTTTCCCAGGAAAAAGTTGAGTTAAGAATAAGGGAGAGCCCAAATTCAGATATTGATATTTTTCCACTGTTATTAAGGTGATTGGGGAAGGGAGTAAAGAAGCTACAACATTGCTCCTGATTTCATCCAGGAAGAAGCCTGTGAGCAGTGAATTGTCTGAACAGGACTCTATTCTTTGGCCAGAAGCGCTTGAAACAACAGAATTATAAATATAAATGGGAAGGGAGCTACATTCTACTGTAGCTATCTGACAAGAAATACTATGAACAAATGTATGCCTTTTATTAGTAAAGCCTGAGTCCTATATACAGATGTTCTGAGTGCCAAAACAGTTGGAACACCCCCACCCAAAATCCTGCTTTAGAAAAAAGCCCATCTATCTCCTTGCCATCCAAGAATCCCAAAGCAGATCAAGCGCTGGGCCTGAACCCTGCCCTGTTAATGTTACAACCTTAGATAGCAGCATACCACAGGCAGCAACTGCTCATGTATTGGGACTGAAAGTGGGGTTGAGTGGAGGGAAACTGTGGAGAGGTTGGATTGCTGGACTAGGACTCCTGGAGACCAGGATTTGAATCCCTGTTTGGCCATGGAAATCCACTGGGGTGACTTTGGGCAAGTGTCAGGCCATTTCCATACTAGACTGTTACAGTGCTATGATTCCACTGGCCCCTCCGTAGATTGCAAACCTCAAGATTCCATAGGATGTTGAAAGTGGAATCATTAGCACTATAGCAGTCTAGTGCGGAAATGACCTTATTCTCTCAGCTTCAGAGAGAAGTAATGGCAAACCCTCTGTGAACAAATACCAGGACAATCCTACTGTAGGTTCTCCATAGAATCTGGAGGCACAATGACTTTAAGGCACAAGAAGGTATGGGTTTAGCTAGTAAGCCTGTGATATGATTTAGTTTTGACCATTATTTTTAAATGAGAATTGTCATTTGATTTATATCATTTCAAAGCAATAAAAAATCTTAAACATTAAAATCCCATCATTATTCTTTAAATAAAATAGATTTTTATTATCTTCAACTATATTTTTTATATTGCTTTTAATGTTACTGATAGTTTAATTCCATTTTAATATCTTTTGTGTGTTTTAACTGAATTATATTTGTTTTCATTTGTAAGTTACCCTGAGTCCCTGGTTCTGGGGAAAAGGTGAGCTGTACATAAAATTACTGTTGTTTTAATAAAATGTTTTTATCCACCCTGGAATGAAGCACACATCCAAATGAAGACTGAATTGAAAGAAGTGCTGTGTGAATAATTAGCATTTTCACAATCTTGACTCCATGCTTCTTAGTCAAAGATATGATAAGGAGGTAGAAGGCGTGTTCCATGTATTTTGTTTTGTTTTATCTCACTGTTTGTTTAAATTATATCCTGCCTTTATCTCAAGATGGCTCACAACAGAGATTTAAAAAAAATACAGCAAAAAAGGCCAGCCATTCTAATAAGAGTTTACATAATTAAATAAATAATTCTATTAAAAACAGAATTAATTTAAAACTGTTTCTAAGCATTCAGAACATATAGACCCTTTTTGCACCTTAACTTTTTGTGGTGCTGGGCTCACACAAACAGCCTCCAGAGAGAGGCTCTCGCTTCCCTGCTTCTTCGGCTCTGCACGAGCTTCCTGCTTGCGCGAGAGCCCTGCCTGTTCCTCTCGCAGTGCAGCCTGGAACCTTCCCTGGCTGCACCAGACAGGAAGTGCAGCTGGCCCGGCTCCTGAGGCTCCACACACAAGGTAAGTGTGTGTGGGGCCCCAGAGTGATGTGCAACTGCACAGCATTTTCAGCTTCAAGCCAAAAATGAAAAAACACATGAGT
The DNA here is from genome assembly GCA_948474755.1 of Ctenosaura bakeri. Classification (NCBI taxonomy): domain Eukaryota; kingdom Metazoa; phylum Chordata; class Lepidosauria; order Squamata; family Iguanidae; genus Ctenosaura; species Ctenosaura bakeri. The sequence continues at coordinate 394,408 of CAOLHI010000048.1, read as the reverse complement.
AGTTCCTGATGGGCCCTGGAGCGTTGCGCAAATGTGAGTGCATCATGTGGACCACTCCTCACATGTGCGCGACACTAAAGGGACCCTTTCGCATCAAAAATGCCATGCAAAAAGGGCCCTAGTTATTGCAATAATAGGACAGCATATACCCTTTTAAAAATCCTTCTCCAGCAACCAGTAAATAACCTGCCTGAAAGGCTGAAGTTTATAAATACTCTTTAAAGGCAGCCCATGTAGTATTTGTTAAAGTAATCCAACTGGAATGTAATCAAGGTGTGTGTCTCTGTATCTGGAGCTGACATCTCCAGGAATGGGCACAGTTTGTGCACTCTTTTAATTGTGCAAATGCATTCCTGGCCACCATTGAAGATGTGGGCATCCAAGCTCAGGGCTGAACCCAAGAGTATGCCCAGGCTTTGAACCTGAGATTTCAGGGGGAGTGCAGCCCCATCCAACACTAGCTGCAACTCTATACTCATGAACAGACATTCTTATGTTGGATATGATGAGGAAGCATGGAGAAAGGGAGTGGAGAAGATGGGGATAAAATGGGATAGAAATTCTTGTTCATAGTCCTGTCTTCCTTGTATAGGAAAGGGTTTTTTTTTAAAAAAAAAAAAAAAGAAAGTGAGGGGCAGCCACACTCACACACACTAGCCACATTAGTATCGAGAGGGAGAGATTTGATTGACTTGACTCTGTTCAAATTTCTTTAGAAAAAAAGTAATATAATTAGTAACAAATTATATAATTTGGAATGTATCTATCACATTTGGAACCCATGTGTGAAAACTGAGCTCTGTCTTACACAGTGAGGAGTTTAGCTTGGCTACTGAATCCCACTTGAAGGCTTATCGCCTCAATCTAAGCTCATTTCCAGTACACAGGAAATGACTGAAAATCCTATTTTGTTCCGATGGAAAGGATATAACCGTTAGAACATTAAGTATAGTATATATGTAAAAAAGCATGTGTTTGATTTTGTGAAATGGAGGTAAAGACGAGGGACTAAATCCACTCTGAAAAACAAGTAATGCGAACCTATTAGATGCCAAAAATTAAGGGAAATATGTAATGATATGAGAGCCATATCATTGAGCATGGACCACAACTCTGGAGACCAGGATTTATTTCCCCACACAGCCAGATGGGGGGTCAAAGGTCTTGTAATGTGAACAATCATTTCAAAATTTGCAAAAGCTCTTGTGATCTTGCCCAATGAGGAGAAAATGTTTGAAATAATAATAATAATTACTCTTATTCTTCTTCTTCTTATTATTATTAATTTGTTATTGGATAGAGGAGTGAAATAGATGAAGACTTCATTTCCTGGTGTGTGCAACATTCTGCACACAGAGCTGCAAACCCTAATCCACCCATCAGAAAATGAGAGACAGCACCAGTCAGGATGGGGAGCAGAGGCAAGTTTGGTTTGGTTGATCACTGGTTATCTTCAATCAGCAAATTAGTCAGAGCAGAGCATTCATTTTAAAGGAAAACATTCCACAAGAAACAAAGGAAAGTACAATTAGCCCTCCACACTTGCTAGGTTTAAGGGGTACAAGACCCCTGCAAAACTGGAAAAACTGCAAACATCAAAATGTGTGTATGTCTGTGGAAAGGGGACCAAGGCATGGTGGGGGTAAATGGGCATGGAGGATCTAAACCAGGTCAGGGGAAGAAGAGGGAAAGGAGGTTGGCATGGTGGCCCTGTACTTCCTCTCTTGTGCCCATCTCTTTCCTTGGGTGCGGGGGAGCATCAGGAGAGGGTTTGTGGTGCTGAGAAATTGGGATGCAAGCCATTCGTAGCTTGTCAGGCAGTGACTGATGGAGGAGGAGGGGGAGGGGGAGACCAGAGTCAGTTTTTTTTTTAATGGGCTACATGACTTGATTAGAGAGAATGTTCCCCTGGAAAAGAAGCACTTGGGGTGGAGGGGAAGGACTGGAGAAATTTGCAAATAATCAGATCCATAAAAGTTAAACCCACAAATGTGGAGGGCTGCAAAGCATGTTGCATGATAAAGCAAGTTAGATTATAAAAAGGATAGAAAGTAATTTCTAATTTCCTTGGGTGTTAAGATGTTTTTAAATAAAACATAAAGATCTGAAGGAAAGGAAAGGAAAGGAAAGGAAAGGAAAGGAAAGGATAGAATAGAGATCCTAAATTGGAGTATGTTGGCTGATTGCGCATACATCTTTCAGTTTGGTGGTTCTTGTGTAGGGCTTGGGTGGTCCTAAAGCCACATGCTTCTCTCCCCAAGACTTTGATTCCTCCAGACTCTTATCAAAAAATCCTCCTGGAATGGCACTTCAGCTTTTAATAAGTTGCAGTGGTCCTACACTAACATCCCAAAATACCCATTCTTCCAAAACTAGAAATGGGCTTCCAGTTTTGTTTTGCAGAGAGTTTTTGGCAATCCATGCTGTCTTCATGCAGAAAATTATCCCCTAGGCCCACCACAGTTACTCACCCCTGCATGTGGATGTGGACACACAGCCCTTACAGCAACAGAGAAATATTAAAGGCAGGTGCAAACAGCAGTCAAGGACTCATGTATATAGGAGTGAGCCCCAATGAATCACTGTAGAAATCACTGTGCCATATCTTTCAGTTTTTCCCTCTTTATATTCATTTTGAAGAAGGGTTCTGATCAACTGAAACTTGCAAAGCAAATTTGTTGTAGGTCCATTTGTTGTAGTGAAATCAGGTAAGCTGTACAGATGTGGTTCTCAGTGACTAAGGTCACTAAGGATGGGAAACGGTTAACCACACATCCTCATTCCAATCCTCCCCTCCCCATGATATTCTTTGGTGTACCTGCTTACTTGTCCTCTTATGAATGAATAGTTTCCATTCAATTCTGTATAGGAAACTAAGAACTGTTGCACCTGTAATTGAATTTATATACTCTTTAGCCCCATAGAGGAGGCAGTTAAAAAGTAAATCTTCATGATGGAAATTTCAGTGCTAACTATAAAATAATTATTCATAATTATTCTTAATAATTATTCAGTTAAACAGAGATGACTATGCTTTTAGCAATGCGCAGTTATTCTGTGTTTGTGTGGAAGCACAAGTAAAACAACAATTGTCAGCTTCAGAAAAATGTTAACTCTAGAGGGGTAAATGCTAATGTGGGTTAAAGCTTTGGCCAAATAAAATCAATTTAGTTCACTCTGGATCTGATCCTCTCACTCGGTCCCCAAAATAAGAAATGAGGATGAAATTTGGCATTTTAAAACAGCGTTTAACTTTCTGTCTGCAAAATAGTAGCGTTTTGTCCTAAAATATATAGCAGTGCATTAAAGTGAGTGTACATGTGTGAGTGTGCGTGTGTGTGCATGTGTGTGTGTGTGTGTAAGTTTGAAGGAAAATTATTTCAAAAGTTCATTATGTTTGATGCAGCTAAGAGGGGTCAATTTAGAAGTGACAGCACCATTTCCATATGATCATAAATGGAATTGCCCAGATGCTTAGAAAAAGATTGTTAGAGTAGAAAAAGGAGAAAGGATGGTTATATGTTATTCAACTTCTCTCAACCCCTTTCTCTTAATCATGTTAGTTTCACATTGAAGTCCAAAAATTGGAATGGTTCTGGCTGTGATCCTGTCACAACAATGATGAACATTCGCGCTGTTCCTATGTATTTACACTACTCTAGTTGCAGACGTCTAGTTTCGCTCTGTTTCATCTTTCCTCAGCAAAGAAGGGCTAAAAGTAAAGTTTTCTTGTTCCTTTCCATCAAGTCAGCTTTGATCCATGGCAAACCTGTGAATGAAAGACATCTAAGGCCATTTCCGCACTGGCCGGCCCCTCCCAAAACTGCAAACCCCAGGATTCCATAGGATGTTAAAAGTGGAATCATAGCACTATAACACTCTAGTGCGGAAATGGTCTTAGAGACCAGATCGTCAACCACTCTGCTCTGGTCTTGTAAATTGATGACAGTGACTTTGAATCAATATGCCTGTCCTGCAGTTTTTCGCTTTTCCTTTCTTTGCCTTTCACTTTACCAAGCATTATCACCTTTTCCAATGAGTCATGTTGTCAAGAGGCTCATTTTAGTCATTTTCGCTTCTCGTTAGAGTGCCTGATTTATTCATGGACCCCATTCATTTGTCTTTTTACAGTGCGTGGTATGCATAGAATGATCTTCCTAGCACAACTTATCAAATGGGTTGATTTTCTCTCTATGAAAGCTTTTTTATTGTTCAGTTTTCACATCCATATATAGAAATTGGAAATAATGTGGAATGGATTATTCTGATTTAGAATAGTCAGTAGTAATAGAGTAGATGCTAGTAGAGTAGTAGTTAGTAATATGTCTTGTGAGTCATACTTTATTGTCACGGTGAAGGTTGTAGGCAACAGTGATCATGAATGTCTCCAATAATAACATGATCCTTGCATCTAAGGTGGTCAGATACCAAAAAGATCAGAGGTCTTGCACCTTTAATACTTGCGCTGAATGGGAAATTTCATAAGTTATACCTGTTAAATTTTCTTTCTCTGTATTGCTATTAAAGGTGCAGGGAGTTGTCTTCTTCTGCATATGGTTTACTAGTTTCTTAGCATATGGAATTGCGTTGTCCATTATAGCATAAAAGAGTATTGCTGCATCATGAAAGATCTGTTACGGATTAATTGTCATAGATGGAACTATAATACTGCCCAGCATGGATTAAAGCATAATGAGTTTTTGTGTAAACTTTAGCATATTGGTCTGAGAAACATTCAAGATGGTTCTCACAGGCATGTGTGGATCACTTGAATTTTCTGTACATGATTACTGACAACTGAATAAGTGAGCACACTTCACTGAAAAGCATGGAGTTTGTTGTTATGAGAAGGAATAGGAAACTTTAATGTGGGGTAAGATTTAAGAAACTCCATTCTAAGATGTAGTTCATCTCACTGCATATGTGAATCATGAGAAATAAAATAATTTACATACGTGACTGAATAATTCCTCTCCATCCATCAAAGGGTTTAATCATGTTTAACATCTCTAAAAATAGTATCTTAAAATCCCTATTTGGGGCTGTAGTTTGTTTGTTTTTAAAGAAAGTTGAGTCCTGTCTATAATGAAGGCTTCATACTAATCCAATTATTATGCTCTTTATTACTTTGATCCCATTTTTTGTCCTCTAGCTTTGGTGTGGGTTGGTGCTAATAAAAGCAGCTCTTTACTGTATTGGCAGTGCCAGGTGCTGTACTTCAGTAATATTAAGATTAATATTCTATTTCTGGCTTTCCTCAACCCTTACTCTGTCATCTTTTCCGTGTGGGCTCTCTGATCTGCCCACAAAGATTCAAGTGCTGTCATTTTGTGAGTGCTATTCTGCAAAATTTGTACTGTTGAGTATGCAAAAATGAATGAATCAAAGAATGAAAGTTATTTTTAACAGATATGTTGTATGAAAGTACACATTGTTTGTAAGTATGTGTCCAAATAGACCAGAGGTACTTGAGCTGTCTCTGGATCACAGTTCCATAAACTGTAGAATGTTTTAAATGCAGAATTTAATTTTGTATTAACAATTTCCATTGTTTAAAACAGATTTCCTTTTTAAAAAGCAAGTTTCTAAGTCCTTATGGTTGCAACAATGTTAACTGAAATTTCAGGTGAATAGAGGAAACTAAAATTCAGAATTAGGAAGTATACCGTCAATGCTATATTTAATTTTCTGACAATTCTTGTGCAGATTTGGCTTGGTTTGGCACAGAATTTTTAATTGGTTAACAGTGTGCAGAATCAGGTGTACATTTTTCTACAAAGCGCAGAAAAGATGAGTTATATGTTTTACCTCATTTCTGATTTGCTGATATATTCTTTGTCTATTTCCTTAAGACATTCAGGAGGGTTGTTAAGTTTTTCCTGTCTTAAAAAAAAAGCATTTGGCTAACAGTTGGAGTCAGTGCAATTAACTCTTGTGTTTGCTGCTGCCAGTGGAAAGCATGAATCAGGCTAAGACGGATATGGTGTCCTCACATAGAAGAATTGGCTTTGAATGCAAGAGACTCTTGGTCTTTCATTATGTTTATTTCACTGCAGCTAGGCTGTAGGTGGGAGATCTGGCACACACCTTAATTATGAGGACCTCATAGTGCTAGCATATTCGGGGAAAAGGAAGGCTGGCTAAATATCATGGATCATGTACAAACATCCATGCACAATTGTTGCGCACATCTGTTTGCTATTTTTAGTTATTTCATGTGCACATAAAGATTGTTGTGCTTTCAGAATGCAGGAAAAGCAAAAATAAGTGTAGGCATCAGCTAGTGTTGATGAATGTACTAATCAGCTCAGAATTACAGCCAAACTATGTGCAGTTCTAAAGGTGAGGCCTGTATTATGTATAAGATTGAAAGAGATATCAACAAATTTCTAAGCTGGGCTTAGAAATAAACTTTGGGGGTTCATAAAAGCACATTTAGATTGACAAATGAATATTACATATCTGAAATTCTTTTCTGACTCAGATCAAAATTCAGTGTAGAGAAAAATTTCCTTCTCTTCTCTCCTCATCCCTAATTTCTGTGCTGCATTCTGCTGGTTTCAAACACCATCTCTCATTAGCCCTAGATCCATATTTTCTTCTTTCCTTTTCTTTTAAGCAAAGAAAGTAACTGTAAAGTCAAAACATCCTGAGAAGAGATTTTTTTTTCCCTCCCCAGCCCTGGCATGCTGGGTAACAGCGGTCCTGGTGCAGATGACAATGGGAGATGAAGTTATCTGGTTAACTAAATCTATGGACTTCTTTCCTCCATGGGCTACAGAGAACACAAGATTTGTGCAAATTAAAATAAGCCTCTTTTTGTTCAGTTGTTTTCTTGGTGTATGTGTTTAAAACCAAATACTTTTTCATGTGCAGCACAAGATGGGGACATCTGAAGGTACCAAGACAATTAAAAGAGTTGTATATGTCTATAGAATTTGTAATTGCCTAGTGTAATTGTCTTGCACGGTTACTGCATAGTTACTAAAAAGTTTCTGGGGAAATAAAGGGTAGCTGAAAGGATATTATAAAGTACTTTCTGAAAAACATTTCACCCATTGTTCAAAAGCAGAAAACAATTCAAGATTTTTATGTTTTCTCTGAATTTTCTCATTTTCCCATTGGAAACCCCCCAAGAAAGACGTGGGGCAAGTATAATTTTTTTCCCCATTCTGTCCTCTTCTACTTGAAGGTCTTTACATCCTTATGTCCCAGTAAGCTTAGCTGGTGATTAGAGCTTCGAATCTGCATTTCCCACATTCAAAATGTTCAGTTCAGTTACCATACCATCTATCAAGCTATACAAAACTTACCTGTAATGTTTGTGATGGCCCAAAAGGTTTCTTCTTTTTTTATGCCTGCTTGGCTGAGTGAGTCATAAGTTGTGCAGACCTCTCTTAGTCACTGTAGTTGCTTGTAATTATGACAGGAAAGTAACAGACAGTGCACTTAGCATGAGTGTTTAGGGTAGGCCCTCCGCCACCTCCACTAATAGCAGTCTATTTATTCTACCCTATGAAACTCAAGGATGCTGCATTAGTTTCTAAATGCATAGTTGTATACTGTCATATCACAGTAAAGCTAAAAGGTGGAATCTAGGAGTGATCTTGCTAGGTATGATCCACCTTAGCAAACTAGCATTACAATGCATAATTCCACCAGCACTACAGTTTTGGTTCAGTAGTTCTAAATTTTCAGAGTAGTAGCTCATCTTATTTCTATTACAACTTACCTACTTCAGATGCCCAACAAATCCAAACTGATTTTTGTAAATGAATTGGCTGCATCCAGCTGGCTTGCCAAAAAGAAAACATATCTTTCTCCTCGGTATCCTGAACAGGAAGGTGGGCCTTGTTACTTCAGTTCCAAAAGTCAGGAAATGAGGTTTCTATTCCCAGCTTTATTCCCACTTTCCTGTGTGACATTTGGCAGGTTACTTGATAGCCCCATTTCTTGGTTATGCTAAGTATAAGATAGTGATAAATATACCTCATGTAGCCATATAGTTGTGGCAATTTAAGTTACTGAAAGAAAAAAAATATAAGATTTTTCCAATGACATGAGATACTACATTCTCATTTTCTTTTCATCTGGATATGCAGATCTTACCCATTTAAAAGCTCTTTTCCATACCAGAGAATAATTTAGATTGGTAATATGGAATTGGATAAAGAAGTTACTTTCTATTGGCTATAAGAACATAGCAGCTGAGGGATTTGGGGGCTTATGTTTCGAAAGGTAACTTTCCCAAATTCTGATGTGTAGATTTGAATCAGGAAGTTTTATGTGAAGTATTTGGGTATGGTCTAGCAGATGTCACATCTGTTATCTGTCATTTCAGTAGCAGCCCACAAAGTACACTGTGTTGTTAACCCTCTCTGAAACCGTTTTTAAACTGGTTTTAACTTCCATGTTTTTCTCAAAAGAACAGATAGTATTTTATTTCACTGAGAATGTTTTGGTTGAGGTAATCTGTTCCTTCATTGTAATTGAAATTCCCAGGACACTTAGCCTCGTACATATGACAACTAAATGAATTTGAAACTGGTTAGAGTTTTTAGTTAGTAGAATCTCTGTTCTTTTTTGTGTTTCTTGGAAGTAGTGTGGCCTTCATTAGGTTAGCCTCTCTTTCCAGTCTGCTCTCATGACACATTTTGGGCTACAATAGCCATAAGCTCCAGTGAACACATCTAGAAGGTACTAGGTTGGGGAAGGCTGATTGTTGTTTTGTGCCTTCAAGTCAATTCTGACCTACAGGTACTTTAAGGGGTTTTCTTGGCAAGATTTGTTTGGAGGGGGTTTGTCTTTGCCTTCTTCTGAGGCTGACAGAACGTGACTTGCCCAAGGTCACCCAGTATGTTTCCATGGCTCAGTAGGGAATCAAACCCTAGTCTCCAGAGTTGTAGTCCAATGCTCAAGCCACTGCACCATGCTGGTTCTCATTGGGAAGGCAAGGCTAGAGATTAATTAGACTTTACGATCTTTGGTTGAGGTCCTTTCCTGAAAGTCTTCCTCTGCAAAAGTGTTCTGTGTATACAGTAAGGGCCTTTTCAAAGAGGTCACTCTGACTGTCAGGCACTGATGTCAGATGCCTTCTGGTGCAAATTCAAGATGTCTGCATTTTCCTTTTTTAAAAGAACGATGCTGTTACAGTCTATAATTTGTATAATCTTCTGCTGCTTTTTAGTCTGTTGCCTTTGTTACTGCTTTGCTGCATTTGTGTTGTGTTATTAAAGTTTTTTCTGCACCAACCTGGAACATTTTGGTTGAATGATGGTACAGAGTTGGTTTATATGAACAAAATTTAAACATACAACTCATGAATGGCTTCTAATCCAATATGATTGGTACAGGACTTGGATTGTGAGCTCATTTTTAACAGAGGACAGATTTTTTTAACCTGTTAATTATTGATTGTTTAATTCTATACCTCATCCTTTAAGTATGTTATTGGGACAGCTTACAGTGAAAGAGTAAAAAAACAATAAATGAATGGATACGTTAAGAAAGGATCAAAACAGCATCTAAATAAAAGACAGTAGCAAAAGTTTTAAAGCTTGGAAAAGCAAACTTTCCTTAGTGCTGGAAAGATAGAACATCCCCACTGCACCCCCACCTTCCTCAATATGTGAATAACATGGGCTGAATCTATTATAGCATACTAAGGTTATTGTATAACAGTAAAGTTGAATGTGTTAATTTCTCCCCCCAGCCCAGAGTGTACTGAATTGTTGTGTGTTCAGTGACAGCTTGTTCTGTTCTATGAATTTGTAGGGTAGAAGTGCTCATGAGTGCATGGGAAACAATGCGCTTAATTGAGAGTGTAGCACCTGGCCTTTGCCAGCATGGAGCTTATCAGCACGTTACAGAGAAAAACACTCTCTGTTTAGGAATGACCTCTTTCTGTTACCTTGCAGGAGAATGTGTTAGTTCAGGTAAAGCACAGTAGTCCCCTTGCAAAGCAAGCGTGAGGAGACTATTGCAGTCGTTAGGCATTCCAGAAGGTGTTTGGTGCACAGATCTTGAGACCCAACGTGAGGCTTTAGTCAAAGAAATGTTAGCACTGTGTTCAGTTTACTTTAGGGGAAAAGGCCTTCTATGGTGTTGTCATCATTGTTGTTTGTTTGTTTTTTAAACTGGTTTTTAATTGTTTTTAATTTTTGCTTGCTGTGAATTTTTAACTATGTTTGTTTTTGCTGTTGTTGAAAAACATGCCAGGATGACAAGCATAAACACCTTGTGTGACTTTTACACATACTTAATGGTGATATGTTGTGATTGGGTGCTGAGTTATACCATAGTGTTCATTTGATAATGGCAGTGTGAACAGGGAAGCCATTGGAATGAGGACAGTTATTTAACGTTTTTACCCCTTTCCACTGCATTAAAAAGGAGGAAAATTTATTACACTAGGACTGGGACTGCTGTAAAGTTGCATTGTTGGCAGGGACATGACCTCGGATGGAAAACTATAGTATATGGAATGCATTTGCCTTCTCCCATAGTTTGAAAATTTAAAAACTAACTAGTTACAGTAGTCATTCAGAGCCTCCTCTGTGGAGACACGGTTAGGTATGCACAGAAAAATTGAGAGGAGAGGGGAACGTGAAATGGGTGGTGGTGGTGCTGCTGAATGAATTTGAAATTGCCAGTCCAGTCTTCTGGCTAGAATGATGCTAATGGTGGAGGTCAGATTGCTGTGCTCTGAATGACCATAGCAGACCCCAACAGTGATGGTGAGGTGGCCTGAGGAAGCACCTCGCAGGCTTATGGTGCCCACGACAAAGGGGTGCCTATAGCCTCCATGATTTTGCTGCAGAATTGTGCTCAGTGATAGAGCTGCCTTAAATAGGAGACAATCACAGAGCAGGTGGAGGGGACAACATCATTTGGTGAGTGAATGGGAAAAGACTTTTTTCCTCATGGTCCTGATCTTAGCCACCTTGCATCTTGAAACAGGCTGTTAAATGAATAGATCTTAGATCAAGAAGCCTACCCCAACTACAGAGGAGTCACCTTCAAAGTGAAGTGTGTAATGGGACAATGTATTTTTTTTCTTCTCTTGTAAAACCCAAGAGATTTAAGTTTCTCCAGGAAGACCTGGCAATTGTATGGTTGGTATAAAAAGAGGAGGGGGGATTGTGTCTGACTGTATTCTGTCCCCCCCGTCATTTGTTTTCTCTTCTCTTTTTTTCTATTTTTTCCTCTGTATATTTTTTGATGATGATTATTAAATAATACCATATATTAATTAGCTTGCACACACCCCTTTCTTTTTTGGAAGAACGACTGACAAAAGGCAGGTGCTAGTTTCTTTAGTTGATTGTTGTTGGAAATTCAGCTCAAGGTAAAGCAAACCTTTTGGATTAAACTCAATTATATATAAAACATAGGGTTCTTAAACCCTCCTTTTATATGTAGTCTCCTTTGGTAAGAGGTTTTTGTGTTTATTTCTCCATCTTTTCTTATTCAATATATTTTACATTCTCTTGGTGCACTTTTCCTCTTTTCTTTCTTTTTATTAATTTTACTTTATTGTATTATTATAGCTCTTTTTGGTTTTATTTCTTGGCTCCTTTATCTTATTCTGGGGGGAGCTGCCCAGAATCTTTGGAGAACTTGACCATGAAAATGAAGACAAGAAGATAAGAACTTCTCAGTGGATTGCCTTTTTTCAAAGTAGAAACCCTTTTAAAGTAGAGGTGCAACAGAAAGTATCCCCCCTTTTTTCGTTTTCTCTCTTCTTTTCAGGTTATGAAGAAGAAAACAAGAGAAGATGAATTAATGGAAGAAGGAAGATAGAAGAGGAAGAAGGAAAGAAATTTAAAGATGCTTGACAAAAGAGGATTAAGAAGAAAGAAGAATAGAAAAGCAAATAAAAAAAGGAGGAAGAGAAAGAAAGAAGGCAGGAAGGAAGGAAAAGAAAGAGACGAGAAAGGAGAGAAAAGGAAAGCAACGGAGAAAGGGGAAAGAAAGGAATAAAAGTAGTAAGGAGAAAACCATAGCCAAAGCTGAGAAGGAGGAGAAAGGAAGTAGAAGATAGTAAAGAGGAAATTAAGAATAAAGCTGAGGGTAAGAGAGAAGGAAGGAAGAAAGAGAAGGTGGAAAATAGGAATTAGCTGAAGAATAAGTACAGTGAAAGATACTTGGCACTAAAGGAGAAGACTAAGAATACATTAAAAAATGACAACAGGTTTAAGACAGAGGACAAAAATCCAGGAAATTCATTCTATTCAGCAAAGAAGAGAATAAGCATCAGAGGGAATCCCCCACTATATCTTAGCTTTCATGGACGAAATGAGGCTCTTTAGAAAGGAAATTGTAGCTAGACTGGACAATATGAATGCAAAGTTTAAGGCAATCCAAGATATGATAGTGCAAATTAAGAAAGAGACAAAAGAAAATAGAGAAAGGATCCAACATCTTAAGAAGTATACTCAGGGTTTGAATACTGAATTAGAAAGATAGCTTGATTAGCCTTGGCAGAACAAACGGAAAAAGAAGTGTGGTTAAGATTTTGAGGTATTGCATAACAGAATAATGAAGATATAAAAGTAACAAAACTTTAGCAGTTAATTTGGAATTGGATGAAGACTACCTGGAAAATGAAATAGGTAGAGTGTATAGGATCAATACATTAGTTGTGGGATAAAAATTACTGAGAGATGTAATTGTACAATTTGTAAAAAAAGGGTGCCAGATATTATGTTTTAGCGATCCATTATAGTAAGGGTATTAAGATTAATGAGAAATTAGTGATAGTTCTGAAAGAAATCCACTGTGTTTGCTAAGGAAAAGGAAAAATTACTTTCCCAGTAGATATTCTGAAAAGGGGAGGAATCCCATTTACTTGGGATAAGTTGGAAGATGCCATTTTTACATATAAAAAAGAGAGATGCAAGATTAATTCATTAGAAAAGGCTAAGGAATTCATAAGAAGAATGAAAAAAGATTTTGAAAGAATTCAAGAAGAAGATGGAGAAGAGGAAAATTTGGATCAGAATGAAAACTTAGATCCACAGAAAAGGCAGGGATGAGATAAGAAAGATAAGAGAAAGAAGAAAGAAAAGGACAAAATAAGAGAACGTGAAGAAAAAAGAGAAGTGAGTCTACTGGATTTGGACATTTCGGATAGAGAAGATCAAAAGTAGAGAGGAATGAGAGTAAGGATAATGGGAAAGGGAGGACAAGAGAATGGGTTTTAAGTTTATAATGTGGAATGTTAAAGGCTTGAATACTCATTAAAAATAAAAATTAATCAAAAGACATATAACGAATTTGAAACGATAATATTCCTGAAATCCAAACGGAAAATTTAACTGTTTTACAGATATTTCCTAACGCAAAAATTAGAGGACGAAACTGTGAAGGAAGTCATGATAAAATGGTCACAAAACATTCAACGAGAAATTCCTTTAGACTATTGGGAAACTGCCTGGAAGAATACAATAGAATTTACCGGAGCCCAGGACCTAAAAGAAAGCTTCATTAAAATGGTGTACAGGTACTATCTTACACCAGTTAAGATAGACAAAATATATCAATCAGGGAATAATAGGTACTGGAAATGCAAGGAGAAAGCCGGTACTTTTTATCACTTATGGTGGACTTGCTCCATTACAAAAAACTATTGGTCACAGATACATAAAGCCATAACAGAAATATTCAGCATAACATTTCCAATGCACCCGGAATTTTACTTATTGAACATGACTCATATGTTTGAGAAAAACTTTCTACATCAAAATAGATCAGTAATACTATGTTTAATAACAGCAAGTTAACAGCAAGTAAACAAGTCTGAAAATCTATATAATTTTCTTTTTTATCTTTTGTATATTTATTTTAATAAAAATAATGGGGAAAAATTGATATTCCACTACAAAAATAAAATTATGCCAATTTACTAAGCCAAAAAAAAATAAAAATAAAAAAAATAACCCAAGCAACCCAGCTGATGATTTTGTTTCAGTTGGGTGTGCCAGCAAAAATGGGGGGGTGATGTACACTAAACCTGCTTTAAATCCAAATTTGATCTTTGATTATGGTGAAGGCCATCTTGTGGGAGCTGAAGTATGTATTAATAACTATAAAATGCTGATTGTAGGAGATAATGTACCACAAAATGAGAAATTTTCTTTTTATAAAAAATTTAGACAAAATTTGGCACAATATGACTATCAGAATTGGTATACGTTAGGGATTTTAATGGAGTGGTAACCCCCCAATTGGATGGAGTCTTAGAAAAAGGAATTAAGAAGAATCAGGGAAAACTACTTAAAGATTGTTTTGATACAATAGAAGAACTACAATTGATGGGCTCTTGGAGAGCAATTGAAGATAACAAGAAAGAATTTATGTCTTACTTAGACATGCATAAGTTTTTTTCAAGAACTGCCCTGTGAATAAAATGAACAAAGTGGACTTTCTATCCAAAAATTTATCAGACCATAATCCACTGATGTTGTCATTAAAGAAAAGAATGAATGCTTTTAGAAGGAAATTAAACGAAGATTACTGTATAAAGACAAAATGATTAGAAGATGCAAAAAAGTATTAAAAGAATATTTTGAGAATTTGGATAAACAAAAACCAATTTGGGATGCTGGAAAACTGTCACTAGCAGCTACTTTATACAGTTAAAGATTGAAAAGAAGAAGTTGAAACAACAGAAGTGGCTGAAATTAACAAAGGAGGTTAGAGAAAAAAAATTGAAGGAATTGCCAGCTAGTAAAAAGATTACCATCCAAATAAGACTCTCACAGAAGCAAATGTCATTGTTAATGTCAGAAGAATTGAATAAGAAGTTAGATTTTGTGAAACAAAGGGGTTTTGAATTGGCTAACAAAGAGAGCAGATAGTTGGTCTATAGATTGAGGAAAGAAAGGCAAAGTAAGCTGATACAAACTTTGAAAGAAGGAAACAGAACTATACCAAAAGAAGAAAAAATTATTAAACTCTTCCATAACTACTTTACTGTGTATTATAAGGAGAAAAAAGTTTCAAAAGAGGAGGTGAAGGAGCATATTTCAAAGCAGGAAGTAGTGAAACCAACAAAGCTACAAAGAAATTGAATTAACCTGTTATCAAAGAAACAGAGGATTCAATTGGTAGATTGAAAACAAGAAGAGCTCCTGGTCCAGATAGTCTTCTATCTATATGTTATAAATGTTTTTGAGAGGAGTTAGTGTTACCTCTACAAAGAGTTATAAATTATATTTTTCAGAATCACTTGATAGTTGGAGGGAAGCTTATACCTTGATTATTCAAAAAGATGGTTGTGACCTAGCATTAATTAAAAACTACAGGTCTTTATCACTTTTAAATGAAGATTACAAGATATCTGTAATGATGTTAGCTAATAGTCTAAAAGAATTCCTGCAAGACTACATTAATAAAGATCAGAATTGCTTTGTCCCTAGAAGGCAAATTAATTACAACATTAGATTTGTGATTGATATTATAGAATATCAGAGCATTTAATAGAGAAATAAAAAGGACTCTAATTTTCTTAGATGTGGAGAAAGCATTTGACAACTTGAATTGGACTTTTCTGTTGAATATTCTGGAGGAGATGAAGATGGGTGATAACTTTCGTACTTTGATACAAACGATTTATTCTTCCCCAAAGGCAAAACTAATAGTAAATGGAAACTTGATGAATCCCATCCAAATAGGAAAAAGAACAAGACAAGGCTGCCCATTGTCACCACTTATGTTTATCACAGTACTGCAAATCCTAAATAGAGATGTAAGTGCAGATAAAAAGATAAAAGGTATAAAAATTTGGCATGAGGAGTTTAAGTTGAAAGCTTTTTCTAATGATATAGTCATTACATTAGAAGATCTGATAAATGGAATTGAGTACTTGGTGGTAAAATTAAAAGGATTTGGTAGATTAGCTGGTTTTAAAATTAATGTAGATAAAACTAATATTATGACAAAGAATATTAACAGCTCAGAAGAAAAACAGAATTAACTAAGAAGACGGGTTTTGAGGTGGCAAAGAAGGTAAAATATTTTAGGAATTAATTTGGCCACTAAAAATGAGCAATAATTTGAGAACAATTATGTAAAGATTTGGACTAATATAAAACATGATTTGAAAAAATGGTGAACCTTGAATTTGTCCTTGAAGGGTAGAATTTCAGAAATTAAAATTAATATACTACCTTGGTCGATGTTTCTTGTCCTGAACCTTCCAGTAATTTTTCCTATTCCACTGCTTATGTCATGACAGAAGGAATTAAGTAAATTTATATGGTTGGGCAAAAAAGGCAAGAGTCAAGTGGAAATTATTGACAGATATGAAAGGGTTAGATATACCAGATCTAAAATTATATTATGAATCCTCTTGTATTGTTTGGATAAAAGAATGGATAATGTTGGATAATAAAAGATTGCTGGAATTAAAAAAAGAAGAACTTAGATTTGAATGGCATGGCTACCTCTGGTATGGCAAGGAAAAAGTGAATGCTGAATTTAATTGTCATGCTACCAGAAAAAAATTGCTAAACATTTGGAAAAAACTATAAAGAGAGACTCTGTCCAAAAACTCTGAGGTGACTATCAGTAAATATTGAAAGTGTGATAAATGTATGAGCTCATTCCACCACATGTAGTGCACTAAAGCAAAGAAATTTTAGATGAAAATTAATTTAGTCATAGAAAAATTCATTAAAAAAAGAAATTAAAGTTTAGAGCAGAATTATTTCTACTAAACATGCTGGATTATGAGAATATACTGGAAAGATATAATGGAATACTATTATGTTATTTGATAATGGCTGCAAGATTGATTTATGCAAAAATGGAAAAAACAAGTGAAGCTCTACCATATATGAATGGATAGAGAGACTAATGGAATTAGCTGAGTTGGATAAATTAACATTTTTATTAAAAAGGTAAAAGTTTAGATTTATATTTAATTATATGGTAGGTTATTATTATTTTTAGTGGGGTTAGGTGGGAAGACAATTTTAAAATAAAGTGTTTGGTATCATAGATTTCATGATAGAAATATATTGTATTTTTGAGAACAGATATGTAGATTATCCCTGAGAAATTTTATTGGTTTTGATAAAACAAATTTTGATTTTCCTCAAAATACTTCAAATGTTTCAGCAGAGGGACATTGCTCAAAAGTACTGAACTCTACTTCAGATATAGTTTCTATGGAAATTCCACAAGCTCAAAAGAGGAATGCAAAAGACACATAAAGCAACATGTTTCAGTAAGGCAACAAATATGAATAATGGAGAAAAAATCCCGATGGCTGAAAGCAAATGATCCATGTCACACCCTACAGTGCTCCCTTGTTATTGGTTCTGACTTGGATAAATCCTTTTTAACTTGCAATAATCATCAACTAGTTTGTAATGCTTGCTTGTACATTGTCTTGAGAATTGCTTCACATGTTAGCAGAAAGTTAACAAATGAGAAGACTTATTTTATAATCAGTGTAACTCACACACTGTACTATTACTGTATCATTGTTTGGATCTGCATCTTTTCCTCATAACTTTGGTTTTCTTAATGTCTGTGTTTATTTTTCATTAAGGCTAGCATCACAGCATCAGAACCAGAATATTAGAACTTAATGTTCTTTCTAAGCTACTGAAAAGAAACCAAGTCCATTTGTAGATTTATGATTATGATTATATACTGAGCCAGTTGTTCTTCAGCATATAAATAATTTCTTGTACATTTAATTATCCAATATGTTTCCTAGTACCAAGCATGCATTGTTATACATCCATTCAGATATGTATGAAAGGCTTTTGGTGTTTTGTTTTTTTATTGTATTTATTCCAAAACTGTTATCAATATAATAAATAAAATAACATCTCTTCAATGATACAATGATATAAATTTCTTCACTTATAACACATACAACAGTTTTCTATGTATTTTGTATATTCTTCTATGTATTTAATACCTCATTATTCATCCTATGTTACTTCCTTACTTCCCCTAGTATCAATTTTTTCTTGTTACTCTCGAGTTTCTTTATCAATACTAACTTCTCTCAATCTTGTCTGCCATCTCTATCCCTTCATCTCTCCCGTATCCTTTGTCATTTCTTATTTGACTGAACCTTATATTAGTCTCTGTTAACTTCATTATTGTGTTGGAAGAAAGTACTCCTCCACTTGACTCCATTCTTCTTCATTAGCTCCTTGATTTCTTTCTTGTATCAACAGCGTTAATCTGTCCATTTCTCTATATTCCATCACTTTAACTTTCCATTCCTCTATTTGAGGAGTTTGATTATTTTTCCACATTCTAGCAAATATCATTCTTGCTGCCGTTATCATATATAGAATTATTCTCCAAAGTTTTCTCCTTTTTTCTTTGTCTACTTTCTGTATTATGTTCAGCAAAAATATTTCCAGAGCCATAAAATTGTGACTTCCTTGTTGAATCCAAAATTGAGTACACCTGTAATAACAATGTAGTAGAATGTGGGGTTCCTATTTTGGATCTTAGACTGCACTATTTCCTACATACTTAGAAAATGAAGTCCATGTCCTAGTGTAAATGTTGCCCGTCAAAAATAACTGAAGATATAAAATAAACTGGTCTCACTGACTTGCATGAAAAATAATAAATATGTCTAATGTCTAATTCCATTTCTTTACATTCACATTTTTTTTAACAAGCACTCTAGCTATCTCCAGTCTGTTATAAAAATAACATAGGGATGATTCTGCTAGCTGTGGAGGGGAGGGAGATGGGCTTGAAAAAGACCTTTCCGGACTAGATGCAGAAGCTGCACGGACTGACCCAAAACTCTTCTTCAGTTTCATACATAAGTGCACATAGCACATATAACAGTAATCTAAAGACTGTCAAATTTGATGAGTAATGGAGGATTAAGAATGCAGCATCTCTCCTGTGATCCTGAAGCTTTAGAATGAGTGGGAGGGATATAGATCTTAATCTATAGTCTTCATCTAGTGAGGGTAGAAGGGTGAACGTAATGCAATGTCTCCAAGTACAATGCTTTTATTTTTATTCTAGTAAATGTTTTCATTTGGACAAAGTTTTCTCCTTGGTGACCCCAGAAAACTAAAAAAATGTCAGAGAATTTTTGATGTGTGAGAAAGCTTATTGCACACTGATCTGTGTATGTACACATACTGAGATTGTTAAAACAGTTAACTTGTGGAGTGTATATCATGTGCACAGAGACTGTTGTGATAAGAAGAATTAATTTAGAAAGTGATAAGGACATAATTCCCAGTGCCAAATTCCAAACCTTTTTATACCATACATCTAAAGTAGGTGCTATAGAATTCTTCCAATTACTGTCAATAACTTGTCTGGTCGCTGATAAGAGAAAGGAAAACAAATCCTTATGTATCATTTCCAAATTTAGCAGTGCAAATCCTGTATCTAAGGTGATATTGTGTTCCATCATCTGGCTAATTTCTGATTGTATATCCTGCCAGAATCTTTGTATCGCTGACCAGTTCCACCATAACACCTTTCCAAATCACAATTTTTTAGCATAATGAAGAATTACTGTTATTATTAGTGATATATGCCAATCTTAAGAGAACCAGCATGGGGGTATTGATTGGAAGAGACCACAGGGGCCATCCAGTCCAACCCCCTGCCATGCAGGAACACCCTCAAAGCACTCCCAACAGATGGCCATCCAGCCTCTGCTTAAAAACCTCCAAGGAAGGAGCCTCCACTACACTCTGAGGCAGCACATTCCACTGCTGGACAGCCCTGACTGTCAGGAAGTTCTTCCTGAGGTTCAGGTGGAATCTCCTTTCCTACAGCTTGAATCCATTGCTCCTTGTCCTGGTCTCTGGAGCAGCAGAAAACAAGCCCTCTCCTTCCTCTATATGGTATCCCTTCAAATATTTAAACATGGCTATCATGTCCCCTCTTAACCTTCTCTTCTGCAGACTAAACATACCCAGCTCTCTAAGTCTATCCTCATAGGGTATGGCTTCCAGGCCTCTCACCATTTTGGTCGCCCTCCTCTGGACTTGCTCCAGCTTGTCAATATCCTTCTTGAATTGGGGTGCCCAGAACTGGACACAGTATTCAAGATGAGGTCTAACCAAAGCAGAGTAGAGTGGTACCAGTACCTCCCTCGATCTAGACACCATACTCCTGTTGATGCAGCTGAGAATTGCATTGGCTTTCCTGGCTGCCACGTCACACTGCTGACTCATGTTCAGCTTGTGGTCTATGAAGACTCCTAGATTCCTTTCACATGTGCTGCTATCCAGCCACGTGTCCCCCATCCTATATTTCTGTATTCCATTTTTTCTACCTAAGTGTAGGACCTTACACTTCTCTCTGTTGAATTTCATTTTGTTAGCCTTGGCCCAGCTCTCCAATCTATCCAGGTCATTTTGAATTTTGATCCTGTCCTCTGGCGTATTAGCAACCCCTCCCCATTTGGTGTCATCTGCAAATTTGATGAGCATGCCCTCTATTCCTTCATCCAAGTCGTTGATAAAAATATTGAACAGCACTGGGCCCAGGACAGAACCCTGTGGCACTCCGCTAGTCACTTCTCTCCAGGATGAAAAGCAACCATTTGTGATCACCCTTTGGGTTCGGTCGGTCAACCAATTACAAATCCAACTAACAATAGCCCTGTCCAGCCCACATTTTACCAGCTTCTTTGCAAGAATGTCATGGGGAACTTTGTCAAAGGCCTTACTGCAATCAAGATATGCTACATCCACAGCATTCCCTTCATCTATCAAGCTAGTAACTCTATCATAAAAAGAGATAAGATTAGTCTGGCATGACTTATTTTTTGAGAAATCCATGTTGACTTCTTGTGATTACCGCGTTGCTTTCTAAATGATTAGAAACTGACTGCTTAATGATCTGCTCCTGGATCTTTCCGGGTACTGATGTCAGGCTGACTGGGCGATAATTATTTGGGTCCTCTTTTTTTCCCTTCTTGAAGATGGGGACAACATTTGCTCTCTTCCAGTCTGCTGGAGCTTCTCCTGTCCTCCATGATTTCTCAAAGATTATAGCAAGCGGTTCCGAAATGACCTCTGCCAGCTCTTTTAATATCCTAGGATGCAATTCATCTGGCCCTGGAGACTTGAATTCATTCAGTGTGGCCAAGTATTCCTGTAACACCTCTCTGCCTATTATGTGCCTCATTTCCCCTGCTTCCTCACCTGCTCCCCAACCGCCAGGTTGAGTGCTTGTATCTTTCTGGGAAAAAACTGAGGCAAAGAAGGTGTTAAGTAGTTCTGCCTTTTCTCTTCCCCCTGTGAGTAATTCGCCATCTTCTCTGCGCAGCAACCCTATTGTCTCTTTCTCTTTCCTTTTGCTGCGGACATATTTTAAAAAGCCCTTTTTATTGTTTTTAATGTCTCTGGCCAGCCTAAGTTCGTTTTGTGCTTTAGCCTTTCTGACCTCCACCCTACATCTCCTGGCTACTTGCTTAAATTCTTCTTTGGTGGTTTCCCCTTCTTCCATTTCCTATACATGTTTCTCTTAACTCTTAGCTCAGCTGAGAGTTCTTTAGTCAACCATTCTGGTTTCTTCAGATGCCTTCCATTTTTCCTCCTTATTGGCACAGTTTTAGACTGTGCCTTCAGTATCTCCTTTTTAAGGAACTCCCATGCCTCCTATATAGTTAACAAAAGGTATTATAGAATGAGAGACTGATGAATTGCAGCGGGTGTCCGATTAACACAGATTTGTAGGGGGCTGGTCCTCTAATGTAGGGCTGAGCTAAAACAGAGTGGCACTTCTTGCAAACATTTTCACTACCTGCACACAGTACCCTTTCTCCAGTAGCAGTTTTTCAGCAGGGTCTTGAAAGGGAAAGAAAACTTTCGTACATTCAGAGTAAGGGAAATGCAGTTGTGAAATTATTCGGTGTGCTTTTTTTTCAGTACCAGGCAATACTTTTTAATTTGTCAGGACTTTTCACTATGTTTTATGAGTGGCTCTGTAGAACTGCTGAATTTTACTGACATCTGTGCTCATGGCTCCTTCCTTTTAATATGATGCTCTTTTAAACTGTACACTTCCTATGAGCGTAAAGTACTGAAGGATAGCCCATAAATAGGTAAAATAATAAACAGCTTAGTAAACAAATATGCAGTAGGAATTTTATTTGTGCTGTTGTGCTTGCATATAGAAAAACCTCAGAAACATTTTGTCACCTTGTTGTTATGTGCCTTCAAGTTGTCTCTGTCTCCTATGATCTTGCAAGATTTGTTCAGAGGAGGTTTGGCATTGCTTTTGCTTAGGCTGAGAGAGTGTGACTTGCTCAAGGCCACCCATTAGGTTTACATGTCTGAGCAGGGACTCAAACCCTAGTCTGAAATCCTAATCTAACACTTAAACCACTGTACCATGCTGGTCCTGTTGGAAACATTTGATCCTCCTTTATTTTTAAAAGAAGGAGGTGGTTGCAACAAAGTTCCTTTCAGATGCTGTGAGATACCTGAAAATTCATCTCATGTGTTGCAGGCAATATTTTACATGACAGTAATGTGCTATTTTAAGCAAATGAAACATGTTGTAGCAAAAGGCATGTGCAGACAAGTTTCTGTATTAAGGTATATGTAATTTCAACTCCACAAATTGGTTTTAGGAGGAAAACACATACCAGTCAACAATTCAAACAGAAATTACATCATGTTACTTTTTTAGAAAGAGTCTGATAATCACAAACTCCCCATGTAAAATATTTGTGTCAGGACAATTACAGTGAGGGTATGGTCCCGAAAAGATGTAGAATCGATCACGATCATAACTGCCAGTTCCTCATATGCAAACACTCATCTTAAACGCAGTGAGATTCAAACTCCTTTTAAACCTGAAGCAGGTGCAAAAGCACAAATGATTGTAGACCTCTGTAGTATGTGAAAAAAATAGATGAGATACAATGTGGAATTGCTTGTGCTTCCTGTTCCTGCAAACTCCTGAAAAGGATCTGAAATAGATCTGTATCTCCTCAGTGGGAAGGAAGGGTTGGGGACAAGACTCAATGAGATCAATTTCAGATGGGGCAGAGAAGATCCAGGAAGAGAAAGTGCAAATTCTTTATGCAGCTTGCATTTCTTCTTTGGTAATATTGCAGATGGTCTTAAACAAAGTTTGAATGGCATACTTCGCACTTGCAAATTTATTTTTTGATTCCTCTTTTTACACTAGTTGAGTAATCACCATTTTGTAAAGGGGTGGGTAGAGGGAGTGAATATTCCTAAAATTGTCCATAGTAAGAGCTATAGTATGTGTGTATTTTTCAAAGCTCAAGTCAGCCTTGTATTATTGCAGAACTGCCTGATTTCATCCCACTTTTAGCCCATAAATATGCTGGTAAGGTATGGGGACTATGCCACCTGCCCACCCACTAAATGACCTCCCTTGCCACCTGCTCTGCCTCTCTATAAGAAACTCTTCTGTTAAACATTGCTTGGTTCCAGCAGACACCATACCTTCCAACTGTGCTTATGTGGCATGAATGGTCCCAGTTTATCTTCTGCTTTCCCATTTTCTCAATTGCCTTTAAAGTGTCCTGGTTTCTCTCTCCTTCCACAGTCTCCTTCCCTCTCTGTGTATGAGGGCTGCTAAAGCCACCACTGGTACATTCCTTGTTCTCCTCTCTTTCTTTGGTGGGGACTGGGCATTCAGGTGATATCTGGCATCCCTGATTGTCTGGTGGCTCTTTCTAGAATGGATGAACTACATCCTTGAGTAGTGGCTAGTTGGATTTCATTTGGAAAGTATGTTTTTGTGTGTGTTTTTGCATGCATAGCATTTTACTAGGATGTTTGTATTTTACATGCTTGGTACTGTGATGATGCACAGAGTAGAAGAGCATCTAATGGGGCAAAGGGCAAAGTGTTTCATTGACCTGAGATCAGAAAAAATCAGGTAGATGTCAATATATAACCTTTTTGTAAATATGGCTGCTCAGTGGAATGAAACAATAATATTTAGAGATAAGAGAAAGTGTACATAGATATGTGTGAAATAGGTCAGTTACTGTATTTCTTCTTTCCAGGGTGCTAACATCATAGGTTCTGGAAATTTACTTGCAAGAAGAGCTACAGTGCAGATACTATTGTGACTCTCAAGTTGAAAGTTGTTTGCAACTGGGTTAGTTGCGTATCGTGTTGCTTACTCAGCACTCCACTCTGTAGAATAAGGGTGGGCAAAATGTAGCCCTCAGGGATTCCATGTGGTCCTCCATTCCCAATAATAATTAGAAATTTCTTAATTGGCCTCCCATGCCCTCAGTGGCCATGGGGAGCAATTTTGCCAGTTTTGTGGGTGAATGGCCTCTATAGGTTGTGGGGGGGGAGGGACCTTTTCTAAAATGGAAAGTGAGGTCTGGTTACTTCCTATTTGGAAATAGGTTCCTCCCTGATCTAAAACAAGCAAAGGACACTCAAAAAGTTGAAAAAGTGTTTTCCTACTGCCGCTAGAGAATCTGTGAACTTTGCCAGTTAAAAAAGGGAGGAGTTCTTCGAGATACAAGAGACATGTGCAACCCCTCGTCCTGAGAACATTGTTTATCACCATCCCCTCTCTAGAAATATTTGGATCAAATGTTGAGTCTACTGTTTCTTCAGTATAGTAATCCAAAACACTGCCTAGAGTTTTATTCATGCTGAACTCTTTTTCCCCCATGAAATTTGGGAGAAAAGCTATTTCAAAAAGTTTCCCATAGTTCACCTTCTTCATTTTTGTCAGTCTTATTGTGGTGACAAGCATTCCTCTCTGATAGTGGATAGTGTTCCTCTGGGTAGCTTTATTTCCTGCAGGTCCCATGGGAATGATGCTATGTGGTGAGATAATCCTTCTGATAGGACTTGTGGGAAACAAAAATAACAGCTGCCAGTTTTCCAGTGGAGAGCCAGCAATGGTGAGAGACATGAACATTTTTCCTGCCCCATTTATCATCATTTTGTCTTTCTCTCTAAAATTGCCAGCCTCCACCCTGCATTTCTGTTGCCTTTGGGGGGACTGTGAACTGAGAGGGGCCATTTCAGGTCAGCTTTAGTTTTCTTATCAGAAGTGCAGATGACATGCTGTATCTAGATATACGTAAAGATTTGTCTTCAGATATACAGAGAGTTGAAACTGTTATACCATAGTAGCTGTGCTACCCATATCAACCCTACTAGTTTGTTTGAGACAGAAGTATTTGGTAAAGAATTAACATGTTTAATCCAGACAGTTTCCCCACCTAATCCATTGCATGTACGGTTCTGTGCATGTCTGCTCAGGTGGAACAACTGCTCCGACTACATAGCTCAGCTCCACCTTGCAACTTCATGGCTTTTAAATTCAATAACCTCTTACCTCCTGGCTACAAATCACTGATTGGCATAATGGTAGAAGATGTTTATGGGCCAGATGGCCACCTCCCATGCTCACATCTGGCCAAGGACCTCTAGCCTTACCGTAAGAAATGTTGCTACTCTTATTGAAAGGTATATAATTTTTACAGTTGAACTTTAAGCTGTGTGACCCGGGGTGGCTTTGGATTTCCTTTGAAATGGAATTCCAGTGGCACATCTTCTCTAAGGAAAAACAGATTAAAATGTTTGAAATGTACAATTGGTTAATGAATGCTAGCATTTAATAATTTATTTTACCTTGTTAATGTGATTAAAAACAAAAGAAAAGCAGTAATCTTCAACCTCCATTTTTAAAAAAGCATAGGGAAATCACATGTTTGGTGATAGAACCTATCTAAGATATAGGAATATCTTTGAGGCTGCATTCAATTTACATAAAGGCAAACAATTTGTAGCATTTTAGGAAAAGTATGATATTGTTTAGACTGCCAATGAGGATTTTGTCTCGCATCTCCTGTCTAGACAATTGCACAGTTTCCTTAAAATGTTAAAAATTGCCTCCTATTACCAAAACCTAAAGCCTGTTTCTGAGTAATTGTCTCTCTCTTTTGTGCTGCTCTACAACCAAGGCTTTTATTTTGGTCTGTAAATGGCGGTATTGATTGCTAAGCCCACTTAAAGGCAACTTCAATTGGCACAATTATAATCCATTATAAAAATATAGCATTTTAGAAACATCAGCCCCAAGCCCTAAAAACACATAAATTTAGCTGCCTGCAAGTTTATTTGATGACACATTTATGAAATTGCTCATGTGCTCATGGTATTTTTCTTTTCTTTTTTCTTTTTAATTTCAGACTATACTATATACTTCATTTAGTAAGGTTCCTGGGTTTCTCTGAATATTTTATAGAACCTATTTATGGAGAATTTCATGAGAATAGGCTTACCTATTGTTATGGGCCATGGCATTCGCTTGTGTCAAGCAAAAAAAGGCAGCTCTTTTTCTAGATCTCTCTAGATGTCTTCTTAGTGGTCAATAAGGCTACTGTTATAAAGAGTATCTGAAAGGTACAGCAGCACAGTTTGAATTTGATGCAGAAAAGGAAATTGTTCCAAGTTTTGAAACTGGCTGAGAAAAACCGGTAAGAGATATATTGCTGGGTTTAAAAAAAACTTAGAAAGGTGCTGGATTGACGTAGTATGAAGTAGGACTGCCATGCTTGTGTGCGTGTGTATTTCCTATCTTCTGTAGATGTAAATATATAATTATTACAGAAACATTCTTAAGTAGCCTCTTCTCCTCTTTGACTGACTTGTTGAAGCTGTTCTGGGACATCCTAGATCTGAGGAGAATCTTGCAAAGAAAACAAAATGTTGCAACTGATGACAGATTTGTCCCAGGAGCTTTTTGAGTGTGCTTTTGTACCATTTTTATTTACAAATCTCAGAGATTCTCAGCTTTCCTTTGTTCTGCTTTGCATTTGATCTGACTTGTCAATGAACATGGACTGTTGCTTTGTCATTCTGGATTAACAGGAATGATGTCTGTATCTGTATCTTTGTTTCTGTGTCTCTGTGCAAATTTCTTGGCACAAACCAAACGTAGCTTGCCAAGCTCTCTGAGAAAAAGGAATCTCTATATGTATAATAGAACCTTCTTTCTCAGGGACCAGATGCAACTGGAAAGAACTTATGAAACTGTGTTATAGTGAGTCAGGCCTTCAGTCCCATCTAGATAGTTTACTGGCCTCTGCTCCTTAAAGAATCAAGAAGAAGCTTCCTGGCCTCCCATCTGGACAGGAGGGGGTCAAGGACTGAAGCTCTGTGTTTCCCATCCTATCCTGGATTCTCCCATCCCACAAATCCTCCTAGACCTCCTACATTTGCGGTATGTGGCTGGCACCCCCATTGCACGTTAAGTCCAAATATGTTGCCATGTGCTTTCTATTACTCACATCAAAATAAGGTAGGTGGGGATGTAGGAGGAAAAGATTTCATTGTGCCCACTGTGGATCTTTTCCCACATAGACAGGTGTGCGGATGCATATATCTGTGGGCACAGGAAGAGATAGATTGCACTAATTAGTTTTTATCATTTTTTAAATATTACAGTTGAGCTGAACTTGTGAACTGCTGGAAGCATTCCCCATTTTTTAATTTTTGCGGGGTAAGTGGGAGTAATTTTTAGGGTGGGGTGTCACCACCAACTCCAGGCTCTTTATTACTGCTAACCACCATATTTAATTTCTCTTATTCCCCCAGAATGATGCTGGATTGTGATGCATTGCTTATTGGACATAATGGGAATTAAAGATGTCACCCAGCAACAGTTAGGGCTGCTATTTAGTTCCTAATCTGAAAAATTGGTTAAAATGTTCCCTTTGTTCACTGCATGTGTATGGATCAGCAGAACAGGGTAAGAATTCAGTTTAGTTCAGCCTCACAACATTTTTACTTTAAAGAAGAATCAAAACAGAAGTTTCTTTATTTTTATTAATATTAACTGTCAGTCACATTATTCAGGACCAGCAAGAATCAGAATGTAACTGTGCTAAATGTTAAATTGGTAAATGATTGCAAAATCTTTTTGATAAACATTACATACTTGTCCCATATCTTTTAATACACCCTTGATTTTAGACCTGGAAAGGTACATCTTAATTTTGCATATATATGCTATATTCTCAGGTACCCATGTCCAGTAAAGCAGTGTGTATTTGAAGGTTTACAAAGCACCCATCTTTCCTCAAAATAAACATTATCTGACCTCTGGACTCTGGAAGACTATCAAAGACCTTGGCAGGACATCAGACAGTCTCTTAATATAACTTTCCAGCTATTTGTGGAAGTCCATCTCAGTGTCACTGAGGGGAGGGGGCTGACCTGGCTGGGGAGAATTGGGGGTGGCAGCTTAGATTTGCATCCTCCTTCCGGAAGCCATTTCAACAACACAGCCCATTATACATCTTGGTGTGCTTTTATAACTTAAGGAGTCCCTTTCAGAGGGAACGTAGAACCATGGGGAAAACCAGAGCAAGTCAGGAAAAATAAGAACCAAGGTACAGTGCTGCTTTTTCCTTGTTACTGCATGTAGGCACATTTCATTTGCCACAAACTGTTGGATTGTTAATTAAAGTAATTAGCATAATTATATGTTTATCACTTTTTCATTTATTACAAGTAATAAAGTAAACACTAGTCCTGAGTGCATGACATATGAAATTTACTTCTAAGTAAGTCACCTTCAAAGTGGATTTACACTGTAGGAAGGTTCAAGTATACTTAGAAGATGCTTTTAATCGTTAAAGTGATAACGATGATAAATTGACAAAAATTCAGTAAATTGTGCCACAGCAGCTGCTACTCAAAAGTAATCCTGTTGAGTTCAGTGGGACTTAGTCCTAGGTAAGCAGGTATAAGTTTGCAATTCTAAAAGCGAATGCTTAATTTCTAATTGAGTCATCAATATTCTCAAATTAAGATGTTACATTTGTCAATTCATTTTAATTGTATTTTTTAAATGTAGATTTAAAAATCCTCTTTATATGCTTATGTTATAGGGGACTTAATATTTTACAGTAGCTAAATAGGGTTTGGTGCCAATTTACTTTTATATTCTAACCATCTAAGGGTACAACAATATTGGTCTGACTCCATTATAGTGAACTCATTGAATCAGGAGGAATTTAAGTGAATATTAGTGTAAGTTCA
The DNA here is from genome assembly GCA_948474755.1 of Ctenosaura bakeri. Classification (NCBI taxonomy): domain Eukaryota; kingdom Metazoa; phylum Chordata; class Lepidosauria; order Squamata; family Iguanidae; genus Ctenosaura; species Ctenosaura bakeri. The sequence goes on along the minus strand of CAOLHI010000048.1, from coordinate 365,372 downwards.
GTTGATTTAATGGGTCTACTTTAGCTGGGGCTAACAATTGGATGTGGCCATAGATATTTTCTTTATTTTATTGTGATTACATTTCATTGTTGCTTGAAAAGAAAATAGCACATTATTCTCAAGCACATTGACTGTTCCATTTGATCTCAGTGAAATATCTGAGTAAATATATTTTGAATTATGGATAGTTGCTTTCACTTTTGTTTACAGTTGCCTGTATGTTTCAGCATTCAGCCATGCCATGCTTCTAAAAACTTTGCAGTGCACAAGGAGAAGGAAAGTGGTTGTTGAAGAGGAGAGACTGTGCTTTAACATGAATACAAACCTGTCCAGATTTTGATGAGGAAACTGCTAAATTTATTCTAACAGGAAAATGCATGCTCATCTAGTAAGCTGACCAGGCAATTGCTGAGGTCCACATAACTGTAAAGCTTCTATACTAATTAGAAGATCCCTCAAGAGAGAACACACTTTCTCTTCTCATCCACAGAGCCTGGGCTAACAAGGTCCGAAGTGCAGAAACGGTTGTTTGTCTCCTTATTACAGCCTGTTTCTTGCTCCATATCTTAATATGGTAAATATACCAATCTATTTACTTTTAGGAAGCAGGAAATGGAAATTTTAGTAGTGAAGACTTTTCAGAAGCATTAACTATACATGAAAAGCATCCAGGGCCAGTTGTACTGATGATGTTGGTTGCCCTGGATATAATGTTTTCCCCTCTGTAGCTCCAGTCTAGGGCAATAAAATTAATTTTTATCTGATGCAGGTAAATAAGTTGAATTATTCCTAGTGGAAAACAATTAGGTCAGATGCACAAACTAAACTTAAGTTTCATTACCTTTAATGGGAGAAAGCTAAGTATATCCTTTATTCTTTCATGAAATTAGTAGCACTAAAAAGGGCACTATTTTGGCTGTATAGAGTTCACATTTCTCTCCCTTTCTGAAAAAATAGTTGCGTTATTGCCCCATTTATGTATTATTGTACATTACAAGTTAATATTTTTTAAAATAAATGCATTAGATTAAGTATTTGTAATTTTGTACCTGGGATTTTCTTTTATTTTGTTTACAGTTATACTTGCTGCCATTATAAGCATGTTACTAAAATTACAAAATTAACACCATCCTTTAATGATTGATCAATCAATACAGAATATTGTGCTGCAGTTGTGGAAAGGTAACCTGTTACACTTGAAATAGATCTAACAGCAGAATCCTATGCATAAGTAGCCAGAAGTAAATCTCACTGATTTCTGGACTTAGTCCAAAGAGTATATTATTGTGTGCCTTCAAGTTGCTTCCAATTTATGGCAACCCTAAGGTGAAACTATCATGGGGCTTTCTGGAGCTGAGCATGTGTGATATGCCCAAGGTCACGCAGTGGGTCTCCATGGCCAAGTGGGGAATCAAAACCTGTTTTCCAGGATTGTAGTCCAATGTTCAAACCACTACACCATGCTGGCTCTTCTCCTCCAAAGTGTATGTGCTATATATAATCTAGAATTGCAACTGCTGTAATGATGTAACCTGAACAACTATTGTAGGCCAATGGTCTTCCAACTTTTTACCTTCAAGAAACAGTTTACATGTTGACTTATGTTCTGAATAATTATTCAATAGTTGCTTGACTGTGGCCACAGTTTTATTAGTTATGTAGAACAAACTGACAAGGATAAGAACACCCTCCAACACACACACACAAGAGCAGAAAATATATCTTTTGCATCCATGGAATGATCAGCACAGATTATGGCAAATATGATGAATTCCTCTCCCCCTCCCTCACTCTGTCTCCTGTACTGCATTGTCTACCACAGAAGCCCAGAGTGATCCATATCATATGTTCTATGCCATGTTTAGTTCAAGAACTGTGAATATACTTGAAATACACAATATTCTCATGGGGCTATAATTTGCAGAGAAAGATTAGTAGTGGTAGGCAAGTTGTATTTCAGAGAAGCATTTACCATTTTAATTGAGGAGTGACTGATAAGTTTCCAAGGGTCCACAGGGATCTTAGGGAAACAGTTTAATGACCATTGCACTAAGCGGTTCTCCTAAATGTCTCCTAAGTAAATTATCTATCTTTTTTTCTAGGCCCTATCTTATATGAACTGCATCTGTGGGAGGTATATTGGTTTAGATCAGGGAAAGCAACATGTGCTATTCTTTCTCTCATAGACCCAGTGCACCTCACTAATTATCTCTATTGCAATTAAAAGTACTGTATGGGCTCAGTGGCTCATTGTTAGTATGCATCTTCTGCAGATATGGGCAAACATCTTGTCACCAAAGGCCACAGGCTGTGTTGATTAGAGGGTCAGGCCTCATGTATTGGTTAGTGTGCCTGGAGGGAAGAGATAGGTAGGATCTAGGCTGGTCGTGGGTGACAGTCATGGTGGGATCTTGGTTGACCTCCTCTCCCCTTCTTGTGCATGTTTCCTGTTTCTCTTTCTCATTGTGCACATACACTCCCCTTTTCTCACATAGACATTCACACAGAGACTTTACATTCCCATGCACTCTTCTCATCATCAAATTATGTTGCTTGGTGGGTGCTCATGGCCACAGTTTTCATGGGAAGAATGGGAATAACTTGTTTGTGAACAATTTCTTTCCACTGCTAAAGACACCAGTATTAATATGGCAAAAACTATTCCCATGGATAAAGTATACTGGTGGCACATAAACAAAGGTGACTTTTGGTCCCAAGGAGCCATGTCCCTGGTGGAAATGTTGAATTTGGTTCTGCTATAGATACTATTTTTATTCCAATATCACAGAGGTGGCTGAGGGTTAGGGAGAAGTGCCTTGTCAAGCTCTTAGCTAGTGTGTTTGGGACCGAAGCAAGGACTGGTTGGAAACAGAAACTTGCATGTGCTTTTTTTCTCACACTACTGTAGTCGCACTTTATATTGCCACAGTTTCAGCACTGGAATCTCTAAGCAAGGCCTCCCTCTCTCCAGCTTCCTGTACTTTCTCTGCTGAGCCTCTTTGTATTCACGTATACTAATGTTCCAGATTACAAACAATTCTTGGGCATAAAGACATATCTGAAATCAGCAGCTTGTCTCAGCTTACCATTACAACCTCAACATATGAATTGTTTTAGGGTCTTTGATATCACAGTGGCCTTATTTTTGGAGGGAAATACTCATTTTTCTTTCTTTCTGGTGCTAGGGGTTGCTGCAGTTTGAGAAAATGTACTCCATATGAACATGCACAATCATCAGACTACCATCATCCTATCCCCCTTATGATTGTGGTATTTGAGCTTGTAAATTGGTTCAGGAGCATTTGGTTGACAGATGTTCTCATTGTCATCCATCTGGAGTAATATTAGAAGACGTTAAATGCCCAGAGATCTAGATTTTAGTGAATAGAATTAAGTTTGAATAAATAAAAATAAATAAAATAAGCATTTTTGATACAGTAGACAGAAACCTATAATAACGTAATCATTGTGATGTATCCAAGCAAATCACATATAAACAGTGGTGGGTTATGTGTAATGAACTTCTGTGGAATTATTTTACTATTATGCAAAATCAGAAATGGAGAATATGTCACTTTCTAGATGTTGTTAGACTGCAACTCCTATCTAGAAATTATATCTAATGGTGAAATATGATCAGAATGGTAATCCAATACCTTAAGGCATCGGTGGCTGATGGTCCAAGTAGGGAGGCCAGCTCTCCTCCCATCTACACACAGGGCAAGGTTTGCTTAGATGACAAAGCCGTTCATTCTCACATTCCCCACCTTCCATTTGATGTTAGCAAATAGTTCAGCCCACAGGCCTTTAACTGGCTTCATAGTTCTGTTTCCACTGTAATTCTGTAATTTTAAAATGGTATCCCAGTTGAAGTATTAATGTTGCTAGAAGGCTATCATGCATCAGGAGAGGTGCCACCAAGTTTAAGAGAATAACCTGCATGGTTAATAAGCAGTGTTAAGGAAGCTCTGGGAGTGATATGAGGAACTTCTTTGAGAAAATGCAGGTTTTGTCTAGGTGAGAAAAACAAAAGAAGACACAAACATGCAGAAAAGAAATGCAGGTATATAGTAAGAGATCTTTAAAAAGGATCTGGAGGAACATGTAAAAGTTACTTCAATCCATTAAAAGCAAGAAACCAGCTAGGAATCACTAGATGAAAAGAAAATAAAAGGAATGCTAAAGGAGATTCAGGAGTTTACAGAGAACAGGATTATTTCTATCTTGTGTTCTTTGAAGAGGATATAAGACAGGCATTGTCGGGAGTCCTCCATGTTTTATTGTTTTAGGATAGCAGTAGACTGAGGAAATAGTGATAGTAGGCTGTTAGCTATTCCCAGGCGCCAACCATTCCTTCTGGCTGGAATTTCAAAGGAACCGTTTGGCATGATGACGTTCGTTCTTTTACAACTATCTTAGGAGAAACTGTCTGTTAAAGTGTAAGGTGGGGGAAAACGTTCCATTCTCGAGCTATAACGTCTGAAGACAGCATCCCTTACTATGTTACAATAAATCTTCTATTAAGTTTGTTGATCCGTGTAAGAGTGAATCTGTTCCTGACAGAAAGCTCGAGAATCCTTTCAAAAAATGCACCAATTGATGGACCAGTCGATTACTGAAGAAGAGCAAGGATCTGCAGAATCTGATGGAGCTACAGAAACTGAAGTGCCCCTGGATACCAAGACAAAATTGCGCCTGACCGAGGCTATGGAAACCCCCACAAGCGGCCAAACCTGGGTCTGGGGAGAAAAGCCACATACGTCGTTGAGACAACGCAGAAGGGCTGCTAGATGGGATACATCAGCAAAAGACCTATCCCTTTTGGAGGAGATAAAGCAAATGGAAACCGAACTGGAAAGAAAAGATGAGGAGATACTCGAACTCAAGACCATGCTACGCGAGATGCGCATCCGTCCCTCGCAGACAGGGAGATCACCAGGAGGAGAACCACGAGCGGCTGTCTCGGCGGCAGGCACCCCTGGTCCGCCCCAGCAACCAACAGGGCACACGCCAGCGCCACTGTTACTCAGAAATGTGGGAGACCTGAAAGCGACCTTCAACGGGAAGGGGGAGAAACTCTCCTTTTTTTTGACTATGGCAAACAATTTCATGATTGATCACGGCCATCTATTTCGGGATGATGCGGCCCGAATTCGATACCTAAGCCAGAGGATGAAAGGACTGGCAGCAGACTGGGTAGCGAACCTATATGACTCCCGCGCCCCCGAAACTGAAAATCTGCAGCTCTTCATGAACCATCTGCGGGAACGCTTTGAAGACCCCCATTTATTGGAAAACACCAAATATCAACTGAAACGAATGAAACAAGGCAGGAACGATGTGGGGACGTATTCCCGTGAATTTAGAAACCTGGCCACCAAAGTCCCGTGGAGTGATGAAATTCTAATTGAGTTATACAAAGATGGACTAAATCCTGATATTCTACACGGGTGCTTAATGCAGGCCAATCCACAGACCCTGCTAGGTTGGGTCAGACTAGCTACTGAAATGGAAGGCATAACCCAGACTGTTCAGCTGAACCGACAAAGACAAGACGTGCCAAAACGACAACCTCGCGGTCCCACCGTCCTCAATGCTGAGGAACGGAACAAACGTCTCCGTTTGGGCATGTGCTTTAACTGTGGAAAACCGGGCCACCTCGCCAACACCTGCCGCGGAAACCAAGCTCCGACTGGGACTAAGGGAGCACGAGCAGACCCAAAGAATATAGAATTCACACATCAGACAGCGGCCGTCAAACAACCACTTAGACGCACTTCTAAGGACCCTGCAGCGGCGACAGGAGACTCCGATCCCGATGATGAAACCACCTCTTCGTCCTCATCTGACATAGATGGAGATTCTAAACCTGACTGCGATGACTGGCAAGCGGCGGGAACATCTGTAAGTACTCCTAAAATTCCCCATTTCTACACCACGGTTGCGATTAGTGGCAGCGATGGGACTTTGCATGTACATAGGGCATTAATTGACTCTGGCTGCTCCAGAAGTTTGTTACACCCCAAATTGGCCAAACAATTGAAAACTCTTTATGAGCCCTTGGAATGCCCCATCAAATTAACGCAAATGGATGGGACCTCAATGACTGGGGGAGTAATTAGTAAAATCACTAAGCCCATCTCATTTCAAATGGACAAAAACAATTACAGCATGCGATTTCTAGTTCCCAAGGCGATGCAGTTCAAATTGGTCTTGGGAATCGATTGGCTTCGTGAATATAACCCCCAGATAAACTGGACTGCTGGCACTATGTCCTCTTCAGATGAAAACTTTTCTATTCCCCATGAAGAATTGCAACAAATTCCTTCACACTACCGAGACTTCCAAAAGGCTTTCCACGAAAGGGAGGCTGACAAATTGCCTCCCCACACGGACTTTGACTGTAAACTGGAATTAGTTGACGGGGCCACCCTGCCTAAACCGAAAATTTATCCCATGAGCCAAAAAGAACTCCTTGCTCTCAAGAAGTTCCTAAATAAAAACTTGGCTCGCGGCTTTATCAAGCCCTCTACAGCCCCCACGGCGAGTCCTGTCTTCTTCCGAAGAGAAAAGATCCCAGCGCGGATCCGAGACTGATAGTTAACTACTCTGCTATTAACCAGGTTATTTCCTCCAATTGTTATCCCATACCTCTGATACGGACTGTTTTGGACCATCTTGTTCAAGGAAAATATTTCACCAAACTTGATCTTAAAGAGGCTTTTCATAGGATTAGAATGGACCCGGACTCTGAGTGGCTCACCACCTTTGCAACTCCTCTAGGTAACTTTAAATGGACGGTTCTTCCCTTTGGCTTACAATCGGGGCCATCTGTGTTCCAAATGTTTTTGAACACCATTTTCCATGACTTGTTGTATCAGGGGGTTCTGATTTATCTGGATGACATTTTAATTTACGCAGATTCCATGGAATCTCATGTGTCATTGGTTCGTGAAGTGTTACGAAGGCTTATAGATAACAACCTCGTGGTTAATCTATCTAAATGCCAATTTGACACCCAAACTTTTGATTACTTGGGATATAGGATTCAAGATTGTTCACTTAAAATGGACCCTTCGAAGATTAACTCCATTTTGCAATGGCCCGTCCCTAAAACTGTGAAGCAACTGCAGCAATTTCTTGGTTTTGCGAACTTCTACCGGAACTTTATTGAGGATTTTGCTGCCATAACGCTTCCACTCACCAACCTTCTACGGAAACCTAAAGGATCCACTGCGGGCAAGGCGCATAGACTTTGTTGGTCGCCTGAGTGTCAATCGGCGTTTGACCATTTGAAATCTAAATTTACGTCTGAGCCCTTACTCCTTTTTCCCGACAGTACGAAGCAATTCATTGTGCAAACGGATGCTTCGGACTTTGCCATGGCAGCCGTTCTTTTACAACATGACACCACAGGAGCACTCAGGCCTTGTGCTTTCATTTCAAAGAAATTTTCCCCTCAACAAGCTAATTGGCCTATTTGGGAGAAAGAAGCCAAGGCTATCCATTTTGCGCTGTCCTCTTGGCGTCATTTGCTTGAAGGGGCTCGACTCCCCTTTGAAGTTTGGACTGATCATAGGAATTTGCAAGCCTTACAGTCTGCTAAGAAACTCTCCCCTAAGCAGGCGAGATGGGCTGAATTTTTCCAGAGATTCCGATTTAAAATTGTTTTCAAACCTGGCCGAACTAACCAACTGGCGGACCCTCTCTCTCGACTTCCCTGTTTTGCGGAATCCCCTGCTACGTCCTCCCACTCCAATACCTTGTTTCCTGCCTCCTCTCTGGCTTCTCAAGTGACTACTCGTGCATTAGCAAAGACAAGGCTTTCTGCCTCCTCTCTTTGTGACTCCGCTCTCCGCAATGCTATCATTCATGCAGCGCATGCAGACTCCTGGCTACCGGCAAACAAGGATAAAATAGAATGGGTTGACAATCTCCCCTTTTATGGCACCAAGGTCTACGTTCCCCCTGCTGCCCGCGAGCAGGTACTTCATCGTTATCATGATTCCAAACCCGCTGGACATTTTGGGTTTTTGAAGACATTGCATGCGATTCGCCGCCTTTTTTGGTGGCCTGGATTAAACCCCTCCGTGCAAACTTACATTAAGCAGTGTGCCACTTGCAACGTTTCTAAGTCGCCCACATCTAAACCTCAAGGGCTCCTGCAACCTCTGCCTGCGCCTGCTAGCCCCTGGTCGGTCATCGCATGGGATTTTATCGTGTCTCTTCCCTCTTCACACGGCTTTCATGTTATTTGGGTTGTTACTGATCACTTTTCCAAGCAATGTCATTTTGTGCCTCTAAAGAAACTACCCCGTGCTGACCAGCTGGCTGACCTGTTCGTTAATCATGTATGGAAACTTCACGGACTACCTTCGGTGATCATTTCAGACAGGGATCCAATTTTCACTTCCAAGTTTTGGACTTGTCTACTGAAAACCCTGGGAGTCACTCAGAAACTCAGCAGTGCTTATCACCCTCAAACAGATGGCCAATCTGAGCGTGTTAACAAATCTCTTGAACAATTTCTTAGGTGTTTTGTTTCTGAGAACCAGAATGATTGGGCTCCGCTCCTTCCGTTCGCTGAGTTTGCCATCAATTCTGCGGTTCATACCTCTACTGGGAAACCCCCCTTTGAAATAGTTTACGGCTTCCTTCCTTCTCCTTTCCCCCCTCTCCCTCTCTTCCTCCGCTCCTCCTTCTGTTTCTGCTTGGGTCTCTAAATTTTCTGGCATTTGGCAATCCGTCTCAGATGCTATAGCATCCGCTAAAGCTTCCCACAAACGTTTCGCTGACCGTAAACGGCAGCCTAATCCCCTTTACCAGCCCGGGGATTTGGTTTTCCTTTCTTCTAAGAACATTTCCTCTCCTTCTCCGTCTAAAAAACTTTCCCCTCGTTTTCTCGGACCTTTTCCTGTGAAAAGGGCTATTAATGATGTCTCTTTTGAACTAGATCTCCCTTCTTCCCTCAAGGCTATTCATCCTGTTTTTCATTCCAGTTTGCTGAAGAGGGCACCTTCGCTGACTTCTTCGCCGGCTGATGTTCCTCAACGCCCCGACTGACTTGCTACTGCATTCATATTACTATTTAGTTTTCTTGTCTTTCTACTGTTCCGTGATATTTTCTATATTTTGTGTATCTTTATGTATATATTTTTTTTAAAAAAGTGGGGCAGGATGTCGGGAGTCCTCCATGTTTTATTGTTTTAGGATAGCAGTAGACTGAGGAAATAGTGATAGTAGGCTGTTAGCTATTCCCAGGCGCCAACCATTCCTTCTGGCTGGAATTTCAAAGGAACCGTTTGGCATGATGACGTTCGTTCTTTTACAACTATCTTAGGAGAAACTGTCTGTTAAAGTGTAAGGTGGGGGGAAAACGTTCCATTCTCGAGCTATAACGTCTGAAGACAGCATCCCTTACTATGTTACAATAAATCTTCTATTAAGTTTGTTGATCCGTGTAAGAGTGAATCTGTTCCTGACAGGCATCCATTGCTGAACTGATATTTTTAGGAAGGGAATTTGAGGAGCTGAAACAAAAATGACAAGGGTCTAAATTCAACTGACTGTCTGAAGTAGAATAAATGCATTGACTCAATGAGATTTATGTTAAGTGCTGACTTACCATTTATCAGTTGTTCCTAATGGTTTACTGTAATTGGGCCCAGCATTTGGATTTAGGCCTTCTAATGTCTATAACATCTGTTAATAAATTAAAAATAAATAATGGTCATCAAAGCTTTTTTAGAAAAGACATATAAACTTTCTGCTCTTATAAGATACATTTTAGTAGGTATATATTTGCTCTCTCTCAGAAATACACATTATATGCACATGACATATGAGGTTGGTCTGTGAACTACGTGACTTGAAGCACCAATTTTTGGAAAGGATCCATAAAAATTAATTTAATGTTTGTGAGGATAAATTGGTTGAAATCAGTATTAAAGATACAATGGTCAGACAATTAAAGATAAAATTATCAAGTACATAGATCAAGTCTTGCTGAGGAAGATTCAGCATGATTTATGTAAAGTTAAATCCCACATTATCTTGGAGACTCCTTTGGAAGTGTCAGCAACCATTTGAATAAGGGTTATGTATAGGTGTTGTATATTTGGCTGTTCGAAAGGCTTTGACCAAATCTCCCACCAAAGACTTCTGAGAAACCATGTCAGTTGTGGGACAATAGCAGAAATGTGCTTATGAACAGGTAGTTGATTGAAAAACAGAAAATAACTAGAAATAAATGGGCAGTTCTCACAGTGGAAGAATATAGTCAGCACTAAGGAGGACAGGTTTGCTAAATTATATAGCGTGATTAAAACAAAGTATTCCAAAAGTACCTCTCCACATTGAGAATTGGACTTTAAATTGTCAATTAGGGTCCAGTATAAGGAAGTGTAAAGTGATGCAAATGGGAGCAAAATATTCTAACTTGTATGCTACTGGAATCTGATGTAGCAGTGCTCTTCTTAATGTTCTTATTTGCATATACCTCTTCAAAGTGTCATGCTTTTAAAAAGATATTTTATATAGAGAAAAAAGCACTTTAGGAAAACATAGGTTTAATACTGTTAACTTAGAGTTAATGTATCATACGATTTGCTTAAAAACCATCTTCATCCTGCCAAGAATTTATTTATGTCATTAGAAAGTAGAAGTGGTTATGTTTCCTAAGCATTGTAAAAGAAGACCTGTATCAGAAAGTAATGATATTTTATCTATTTTTAATTAAAAATTATTGTTAAACATGTTTACCACTTCTGCCAGTAATGTACGTGGACTCATCTGTACTGTTGGAATTGTGCCTGGTTGTGTGAATAGTTAAATTTGGTACACTGTCTAGAGATTATAGGCAAAATTGTCTGCCATGAGTAACTGTCAAACAATTTCAGTGTCAGAATTATACTGCTAAAGATATTATCAAATAAAATTTTAATTGGTAAAAAGGGAAACTTTAGAGCTATCAGTTTTAATCTATTAAATTATTAGATTAATCAACTAAAATATTGATTATTTAACAGCAGTCATGTATTTAAGTCTTTTACTTCAAGTCTCTACTTTCAAATCTCAGGCTGAGCCTCAAGTCCTTGCAAGATACTTTCAAGTCAAGTCTCAAGTCACAGCCAGTTTCTGAAGTAAGGAATAGGATCCTTCTTGTTTTCCATTACTGAAGCTTCAAAAAGGAAGGATCTTTCCTTTTACTGTAGGGGTGAGTCCTGCCTTCTGCTGTAAGGAAAAGTTTCAGAAGGCTCCTCTGATATGCAGCAGGGACAGGCTGCCAAGCAGACCTCAACCTTGCCTCAAGCCTGTTGCTTAACACGTTTTCTGCTCACCTCCAAGAAATGGCCCAAACTTTGGACTTGAGACATATTATCATGTGGCAAAAAGAGATGGAAGCATTGTTCCAAGTTGTAAGGTTTCTGGATGAATGTGTTATGTTACTGAACCAAGGGCAACAAGTCAGTCGCTAAAAATGTACAAGTCAAGAGGCAAGTTGAGGTCAGCGTGTCATTTAATGGCAAGTCGAGTCCAAATTGAGTCAATTGATTCAAGTGTACATTAGTGTTTAGCAAAGACAAATTTTAATTGGCAAAGGTTATTTTCATCTAGTTTCATTCATTTCTGCAAAGTAACAGCAAACCTTTATTATTTTAGTTCTAGTGTGTTAGGGAATTTGAAAGAAAATATAAAAGATAAAATTTCCTTCCCACAGTTGAGTGTTACTGGTTTATTAATGTGAAAGTCCTGTACACATATCCCTGCGAGAAAGACTGGTTGCATTCAGTGGGACTTCCTTATCAGTGATGGATATATTTCTACTATAAATTACAAAATGTCTCACATTTCCTACAGTATCTTAAAAGACACTAACATTAAACAACTGGTATTATGCAAATATATTCAAATAAAGCTGATCTGTTAGGAGACAGGTAGTTTATCAATTACAAATTTTGAAGCAGATCTCATCCCTAGAAACAAACAATTACATTGTATATACAGTGGGCACAATCGAGGAAAAGCTAGTCATGGCAAAGTCCTGTTGAAATCTGTGCAACTTAATATAGCTTAGTTTAGAGGTAACTAATTTTCAGTCATTTTCTCTATTACTGGCTCTGCTTTGCAGTCACAATTACCAATGTCTGGAATGTTTACATCAGTATAATCTAACTTTGAATATATTTGGCTGTGATTCTTGTAAAAAAAAAAAAATTTCTTTTTTTCTACCAGTGAGTTGCAATATTCTGATTTTATTACACTAGACATAATTGCTATTCTAAAAAATATGACCTTATTTAAATAGCATGACCCTGATCCCCGGGAACCTTATAGCACTTTACAAAGGGAAAAGAGGCTAGACAAAATAAGTTTTGTAAGATGTGCTAAGTTTAAAATGCTACAAGTTTTTGAATCCATAAGGTCTTTATTGGGTATAGGTGTAGAGAAAAAATCAGCTGACCATGTTTGTACTGATACTTTTCTGATTTGGTTTGGTGCCTGAAGAAGAAAAGATATACAGCAGGTGTGCAAATATTTTTAAAAAACTCAAAAACTGTTCAGATTTTCTAGAAATCAGCAGTGTGGGAGAGAGGGGTATGTGTACACCAATGGAAGGCAGACATCTGTTCTTGCTAGAGTATCCTGGTCTCCCTCCATTTTCAGGAAGTCATGAACTGAGAAGTGCTAGAGCTCCAGCCTCCTTGGAAATAAAATAGGTACTGCACTGGATTGGGAGTTATCTGTGATTGCTAATGATAGTTATTCAGGGATGAGAGAAAGGCATTGTGCATATGTACACAGATACTCCTTTTATTCATACTACTTCATATTGAGGCTCAGGGAGAGAAAAGGAAGAAATAAAAAAATACAATTTTTTCACAGGTAGAAACAGAGAAGGAAGACAATTGGGGTTAAAGGCAATCTGAATGAGTAAAAATAGGTAGTGGAAGTAGAGTGGAAAAGAAAGAGAGAAGGAAAGAAGAGGATAGAGTTAAGAAGATGGAATTTTAAAATCATGGATAAAAGATGGATGACGGAGTATTCCATTTGTGTTCGTTGAAAAGAAAGACATAAGAAGTAGAAGTTTTGATCCAGATTAGTCCTATGTAGAAAAGTGGATGTGGGAAGAGAAATCTTCTCAAGCAACCTGGGTGCCAGTCACCAAAGCTAATTTTTAAGTCACCATTGGGCTTTTCTGTCCTCGGTGTAAAAAGGTAATTAACTGCAGCATAGACAGTTGGTTTTTCTATAAAGCAATGCCTAACATAGAACTTGCTGCAGGAAACTCAAGTTAAAATCTGTGCTGAACAATGTGTTCACTAGTTTGCTGTAGACAACACTACTCTCAGCTTCACCAAATTAATTTAGCTGCATCACAAATGCATATGCATGACTTCATTTCTCATCATGATGTTTGAGTTGAATTCACACTTGGAAGTTATTCTTCTTGAACTTGCGCAAATGATGTATGAACTTTTGTGAAAAAGCCCATAGGGTTATTAAGAAGCTAAGATTACAGTCTGAGAACTTTGGTGGATACGTATGTGAAATTTGATAAACTGGAATAAATTTTAGATGATCTGTTGCAGTACTCATAGAGAGTTTTGTGACAGCTTAAGGACCAAGGTATTTATGAGTTGTACTCCACAAATTTCATTACACAAGATTCTTAGTTGTTAATGGAACTCAGTTTAAAAGATAAGATTCTTTGAATCTTTCCAAGTAAATTTAAAAAAAACTACATCAGAATTTTCTGTCACTTAATTCATAAGATTTCACAGAAATTTGACAAGGCAACAGCACAGAAAAGGTTAAATGAGGAAGCAGATTTACTTTGAGTGACTGTAGTCATCTGCCATTCATCTTGGATTGGGCAAAAAGCTTTCAGATCACAGGGAAAGACTTCCAGGCAAGATTGAATTCTAGCTGTTATTTGTTATTTGTTATTTTTCCCCCTATATTTTTAAAACTAATACATGTGTTCCAGGACTCAGGGTCATTCCACATACTACATAGCAAGAAACATGAGTTGGCCACTGATTATATATTAATTGGAAAGGAGCAGCCGATGTTGCTTTTTTAGACAGAATTAAAGGCCATTTCTGCATGAGATCAGTACATCACCTCGAATTCTTACTCTGCTGTCTGCACATTGAACCATTTTAGCTTTGTAGTTTTCCTTGTGGTTCTGCATGTTTTCAGCTCCTAGAATGGTTCAGTGCAGTTCACTGTGATGAGAAACTGCTGTATGTGAAAACCGAAAAAACTCAGATGTAAATCTCCCAGACTGGTTCTGTTTCAGTTTTCACCTACGTGCAGAAGCATAGCATTGATTCACATTGCAGAAGCAGACGGCTATGGGCGTTCCCAGGCTGTTCCTTCCGTCATTTCCGTCCCTATCTCTCTCCGCCCGTCAAAGACCAGCCTGCTGTCATTATTGTCTTTATGTGTTGAACAGACAGCAGGAAGAGAGGGGATCTGGTAATGGACTGTTAAGACATGTTTTTTTTCCATCTATCAGTGAACATACATATCTATGCACAAATGTAGAATTGAAGAAATGTTTTAAAAATGTGTGCTTTTTTTAAAAAAAACAGACCAATCAGTGATGGCAAGGTGAGGTGAGGGAGGGGAGTGGGGAGTGGCCAGGGACTTGCTGTTGCGGATGCAGCAACTGCTGTTCTCCACAGTAGGACAATATAAATGGGGGGTGCAGACAGCTCAGTTTCTGAATTTCTGAATTCAGTTTCTAATCGGAGTATAAAAACTCCTCTCTTGACATATAGTGAACTGCTCTTCTCCTCTTGTGCAGAAATGGCCAAAGACTTTCTGTTTCAGCCCTCTGTTTACAATAGTGACCAAATGGATGCCTTGGGAATCTCTCATCCAAAGTACAGAGACAAGTGCTCTCCTCTTACATATTCATTGCCATAATCTAGCACTGGAGAGATAACTGCCATATCAGGAACAAGTATAATGGGTGCACCAGCCTCAACTAGCCAAAGGTACTACTAGTTGCAGATACCATCCAAGTATAGAGCTCAGTCCAGGAACATCCTTAGATTATTAATATAAAAGAAAAAAAATGTAGTTTTACCTTCAGAAAACAATTGAGGTGAGCATGGTTCTATGTTGATTTGTTATGTAAAATAAGCTTCAAACTAATATCAAATTTGCCACCAGTTCATGACAAAACAGTTTGGAATGGTGTTTAACTGGGGGGGGGATCAGAATGTCATTTGGAAAACAGACTGAAGCTGAAAAATGGTAGAAGGGAAATATAGCTTTTCTGTTTTATTATTCTAGAATAATACATATATTTTCCTCACTTGTGTCTGTCATATTTATATTTAACGCTTCCTCAAGGTAACAAAAGAACAAAGAAAGAGCTTGCCTGGATCAGAGCAAAGGTCCTTTTAGTCTAGGAAAGTTGTCCCTCTACATTTACAGGTTTGACTTCCATAGCTTTGATTACTTACAAGTTTCTTCAGCCCCTATCCTGCCACCTCAAGTGCTGCTTTTCTGGGGGAACCTTCCCTCTCCACAGCTCTGATCAGGCCCTGCAGCCCTTTAAAAACCCCTTTCTGGTCCTTCTCCTCCTCTTCCTCCACTAGCTACTACCTGGCCAGCTACAGATGGCTCGCAGCCCAATTTATCAGCACCGCAGACCCTCTCCTGATGCCCCTCAATACCCAAGGAAGGAGATGGGCAAGAGAGAGAAATATAGGCCCACCATGCCAATCCACTCCCTTCTCCCTTCCCTGACCTGGTTTGGAACCTGAGCGCTCATTCTTTCCACCATGCTTCGTCCCCCTTCCCACACACACACACACACACACACACTTTGAAATTTGTGATTTTTCCACTTTTGTGAAAGTTGTGTGCCCTAACCCTAGAAAACTGTGGAGGGCCAACTATATTCTGTTTTCCAGAGTCGCCAATCGCATACTTTTAGGAAGCCCTCAAGAAGAAGATGGGGGCAATACAATTTTGCTGTTAATAACAAGTGGTTAATCTTACCCTGAAATTTCCTATACCTTGCCAGCTTACCTGGCTTTCCTGTCACTGCTGTCATATTTTCTGTTTCTGAATGCAGCTGAAATATTTACCATTTCCCTAGAGAAGGGTAGGCAAACTGTTGGCCTTGGGCTTCATGTGGCCTTTCCTGGCTGTTTTTGTGAACCTTTACCCTCATTCAGCCTCCCCTGACTAGTACTAGCCCTTTACTAGCCTGTGATGGGATGTTGCCTCCCCTAGAATTGGCTGTTCATCTTTTAAACAGGTTACAAGACACACACCCCTCCGGCTGTTTATCAGAATAACTACTGTTCTGAAATCTTCAGCCACTTTCTCTCTCTCTCTCTCTCTCTCTCTTTTGTAATTTTGCTTTTTGTTTTGTTTTGTTTGGTAAATCTGGTGATTTTAACAGTCTGCTTGGCTGGGTCTCAGGGACAGTTGCCCACCCTTCACCTAGAGTGAGGTCAGGAAGAACTGTCCTTGCATAAACTGACTTTATGATGTTAAATCATCTTTGAAGCCAATTACAGTTGAAATTGGGATACCTAAGGACAGACTTTCTCCATGCGTGCCTCCCCAGGTACAGAATTTTTCTGTAGAGGCCCTCCTCTGGAAGACCCTGTCATTTGAGATGTGGTTGCCAACTTAGAAACAGATCCACTTGATGGTGGCTCCCTGACTGAAATGCTCTTCCCAAGAGTAGTACTATCTTGCTGTCATTTTGGTGCCTGGTAATTTTGATGAGCCGTTTAATTCTCTGACCTTTTATACTGTCATCTCTAAGTGTTTTTATCATGTTGAAATTTGGTTTATTGTAATTTTAATGTTTTAAAAGGATTGTGAGACTTTGTTGTGGAAGAGGCATAAATCCCTTTCAAAATCAGAGTGACAGTAATCGTAGTGGACTTCTAAGAACTCCAGGTGAAAAAAACCTGCAAGGTTTGTGGGAAGTACAATTGTCAGGAAGGTCAGCCAGACTTTTTGATGACATGACACCCCTCATTTTTCTACTTAGTAATGGAGCAGCAAAATTTGGGAAGGGGCATTTCAGCTTATTCCTAGAATGTAATGATTCCATTTAGCTGTCATTTCCTTTGTGTCCAGGTGTAATTGCTATAATAGCCAAAATGGTACTAATCAATGGCAGAACTTAGAAATAATATATTAAAAATAAATTTTTTATACTTAACATTTCAACAAAAAAATTAAAACTAATTAATTTTTAAGTGTTTTCTGCAATAGTTTTTTTTTAGTAACAAATAGGATTTCATGTTATTTTTATTTATTTTTATTTTAAAATAAAATTAAATGTTCCTTTTGTGTGTATAAGAGGGTAATTTGGGGATGTTTTTGGTCATTTTTTGATAGACCAATCATATAATAATGAACTAGTGTGGTGTAGTAGTTGGATTAGGTCTCTGAGAGATCTGTCTTTGAACCCCTGGTCAGCCATTAAAACCCATTAGACAGCCTTGAGCAATGCATACTCTCTCAGCCTCAAAGGAGGGCAATGGCAATCTCCCTCTAAACAAATCATGGGTGCATCCAGGCTGATTGAAAACTCCCAGGTTTTGTTCCTGTTCTTTCTGGTTTTATGCTAGGTTAAAATAAACCAGCAGGTATAAAAAGTCTCTGATTGAACTGGGAGCTGACAGAAATTATTGTGGGATAAACAAAATATGGATCTCAAAAATAAAACGGGAACAAAATTTAAGATTTTCTGGTCCTTTTAAATTAGTCTAGATGCATACCTTGACAAGAAAATCCCATGATAGGTTACCTTAGGATTGCCATAAATGAGAAACAACTCGAAGGCACACAACAATAACCATCAGTAATAATAATAGTAATAACTAGCATGTATACCTGGCGTTGCCCAGGATTTTATTTTCTTATAGGTAATACATTAGAAATATTTGAGATCACGTGTTTCTGATTCCCCAAACTGTCTTGTTGAGTGCCTGTAACTTTTCCCCATATTCCCCAATCCAATTTGTATTCAGAGTTATTAACACACAGAGGTTGGGTTCCTAAGGGAATACACTGTCCTCCTCCTTGCTACTAGGCCTCATCTCTGGCTTATTCAAGGCAGACACAGTTGACTGAGGCCCAAGAGCCCTCTGGCTGAGAATTTTAAAAGCCCCTCCCTAAACTGCAAATCCCAGGATTTCATAGAGTCTTCTTAGGCAGTCAATCATATGAGGTCTTCGCCTGACACAGACAAACAGACAAACTTTGACCTTTATATATTAGATGAGTTGCCTCACTTATGTATGTTTTAGTGACATTCATGTTGTGCTTTTCCTCCAATAATCTCAAAAGAGAAGTCCATTTAGTCCTCTCAACAGGGAAGTTAGACAGAGATACAGCAACTTACCTGTGGTTGCTCAATGAATTTCAAAGCTGAGATTTCTCAATCTCTCTCTCTCTCTCTCTCACACACACACACACACACACACAGAAAGACAGAGAGAGAGAGGTTTCTTGAATCTAACTGAATCACTAAGGCCACTGAACTAACTCTCTGTCTTCTGAATACTGAAGATGAGGAATGGAAAGTGAGCAATAACCAAAGTTGGAATAGCTACTCTAAATGAACAAAATAATACCAGTGTTCTTGTAAATAGTATAAAAGGAAGACATTCAAAGTAAACCTCTCCCTCTTTCTTTATTCTTTTCTTTAGGGCACCTGAGCTTTGTCTACAGCCATGTTCTTCTGTGAGTTCCTTGTTGCAGTGGTCCGTGAAACAAGTATGGCATCCATTACACGATCTGCGTGGGACCAGGTAAGCAAGCTGTTTCTTTTGGATCAAATTCAGTACTTTCAGTACTTAACTGACATAATATTTTTGATGTTTTAAATTATTAGCTTCAATGACAGGCTGGCCAGGTGCCTAAGCCCCCCTGCTTAAGTTCATTATAGCTATTTTAATTTAGACAGTCCTTGAATCATTAAACAACTAAATTCTATGGGTAAGATAGTTGCACCAGTCATGAACCAACACAGTACTAAGAAATGGGAATGCTAGCTGCATGCAGGGTAGCTATGCAATTGGATCTCACTTGCAGAGTCATTATAAATGTAATCTTTAGCCCAGAGCTTTCCAAACCTTTCATGTTGGTGACCACACTTTTTGGAAATGCATCATTTCACAACATAGTAATTCAGTTTTACTAGCAAACCAGACGTTAAACTAACTCTTTGTAAGAAATACGAACACATGCATAAACTGTAATAACAAAATCTATGGGGACACAATATATCTCATGAAAACCTTTCATATATTTTTAAAAATATATGATTTATAAATAACAATATACATTTCCAAGATGGCTGTCATTTATGAGTAAAAATATGTAAACATGTGCGTGAATTTAAAAAATGAATAAAACCAGTAATTACTTACCATTTTAATGAGAGGTGTGAGGTTAATAGGATGAACATGGCTTTTCAATATTTGGTGGAATAGTAGATGAAGACACTCCTATTTTCTCATCAAGCATTTTTTGGCTTCCATATTTCAGTGAGGAAAGACCCCAGTGAGAGCAGCAGTGGCAGGAGAGGGGGGCCCCTCCCCAAGCCTGGCCTTCTGCCATTGCCCTCAGCAAGGAAAGACTCCAGTGAGGTTGAAAGCGGTGGGAGAGGCAGCCCCCCGATTCTGGCCCACTACTATTGCCTTCGCCAAGGAAAGAACCCGGTGAGAGTGGGAGTGGCAGGCCAGGCTCAGGTGGGGGGGTGTTTCTCAGCCTGGGGAAGCGATACACCTACACACTTCAGGTGACACACTAATGTGTCGCAACTCACCGTTTGGAAAGCCCTGCTTTAGCTATACAGGAAAAGAAAATGACTCCCACGTGACCCAGGTGCCATTAAAAGGATGGCAGAGTGGGAGAAAATGTGAGTGTCCCACTTGGGTCTGACTGAATCAAATACAGGATCATTCCTGTTCAGACTGCGCAACTTGTAACCCATCAGCTTGTGTCTCATCAAGCCATATTCACATCTGACCTTGTTTGCTGGCTTACCAGAGGCATAATAACTTTACATTTTAGCAGCCTACTTCAAACAATAAAAGAAGTTATAGAGTAATCAAGTAGGCAAGCATACATGGCTGGTGAAGCTGGATTTGTTTTGGAGGGTGTTACCCTGTTTCCTGGGGGTCCTGAGAGGGACACCTAAATAATCAAACAACAACACACTTTGGGGAGAATTAGCTTAGAGCACTGCTGGCAAAACGAGAGGCAAGGTAACGCAGCAGGATCTTGTAACCCAGTGTTTATGGGGTCAGGCCAAGTCAAGAAGCAAACCGTGTTGAAAATAAATGAATGATCTTTATTAAATACAGGCACACATTGTAAGCAACACACGCACACAGATAACTAAGGAAAATAAAGGTTTGAGTTGGATAGCGGGATTTTTGAGAGGGATAGTTGATTCAGGTGATACAGAACCTGTTCCTGGAGTCTGGAAGGAAGATAGGGAGCGTTGCTGGGGTGCGATGTAGCTCAGCACGTGGGGCTGAGGGGAAGCTCGCCGGGCAAAGCGGCAGCAAGACAGTCTGGAATTCGGGAGCGATCCGACAATGGTCTCGGAAGCAGACATTTTTATAGGGAGAAATGTAACTGCAGGCTATGCCATACTTGGGGAAAACAATGCGTTTTAGGAGTGGGACAAAGCTTTGGAAAGGTCAGAATTTAATATGATTGAGTTAAGTCCAAATTGACAAAGAGTTAGCCAGTATGCAAATGCAGAGTGCTTGGCAGTTGAGTATTCAGCCTGCCAGGTTGCCTGCTCGGGGCAGGGAGTCCTTTGTATACAGCGTGCATACATAATGAAGGTGTTTGCAGAGAGATCACCTAAATCAACGATCTGGCTATTTCTGGCCTGCCTGGGTGGAGAATGGAATGTCCGGCAATTAGTGGCCGAGCCTAGTCTGTGCTTGTTCGGGGGCCTCACAAACACGTGGAGAGGGGTGGTAGAAGAGAGCCAAATTATGATATCAAAGAGATATCTGAGGGTATCTCCAAGTAGGCCTAAACTACAGTAACAAGGGTCACATGTTTATAAATGCAGCCTTAGTTTTTACAGAGATCAGCAAGAAATGTAGAATCTAAGTTGGTTTACTTTCATGTGTGGAAACACTAGAACACTGGTTTCAGCAGAAAAGTGGTTTAAAAGAAACATTTCAGAGAAATGTGCTGCTGTATTTTTCCAAGGGAAGAAATTGTGAATTAATATGTATAAATAATGTCTAAGTGCAGACTGCACAAGGGAAGAAGTGAAGCATTTATTTTATTTATTTTAAAGTTGCCATCCTAACTATATTTAATTTGGAAGTAAGTGCTAAGGAAACTAATTGTATTCACTTCAGAATAATGGTTAAAATAGAAATGATATTCTGCAGTTGTTCAGGGAACTGTGGTCTTCCATTTTCTCCTGGACTGGGGAAAAAGGCAGGTTTCATGCTCCCTCCTTTTTTTCTTTTTTCTGGGTTCCCTTTCTCTTTCTTGTACCATGGTTTAACAGCTTCTGCCTGGGATTGCCACTGGCCTTGACAATAGCCTGACACAGCATCTGTAAAGGTGAAGAGTTATCTGCAATGAAAAGTTTAATTTTTTTTAAAAAATTGTCAAGCTAATGTACTGTTGCAGGGGCAGTAAAAAAAATAATCAAGAAATCTACCTGGTGCAGAAATATGCTGAACAGCTAAAAACAAGAAAGAAACTTGTGGCACTTTGATAACTCACAAATGTGTTGTGGTGTAAACTTGCATGGATGCATGAAGTATTACCCTGAGTTGGCTGATGCATACAAATACCCAAGAGTACAAGGGGGAAAATGTAATTATACTGAGGCCTAAAAGCATGCAGTACAACAAAATAGTTGCACTACCAATAATATTGAATATTGTGAACTCAGAAAAAAATATGTTTCTAGGAGGGAAAATAAAATTATTCTGGAGAAAAAAAAGGAGGAGGTTGGGGACGAGGAAGATGAACTAATCTAAAGTGAGCAGCAATGGATGCCTAAACGAGTTTGCAGCGAATTCATTTTGAAATGAAATATGTCAAAGCACATTTGATGTACAAAATAAAAAGCCCTGTGATTTCTTGAACATGATCAGTTTGTTGCTATGAAAATACTGACAAAAGGCAAATGAATAGCCTTCATTTGGCGTTATTATACTTGGCCAGCTTTAGTGCTTTTCATATGAAAGGCAACACTCTTTCTGACTGTGATGTTAACACATTCATTACAGAACTGCTACAGAATATCAGATTTAAATCCCAAAAGATTTCCTCTAAGACAGACTTATAAATAGCCTGTTGTCCAGTGGCTTATGATGAGCAACAGTTCCATCAAGCACCTGTCAAGGAACCTTGGTTCAACCAAAAGGTTTGTTCTGGTTTCTGACTTAGCTCACACATTTACCACTTTTGCTGACGGATACCTTTGTGTCTACAAATTATTCCCTTCTGTTCAGCTTTAATATTGCTAATTTAAGTTTAATAACAGTCATCTACCTCCTATTAAACCTTCTGGCCAAGCTTTGGTGACTGTACAAAAAACAGCAGACTCATCTGGGACCAGAGTTGCAAAGTTCCTTCAATTCAGGCTTTTCAAGAACCAAATGAAGATCTTATCTGAAAGAACCACAGAATTCTTGAGCTACCATCTTCTCCTGTGTGGGCCCCTGAGCTTCCAAGAAAAGTCTTAACAGGCCTGGCTGACAAGATATAGAGTTTCACACTCACTGTTTTCTTAGTCCCCCTTTTGGTTCCCCACAATCCATTGTTCAGTAGTAACCAACCACCAAGGCCTCTGGAGCATCTGATTGTACTATATACTGTTGTGACTCAGTACACATAAACACACCTGCATAAATTTTTAATTAAAATAAAAATTTATAGAAACCAAAATATAGCTTCCTAAATATTTTGTTGCTTCCTGTTCACCTAACAGATGGTTAAATCATGAGACCCTAAAGTCATAACTGTTGTTAATTTTTTGTTAATTTGGTTTGTACTCTGTCCTTCACCATAGGAATATGGGTAGTTGTGCTCACCCTTTAGAATAATTGGATAAGCTAAGCCTGCCATGAATTGCATCTCGGTGTCCCTTAGAACCTTAGAAAATTTTCAAAAATGGTAAAAACAGCAACAGCATGTTTTTCAAGTGTTGAGAAACTGTGATAAGAATAATTCTGGACTGATGAAAGTCTTTACAGTTCAGGATTTAAGCCCTTTCTGTACCTTACCTTTTTCCGCCACTGGGGTGTGGGGATTGGGCGAGCAGCCTCCAGCGGGAAGCTCTCACATCCCTACTGCTTCAGCTCTGCACTAGCTGCCTGCTCACATGAGAGCCCTACCTCTTCCTTCTGCAGTGCAGCCTGGGAGTTTCCCAGGCTGCACTGGGGCAGGAAGTGTGACCACCGCAGCTCCGAAGGCTCCGCACACCAGGTAAGTGCACGCAGGGCCCGGGAGCAATCCGCGATTGTGAGTGCATCATGCAGATCGCTCCAGGTGTCCTTTCACATGGCAAATGCCACACCAAAAGGGCCTTACTCTGTGCAAAATTTGCACATAGTTGTTTGGGGGGGGGAATCAACATTTCTTGGGTAGGAAACACCATTTTTTACATGGAAAATAATATTTCAACACAGAAATATTAATTCCTGCACAGAAGATACTGTTTTCTGCACAGAAAATGCTGCTTTCTGTACAGATTGATCATCTGCAAATTTTACACAGAATAAATCTCCAATTCCAGCATTTTCTGTGCAGAAAATAGCCTTTTTGATGCAGGAATATTTCTGTACTGAAATATTATTTTCCACACAGAAGAGGCTATTGCCTACACAGAAGATACAGGTTTCTGCATAAAACAACCATGTTTTTTATTTTTTAAAATTGCTCAGATTGCTATATTCAAGAAAAAAATCTGCTGAAGCATCTCATCCCTAGTGCCCCTCTCAAATATAGTCTGGATCTCAGGCTGCTGTTAAATTTATAGCAATAAAAAAGTAAGAAACATCAAAACCAGAAACACCCTAATTTCTGTGCGTACTTCAATCACTGAATTGTTGTGGTTATGTTTCCACCTGCCCATGGAATGGCGAGTCCTTATTTTAATATGACATTGTCAAACACAGATAGTTTATGTATAGTTGTCTATACAAGTAACTGATAAACATTTACACATATTTTCCCCCAGTTTCCAAGTCCAACTATAATTCACATGTGAATGCATATCAAGGAAATAAATATACTTTTAGTTGCCATAGGCAATATGTAGCTTGCCCTGGCAATCATGTTGAGTCCAAGCTTTCCTCCCTAATTTGTTGGTGGAGAGGTAGATGAAGACACCCCAGCAGTTGTGTGACAGCCCATGCTCTCTCCCTAGTTCCAAGGAAGGGTGGATGATTTTAAGTTAAAGGACAGCAGATTCCAGTTGAACTTATTGATGGTAAGAGTAGTTCAGCAGTTGAACTAATTGTCTTGAGAGATGGTAGGTCTCTTCTGGATATCTTGAAAAATATGTTGGACAGCTACCTGCTGGGGCTGCTCTAGCTGGAGATCCTACATTGAACAGAGGATTAGATTCAGTGGCCCAATGGTCTCCTTCTAACTTTATAGTTCTATAAATATTGCTATTTATACATTTAGACTGTGTAGTTTTAATAGTACTTGACTGCTGTGCATGCCAAAGTGCCTTTAATACTGTGGCTACACAGGTACCAAAGCAAAAAGTCCCTGTCACTCTATCCAGCTCTATACTTGGAGTAAGAGATAGTCCAGTTTTGTGGAGGCGCAACACAGGATCAGTAATGACAAGAGAGGGACTGGGTCCAGGTGATCATAATTGTTTGTTGTAGCTGTACTAGTAGTAGTAGTAGTTGTGTGCCTTCAAGTTGTTTCTGACCTTTGGCAACCCAAAGGTGAACCTATCATAGGGTGTTCTTGGCAGGACTTTTTCAGAGGAGATTTGCCTTCCTCTGAGGCAGATAGAATGTGGCCTGCCCAAGGTCACCCAGTAGATTTCTGTGACTTAGAGGGGATTTGAACCCTGGCATCCAGAGTTATAGTCCAAAGCTCAACCACTACATGACACTTGCTCTCCATAATTGTTGGCCAGGCTACTATATCATAGACTTATGGCATTCCATAAGTATACCATAATTCATGCTGTGTATGATTTTATCTCAGGTATCTCCTATTAAAGGGGATTCCAGGTGGCTGGAGTGAGAAAGTTCCTAACCTGAAACACTTGGGAGTCACTGCCAGTCAGAGTAGTCAAAGATTCAATAAATCAGCCACTAATAAGGTAGCTCAATGTATTCTTAATAAGTAAAAGGGGAAGCTTGGAATTCTCTGCTCCAGATATTTGGTACCTTAATAGCACATTTTCCACTTAGGACAAGTAGGAGCTATAGAACACAGCTGTAGCTAATGAACAGTTCAAACCACAGTACAGCATTTTGTTTGTGTTGCAATACTGTTTGGTGACAGGAAGACAGACTAGTTACAGTCACTGAATACAGTTTGATGTGACACATTAATAGCCAATTCAAATGCCATTGAACTCAATTGGGGAATAGAGATTATTCAGTTCATAGGTTAGATATTTTGATAAAAACATTTTGATTCATTGAAAATATATCCTAGAATATTTGTCATTTTGGCCAGCCCCTTTTATTCAATTCAGCCACTTGTTCACTCTGCTCATTTAATGGATTCCAGGGTTTAGCTGGTATGTACCTGCCTGGTTTATTCCACCAACAGTGATCAGTAAGGGAGGCAAGAAGATGATGAATTACTAAGCCCTTTCCTATGATGTTTGCTAGTGGGACCCACTGTGGATTATATGCAGTTTGAGTAAGATAATGAAAAACCTACTTTTTCCTTCCATTGTGAGAGTGTTGGAGGTGAGTTAGTTGGTCACTGAGCTACTGGGCAGGTTCCTTAATGATCCTTTGATCCAAGACAAACAACTGGAACAGCAACAGCACTGAGTGGTAGAATGCATTCTAGAACCACACCAAAAATTGTGTTCTTGCAGGGCTCCTATGCCAAGGAAAGACACATAACAGAGGAATAACAGGTACCCTCAGTCCTTGTCATTGCATCCCCATACTGGGTACTGCTGTGCTTGTTGCATGGTTTTCCTCAGAGCTTGAATAAGTTACTTTTGGACTACTGTTATTATACTATCTCAAAAGATACGCCATCCCTAGGAAGATGAACACCAGCTGATTTACATGTTTGCAGTCTGCATGGCACAGGAGTTAGGGGCATCCTGGCCTTTATTCTCATTGAAGAGTTGCCTAGTTGACTATGGAAGGGCAAGAAAAATGTAGGGGCAGTGAGAAGTAATTGAGAGAGGGTCACCCGGATGTCCTTCCATTTTGAATTTCCCAGCCCCTTTCTACCTATTTTAGTTTTCATGTGATGTCTGTATTTAGAAAATATTATAGTTGTGGCAATAATTGCTGATCCAATAATACTGCAGTGTTGTCTACAATTACTGATTTGTTCCATTCACCTTATCCTTATAACAAATAATGTCATTATGATTTGGCTAGCAATATCTATAGATATACCATAGTAGAGAGTCCTGTAATCATTTATTTTGATTAAGTATGTAGAAGTTTGCCCTATACCAAGTTGGTATACCTATGCCATTGGTCTGTCTCTCAGTATTGCCTATAATGACTGCTTGCAGCTCTCCAGGGTTGCAGACAGCAGTCTTTTATCTGGCCTTCATGGGGATTTGATCTGAAAGATATTTGGATGTTTATAGAAGGGGCTTTCTATGTAGGGCATATTTATCTTGACCCCTCAGTGAGGTAGATCCAGCTCCTACATGTCTGAGTAAAGCAGGGCTTTTAAGACAGTGCGTGATTTCCCTATCATAGTGTTGTGTCTGAGATATTTAGGAGTCTGTGTGCTGAAGATGACCTATTAAAAGTGGCCATGTTGAGATGAAACAGGTAGCAACAAGGAACAGGCCTTGATATCTCTATCCTGAAAGATCTCTATTACTGTCTAGGTATGAAGGTTCTTCTTCGTGGTCTCTGTGCCTTCATACACTAGGAGCTTTAGCGCCTGCGCGGTAGCATTCGGAAACTTCTAGAGCTTGTTCGCTTGGCGGGAACCCCTCCCCCACGCCGGTACTGCGCATGCTCCTCCCGCCGAGCAACGGTCTCTCCTCAGTTCTTTCTCGTCCGCCGTCGCGTACGGAAGGTTCTTTAGTTTGTTCCTCTCACTTTTGTGCTTGGCTTAATTTTCACGGTTTTACGGATTTTGGACTGTCTCTGACCTCTCTTTCGGACTTCCCCTTCGGCTTTGGTCTTTTCGGATTTTCGCTGTTTGGCGTTCTTCGTCTTATGTCCGCGCTCTTTAAGAAGTGCGTGTCCTGCGGGCGCAAGGTTGCCCTCAACGACAGCCACAAGGAGTGTCTCTTCTGTTTGGGTGAGTCCCACAACATCCGGACTTGCCCAATTTGCCGGGATTTTACTCCCAAACTCTCCGCAACTGGTCCGCGAGACTCAAGTCTTATTGTTGGGAACAGTCTCTGCGGGCGATAGACGAGACCTCCACTTCCAAGATGGCCGACAAGAAGACGACCACGCCATCGACGGTATCGGCGGCTGCCGTTCCGTCCACCTCGTCGGTATCGGGCTCGGTACCGGCGAAACGCCGATCTCGGCGTTACCGAGGATCCCGAAGCTGTCGGCAGCTGCCAAGTCAGCAAAAGGATCCTCGACGGCGAGGAAGGCTGAGGCTCCCCTGACGGAGACGCCTGCTAAAAAGCGCCCTGCTCCGGACGGAGGCAAGGGCAAGGAGAAGGAGAAGAAGAAGAAGAAGAAGAAGGAGAAGAAGCGCTCCCCGGCTGGGGACGTTCAACCTCCTACTCCTCCTCCTACTCAGCAGCCTTCCAAAGGGCGAGGCGAGTCCGTCGATCTCTCGGAGGATGAGATCGAGGACGTTCCCCAACAGCGCCCGGACTCGCCTGTGGCAGACCCTCCAACCCTGGTGGAGGAGCGCCACCGCCCTCCTAGCTGTCGCAGGTCGGCCGACCTGCAGCAGAGAGAGCCCTCTGCTTCTCCGGAGCGGCGTTCGACCTCCTTCCGGTCCTGGTCCCGCTCTTCCGAGCGTCCGGTGGCCTCGCCGCCTCCTAGGGAGACAAGAGAGGAACAACCTCGCTCGTCTGCCTCCAGATACACCTCGGCGTCCTACGTGGCCAGGTACGCGAGGGAATCTGAATGGAGAGAGCGCCCGGCCTCTTATCGGTCACATTCGCCATCGTACCGGGATCGGTACCATCGTGGCCCGAGTCGCTGGGAGACCTTCCGAAGGTCCCGGTCACCTCGTCGACAGCGCGAATCGCGCTCGCCTAGAGGGGACGAGGCTCGGTACCGTCGACGCCGAAGCCGATCTCCGTCGGACCGCCGCTCCTTCAGCCGCTCTCCCTCTCCTCGATATCATAGGGCGAGGGAGCCTTCACCTCGGTATCGGGCGATATCGCCACCTCCTAGGGTCACGGCAACGGCGACGCGCCCTACGGAGTCGGTGGTGACTGAGCGGGCTACGACGACGTCAGCCTGCCAGACTACCCCTGTCACCACTAAGAAGGTGAAGTCGGTAGTCAGCCAGCCCAAGCGGGACGCTGCTGCTACCACCGCCCCGGCTGCAGAGAAGCCTAGAAAGGCAACACCTGTGGCGACTGCGAAGGAGCCGGAAAGCGAGCGGCGAGAGGACTCACCGACCTCAGAGTCGTACGACTCGAGTGCGGAATCAGAGGTGTCTGAGGCGGCCTCCCAGGAGTCTCCTCCACTGGGATTCGGGACCCGATCCCAGATTCTGCTCCAGAGGACGTCAACCAGTTCTCTGCGATGCTGCTCCGCATGGCTACTACCCTCGGCCTTAAGATCGCCGATGCGGAGCCGGAGGACGACGATCCAGCCTTCTCTGTCTTCGAGGAGAAGCGACCTTCCACGGCCCCACTGCCTCTCCTGCCCCGGGTATCCAGACTGGTGAAGGCCGCCTGGGATAGGCCGGCCTCGGCTCAGCCGATACCGCAGCGGTTGGAACACCTCTACAGAGTGCAGAAGGATAACGCCGGTTATCTCTTTAATCACCCTGCACCGAACTCTGTGGTGGTCGAGTCGGCACAGACGAAAGGCTCCGGCAGGCAACACACCACCCCGCCGGACAAAGAGGGCAGGAAGTTGGACGCCTATGCAAGAAGGTTCTATTCCGCCGCCTCCTTGCAGATTAGGCTGTCCAACACTCAGGCTTGCCTCGCGGCATACCTGAAAAAGGTGCTCGATCGCCTGCAACCGGCGATGGAGGCGGTACCGGAGGACATCCGCCAAGCGTCCTCCGTGATCTTCAACGAGGCCATCTCCATCGCTCGGCAGCAGATGGCCTCCTCCAGGCACGCAGTGGAGATTGCCTCCCGGGTCATGGCGGGATCCGTCGGCCTGCGCCGCCATGCTTGGCTGCGACCGGCCGACATCCAGGAGGACACCAGAAGGAGGATTGAAGATCTCCCCTTCGACGGTGAGGGCCTATTCAATTCGTCCACAGACGAAGCTTTGGACAATCTAGTTAAGGCGAGGCTGACCACCAAGAAGATCGGGCTACAGCCGGCCACGCAAGCCCGCAGGACCTCCACCTTCCGCCCATCCTGGCGACGATCTTCCACCTCGTCGTTCCAGCGTTCGGCCCAGTCTGGACAGTCGAGACCGTCCTCCGGCTCATCGGCCAGACGCACGATTAGGCGACGCCCGGCTTCGTCCAAGAAGTCCTCCTCCGAGACAAAGTCTCGGTTTTGACGTGCCTGGCAGGACCTACCAATACCCACTCTTCAGCCTACCATCAGCGCTCGGAGACCGACCGACTCTTGCCCGACATCTCGCGGAGTGGCAGTGTGTCACTACGGACTCTTGGGTGCTTTCCATCGTCCGTCTTGGCTACGCCATCGAGTTTCTCGATATTCCTCCTCGAGGCGTTTACTATTCCACGCCATCGAGTCCGGCCCTCCTGGAAGAGATCCAATCCCTCCTCCAGAAAGGGGCGATCGAGTAGCTCCCGCAAGAGGCCAAGACCACCGGCTTCTTCTCCAGGTACTTCACGGTACCGAAAGCCGACGGTACCCTCCGGCCGATCCTAGACCTCAGAGGGGTGAACTACTACATCCGCCCCAAAAGGTTCAAGATGGTCACGATACCGTCGATCCTGCCCTTCCTACATCGAGGGGACTGGTTCGCCTCCATCGATCTCCGAGACGCATACTTCCATATCGCCATTCGCCCGCAGCACAGACGGTACCTCCGCTTCGCAGTCGACGACACCTGTTACCAGTACAAGGTGCTGCCGTTCGGACTCTCGACTGCCCCAAGGGTCTTCACCAAGTGCATGGCCCCGGTGGTATCCTTCCTGCGGACGAAGGGTGCTTCTGTCTTCCCTTACCTCGACGATTGGCTGTTGGTGGCGTCCTGCAAACAGAGACTTTACCACGACGTCCACATGACGTTGTCACTCCTGACCCGCCTTGGTCTACGGGTGAATCCGAAGAAGTCCCACCTCGAGCCGGCGAGGATCTTGGACTTCATCGGGGCGACGCTCGACTCAACCTCCGCCAGGGCGTACCTACCAGAGTCTCGAGCCCAAACCCTGATCCGGGCCGCCGCTCACGCGCGTACGGCCCCGACGTTATCTGCGAGAAGCGACCAGCAGCTCTTGGGCTACATGGCTGCGACGACCGCTGTGACATATCTCGCCAGGCTGAGAGCGAGACCTCTTCAACACTGGTTCGTCCGCATATTCGACCCCCTGCGAGACGAACAGACTCTCCGACTGCAGCTGCCGGGAGACGTCCGCTCATCCCTCCGATGGTGGCAGTCGCGACGCAATCTCATGTCAGGGATGCCTTTCCAACAGCCGACACCGAAGGTGACGGTAACGACCGACGCCTCCCTGTATGGATGGGGTGCCCACTGCGGCGATCTCAGAGTCCGCGACAGATGGACCGACGACGAGACCGCTCTCCATATCAACGCGCTGGAGCTACTCGCCGTCTTGAAAGCGCTACGGGCGTTCCGCCACGTCGTAGCGGGGCGGACGGTCCTGGTTCTGACGGACAATACCACCGCCGTCTGTTACATCAACAGACAAGGAGGGACTCACTCCACAACCCTGCTCAACATTGCGCTCGACTTGTGGGAATGGTGCATTCGCCTGCATACGCATCCCGTGACAGTTCACCTGGCCGGGCAGGAGAACACCACGGCAGACGCCCTCAGCAGGGACACCTCATCCCATCACGAATGGTCTCTCTCCGGAGAGGCGTTCAGACTGATTCGGGACCGCTGGGGCGAACCATCGATCGACCTCTTCGCGACCAGGGAAAACGCGAAGTGTCGCCGATTCTGTTCCAGAGCGGGCCACGATCGTGCCTCCATCGGGGACGCTTTCCAGTTTCCGTGGACCAGGGAACTCCTCTACGCGTTCCCGCCGTTCCCGCTGCTCGGCCGGACGATATCGAAGATCCTCGCCGACCGAGCCAACGCGATCCTGGTAGCCCCGTACTGGCCGAGGCAACATTGGTTCGTACCCCTGCTACAAGCCGCACGAGACGACCTGCTCCGGTTGCCACCGACACCGGACCTGCTCTCGCACTCCGGCGGCCGAGTCCTCCATCCGGACCTGCCACGCCTGGCCCTCCATGCCTGGAGGATATCGCACTAGACGATCCCGTGCTCGGTACCGTCCTCGTCGCGGCCAGGAAGGAATCCACCCGTCGCAACTATCAATACAAGTGGCGACGCTTCCTGACCTTCGCTAACGAGAGGAGTGAGCCGGTATCGCCTGCGGGGCTCTCTACCGTCCTGCACTTCCTCCTGCACCTCCGGCAACAGGGGCTGGCGTTTCCATCCCTGAAGGTGTATCTCTCCGCGATCGTGGCATACCAACCGCCACGATCGGCTGCCTTGGCCTTCTTCAGGAACGATACCGTTAAGCGGTTCCTGAAAGGACTTCATCATCTCTACCCGCCGGTATCGCCGCCGCTACCGCCGTGGTCCCTCTCGCTGGTGCTCTCGCAGCTGACAAAGCCGCCCTTCGAGCCGATGGCGACCTCGGATGATAGGCTCCTGACCATGAAAACTGCCTTCTTGGTAGCGGTGACCTCAGCGAGGCGAGCGGGTGAGATCACAGCTCTTCGATCCGATGAGCCCTTCACGGTCTTCCACAGAGACAAGGTGGTCCTGAGACCTGACATCTCGTTCCTGCCTAAGGTGGTGTCCAGTTTCCATCTCAACCAGGACATCATCCTGCCTGCCTTCTTCCCGAACCCGACGACACCGCTGGAGCGGTCTCTCCACTCCCTGGACGTGCGTCGGGCCGTGGCCTTCTACATGGACAGGACTGCTTCCTTCCGACAGACGCCGCATCTCTTCGTTTGCTATGGGCGACGTCGGAAGGGCCTCAAAGTGTCCACCCAGCGCTTCTCCAAATGGGTGGTGAGGACTATTCAACTGGCGTATGAGCTCGCGAGGAAGCCTCCGCCAGTCCTGCTTCGAGCCCACTCCACCAGAGCGGTGGCTACTTCTGCGGCCCTCCTGCGAGGAGTTGACCTGCATGAACTCTGCCGTGTGGCGACCTGGTCCCAACCATCAACCTTCGTGCGCCACTACAGGCTCGACTGCCGGTCGCGCAGAGATGCCCGGTTTGGACATGAGGTGTTGGCTTCCGTGCTGTAGGACCTGACCCGCCGTCCGACCGGTAAGCTACACAGTCTCCTAGTGTATGAAGGCACAGAGACCACGAAGAAGAAGAACAGGTTGCTTACCTGTAACTGTGGTTCTTCGAGTGGTCATCTGTGCCATCATACACACCCGCCCTTCCTCCCCTCTCTTTCAGGTCCCTGTAGGTTCTACGGCGGACGACAGAACTGAGGAGAGACCGTTGCTCGGCGGGAGGAGCATGCGCAGTACCGGCGTGGGGGAGGGGTTCCCGCCAAGCGAACAAGCTCTAGAAGTTTCCGAACGCTACCGCGCAGGCGCTAAAGCTCCTAGTGTATGATGGCACAGATGACCACTCGAAGAACCACAGTTACAGGTAAGCAACCTGTTCTTTTCTGCAAAGCTTTTAAGGTTGCCTTTATTTGTGTTTTTAT
Organism: Ctenosaura bakeri; assembly: GCA_948474755.1. Taxonomy (NCBI): domain Eukaryota; kingdom Metazoa; phylum Chordata; class Lepidosauria; order Squamata; family Iguanidae; genus Ctenosaura; species Ctenosaura bakeri. Next base: position 332,167 of record CAOLHI010000048.1, on the reverse strand, counting down.
GTCCAGGTGCTCTATGTTTCTTCTTAATCTTATTTTATGATTTTTATTGCATTTGTTTATGTTTTAATGGGTAAGCTGCTTGGAAATTTCTGATGGAAATTTACCTACTTATTAAAATGTTAGTTTATCACTGTGACAGAGTTCTGGGGGTGTGGCTATCCTGAGTGTCAGAGCAGCCTAAAAACAGGTTGTCAGGCAACCCAGCCTTGTAGTATAAGGGGCTGATGGCTGAAAGAAAAAGATTTGTAAAGGCAAAAACTAATTGTCATTGTGAGTCCTTAGGTGAGAAAGAGCTCTAGAATAAAATTCATCAGTCAAGCAGGGATGTTGCCTGTGTCAGAAGGGTTTAATTCTTAGGGTAAGCCTAGAGAGAGGCAGAAGAGTAATTAAACCATTATAGAATCTGGTCAGAAAGTGTGACCTAGATTTGGGGTTGAGCCTTTTGTGAGACTGTAGCCAAAGAGCTGTTTAGGATACTTGTGCTTATATGAAAGTTGATAAGATATAAGACAACTGACTAAAAGTACTCTGAAGAAATTGTATTAACTTTGACCTGCATATAAACTCTAATATTTCATTCTGTATGTTATTGTAATAAATATTACGGTTTATTTTTATAAATACTGATTCGGCTGAAAAAACACAGTGCCATAGGGGTTCAAAATAACCTTTGAAAGGCCTCATCCTTTATGCCAGCGGTTCTCAACCTGTGGGTCGCGACCCCTTTGGGGGGAGTCAAACGACCCTTTCACAGGGGTCGCCTAAGACCATTGGAAAATACGTATTTCCGATGGTCTTAGGCTCCATTCCCTCCTCGGTGGTGGTGCGCAAGCGTGAGCCACGCGCTCGCGTCCTCCTGCCCCCTTTGGCAGGAGCACGTGCGGCCACAGCATAGCCACAGCAGGAATGGTGGTACGCAAGTGCGAGCCACGCACTCGCATCCTCCTCTCCCCTGTTCAGAAGGGACTGAAACCGCTCCCCTTCTCCGCTACCGGGAGAACCTCCCGTCTGACGGGCCAGCTTGGAGGGGGCAGCAGCACGGGGGCAGGCCCCCTCCTTGCTATGGCCCGTGCCCCACTCGCCACAGAGGGGGGCGCTGCGGAAGGGCCACGGAGCCGCAAGGCGGCGCTTTTCTGGGGGGGCAAGCTGCACCCAGTGCAAAAGACAAAGGCACTGGGATTCTCTCCCCCCCCGGCCAGGGTCGACCCTCTGTAAATTTTTCCTACACTGCCCCCCCCAGCGGAAATGAGAGCAAAGCAGAAGCAGAGCCCAGGGGGGTTCTTGGAGTTTTTTCCCAGGGGAGACACGCGGCTCCTCTTTCCCTCCCTGCCCTCCCCATTCCTGGCTGGCGAGGCAGCCTTTGCCCGGGGGGGGGGGCATTGTAAATAATAAATAAATAATTTTATGGTTGGGGGTCACCACAACATGAGGAATTGTATTAAAGGGTCGCAGCATTAGGAAAGTTGAGAACCACTGCTTTATGCAAAAGTGGCGTTATAAAGGGGAAGGCAGAGCTGTGTGAGAAGACAAGGGCGCCTTATCAGATTAGGGAGCAACCATACCAATCTGAGAGGGAAAGAAATAGGCCCTGTTGCAATCACCTTTCAACTTGCTAGGGTACCCAAGGCAATGTACAACAGATAAAAGCTTGTAAAATGTTCTTTAAAAATAAACTCAAGCATTTTTTTAAAATCAGTTTTGAAAACATACAGTTAAAACAGTTCCAAAACCCTACTTTGATTTTACAGACCAAAGACCCACAAAACCTATCGGAAGCTCAGCAGGGACAGGTCCAGCCTGACTTCCTTGGGAAATAGTTCCACAACTAAAGTGCGGCTGTGGAAAAAGCCCTGTGTTTTATAGTTACCAAGCTAGTCTCTTGGGATGGGATGGCACACAGCAAGGCCCCTGTTCAAGATTTCAAAATCCAGACAGGCTGATAAGGGAAGAGTTCTTTCAGATATTTTCACCTCAAATCATTTAGGATTTTATAGGTCAAAACCAGCACCTTGAATTGAGCTTGGAAACTAATTGGAAGGCAGTCTGTTAGGGAGAGGAAGTAAATGCCAGTGATGTGTAGTCTCTGAATCATCTACCAAATAGCAATCTGGCTATTACATTTGGCACTAACAGGAGCTTCTGAGCGCATTTCAAGGAGACCCCTATCTAGAAAGCATTACAACAGTCCAGTTGGGATGTAATTGAAAATTGAATCACTCTGGCCAAACCCACTTTCCCAGGGAGGAGTGCAGCAGGTACAACAATCAAAGTTCTGGTTCTGCACAGATTTCCTCCTTGTGCAGGATATCACTTCACTGGAAGAGATCCCCTTTGTAGGGGATGTCCTGACCAGTAGACATAAATTGGGAATAGGTATAAACTATCTTTTGTCAGATTTTTGCAGTCTTATCTTTCTTCCTTAGAAAAATATATGAATACTTAAGAATGAGTTAGAAAAGTTTTTTTCCCTCAAAAATGTCACTTTTATGGAAAAAGTTTAATTTTAAGTAGGGCATGAAAGGGTTGCTGTATCTTAATTCAATTTTTCTTTGGTTTTGCTGTTGACATATTAAAAAAAATTTTTTTGGTTGCCTGAGCAACTATGCTTACATATATGTGTACCAAAAAAGAGGTTATATAAAAAGGTATATTAGGTCGTTATGGTAACTCCTGCATTTTGAAAACATCAGTGTGCCACATAGCGGTATTGCTGCTTCTTCAATCCTGTTAATGGTCTGATTTGCAGATCAGATAGAATATATCTAACGTTAACTTTTTGAATCTGATGTGGTTTGTTGGAACAGCAACACAACCTTACAATAATTTTTCTTCCAAAATTTTGTACAATGGGCTCACTTTTGGGAAAATGTATTGCAACTTTGTACTACTTAGATCCATGTTACTTACGTTATTTGTAACTGAGATACATCCCATTGCGTTCAGCATGATTGGGTTATAACAGATAACTCCATTGTGACATTTTACAACATGTTTTTACATTCTGAATTGTGCCCCATAATCACAGGATGGATCACACCTGTTACCCTCTAAGATGAATGCAGCCAACTAGCTATGCTTTGCAGCTTGAAGTTTCTGGTGATGGTTTTCTTGGTCTTTGTCATTTTCTTAGTGGTCTGCCATGGTGGCTGATGGATATGTTTATCCTGGTTGGTCCCAAGTTCTTCAGGTCTGCTGTAGGCCTGTATAGGCTCCCAATGTACATGGGAGCAATATGCTGACCTATTTAAAAAGGCCTTGTTTTACTTCTCTGTCATAATTAGTGTTGGTAGGTCACAGCTCAGAGAAAATGCTTATCTCTTCAACAGCTTGAACAGTAAGAAAACAGAGGGAATAGATGTATAGGACATTATGCAAAGAGTGGGAGAGGATGTCTAGAGAAACTCAGTTTGGTCTGTGTTCAACTTTTTTCATCAATTACTACAAAAGTTGCCAGGTCAAAGTTTGCTGAATATGCTCCGTAGACATAATCCTTCAATAGCTTTGTATCAATAATAGTCACTGTAGCTGTAGTCATTTTTTCCCTGTCCCACTCCTCCTTCTGTGATCCACTACCACATCCTCCTCTTCCTCATGCTGTGAAAGTATTACTTGCGCTAATAGGCAGGCAGGAAGCAGCCTAATGGAGAGTGCAACTGGAGAAGCCACAGTACAGCATGTTTGGTGCTACACAGATCTTGAAGGGACCTGCAGACAATCTGAATTATAACTTGAGAATTTTAACCTTAATATATGCTGAAAGTTATTGAGGGCAGATGAAGTGAGCAGCTATACAGAGCTTCAGAATTTGTTCTCCCTGTTATCATAAATTGCCCTATGCATATATTCAGGCTACGTTCTCATTGAATGTGTTCTTGTATTGGTGGTATTTTTCCCCATTTCAGTTTTTATTATTTAATATAGATCTCTTATTTTGGCCTTAAATAGGCTGTCATAAAATCACCACTTGAAAGATGGAAATACATACTTTCCTGGCTATTAACGAACTGCGTTCTTCTCCTTCTTCTTCCTCTTCTTCCTCTCCCCCTCCTCCTGTTCTTCTTGTTCTTCCTCTTCTTCTCCTCTTTTCCTCCTCCACTCTCCATCTTCTCCCCACTTCCTCCTTTTTGATAGCTATACTGTTTCTACTTTGCCTTCATTTTGTCTCTTAGGGAGATACCAGATTTCAAAAGGTTAATTACTGATGCAAGAGACAGATAACTTCTTGCATTGACTCTAATGCACATGTATCTTACTAAATACACATACATGGTTGCAAAATGCCAGTGTGCTACTTCCCATCTGCCTTCACAAATTATCTTTGTAGAAAGTGTAAGGCTGAATGTATTTGTGTTGCGTCTGTTCCATAATAGCTTTATTTAGATCCATTGTGAAGTTAAAAAGTCCATTTAGTGTCCTTAATCCTGCCTGTCTCCCGACCACTGCCATTAACTGTCAGGTTAAGTTTGGAAGAGAACTTTCAGCAATGTGCAGGGCAGAGAGTTGCTCAGAGAGTAAAGCTTGTTGTGAGGATGCTGTATTACATGTACTTGTGTGAAAGGCTGGAAATTTTGGGAAAATGACAAGAAGTAGGCATATGAACTATTAAAACAATAAAACTTGTGACGCACTAAAAGCAACACACCATCACATTCATTCTGACCTGATAAATAGTTGACAATACCTTTTGATTTTGCTTATGTGTTTGTCTGTGACTTGATGAGTTCTTGTGCAGTTCTGGGAGAAACAGTTTTATTATTTTGTTTCTCTGTTTATATTGTATTGTATCTTCAAATCTTCCAATATTTTGCACATGTAATACTTCCAACTCAACTGGCATAGTCACTGAGACCTCTGGGTTCAAACATGAGGTGATTCTTTGTCCATGTTGCTTTTGCTTTTCAGCTTCCTCTGACCCTATTATTTACAATCTCAGTACTGTAAATATGTGAAGTGGACACTGTTCATGAAACTATGCTGGAATAAATTTGATCAGCCTTTTAAGGTGGTGTGTATGTGTGGGAATAGCCTAACACAACTTCCCTCTAGAAACCTGTAACTGTTTCTTTATATACAGCTTCACCCCAGAACATGGTCTTGTTGAGTCTACCCTTCAAGAGTAGACAACAAGAGTTATTGTCAGCCTGGCACTCTTTTCTTCCAAACCCCTCACCCTGAGCTTTTACTTATCAGGGAGATCCTCTGAAACAGAAGTGTCACGTTGAGCCCTGTGATTGGCCATCTCAAAGAGAAAGGGGGTTAAGAGGAAGACTGCATAAATCAAACTGCCATTCATGGAGATGGCCTTGGCCTTTTGTGAACTTTTCTGTGAACTAGGGTTATGTTTCAGATTTTGTAACATAACCCAGATAGCATTACAAGATTTGGGATTTTCTAGACATATGCAAAGCACAGCTTTAATCAACATAGGAAGATTAGTGGTTTTAGAGATGATCCATGCCCTGTGTACATATATGAGGCTTGGCAAAACCTGTAGATTTTGACAGAACTCTATAGGATTTCCCCACCTGTTGCTATAGCATTCTTGGGGGCTGGAGAACTTCTGGAGTGAGATGAAATGTTGTAAAATTACCATCTGAAAGAAACACATACTTTATAAATACATACCTGTATAGCAGAAAATTTTGTATTCTCATTAAAATGTCTTCCATGCCACGCTGTCTACTGTCTGTTTCTCATCATCTTCATTAGTCAGCAATCAGCTACAAAATGGTGGCAAGGGTAAAGAAGACACTTTTTGAAAACCTTATCAAAAATCCAGACAACAGAAGAAATGTACTATGATGATCAGTTTGCCCATAATATGATTATCAGTATGCTCATATGAAAATTTACTGAAATGTAGCATGCATCCTACTTATTCAGGATAAGCTAATGACAGTGAGTGAGGTTATTAAAGTATACTTTAGGGAGCACATTTTAAAAACAATTTATATTTGACTCTGTAACATGTTTTTCCAGGGCAGCAAACAATGTCTGGAACAATCCAGTGTAATTTAGTGTTAACTATGATCTGAGGGAAAGTAATGGGCTGCAGTGGATTTGGGCTGTAATCCCTATACTATCTGGGAGTAACCTCAGTTGAAATAAGTGAGATTTTCTAAGCAGACATGGATTGTAATGTTAATAGTATCTAATATATTCCATTGACTTAAATAGGACTTAAGGTTCAGTTCAGATACTTACCTGAGTAGTAACAGTCTTCATGCTTCACTTGATATGCATTCCTCCACAATATAAAGAATATTGCTGCCTACATACATTCTTAACTAGGTCATATAGTTGCAGTTGACTTTTGCTGGAGTATGCCCTTTGACATCAAGAGTTTTGAGAGTTTTTCTAGTGCTCATCAAATGAGGTTTTAAACATTATCAAATGTTTAACAATTAGTATTAACAAATGCTTTTATGAACACAGAAAGTTGCCCTATACCAGGTCAGATTACTTGCCCCTCTGTCCTAATACCATCTACTCTGCCTGGAAGCACCTCCCCAAGAGTCACTTTTCCCATCACTTGCTACTTGAAGACTTGTTGCTTAGAGATGCATGTATTCAAAGCATGCACTGCCTCTCCACTAGCTGCAGCCCTTCTCTGCATAATAAATTAAATTTTGTTCAAATTAGTCCAGGGGCTGATAATTCACATGAAACAACAAAACCCCCAAATGAATATAAACTAAGGAGACCATTGGAAATTAATGTAAAATTTACCTTATCTTCCGGAACTATATCATTACCAGATTTTTAATGTTAATAAATGCATGTAAAGACAAGGATCCAAAAGTCAAAGCTCTAACCATCTGGAAAACCACACAAACACATGTTACAGATTAAATGTTGTGTACATGTCAAATTTCAGAATTAAATATTCAGCTGTTTTGCATTATTTGCTGAGGAGAAAAATAGCAGGACAGTGTTTAAAAAGTGTTTGGGTGTGGTAGGAGGTTGTCTACCTTCCTAAAAGCCAAAGAGGCTTAGGATCAAAGTGATGGTAATAGATTCCAATGCAGAAGATGGGAGACATGAAAATATGTTATATTTACCTTTGTTAACACACTGATCACATTTGCAGTTTGAAATACAAATGCTTTTGAGCTTGTCTGGATAACCTGCAGTCCACATATGCTACCCTGCCATGTGCTTGATATTGCCAGCCAGACTGCAAAAGCTCTCTAAAAATTGAATACAACCACATTTTTAAAAGCAATCTGTGGAAAAAAAGCTTAATGTTTTGGAGGCACAGGAAGTACAATTAAATTTTAGATAGGTAGTGTAAGATTAGTAGAGAAAACTGAGGCCCAATATATTTTGCTCTTATCAGGCCTCATCTGGAGTATAGCGTACAGTTCTGGGCATGTCATTTTCACAAGAATGTAGACAAGTTGGAATGGGTTCAGAGAAGGACAACAAGGATGATAAAAGGTATGGAGAACAAGGATATCCGTAAAGGTTGAAGGAGCTGGGCTTGCTCAGCTTGGTGAAGAGAAGGCTGAGGAGTGACATGACTGCACTCTTTAAATACCTCAAAGGACTGTCACAGAGATGAGAGGTCAGGCCTGTTCTCTGCTACCCGAGAGGGTGGGACTAGGTCTAGTGGTTTTAAGGTTATAGGTGAGTAGATTTTGATTGAACTTCTTGAGAAACTTTGAGGAACTTCTTGATAGCAAGAGTATTTTGACAGTGGAAGCAGTTCTAGAGAGGTGGTAGGGTTTCCTTCTTTGGACGTCTTTAGAAAAAGGTTGGACAGCTACCTGCAAGGGATGCTTTAGCTGGTGATCCTGCACTGAGCTGGGAGATTGGACTCGACGGCCCATGGCCCTTTACAACTCTGTAATTCTAATATATACAGAATAGAGCCTAGGGAGTGCGAGTTAAAAATATTCCTTTTGTGGCTCTGCTTCATACATACAACTGGCTTGGTCCAGAGCAGAATCAGATCAAGCTTATTCACAGGGAACACTGTGTACAGAACAACTCCAGTTTTTGTAGAAGTCTCTGGAAAGAAGCTTGAACCAACTCCTCATCCTACATCTGTCACTGATTGTGTACAACCTTCCCAAAACTGAATACCAGTGATGCAAACTTGAGTCAGTTGACTTAGATTCAAGTCAGACTCAGGTTACTTCAATGACTTGACTTGGACTTGACGTGGCAATAAATGACATGCTGACTCAACTCGACTCAACTCGGCAATAAATGACACACTGACTCGACTCAACTCGTGACTTGTATATTTTGTGACTGACTTGTTGCCCTTGGTCTGTAACATAACATATTCATCCCAAAATCTGACAGCTTTGAACAATGCTTCCATCTCTTTTGCCTACTGGTCATGTGACAATCTGTCTCAAGCCTCTAGGAAGAATCCTATTCCCCACTTCAGAAACTGGCTCCCAGACTTGAGATTTGACTTTAAAGTATCTTACAAGGACTGGAGACTTGACTTAAGAGATGAAGGTAGAGACTTGAGACTTGACTTGAGACTTGGAGTAAAGGAAAAGACTTAAATACATCACTGCTGAATACCACCATCCCCCCCACGCAGAAACCAGTCATTCATAGAAGAGAACCTGAATGGGTTTTTAATGTGAGTGTAGCATTGCCTCCTCCCTCAAGCGCAACCCTGGCCAACAGTTTTCTGTTGTATGCTTCCACTTTTTGGTTTAGGGAATGAATAGGCAGCTACCTTGATGTTAAGAATCTTGCTAATTTTATGGCCTATTTTCACATAGAGATCAGCTTTTATTTCACATAACTGCCTTCTTCTCAGTTCTGCCATCAGTAAGGTTTACTGAGCAAAAACAGAGGCAGTATTATGGAAAGAAATCTAATCAATGCACTGCTGAGGGACAGTCCTTCAGAGTCCTGCCTTGTGGCTGTGTGCCAGATTGGAGGTCATTGTGAGGTTATTCTGTCTGACTTTCTTAAAAATACCCATCCAACTTGTGGTGGGGGTGGGGAGAATGCTAGCAGTTGTATCCATGTGTAACAGAAGCCTTGTTAAAGCAAGTTCCTAATATACATACACCTGTTATACCACCCCCCTTCTCCAGCACAAAAGGCGTGTTTCCTATTTTAAACACTTTGCATGTCCGTCTACATTCCCTTCCGTCCACAGTTGGACTGGTGTGGTATGGCAGACCCTCCCCATATGCTATACCTCTGGGGAATGTCCAAAGGGCTAAATAAAGTTGTGGCAAACAGATGTCTGCAGATCTTGCCAAGCAATAATTTTTGTGTCGGCCACTTTGAAAGCTTCATTGACTAATCCAGATTTTGTGATGCAGAAGAGAGACCACATAAACTTGCAGCCTTATTAAGTATGTATTTCTCTTGGAAGCCAACCCCTTTATCAGGTAACCATGCAGGAAATTGCATTGACAGAAACTGATGTATGGCAGATTTAAAGGAGCAAACTGCTAATAGAATAACTTACATGAGAAGATTATCTTTTTCCAACATGCAATCAGCTCTCATTCTTCTTACTGTTTTAAACATTTGTCAGATGTTGCACTTCCTTAGGCTGTGGCTATCTTGTGGCTGTGACTAATGTAAGTTACCCATTGGTAAAATGGATGTTTCTCTAAAAAGAGATTAATCTCTTTTTTATACAGTGCTAATTGAACTTGGTTACAGAACAGGCTGTGGTTCAGCAGATATACCTCTGCTACCACCGTTGTTGTCTTGTCAAAACAGTCTATCACAACAGGATCCACCATGCTAGATGTCTAAACTAGCTTTTATGTTCAGGCCTCCCAAGTGGTGACTCCTCCGCCGCGCCACCCATGTCCCAGACAGGCTGCAAAATCAGGAAGGTTATTGAGCCACTCATGGACTGCAGTCTGTGGGGTCAATTGTATGTTAAGCTGATCTAGAATTATATCAGATTTTAAAGTACTGGAATCACAGCACAGTGGACACAAAGGCCATGATGAAATTGGGCCATTTAAAACTATTCTATTTGAGAGAAAACGGCTCTTGCTAATGGCATCTAAAATATAACCTTTAACAGTTGTAAAAAGCCCAATAAGTATTTTTTTTTAAAAAAAGTCCCTAACCAATGAATTCTAATGATGTTTTCTTATAAAGAAAATCTTGAAATGGCCATTTTTCCATCTCATTCTGGCCCCACTTTGAAATTCTTTTGTTTTTCACCTTAGTGTTGTCATTTCACTTTTTTGTTTTCCAAACTATTCTTTAGAATTTTTTTAAAAGTAGCACAAGAAAGATCTGCAGGTGTGGGAGGAGGTCAGAACATCTGCCCTTAGTGTACTGAGCATTAGAGGTGTAGAGGGGAAAGGTTTTTTTGTGGCAGTAAGCATACTTATGGGATCATGTCCCACTGTTTTGTTGCCACCAGAGTCCAGCCAGGTGCATCAGGAAAATTGAATGAAGTCCTTTTCTTTTTCTTTAGCCTTAGTACACCAGTGGCCCATGGTCCACGTTAGGCGTGAGTGGGGAAGAGGCACTGCAAGATTAGGCAGCACCCTTCCTTGGACTACAGGCTGCTGCTGCCCCAGTATCTCTTACAGAGAGGTATGTTGCATTTTCAAATAGGAATATAACAAGATGCTCCCTGGTCCTCTTTTGAAAGCACACAGGAACACTCAATAAGAGCAAAGCGGTAGCTCTCATTCCAGGGTGACATGACATTCACCCATAAATCCAGTGTTGCAGCACCTTGAGGTTTCCACTGAGCCTGTTCCACAGTTTGCCAACCTTGGTACTATAGGGCTTTATTAGAAGCTGATGCCTGTTCCGAAAGCCACAGAAATTTTCAGGTTTCAAATTTTTATATTACTGTTTCACTTCATATCACCTCCTCTCACATATACCTGATCCACACTGCTGCCATTTTCAAGAGACACCTGTATCAGGGACCTCTACTGGGTGGGAAGGTGATTTCAGAGGATAGTGTGTGTTCATCTTCCTTCCTTGTTGTTCTAGGTATAATTTTATCACCTACTGAACAAAACTATCCCAACCCTTTCCCAAGAGGCTATTGAGACAACTGAGAGGAGAGGTTTGTCGTGCAAGGTAACAGTTCTGTCAACATGAAAAAGAATTCCAGTATATTTCAGTTGTAGTACAGTGCAGTGCATTCAGATGGGGGCAGGTGTGCTATGTTTATGGGGACACATAGCCCTTACTTCATATTCCAACTTGAAAGCTGTCATTTAGGTGGTCAGACCGTGAGGTGAAACAGAAGGAGATGTTCTATCCTGGTTTCATTTGGAGATAAGCCATATCTGCTTGCCATTGGCCACCATCCAAATGGCTGCATTCTGCTGGAAAATGCAAAACTTTGGAATCCACAGTTTCTCTCTGGAACTCTGTCCACTCAGAAATATTTGGCTTGTTTATGCTTGCACTCTTGCTTTATCTCTGCATAAAAGGCAGGTGTATTGAGAGCCTCTGATCTTGCCAAAGAGCCTTGCCAGGCCATTGCAGCCTCTGATTCACCCCTTGAATGTGTGAATGCATTTTGAGAGAGTTTAATAAGAGTTGTTCCTTGTGATACACATCAGTTTTCCCATTATAGTGGAAAAAAAATCTTCCACAAAGCCCTCTAGATACATACATACATGCATATATACTGTTCAGTTGTATAAGTGCATAAAATAGTTCACCCCTCCCCCATGTTAGGAGTGATCAAATCATCAAATAAAAAGGCCAACACATTTTGTTCAACTTCTCAGTGTTGATTCAAATAGTTGATGGATGTGAGATGGTGATTCTACTCCATGTTTTAGCTTAAACTTTAGAGGGGGGACTATCCAAGGTGCTAAATCTATTTTGAGAGTGTGGTGTGGCACTTTGGAGAGTTCCTCTAAATTTAAGACTAAAACCTTAAGCAGCTTTATCCTATCAATGACACTGAAGGAACTAGCTGCACCAGTGGTTCAAATATAGACCCAAAATATATATTGGAAGACATTCACTATGCTCTCTGAAGCCCAGAAGTGCTTGGATGAAGACTGGGAATTTTTTTATAAACCACTAGGCAGGGTATAAATGTAACTGATAAATACAGTTGGCCCTCAATGATCACAGAGATTATGGGTGCAGGATCTCAGCAAAAGAGGGCTGTGAATATTTTATGCTCACCCCCCCCAACATGCATGCTGCAAAAAAAAATTCTGCCTCATTTCCAGGCCACCTCCACTGCACCTCTGTAACTTCTGCCACTGGTCTCCAAGATGTCTTGCCAAAGGTGATTGGTGAGTTCAGCAAAGGCAAGGGGGTTCTTTTTAGAGTATCTGGAGGCAACAAAAGCTACCAGTTGTAGGTTAAAAAGCCTCAGATTTATTCAACAGCAAGCAATTTAAACAACATAAGCATATAAGCAGCATTAGCATACAGTTATAGATGGCATCCAATTAAACCTATCATGCCTAGATAACATAAAGATAGATGTTCTCACCCAAGCAAAGATTCCTTCAGTTGGCTGCTGCTGGAACCCAAACAGGAAGTGGCAAAGGAGATCTCTCCGCCAGTAACACCTGTGCACAGTGCTGCATCTGTCAGTCCGTGCTGAGCTCCCAACCTGAGAGCATAGTCCAGGAGGTATTTAGACCCTCTGGTCTGGGAGACCTGGCCATCTTCCACTGAATCTTTGAAAGTCCACACCTGAAATGAGTGAGATTCCTTTTTACTATCAAGATGACCAATTAAGTGATCATCTTTTGAGTTTGTCCCCATGTCCACTGTCTAGTGCTACCTGGCTGTTAGTCTCAAGCTAAGGGCAGGTGCCAGTTAGCAAGTCTCATCTTGAGCTTATGTTTTGTCTGCATTTGAAGCTTACAAGCATACAAGATACAAGCAAGAATACAGAGGTCAAGGCAAATTTAGTGTGCCTAGTTAAGCAAAATTCTTAGCAATAGCAGAGAGAAACTTTAAAATATGGAGAAACAAACTGGGATCAGGACATTCCTACACCTCCTGAGCTTGCAATGGTCTTCTGGTTATTTCCCATACACAAGGATTCTAGGAAGATGACATTACTGCAGAAGTCTCCTTCAGTGTCATCATCCTTCTCTCAAGGAGAAAGTAGAGAAAGACAATGACATTAAAAGAGATTTTTGCAGCATCCATGGCAGTGCTGGGCCAGTGGTGGCAGCAGTGACTCATCCTTCTCACCTCCTCCTCTTCATCTCCTTTCCAAAAACAGCTCCCTCCAGCTCATGGTGCACACAAGGCAGCTTCTGCCTGCTGCTCACCTGCCTGCTGCTCCGCCAGTCTGCTTGCTTTCCCTCAGGCTGAGTTGCTTGCTCTGTTTGCCTCTCTTAACCTGTACACATCTCTGGCAGACCCTCTATTCTTTGCCACTTGCTGGGTGCATCCTTCCCCTGCTACCTTTGCCCTCTCAGGCCCCCAAAAATGATGTTAAGCCAAGGTCAGTTAGAGTGAAAGATGTGAGAGGGGAGTAAGCAGGGAGGAAGGTCACTTGTTGCTGCTTCTGTGAATGCCTCCTCCTTCGCCCTTCTGAGGGATGCATGGTGAAGCGGGGTGGGCAGGAGAGTTGGTTTTAGCACTCTTTAAATTTTCTAGGGGGATGTGAGGATGTCCCTAATGTGTAAAAGGAAAGTGGGTGGGGATAGAGACAACCATGCTGGATTCCCCCTCAAGCTGGCAGCTTTTCCTTGTCTGGTGAAAAAAGACATCCCTAACAAACACAACAGACATGCATCTGAACCCACCACCTGCTGCTTCCCCATTTCCCACTCTGACTTCTTTCCCATGTGTTTTCCTCCATTCAGCCCCCCTCCACCATTAGCTTTGTAAGAAACAAGGAAAAGAAACAGCTATACTTCATGTATACATAAGCGGACATCTAACTTTGCCAAAATATATGGTTCTTTGGTACTGTATACCCATGTCTTGTCTGGTGGGAGAGGGTGTGGGAGGAGGCAGAGGTGAAAAGGAATCCAACAATATTCATCCTTTCGAAGGGTCCCTGTAGAAAATTGCTCTTGAGAGAAGGATAACAACACTGCAGAAGATTTTTGCAGCAGTGTCATTGTCCTAGATGGCAGAGGAGGGAAGGCTTGGAGAGGAAGCTTCAAACTTGTGAATAATCTAATTTGTGAAAGTAAAACCTGTGAAAGTTCAGGGCTGACTGAAAAGTATTTTAAGTTATGTATTTCAATTATACTTTTGTCTTCCTTTAAGGAATTTAAGGTCATGTACATATATATTCTCACAGGATTCCTGTGTTAAACTGAGAGACAGTGGCTGTCCCAAGGTACCCCTTTGACACTGGTTTAAGCACAGTTTACTTTTTCATAACCGCAAAACAACTTTTTCTTTTCACTCTTGGTTTCATCCCTTTACAAAATGGGACAGAAGTGTTTTCAGGAAGGCTCATGTAAAGCGAAGGGGTGGAAGCTGTGTGATTGTGACCTTTCTTGTGGGTGTACATCCAAATGGACATCATGTTCAGCAGTAGAGTGTGGAAGAACAAGTCCTGATTTTGGATGTGAGAAGGTTACTGTAGCAATGGGGCATATTCTTTCTGTCCTCTTCAATTTTCGTGACAAACTTTGAACAGGATAAACATTTTATAGAGCACCCATTTGTTGCTTTAGTGACATATTATAGTCTGTTAATCATTGCATGCTAAAAACTGAGCTTGCAATGTGGTTGTTTTATAAACTACTACTCAGCATTTAGTCATGTGCTGAGTCACCTTTGTGGTTTTGACAGCCACAGAATTTTTTTCTATTAACAAAGCACTGGTGACTAGTGTAACAAACCAGAAAATCAGTGCTCCATAATGTTACAGTCACTTTCTCTATGAGAAATAGCTACTGTTCAGAGGAGTGACTGTTCACTCATGAGTAGTAGCTACTGCTTCTAGATCTGCCTTCTTATGATAGTTATAGGAGATCCAGAAGTAGAAACAGTCAGCTTCTGTATTTGCAGGAGCTGCTCTCTTCATTAACCCATTGTCAGGTAGGATGGAAATGCATTTTGCCAGTCTGTCCTTTTCAAACCTGCTTAAGGTCTATCATTGAACAACCACCAGCAGTATTATTACATATAAAACCTAAAGGGAACCATAACATTGAAATCTGATGTATTGTTCATTTTAGATGTTCATTGGCTCCTATGTGATCACCTGCAATAGCTAGAAGATGATATAGAGTTACTGACCCAGTTTCTTCACATGTAACCTATACATACAGCTGCTGTGATTTGTGCAATCCAGTAGGTTGCTACTATGTCAGCAGGAGGGGAATTTATTTTCAAGGAACAGGATGTAGTGATTTACAAAGATGTTTAGTTAGTCTTCCTGAATTTGGCTTCCATTGAAATTTGTTTTATATCTGAAGATGAACTTACAAAGTTCGTTTTGAATTTTCCTGAAACAAGGATACTCTAAAGGTATGCAGACTACCAGAAAACTTTTGGTAGTGTTGTCCAAACTCTTGACTTCTATCAGAATTTGTATATATTTCACCTGAGGATGAACCCCAAAATGCAACGCTAAGAGGACATCCTCTGAATCATTTGTTATATCTACATTTGTAGTTAGGGTTTTAAAGTAGACATGATGGTGTTTTGATACACCTGGAATGACCATATAATTATTGAGGCACTCTTGGTGATGTACTAAGCAATTAAATATTCATTTAAAACTCTATGGAACCAGGCTCATTCATTCTCAAATATCATTTTAGAACTTAGAACAAACAAATGGACAAAAAGGAAATCCATAAGCTTCTCACAGCTGGAAAAGGGAAAAGCTTACAGAACTGTGTCATGTAATTATGAAAAGGGTTCTCCCCCTACCACCACAATCTGGTTGCTCATATCATCAACCTACAAGATTACTTATGCAGGAAGCTTAAAAGACCTACAATGATTTCCATAAATCCTGAAGATAATCTTTGGTATTTTTTGATGGACTGTGTTAATAAAGAGCTGCTGGCTGAAGGGCTTGGACTAAAAATACTAATTAGGGACTCTGACTTGAATATCACACTCTAGAGATGAAAGATAAAGGGAACTGCATATTGTATGTCTGGATTGTATATCTGGTACTAAGTGAAGCTGTATTTATGTATTGACCCAAATTAGTGATGTAAAGAATATTCAAAAATTTTTCTCATCCTCATCAAGAAAGCTTGTTCAAGCACAAGATACCTCTTTAAAAAAGGCCCTGTTCACAGCAAGAATATTTTTTGCCCCTGCATGAAAGCAGAAACACCAGGGATTGTTTTTTCCTTCAGCAGCAACAAAAGCTTGGTTTTTTTTCCACAAAAATATATTTTGTGCAAAACTCCATAGCTTTTGTGCAAAAAAAGGTAAAATTTATGTCAAAGCATTGTTTTTTACAGGAAAAATATTTTGCAAAGCTTTGGGAAAATTGTGAAAAAGTAACTTTCGAAGAAACCTGGAATGGTGTAGTGGTTTGAGCATTGGACTAAGACACCTACTCAGCCTTGGAAACCCACTGGGTGAATTTAGGCAAGTCATACCCTCCCAGCCTCAGAGGAGGGCAAAGACAAACCCTCTCTGAACTAATATTGCCAAAAAAAAAAAAAACAACCCCTGTGATGGGTTTATTTTAAATTCACCATATTTCAAAAACAACTTGAAGTCATATAACAACCACCATTTTCCAAACTCAGCTTTACATAGATGCACCCATAAACATATATACATACATATGCACATTACTGGCACATACCATACAATGCGGTTGCATTTGTGGTATATCCTACCTTTTCCCCAGACCAGGACTCAAGATAGCTTATAAATATTAAAACAGATAGATAAAAGCACATATAATGACATACAAAGACCAAAAACCCCAAAAAGTTTTTGCTAAAATGTAATTAGACTGCTAATAGAATTAAAATCTTTTCAAACAAATCAATTAAAAAGACAAAACATGAAAGTCAGTAAAAGGGCACATTATTAAAAATCCCTTGCTTTTCTGCCTGCTGGAACAGAAAAGTTTTCCGATGTTGGTGAAAGGACAGCAAAGAGGGAGCCTCCCCAGAAAGGAAGTTCCAAAGCTTAGGAGCGGTGACTACAGAGACCCTCTCCCATGTTCCCACCAAACATGCCTGTGAATATCACTGATCCCTCGACCCTGAGATGGTTCCAGCCAGCCTGACATAGAACCATTAGGCTTCATGGAAGAGTGACCGGGGAAAGGGAAGCACCTTCCAGTTCCCTTTCCCAAATTCTGAATCTCACTTCAAACAAATTCTCTTCAGCTGTTCAGTGAGGCAAAGCAATCTATTTGTTTTATTAAAAATGGCATAGGGCAGCAGCGGAGGAGCCTGAACAATGTAACGTGCCTGGCAGCTCGGCCTTGCCTCCACCTCCTCTGCTGCCCTACACCATATTCAATACAGGCTTACAAGCCTTGCCTCTGGTTTGCAGTCTCTCTGCAAGCCTTGCAAGGCTGACTTGAGCATGTGCCTGTCTTGGTATCTGCAAGGGCTCTTGGAACCAATGCCTCATGGATACTGATGGCCCCCTGTAATTTACAAAGTTGTGTGTAGAATTATACCATCTACACATCAGGTTCAAAGGTTAAAGGATAAATGCCTTACCAAGCCTTGTGGAAAAATTTCACACATCTGTATCTGTAAGTGTTCTCCTTACCATTGAAAAATGATTAATTTGCTTCAGTGGTCACAAACCCATTAATCCTCATCCTGGTAGATGGGATATTTTAACACCTCTTGGCCTAGGTTGTGTTGCAAAATTAACACAGAACAAATCCTACAAGGTAGGCATTTTATGATATAGCCGCCTGAAGAGTTTTAAACAGTGGACTTGATTTTCAACCACCTGCCGTGTATGGGTCTCCCCCCACACTCTTTTTAACAAACATAGGTATATTGGAATTTTCATTGGTGTCAGAAAGCATTCCAAAGTTCCCAAAAGATTAAAATGTTGTAGCTGAAAGTATAAATTTGGGTATGGGGTAATAGGAAGTACTTTTTATGAGCCCTTCTGTCAAAAGTTTAAAAGTGTGCATATTAAATTTCAGCAATTTATGGAAGGAGTGATTCAAAACATTCAAAATTCAAGAATTTCTATCTAATTAGGAAGTGTTACTCTCACTTTGAGTTGTTTTCATGCTTTCAGTGATGTCAGCACATAGCCAAATCTGATTGGTTCATTGCATCATACTGTTTTTTTTACTTTATTTGTTTATTTATTTATTTACTAGATTATACCCTGCTCTTCAGCCACACATCGTAATTTGTCAGTACTCTGTCCTTAGGCTTATAGTATAGATGAAGCATAACACATAAGGAAAAGGGGATGGCAGTGGGGGAGAAGATTAAGTCCAGCAGAAACTGTTTCTTGTTCTCTCCCTCTTCAGCCAAGGCAGTGGGAGTTGGAATGGAGGGAGGACCTTTAATTTGCTCCTGGATCTAGGCATGATGGAGCCTGCCCCTTCTTCTCTCCCTCCAAGCCCAGGACAGTGGTAGCTGGGATGAAGGGAAGGCCTTTCACCTGCTTCTGGGACTAGGCATTACATGATCCCCAATTATCTGTTATTGTCCATGTAACTAACCATATGACAGTCTAATTAGAAATTTAAAAAATACACTGAAGCAGTGGCAGATGCGAAAAACATAAAACAAAGAATAAAAATAATAAGAATAATAGCTTTGTGTTTTTTTAAATGCCTACCCCACCCCTTAAATACTTTTTGAAATAAAAATAACACTCAGTGCAAACATTTTCCCGTTACAGAGTTCATCATGTCAAAAGGATTTTCAACAGGTGGAACATTGTAATGATTAAGTGGGTTACATAGTATGTTTAGAAAAAGACAGTTGAATTGCAATTTAACAGTAATGAGCCCATAAACTTCTGTGACCATTTATTATTATATTATTCTATTTTTTTGTGAAAAGATAAGAATCTAAATGTCTTACAGATAAAATATACATAAGTTAATAGCAATAAAACAAGATATAATACAAAATAATGCATCCCTAAAGCGGATGTTTAAAAATCAGCCTAAATGGCCTAAAACAATTTTTTAAAAATCAGCCAGTCACATCCCTTCACATGCTGTGCAGCAACATGCTGCTGAGAGGAAAATAATATTGGAGTCAGGAAACATCCCTAGATAGAGATTTCCATGTACTTGGGTGTGAGACTACTGGTAAGGCACCTATTTCTCAGGGAGGAAGGCCCCAAAAGATGAATTCGGGTATGGATAGATTAATGATGGGCAAAGTGGTCTGTCAAGTACTTGGGCTCCTAAATTGCATATGGGTTACAACTAGCACTTTCAATTGCGCCCAAAAATGTAATGGCAGCTTGTGCAACTGAGCCAGAATGGATCTTAAATTGTCAGATCTCTTGGTCCATGTGGTCAGCATTGCCACTTTATGCTACATAAGCTATAATTTCCAAACAACCACCAAAACAGACCCTCATATAGCAAGCACTTTGCAGTAATCTAATTTGGAGGTCACCAGAGCATAGACCATTGAGACTAAGCTAACACTGTTCAAATAATGAGTATCTAGTGATCCATAATCCATTCTTTTTCCTCAGACCAAACAGGGGGGTGGAGCATTTCCAGGTGGCACACCCGATAGGGCCTCTGCTAAGGATCTCAAATTCTGTACAGCCCATATGGGGGGAGGTGACCTTTCAGATATCTTTGACCCTGAGCCATGTGTAGGTCCAAAGCAACACGTTGAATTGAGTTTGGAAGCAAGTTGCAGGACATTGTAATTGATCCAAATTGTGTGATACGTGATCTCTAAAAGAACATATTAGACAAGAATGTAGCTGCATTTTGTACCAGCTGTAGCTTTTGAACACTTTTTAAGGGCAGTACTGGTGTAGTGGTCTGAGCATTGGACTACAACTCTGAAAACGAGGGTTCAAATCCCCATTTGGCCATGGAAACCCACTGAGTGACCTTGGGTGCCTCAAAAGAAGGCGAAGGCAATCCTCCTCTGAAAAACTTTGCCAAGAAAACCCTGTGATGGGTTTGCCTTGTAGGGCTGTCATGACTCAGAAGCAATGGGAAGGCACACAACAAGATGATGTCTGATCAAGAGGTGGTTAAGGTGTGAACCACTATCATAAACTTTACTGTCCCTAGAAAAGAGTGCAACTGGTACACCAGCTGCAGCTAGTCAAAGTCATTCCTGGCCATGTGGCCTTTCAGGAGTAATGCTAGATCCAAAACAACCTCAAGCTGCAAGCCTAATCTTTCAGAGGGAGTGTACCAGTTTTGTTATTTCTACTGAGAGTAAATGAATGGTGATAATTCAACACCACAGTGAAGGAGAGGGTGAAATGGCCTGCTTAGAAAAGTTTTCCAGTTGATTCTTTATTTGCTACAGTGGGTAAGAAAGAATTTGACTGAAACAGGCTTGTTTCTTTGTTATTCTTCATTAAGAGTTAATATATGATCCTTAGAATCCATTGGGTTATGCCTGAGAACTGCGTAAGATATTGGTCACCTTCACACACCATCAGATTAACCATGGATTAGCAAGCAGAAGTCTAACTTCACAGTTCCTAAATGCAATAATATGGGCAGGGCTTCCCTGAATATATCAATAGCAAATGGGCAAGATTCAGTAGGAAAGCACATGCCTGCAGTGTGGAAGGTCTCTGGTTCAGTCTCCAGCAAAAAGGAACCCTGGCAACAGGGCAAAAACAAACAAACAAACAAACAGAATCACGCTTGATACCTTGGAGCAGTGCAAACTAGCAATGCCCAACAGCAGAGTAGCTCTTATTTTCATAATCAGAGAGAGGAGGGGGAAGAACACATTTAAAAATTTCATGTCTAAACAGCTTTTTGCTGATGTAGCACACTACTGTACTGAGCACTTAATTGCTCCTCATTTGTTTGCAAGACTGATTTGTGACACCTAGTGGTCAGTGTGGGGATAGTGCTGACTGACATTGGGTTAATTAGTAGAGGGCAAGCAATTCTACAGTTCAGAATTTGTATTTGTATTGATTTGTGAGTTTGCAGACAGGGGTATGCTACAGTTGATCTCTGAAACTGAGCTACAGATCGGCCCCAGTTAGACTTGCATCTCCCATCAACTCTATAGCTTCCCTTAGGGAAGCTGCTTTCTCTTAGCTTCAGCTTCTATGGCTGATACCTGAGATGACAAATACTTGCTTCCTTTACATTACTGAGATTGTATTTAATCTAGGTCTTTGTATTTACCTACAGGAAACTTGAAATGTGCTGTGTATAAATAAAAACAATAGCAACAACAATATTATTGTTGTTATTATTATTATTGTCATCATCAACATATGTTACGTGTTTTGTAAGTCTTCAAATACTGAGGACAAGAGGTGAGTGCTAAAAAATTCTGATAGTTCTAAATAAAGCTCAAGGTACCATCATTTACTGGTAAAGAACATTTTAAGGCCTTGGCAGTGAAAAATGAAATGAAGCATTTTGGACTTTATTCATTTTTTGTTATTGTTGCATTGTTGTGTATCTTCAGGTCATTTCCAACATATGGTGAACCCAAGGTGACTCCAAACCAGCCCAGGGGTTTTTTCTGGGGCTGAGAGTGGGTTTTCATGGCCAAGCAGGGAATCCAATCTTGATCGCCAAGATCATAATCCAACATTTAAACCATTAGACAAAGATGGCTCTCATTATTTTTATTCATAATACTAGTAGTGCACATAGAGCTTTACAGACAATGAGAACAAGAGAGATGGCAGGAAAGAACACATGTACTCCAGGAAGTTTGCAATCTATTGTTTTTTTTTCTTGATAATAGTAAACCTGTACTATGGCTCAGAGTGTGTATGTATCCATTCTACTTGCACTTTTTTTTAAAATTTGAGACAAAGAGAGAGTTTGCAGTATAGAAACTGCCTCCTCAGTTTGATGATTTGGCATGAATGCTTTGAAGCAGGAGTGGATGACCCAGGCAGGTCCAAGGGCCAATCCCGCCCCCCCCCAGACCTATCCTGTACTTGCTGTGGGTACCAAGCTGAGTTGGTATGATAATGAATTTTGGTGACCCAGGAACAGAAGAAAAAAAAACTTCCAAGGCAAGCACTTTACTTGCTTTAAATAGCTTATGGTGGCTTATTACTGAAATTCAGCAGCATAGTTTGATTCCAGATTTCAATCATGTGACTTTCATGGGAGCCTTCAAGAGTCAAAAAAGGGTGTTGGGGGTCACATTTGCCTGTGGGCCACATATTGCCCACTTTAGAAGAACTGTGTTATGGGTAGGGAAGAAAGCACACACACACATTAGTGTCATTTTTCTTTCCTTACTTCATAAAGATTTATTGCTTGGTTTCAATCCCTCTCCCTTTCTTTACCTTAAAGCGAGCCAGAGTGTTGTAGTGGTTTGAATGTTCAACTGCAACCCTGGAAACTAGGGTTCAATTCCCTGCTCGGTTATGGAAACCCACTGGGTTACTTTGGGCACATCACACACACTCTCAGTTCCAAAAACCCCTGTGATAGGTTTGCCTGAGGGTCACCATAAGACAGAAACAACTTGAAGGCACACAACAGCAACTCTAACTTAAAATCCAAGAGGCTAACCTAATTATTAATAAAGTTTAGCACATAGTCAAAGTCAAAACAAACTAAAAGCAGTTTGAAAATTAAAACAGTAACTTTTAGTAGCTAACAGTTTGCCTGAGAAGAATGTGTGTTGTGTGTGTTTGTTTAAAGTTTTTCTTGACCTGGTTGAGAAGATTAAAACCCTGAGGACTGAAGAGCTTCTTTCGGGACACAGTTCAATTAGATCAGAAAAGAGTCCTGGTGAAAAACCTACACTTGTCCCCTCCATTGATATCATTTAACAGCACATAGGAACCAAGACCCAAAGTGGTTCCTGAAGACCAAAAGAGGGAAGTGGCTTCTCTTTTTGTTGATCCTATTTGCATTAGCAGATCAATGAATTACTGTCTGTACCATTCTTACCCTGCTCCAGCCTCACATCTGAGCAGACACAGCCCATTCGGTATATCAGTGATGGCACTGCTGTTCTGGGGTAGGGCTGCCCTGCCCCATCCTCCCCTCCCCCCTCCCCCCTCCCCCCTCCCCCTCCCCCTCTCTGCCCCATCCTCCCCTCCCCCCTCTTCTGCCCCATCCTTTACCTGAACAATTGCCCTGTGCTATCTCCAGTTGCCTGGTGAGGGCTAGGGCTATAGGTACACAGCCCCAGCTGGCTTTAAAGAACAATTAGGAGGTGGGGGGTGGTGACTTATGGACAGGAAACCTGCCCAACTTGAATAACAAAATAAGGCTTCCTTTCAAGATGAATCTCCACTTGTTGTGTGTGTGTGTGTGTGTACGCTTTTCTTCCTTCATCATAACAGTTCCCCTGTTGCTTTTACTTATGTAAAATAAGAGCCTTCAGCAAAAACACGAATAATTGACATTGACAATATTGTTGAACACTGTGGAAGCCACGATCTGAGTGCTTTCTGATACCTTGAAGGCTTCCTTTCACTCCATTAATGAAGATTTAACTGCATAAAAACTTTATTCCATGGATTTCACTCACTCACTCTCTCCCTCCCTCTCTCTCTCTGTCTCTGTCTCTCTCACACACACACACGCACACACAGATTGTGATATCCATTTAAGAGCAATCAAATGGATGCGCAACTGAGTTGCTGTTTTGTTATGCAGAGTGCTTTTTTAGTAAATGCTTTGCAGCAGATCTTTCTGTTTGGATGGATGGATCTCAAGCGTTCTGTATACCACTGAAGGAGGCCACACCATCTCTCTGGGGCAAAACAAATCCCTGGTTGTTCATCTCTAACTTCATCATGCTTGTGGCAGCACTGCCATAATAAGTCTACCTGTTCCAGTGTGAATATTGCATTATTTAAGTATTATTGTCTGGTGTGAACCTGATAGATTTGGAAACATCAGTCATGCCATTAGAAGTCCCAAAGCAAAAATCCTATGCATCTTAGTTAATAATTTACACAAAACGTACGGTAGCTTATCTCTTAGTTTACACACATAGAACTGGGCTGGAAAATTAAATATTTCTCTACATGTTTAGAAAATTCCAGGATTAAAGTAATTCATCACTAGCAAAGGGTGGCTGTAAAATATGTATGGATATTATTAAAATCCCTAGATGAGCTATACAGTGTTCACTTTGGGTAATGTTTCTTCTTCAGTACAACTCTCTCTCCCTTCTCCCCTCCAATCCTAGGTTTCTTATCCAGCCTGCAATCTGATTTTATATAACTTTCAGAACTTCAATCTAACAGCCATCTTTGCTTCCCATTGATACCACTCTAGATCAGCTATAATTAGTTTGTATAGGCCATATTTCACCAGCACTAGACATGGGCATAAAGCCCACTAACACAGATAAATACAAGTAAACGTGGTTGTGGGAAACTATTAAGACCCCAATCCAGCCAAAATTAAGAACTTGTAAATTCCACTGGATTTAATTCAAGAGTTAAGTTTTCATGCTTTCACTCACTCACACAAACACACACAATGAAAGAAATGTGAACTAAGAATGCTTATTTTTTAGGCAAATTATGATCTATTTAAATCCAACCTGCAAGGCTGGCTTTGAAGAATTCTGAATGAAAATCACCAGCCAGAGCTGCTAGCAGGAGTATTGCAGGAATTCTATTGCAGGAATAAGGGAAGGGCAAGAGTTAGCCCAGTGGGCCCTTCCAAGGCAGTAGCAGACTAGACGTTCCTTTGATCAGTATTATGAGGGTTTTTAGAAAACAGTGTCCTTGTTTTTTGTCCTGCTGCTTCCATCTTTTTTTCTTACCAGGGAAAAATTATTGAGGAGAGAAAAATGATGGAATGGCTGTACAGTGGAGCTCCTAATTACTACAGTCAGAATTTTGTTTTGTTTTGTTTTTCTATTCTGTTTTGTTTTTTGTTCTTTCTTTCATTCATAGCTTCTTTTCTGGCTGCTCAGGAAGATTAGCAGCACCTTCCACATGGTGGAATTACACACAGTGTAATCCCATATTTATTTGTTGAAAAATAAGTCTTACTGAGTTGGGGCTTACTGCTAGGAAAGTGGGTATAGTAGAATTGTCATCAGATCATTGTTTTCTTGTCTTTCCCCTTGAGTCTTCTGTTTCTTTTTAGACCACAGAAAATCTTGATTTGCAGGAAGGAGTGGAAAAGCTCTTTAGTCTCACTTGAATGTGATTCTTTAACTCCTTTAAAGAGACATGGTCTTGATATGTATAATAATATATCAAGCAGGTGACCATATTCTCATCTATCTGTTTCAGCACACCTTCATTGTTACTTTTCCATCACTATATTTCCATCACTAGCATGTCTATTTTGATTTAGCTTTTTTATTTGCACTAAAATGTCATTTCTTGCATGTCTCTTTAGACATTATTGAAATATTTGTGTGGTGGTGCTTGTGGATTTTTTAAAAAACTTTGAAGATTGTTTAAGGAAAAATAAATATGTAGGCTTCAAGGATACAGTACAGGGTATTAGATGTAGTCATCATGGTGGATGACTTTTATCAAGAGAAAGATGAAGGAATGCCACCCTGATGACTCTTATTTATCTCCTAGTGGCATTCAATATAATTTAGCACAGTATTCTTCTGGAGCAACTGGAGCTGTTGTTTGGAGTTTCTGGTCCAATGTCAACAACATGCAGAGGAAACCCATCTGTTCATTCCATGTGATCAGGCGAGGGTGTGCAAGTGCTAGCCTGGTGCCTGGTCGCAGTAATGGGCTGGATGAGAGCCAGTGAAATGGCATCCTGACAAGATGGAGGCTCTGTGGTGGGATGGATTAAATGAATTAGGAGATAGGAGTAGAACTCCCTCTGGTTGAGCAGATCCATAGTTCAATATCACTGCAAGCCTGCCAATCTGGAAGTACCCATGGTCAGACTTGTGGGCTCCAACTTTTCTAGCTTGTGGGAAAGGAGCTTTCACAGTCTGAATGTGCAAATCTAGGATGCTTTGATCAGCATGCTAGGAAGTAGAGGCAGACAGGAGTAATTTACCATTTTATAGTTCCATTGTGGGTTTCAACCCTGGCCCTACCGGACATTAAGAGCCAAACAAACTAGGGTGATTTATCAGATAAAGAGCTTGGAGAAGTTACTGTTCCAGACTACAGCTCTCAGCATCTCCCAGCCAGCATGTTACCCCAAAAGTAATTTTTCCAAGTTGTTATTAGATGTACATATGCACTTAAATATTGTTTAAACAGCCCTGTTGGCATTAAGAGAGGGGAGAGGGCTAATCTTTCCCTTCATTCAGCAATTTCACTGAAAATTTTCACACATACCTATACACACGTACACCTCCCCAGAAGTTGCTGTTCATTCTTGCATAAAAGTTGCCACTGGGTGGTGCTTTTTTTAAATTAAAAGTTGCCAACCATATTTATGTGCTTTATAATTACTAAGTTCTACTAAATTCTTGTTTCTGACAGGTGTTAGCCTTTGGATTGTATATCTCTCTTTCTTTAAAACTGTCATCTTTCCTGTTACATAACAGCAATAATTGGCTTGGTGCCTTTTAAGGAGAGACTGCTGAGGTATTTATTAGCCTTGGTTCCAGTCTTCCAAAGAGCAAGGGCGTTGTTCTTTTACCGCTGAAACAGTTGGAAATTGGCAAGACGGGATATCAGTTTTCCTGCTATGGAACAAATCTTAGATGGACTTCGTACATGTCCTTCGGGTTTATTAAGCAACATTTTAAGAAGTTAAAATAAATTTAAGTGCAATTTTAAAAAACCTCAAAGTAATTGGTTTTCTCCCTTAAGCAAAACATTTCATAACAGGCACATTAAGCATTAATGTAACTAAACATTTTTATTGTTGACAACCACAGGACAAGCAGTGTAAAAACATAAGTTTGTCATTAATATTTATGATGGAACTTATGACTCACCTGTGAAGCAATTTAGTATTGCTTTTTACCAGCAGAAAAGCTGAGATAAAAGATTCCTCTGCTAAATACCTATGTGAATCTCTGCAGCTTCATTGTATGTTGGTGTTCTTTCTGAACATTATATGTTGTTTTACTAAACATTCAGAATTTCTAAGATTGTTTTTCTAAAGATTATTATATGTTATATTATAGGTACAATATTGATACACCTACTCTTAGCCCCAAATTATCAGATCAGGTGAGTCCAGCAAGTAAAAGACCATATATGCACCTCTGGATGAAAGGGTACCATACCACTTATACAGAAATAGCAGCCCTGTGTCACTCCACCCACTCACAATAATATGTAATTTAGCTGAGCTGGTAAAGTCACAGCTCTGAGCCTTTCTCTATTTGTGTTCTACCTAATAGGCTGTTGGTAACAGGATCAGAGAAACAGCTCCCTATTGTTAGTTCCCACTAGAATAGACTCATTGAATTAATTATATTTACATAAGTAGTACCTCATCATTCATCAGTTGTTCAATCGGTTGGCCTATTCTAGTTGGGACTAATGGATCGACCAACTGATAAATGGTGAGGCACTACCTACAATCAATTCAATGGGTTTATTGGTCTACTTTAGTTGGGACTGAGAACCAGCATGCTATAGTGGGTTGAGTATTGGACTACAACTCTTTTGAGACCAGGGTTCAAATTCCCACTGAGCCATGTAAACCCACTGGGTGACCTTGGGCAAGTCATACACTCTCTGTTTCAGAGGAAAGCAAGCATAAACAGCCTCTGAACAAATCTTGCCAAGAAAACCCTGTGATGAGTTCACCTTGGGGTTGCCGTAAGTTAGAAAGAGCTTGAAGGTACACAGCAGCAACAAAGTGGAACTGCCAACAGCATTTTGTGCTCATTGTAATAAAATTAGACCACTAGATAAGTGAAATATTACTGAATGGGAGGGAAGGATTTGGCTTTGGGATATGCATTTTCAGAAGCAGTTCTCTGTGTTCTAATTAGCTGTCGTTCTACTTTCTGTAATGCCACCTGGATGGCTCCTCCTGTTCACAGTTGCATCCAGTATAGCTTAATATGTATCCAATATGATATGTCCATATCTTGTATGCATGAGTCTATCTGGAAGGGGTCACCTACCTAAGAATACCTGGGCAACACCCAGCTTGATACAGCCTAAGCACATTTACTCAGAAGTTAATCTCACTGAATTAGGTGGATCTTTGTCCCACATTGCACTGCACATTGGATTGCAGATTTATTACTGCTGTTTATCAATAAGTTCTTTCTTTCTTTCTTTCTTTCTTTCTTTCTTTCTTTCTTTCTTTCTTTCTTTCTTTCTAGGTGAGAAGATGGCGGGTTCCTAGCAGGTCTTCGTTGCAGTAAGAAATATATATCAACAAAGACTGTGAATATCTGTCTTTCACATTCTGTGAACATTGCCATTCATGAATCATTTCTAGGCATGATTCACCTAATCAGCTTGCTAAAATTAAAAGTAATTGGAGTGATTATTGCTTTGACTTGGAGAAAAACAGGATTCTGTTACCCTTTTTGTTTGATGCATTGTGTTGGTACTCTAGCAAGCTTTGGGGCTGTGTAGATGTCCTTTGCTCATTTGCAGAACGCATAGTTCAAATACTATGTGTATGACCCTGATTCAACCCTGATTTTTCCAAAATTGATTTTGTGTAATGGGGCTGGGAAATGCTGTGTTTGACAATTTGCAGAACAGACTCCAGTGAGGGATAGATGCAGATTGACAAGATCTAGGTCTGAGATAAGTATACCAGTTTGAGTCCAGTATGCTGTAGGACTCTCTTTCAGATATAGATTATAATTCTTAATGCCTATACCCATATGAATTAGAATACATGCTAATGGTAAACTAATACTCATCTGGGGTGCAATTTAAGCTATCTTCACTGGAAACCGCCCCCCCCCCCGTCAGAGCATTATATTGCTGCAGTCTGCAAGAAGTGAATAAACTTTGCTCTCTTTTCTTGTAATGGGTCAGTATAGGACCCTGGGCATGCCTCACCAGATCCACTTTAGCAGCTGAATGTCCTTGCCTCCATATGTAGAGAATGCAGGACCATGTACATCATATTAAACATTTTATAAAACACAGTGACAGTTAGCCATGTTCATCATAATAAAAATATCAATTTCTATAATATCTTTAGACCAACCAAAAAGTCACAAAAATGCAAGTTTTTGAGATGGCAGCCATCTTAAGGTTTTAAAAAAAGACAAAATGCAGGATCTGGATTCCATAAAGACTAAATAGAATGGCACCGCCAATTAATAGTGCATTGATCGGCTGATAGGATTTGCTGTTTTGAAATACAAAGCTATTAATTCCTTTCTCTGGAGTGTTTTGTTTTGTTTTGTCTTGTCTTGTCTTTCAGGTTCCTGAAATGCAACCCTGGGAATTACTGAACCTCATCTAGATCAGAATCAGACTGTCCTTTGGGGTGAGGTAGTAGGTTGTATAGTTTTAGGGTTCTGCCCTGCCTGTCACATAACTATACAATCTACTGTCTTTCCTGAAGTGGCTGTGATAGCGGCGCAGGACAAATGTCACCATAAAAGAAAAAACTTACTATTATTGACAAGTATTGAATATATGTGTGAAATAAGGACAGAAGATAAATTTGCTGAACTTTTTCAGTAGATTATACAAGTGTTACTTTTAAAGCTAAATGTGTTTATTTTCCTGGAAGTAAGCCTCATTGATTTCCATGGAATTTACTTTTAAGCAGACATGACTAGCAGTATGGTATCAGTCATAATACCATAACCTCTTTGAGTAAAGGGCATGATTCAGAGGTGTAGCAATCCAGCCAAATTATGTTATCTTATTTTGTAGTACACAGTAGATGTAGACAGAAAAGTAAAGGTGCCTGAATTTGGGATAACTACAACAACATGGGATTTATTTATTTTTTTGAAATAACCACTTTTGTTTGTATAGTTATTTCACAAGAAGTTGAGAAAGATCCCAAGTTCTCCCAAGTATAACATAGGAGAGTTGCCTGGCCCTAGGTCTACATTGTGGGCCAAGGGTAGACCTGCTTAGCAGCTGTCCCTGAATGTACCTGAGGTACACAAGAGAGTCCAAGTGATGATTAGCAGAGGTTGCTCTTGTGTGGCAACACAGGATATGTATTAGGGCAACACAAATAGGAAGATCTCACTACAGGAAATGTGCTACACTGGTGCACAAGGAGAAGCAGAGTGCAGTGGAAGAAAGATGCTGATAAAGATGAGTGGCAAAGAGGATTTGGAGGAGGCCCACGTGGTTTTCAGAGATTCATACCAGACAGAAGTGGCACAGATATGGTCTGGTGACTGTGTCTGCCTCTGTCTGACATTGCTGGATGTTCCTCAAACAGTAGAGCCTGTATCATTCAGTTGAGGTGGCAGATTACATCTTCCAAATATTCCTCGTGTGCTATCAAACTTCTAAGTTGTGGATGCAAAACTGAATGAACAGTTCTGTTTTGCTCTGTCAGGGTGAGGTAGTAGGTTGTGTGGTTTCAGGGTAGTGATTTTGCCCCAATCAGGAGATAACTATACAACCTACTGCCTTCCTTGAGGAGCAACCTTGCAGCATGCTCAGAAAACCAGTATCCCTTTGTAAAAAGATGATATACTTGCATTGCAAACCTACATTGATTTTATGCCACTTTAATGTCACTGCTTCCTCTAAAACAAAATGGGAATTATAGCTCAGTGAGGCATTGTTAGACATTATGTAGACAATTTTGAACAACTAGTGCTTGTAATCAGCTATGCTACAGTTTCCTGGGAAGAAATCACAACTTTTAAACTAGTTTCAAACCATATTATGAATAGGCCCATGGAGGATTTTAAGATCTTCATTTTAATCAGAGTAAACTTCTAAATGCATATGAAATTATTTTCTCTATGTATTTATAAATTGTGCGGTTCCAACTAATGCATTGTTTAAAAGATCTTATCTCAAAAATATAATAAAATGTTTTGCTTTATGAAGAGTGTGTCTTAATGATTTGAATATAGTGAAGTTATCACTATCTGACAATAAACAGTATGGCTACATGTTTTTCATTTTTACCTGTCTCTATTAAAATTACAACAGAGAATAAGCCATTAATACAGTCTTCATGGTATATAAATATTATTAATCAACAGGAGACTTGTCTCTTTGATTCGAGCTTTTTCTCTGTATCGCATAAATGGACAATTAATATCTCTTTGTACCACTACTACAAAAAGTAAAGTTTGACACAATTTGAAAAGAGAGAAAACTGTAAAAGAAAAGGGAACTGATGATGACACCATGTAGATATCCCTCCAAAAGTTAATGAAGTATGCCCATTCCTGACTAATACCTATTGTAGAAGCATCCTACATCTCAAGTGTAAATAGACCCCAGAAGACTGGGCATGCAGACTTTCTTCTCTGGAGGCTAGAGAATGGAGGACCCTCCCACAGTTAGCTAAGGCGGGCCATTACTCCACCTCTTGCAGTACAAGAGGGGTTAGCAAGAGGGCAAAACACTAAGCATCAAGGAATTAGCCCTTGACAGAACTCCTCATAGTATCTTTCTATGGGCAGCTAAGGTATATAGGACTTTTGTTTCCTGGTTTTGAAATTTAAAGTGCACTTGCCTATAAGCACATTTTAGAAAAACAGCACATATATTATCAGATCCACATATGCAAACGTTACAGCCAAGTTTGCCAAACTGGGAGCAGGATGTAATTGCTTGGTAAGGAGCTTTCTTAAGTTCATTTTGTTTGATAGTATATGACAAAAAGGATACTGGGTGTGAAATCTGGATCACTTGGTGGAAATCTTGCTGCCAGTAACAGAAACCTTGGGAAGAGCTCAGCTAACTTTTTAGCACCTTATTTAGCTGGGTGGGAGGGTGCAAACAGGGGAGGAACAGCTCTTGGTCTACTTCAAAATCTGGCCTCTGTTAATTATTGTTCATTGTCAAAGCAAAATTTAATACAGGCATGCCCAACTTGAGAATCAACGTGATAACTTCAACTCATATACAGTTGTCCCCCCACATTCCCTAGGGTTTGGGATGCAAGACCCTCTCAAAAGTGGAAAAGTTGCAAATATCAAAATGTATGCGTCTGCCTGTGTGAAGGGGGCCAAGCAAGGTGGGGAGAATGTGCACTCAGCCAGCCCCTCCCAGAACTGCAAACCCCAGGATTCCATGGGAGGTTGAAAGTGGAATCATCGCGCTATAAGAGTGTCATGCGGAAATGTTCCAGGTCAGGGAAAGGAGAGGGAAGGAGGGATCAGCATGGTGGTGCTATACTTCCATCTCCTTCCTTGGGTGGAATGAGACACTGGGAGAAGGTTTGTGGTCCTGAGAAATCAGGTTGCAAGTCATCCTTAGCTGGCCAGGCAGCAGCTGATGGAGAAGGAGGAGGACCAGAGGTGGATTTTTAAAGAGTTGTGCAGCCTGATTGGAGCTGCTGAGAGGAAGGCTCCCCTGGAAAATAAGTGTGTGAGGTGGGAGGAGGCAGGGGTTGAAGAAGCTCACAAATAATCAAATCCATGACAGTCAAACCCCCAAATGACTGTATAGCAGCTGGCCAGCTGGTCTAGGGAAGGCTAGGTTAGATCAAATTGTTATATCTACTGCTTTCTTGAGATTTTATAATAGGTTTTAAAGCTTCTCTCAGACCATCATACATGTGTACTGGGCTCTGATGGTCCTGGTTGGTAGGATCTCTAACATCCAGTATTCTAATGCCTCTCAACTAGCTAGCAGAACTCTCTCCTTATTTCCAGGGATGAGTGGGTACAGTAAGCTGATGCAAACTGTGATCTAGCCGGGCAAATGCTGGTGTGCCAGCAGGTGCTCAACAGACTGGTTTTGGTAGAACACAGTAATTAGCAGGTGTGGACTGCATTCAGGTTAATGAATCACATCCTCTACAGAGCCTTGAATGGTGGAAAACAGAAGTATCTGGTCCTACCAACGTGTCAGTCTCTACCATATCGTAGCATACTTCAATCCCCTGCCTGCCAAGCTGAACACCTTGACAAACAGGTGCTTAGTGAGCAACCCTCACCAGTCTCTGCCAAAAGCTAGGCACAGAGTAGAATTTTGTTTATCCCAGTCATCCTGGAGCCTTTACAAGAGCAATGCAGTTTCTCTCGATATTTCTGATTCCACAGTATTCAGATGAAATTGTCATGGCTAGAATTTAAATCCCTGGAGGCATTCAAATAGCAGAAAATGAAACCAGCAGTAGAGTGACTGAAAGAAAAAATGCATTAAGGACATTGAACATCAGCAGGAGAATATGTAGAATTTCAAAGTATTCATTTACAGCAGAAGTCTCTTATTTGCATTCTGATGCATTATTTATTGTAAGGCACTTTTCTCTGTGAGGAAAGCGATTGTAAAAGCTTTCTTACAAAATACAAATAAACATTTTTTTAATCCCAGTCTGCATTGGAGAACATAAAATAACCCCAAAGTACTGATATCTGTGCATAACCAAAATGTTAGCATACTTTAATCACATTCTTGTTCCTCTTTTTAAAAAAAGATTTTAAAGCCACATGCATTTTAATTGGAATGTGTGGTAGTATACATTTTGGATACTGTCTCCCCAACCCACCATTCTCAACAGCTTTTTTTAAAAGCAAGAGCAGGAATTTGCTCTGGCATATTTCACCTCTACCTGGTGATGGGAGGTTAGCTGCTGCTCCTGATAAATCAGTGAAGATCAGCAGGTAGGACAGCTGTGACTGTTCACTGCTTTGAGTAGAGAGAACAGTCTGGGCCTCCCTTCTGCCTTAACTATCCTCCTCAGCATGGCAAGAAAACAGAAAGGTTTGCATCCTCCACTGAAGGAATGTGCAAAATGAATTGAAGTTGCTCGGCAGGAAGAGGTAAAGCAAAGTGGAACAATTCTGGACTCTACTGATTCAAATAGCAGGGGACAGATAAACTTCTTAATGTTCCCCCTGTTTCAGACAAGGATAGGTGCACATAGGCTCAGGCTTCCTCTTTTCTAGGCATCCCGTCATTTTTTATCAGTATTGCCCCTACTGGGAAAGAGATCTAGTTTATCTTTCCTGCTCCTGGCTTTCTTTTTCTTCTGCTGTTCCACTCTGCTTTCTGCAGTCTCCCCAACACCTTACAGATTTCTATTATTATTGTCATAGTTATTACTGTTGTTGTTCTCCTGTCCCCTATCCCTTAATGTATTCTGGAGGTTTTGGATCCCAAGATGGAGTTTGAAGAGTTGGTACAGGCATCCTACTGTGTGCAACAGTAAGTGTTTTGCAATATTTATTGCAAGTAATTCTTTTTTTAGAAGGAGTGGTTCTGCTAAACACAATTATCAGAATCCTGTGTGGTCTTCACAGATGCGTAAGCACCATAGTTGGACCAATCCCCCCTTCCCAGGCAGCAGCCACCACAATTGATGGGGCTCTGTTCAACCATCTCTTCAGAGGTTGGCTGCCATTTCCAGCCCCTCCTGCGAGTGATCTCCATTGTGACGAGCAGAAATGGGCCCTCTCACAATTCTCCTGCACATCAGAGGTCACTCACGCAAGTGGGGTGGGAACAGCAGCTGGCTGCTTCCCAGTAAGTGTGGATTGGGGGACCATGAATACATGACAGTGAAAAGCATGCACTCCAGCTTATGCGTTCATTAACTGCCATCTAGGATTCCAACCAGCTTTTTCAGTTGACTTAAACTTTTTTTTATTATATTGTCATTTTTAGTTATATAGCAATCATAACTAATGTGGCCAACAATGTATATATTTCAGCAAAACCTTTTAAATTTACATTTTGAAAACAGCTGTGTGCTGAAAAATTGGATATGGCCATGTTGGGTACAGTAGAGAGACCACCTAGTACTCTTAATCGTAAGAACCCTCCTACATTATGCCCCATTCAGAACCTGAGGATGACACAAGGAACAAATTTAACCCATGTGTAAAGCTTATCCTCAAGCATACACAGGAGAACTACTTTCCTGAGGAAAACTAAACAAAAGAATGTGTTGAATCTTTCTTCCTTATATATTAGGTACCCTCAGAGAAATTCCCAAAGCCACATTACAGCAATAACTTTATTAGAGCAATGCACAGATGACAAAATACAAACAAGTTTTAAATCTTTAGAGGTCTTTATCTAGAAGGGTGTTACAAAAGTGGAGGGGTGTATGGTGTGTGTGACTTGATGCTGAAGAAATGAAGTCTGCGTGTTGACAGTTGGAAGATGCAGGAGGTTCCAGGTATTGACATTAGGTTGTACTAGATGAGGTGACATTTTCAGATTGGATTTACACACAGGGAGTATTTTATGCTAAGAATCAGTCTTTTCTTTTAAAAAAGAACCACTTAGTTGCTGGATGAATTGTATGGTCCAGAATTCTTCTCCACTCTGCATAATGTTTAGAACAACTGTAACTCTAATATCCTTAATGAGCCTTAGTGGGAAAGAAGTTGAATGCAAAAAACACCTCCTCCTATATTAAGAGCTGTTTCTGAATCAGCTGGAAGTGTACAACAGTATTAATACTCATGGATAATGAATACCTGGGAGGAAAAGTAACACACACTACATTTAAAATCAACACCTTTAAAGATCAATCTCTTCCTTTTGTTATTCTCAGTATACATATCCCCCACTGTTAGAACAATTCTCACCTTGTGTCATTGCATCTATGTTCTTGTTGATAATGGTCTTGTTTTGTAGGTAGGCAGGGAGTAAAAAGACCCAGCATGGTGTAGTGGTTTGAGCACTGGACTTAGCCCAGGAGACCAGGGTTTGTTTCCCTGCTCAGCCACGGAAACCCACTGGATGACTTTGGGCGCATCACACACTCCCAGCCCCACAAACCCCTGCGATAGGTTTACCCTCAGGCCACCATAAGTTGGAAACAACTTGAAGACACACAACAACAAGAAGGGAGTAAAAGAAAGATTTCATCCCATTCTCCCAATGAAGAAGCAAGCGTAGTGTGCTCGTATGGTATTTATGCTTCCTGTATTTCTTTACTATGTCCTATAAGAATCAATGGATTCTGTTCTCCTCCATGGGAGAAACAAAATGCTACAGTTAGCCCTCAACATATACAGGTTTCATTTTCACAGATTTGATTATTTATGGGTTTCCCCAAATCTGCCCTCCAACACAGGTGCTTCTTTTCTGGGGGAACCTGCTCTCTCAGCAGCTCTGATCAGGCCACACAGCCCCTTTAAAAAGTGCCTCTGCTCCTTCTCCTCCACCAGCCACTGCTGGGCCAGGTAAGGATGGGCCACAACCCAATTTCTCAGCACCACCAACCCTCCCCCAATGCCCCCCAGCACCCATGTAAGGAGAAGGGTGAGAGAGAGGAAGTTTAGTGCCGTCATCTCAACCTACCTCTTTTCCCTCTGTTTTCCCTGACCTGGTTTGGACTCTGGGTGCCCATTCTTCCTGCCACTATGCCTCTACCCCCTTCCCACAGACACACATTCACAGTTTGATCTTTGTGATTTTTCCACTTTTTCAGGGCTACCTGCTCCCCTAACTGGAGCAACTGTGGAGGGCTAACTATATTAAGGCAAGGGCAAAATCTGCCCTCTGGCTATGCCACTCCTCATGGGAAGGAATTTGCAAAGCAAATCTGTCATGTGCAGCCTTCAGAAACTCCTCGCTTACTGAAGGCATTTTGCTTGTCTTGCATGTATCATCTCTTTCTCCGGCTGAAGTGCAGGGGGCTGCCATCATCCTCACAAGTACACCTGGTGAGGACACAGGAGAGGGCCTTCTTCTGGCTGCCCCCGCGCTCTGGAACTCCCTTCCCAGAGAAGTCAGACTGGCCCCTGCCTGACTACTTGCTGTCTTTCTGCAATCAAGTAAAGACAATCGTATTCAGACAGGTGTTCAAAGTGTGATTCTGCGTGGCCTGTCTGACAGAATGTGCTGGACATTGTGTTGAGGAGTATCTGAGTTTTTAATTATGTATTTTAACATTGTTTTAATTATTTTTGATTGTTTAATTATGTTTTAACGTTTGTTCTCGATAGGGTTTTAACTGTCTTCTTAATTGTTGTAAGCTGCTTTGAGTCCCAACCTGGGGGGAAAAGCAGGGTATAAATAAAGATAATAGCAGTGGTGATGATGGTGACAATGATGATAGTGGTAGTAGTAGTAGTAATAATAATAATAATATTTGATCTGTCTCATAGGCAAAGAAGCATTGCTCCAGTGTCTGTCTCCTCATTCTTCTTAGCTGAAGCCATTTCCATGCTAGAGTGTTATAGCGCTATTATTCCACTTTCAACATCCTATGGAATCCTGGGGTCCAGCCGGCCCCTCCCAAAACTGCAAACCCCAGGATTCCGTAGAATGTTATAAGTAGAATCATAGCACTACAACACTCTAGCGCGGAAATGGCCTGAGTTGAATTCATAGTTGCCTTCCTCATCTCAGGTCCAATATGCATTAATTAAGTCTGGGTGGAGTGTGGGGAAATGATGAAGGGATACCCAGAGGAAGTGACCGAAGAATGCTAAGCCATCCCGTTCCAAATCCCAAGCAACGCTATTGTCAGAGAGCTTTGCAACAGCAGCGCTGATCATGTATTGGTGGCAGTTATACAATATGTTGTTTGGCCTCAAAGACCAGTATTTCAAAAGCCGTTCAGATAATAATGGTTATGAATAGCACAGGCGTTCTGATGGACCAGACGATGAGCCCATCCAGTCCGGCATTCTGATTCTAAATGCTCCCTTGGACCACAAGCACTGTAGAATATTCTCCCTCCCTAATTTTTCCCTGCTCCAGCAACTTATATCCAACGTCACATTGCTTCTGAATGTGAGGATTCCAGGTCATGATTGGAGAGCTTGGAGAAGTTACTTTTTAGATTAAAACTCTAAGAGTCCCATTGATGTGCTTGTAGACCTATTATTTTCCAAGCTCTGTGTTGTACAGCAGCTAATGGCAGACTTTAATGAATCTGCTTCATTCTTTTAAAATATTCTAAGCTGGTGCTTGCAAATTTAAATTCATATACATGATATTTTATTTGCCATCCAAAGTACCAGACATACTGGAAGAACTAGGGTTGTTTGTTTGTTTGTTTTCAGTAAACAGCCACTTAACATGTTGAAAGTTCAGGCACAACCAGGAACCCTGGAAGGCTTTATAAACGTGTGGTGATGCAACACTCCTAGGTAGGTCATCATTCAATTTTGCCTATCAGTTAGATTTTCCTAAAACAAGTTAAACATGGAATGCATTGCATGGAGAAGGAGAAGGACGGAACAGCCAACTAAAGCAGATGACTACTATGAAAGCAACAACAAATAATAAAGAAATATAAAACTGAACAAATAAAAATAAATAAAACTGATATATCAAGCAAAGGGGGGGGGCGGAAACCAAGACCCTATTAAGTGAATGTCTCCTAACATACCAACCTCTACTTTAAGAGCAAAATCTATGGAGATATATCAGAAGATATAGGATTGCAGACAAAATATTTTCAAAAGAAAATGCAAAACATATCTGTCTACTAGGTTTGAGGTGTAGAGAATCCCCCCGATGCAAAATCTGGAGCTGAGAGTATACAGTGAGATGGCTGTGTTTGCTGATGACACTAAATTAAGATGGTAAGACCCCACTATGCCAAAAAAATAAAGATTGAGAATTGTTTCGAACAGCTCTGAGCTGGCAATAACTGACCAAGGGATCTTGGAACCATGGTTGCTATCTCTACGAAAACACCTACTCAGTGTATCACTTGTGTTAAAAGAGAGAGAGAGAGATTCCTAGCCACAAACCAGAAATAAAATTGCCAGTATGATATTTCCCTTATTCAAAACCATATTTTGACCATATCTGGTCACTGCCGTTGAAAAGGATATTGTAGAGATGAAAAGGTACAGGAAAGGACAAAAAAACCTTGATCAACTGACTTGTGGGGACAAGTTGCTGAATATTTCCTCAGTCTAATCCAGCACAGCAGTTCTTCTCAGCCTAATGGTTGTAGAATCATGAAAATTTCTGTGAGATTCTAAATTAGTCTTAAAACTAAGTAGAAAAGCCAAACATAGAGAAAAATATAGCCTACCAAAGCTTTGCGAAGAGTAAGGGCCTCTTCCTTGTCTAAACAAAGAGCAGGAAAAACCTGGACTTCCCTCTCCTTCCGGCCGGCCCCTCCCGAAATTGCAAACCCCAGGATTCCAGAGGATGTTGAAAGTGGAATCACCACACTATAACAGGCTAGTGCCATAGCTTGGGCATGATGATTCTGATCAGATCAGATCTTTTAATGTCCTTAAAGTATTGAGAAAAATAAGTTCCAGAGCATATGCAAAGTACAAACAATGATAACTGAAAAAGAGCATACTGTCTGGATGCCTCTCTTCTTCAGATTTTTCTTCACCACACAAAGTAAAAATGACTGCTGTGAGCTTCCTGGCCTGTTCTTCTACTTAAAGAGGTAAGCACACCCTTGGCTCAGTTAAACAGAGAGATTTGAAGTTTCTAGGGCCTGTGTAGGCAGGACAGCATATCTCTTGCTGTCATCTGGATTCTCTAGTCAGACCAGCAGAACAGTTATCATGGTGCTTGAGGGCAAATTATTTCTCACATCCATTTTCAGTTAGACATCCTTATATATGAACACTCTTACAAGCCGAACATGTACCTGGAAGTCCCCTGTGTGTGTTTAGTGTAACTTCCTTCCACTTAAGTCCAGACATGGTGGATTGTGAGTAGTTTTTCTTTGTTCTGGGAAGTTCAGCTACAATAACTGTCTTAATATTTAGGAACACTAGTGTGCATGTGTACACACATGCATGCACTTTATTATTTAGTACACTACTGCTCAGACAAAACTGCATCACCAGGACTCCTATATAATTGGATCACCAAGATCCCCTGCATTGCCGATCCCTCCTCAGGAATTATCTAATAAACAAGTAGATAATTCCTGAAGGGGCTCAGGGAGCTTAGTAATCCGATTACATGGCCTCTTGGTGGTCCAATTTGTCTGCTCATTTCACAGGGGCCTAGTCATATGGGGGTTTGGCCCCTCCTCATCCTTTCTGTTCTGGGGCCAATAGGTACATATATGTTAAAAGTGCATATCAGAAAACATCTGGTGACATTACAGAGTTCACCTCTCTGCAGTACTGAACTATATTTTACTGTGTCTTGCTAAGATTGGCTTCAGCAGCTTTGCTAAAGGAAAATGGAAAGGGGTGAGGATGAGATTTAACTCACACTACAGTTTTACAGGTAAAAATAGGTACATTGCTGAACATCCCATTTATGACACCTTGGATGACACAATTGTGTGGTCCTCCACAAACTAGGCATAATAAGGACATGGGCTTCAGACTTTCTTTTATATGGAAGAGGATTCAATCATGTGATCTGCAGCTGGAAGTAGTACTAGTCCAGATGTAGGTTTACCACAACAAGAACTGAATTTAGCCATTGCTCCAAGCCTTTTACTTCCAAGTCTGTTTTATGTTCATTTCTGAACCAGGGTAATTAAGTAAACTACTTATTTCTCCATAATTATACTTTATAGACAGCATGTACCCTCAGATCAATGGAATGGCATAAGTATTCACAAGAGTCCTACACAGGTACTTAAAATGATCCTATGTTACATAGGTACTCACAATGGTCCTACAATATGCCGGCTTCTTAAAGCCCATTCTCAGCCACTGTCCACAAAAGTCTATATGAGATCACTGATGTCTGCATTACCACCAGTGTATATCAGGTAGAGACTGAACATGGAATCTGAAAGACATCTTGGTGGTGTTCCATGAGGACTTTTGTACACTAACAGCTGTACCTTATTGACACTACCGTGCAACTTCATAACTGACATATAAGCCCAATCTGCGTCATAACCTTATTGATGCGTACTTATATACTTCCAGCTTCTATTCAGAAGCTGCAAAATCCATTGTTCCTACAGCCAACCACTATGATACAACTGCATCCATTCTGGCCATTTCTGCAC
Organism: Ctenosaura bakeri; assembly: GCA_948474755.1. Taxonomy (NCBI): domain Eukaryota; kingdom Metazoa; phylum Chordata; class Lepidosauria; order Squamata; family Iguanidae; genus Ctenosaura; species Ctenosaura bakeri. Next base: position 291,231 of record CAOLHI010000048.1, on the reverse strand, counting down.
ATGATCGATACTTTATAGTCTCCTCGAATTCTTAGCCATCAGTCTGCATGTTGTAGCATTGTATTGTCTGGACATTTTCAGCTCCTAGCATGGTTCACCACGACAAGAAACTGCTGTATCTGAAAACTAGAAAAACTCCGATATAAATCTCCCAAGCCAGTTCTGCTTCATGTTTTGCTTGCATGCAGAAGTGTAACATTGATTCACAAGGCAGAAGTGGCTGACTATGGGTGTTCCCAGGTTGTCCCTTCCATCATTTCTGTCCCTATCTCTCTCCACCCATCAAAGGACAGGCTGCTGCCATTATTGTCTACATGCATTAAACAGACAATAGGAAGAGAGTGGATCTGATAATGGACCTTTAAGATGTGTGTGTGGGGGGTTTCCACATATCAACGAACATATATACGTACACACAAATGCAGCAACACAGAAATATGTTTAAAATGTGTTTTTTAACAACAACAACAACAACAACAACATCAGACCAATCACCGATGGTGGGACGAGGTGAGGGAGGGGAATGGGAGTGGCTAGGGACTTGCTGTTGCGCATGCAGCAACTGCTGTTCTCCACAGTAGTTATGATGAAAATGGGGGGGGGGCAGACAGCACAGTTTCTGAATCGGTATAAAACACTGCTCTTGACATGCAGTGAACTGCTTCTCCAGTCTCGTGTGGATATGGCCTTAGACTCATTGGACAGAGACTCCCTGCTAAAGCATTTATACTAAGTAATTTTCAGACTATCATTCCAACCCATCAATGTGAGAAAAACAAATCAACAAGGCCAGACTGGTAGCCAGGAGCAATTCATCACAGGACAAACCTAGAACAGAAAATGGCAAAATGTCACTTGCCTATAGCTCCTAGCCAAACACATTCAAATATATCATGAGTGAATTAGAGTCCATTCTGGACAATGACATTTCCCTCTCGTAGACCTTGGTGATAGGCTTGTGGTTGCTTAGAGACATCTCTTCTCTCTGCATTTTAAATAGCTACTAAATAGCAACAGCAGCCAACACAGCAAGGATACTAACAGATCTCATAAGAAGCCCAGGTGCTAACTCTATTCCTATACCTACTTCAGTGAACAATGTTACCCACTTAAACAGGAGTTTATTCCCTGCTCATTTTCTGATGTAATAATGTCATCTTCTGTCAGTAGTACATTTTTGCATGCTACATTGGGCAGACTGGCCAGTTTTTGTGTAAAAGGTTAAACAGACACATATCTTACATCCAAAACGATAGTATACACAAACTAATGGGGGTCACTTTAACCTTCCAGTCACCACTACCATCAATGCGAGGTGGCTTCCAAGACTCTGACCTTAAGGTATTCCATGTGAAGCAAAGAAACCTCAAAAACAAAGAAGGATTGTTGTTGTTGTTGTTGTTGTTGTTGTGTGCCTTCAAGTCATTTCCAACTTACGGAGACCCTAAGGCAAACCTATTATGGGATTTTCTGAGTCTGAGAGTGTGTGATGGGCCCAAGATCATGCAGTGAGTTTCCATTGCTGAGCAGCGAATTGAACTCTGGTTTCCAGGGTTATAGTCCAATGCTCAAACCACTAGACACACTGGCTTTCAAAGAAGGATAGACTGAGTTACAATTTGTTGGAAAGTTCCATTCTGTTATCAGAGGTTTGAATCCAGATAACTGAATCTTATTACTAGAGGTGTTAATTGGCTTAGTGCATTCAATTTCCTTCTAACCTGACTGGCTGATTTCCACACCCAACCAGTGTGTGAGGGAGAATTTCATGCATTTGATGAAACAGGCTATTGCTGACAAACATTTATATCATGATCAATTCATGACTAACAGCTGCAGATAGCTCTTAGTCTTTAAAGTGTCACTGGTTTCTCCCTATTTTTTTATTTATTATAGGCAGTAATAATGTATAGCAGAGTATTCAATGTCTCAGTAGAACTGGATATGGTTGTTGCTGTATGCCTTCAACTCATTTCCAACTTACGGAGACCCTAAGGTAAACCTATCATTGGTTTTTCTGGGGTGAAGGTGTGTGATGCATCCAAGGTCACGCAGTGGGTTTCCATGGCTGAGTGGTGAATCGAACCCTGGTTCCCAAACCACACCGAACCACTACACCACACTGGCTCTCAGATCTTGATGTACATACTATGATGTAGTTACATCTCAAAACATATTCAGTAGCACTTACATTTTAGCTGGTTATCAGAGGGACAGACGAAGAGCAAGAAACTAGAATTCTGTGTTTAGGCATCCAAGAAAAGTTTGATATATTGATAAGTCGAATGACTTATTTTTTTTTCTAAAGTAGAAAGTCTGTGTTAGGGTTGAGACTTGAAGAAGGGCTGAGTCTCCAAAGAGCCTCCTAAATCACCTTTACTTGCACATCACATTCCCCAACATGTTCCTTTTTGTTTTACATCCAGCCTAAGGAATTGCTCTGTGAAAGCTGAAAGGAAGCTCACAACTGTGACTTTCAGTTGGTCCTCTTGGCTCCAGTTCTCATTGTTGCTTGAATTTCCATTGGCATGGAAAGCAACTCTGATCGGCAGACTTTTTTTTCTTCCGAACAGAAGTTGTTAACCTGAAAACACACACCATGGTACATCTGATTCCACTAGGCCTAAACTGCTTGCAACCCACAGGGCTAAATGCAGGCAGTTTGCCAGGTATCCCCACAAGGATGAAATGCAACTGTGTTTGCTCTCTGAGATTGCAAGGAGTAGGCCACAATACGTGACTGGTGCACTGTGTTTACGTTTCAGACAGGTACCTCTGTTGCCAAAAAAAAAAAAAGTTGCCACAATTTGAGCATAAAGAATCCTGTGACACCCTAAAGCTAGCCAATTGTATTATTATCACATGAGACTTCAGATGCATCTGTTGAAATGCACATTGTCCACAAAAGCTTATAACATAATACAATTAGTCTTCAAGCTGCCTCAATTTGTGAAAACCTATTCTGCCCTCACAAGTTATTTCCTATCTTTGGGGGACAGCTGTCACTTTTTTCAGTAATTTTATTACTGTGCCTTTAACAGCAATTCCTCACAAATAAATTATGCAGGTTAATTTTCCCAGTCACTTTATTCTCATGCAAAGAAAAACTTCACCCACTAAATTTCTGCATGTCAGATTCCTGCTGTCACAAGACTCACAAGAGAAAGGTACTAATAGTGTCAACTGCAAAACTAGAGCAGTTACAAAACTGCCCACTTGCTATGAGAGCAGAGACATCTACTGGTTGATTTGGGGGAGTTCTTTTCTGCATCCCTTTCACAGAATGGCGCAAGGATGTATGAATGCGTGGACAAATATGACCTCTGCATTTGCTTCAGATTTAATTCATAATTTTATTATTCCTGTTGAATACTTGGCATTTTCAAAGCAATTTGTAGAAAAAGAGATTGCCTACATTTTTAACATGAAAAAAAAACACCAAAAAGCCTACATTTTTAACATGAAAAAAATTCACTGTTTAAAACAATTTTATAAATATACCAGCTTACATCAAGACAAGGGCAAGCATCAGCATCAATACCTGAGAAAACCACTGATGCGATGTTTGCTACAGCTACTGAGAGTTAATTATTCTAATTATGAAAAACTATTTGATAATAATAATAGTAATAATAATAATAATAGTAGTAGTAGTAACGTCCTTTGTAGCACTTCACACTTATTTTGACTAAAAGTCTGTTATTGAGGCCATCTTCTGCTTATACTTATTTCAAGCTGCAGTCTGGCATTACTTTGTAACTTAAAAACTCCTCTCACAGTTCCTAGATTTCCTCAGTATTGGTCATGTTCAATAGGGTTTCTAGAAACTGAAGTCCAACAACATCTGGAGTTTCCTTACCCCAGTAGAAAACTAGGCAGGTTATATCACTGCTAGGTAATGAGACCTTCTTAAACAGATGCTTTGACTCTAGCCCAAGACTTAGGTCAGATGAAGAAATGATAAACTCTGCAATTATTGCATTGGTGAGGAACTTTTGCCATTGATTCAAAGCATGGTATCTCAAAATGCCTCAGCCAAAAACAGAGTAGGAGACAGGGGCCTGATTTAAGAGTAAAGGGGACGCTGAACCCGTCCCATTCCTCGTGGGCTAATCTTCTGCTGTTGGAATGCCACTGGAGAAAAAGAAATTCAAACAATTTATTATGAGGAAGCAAGCAAGGGGGAAATTTTTTGTTCACCTCAAAATCAGGTCTCCACTCTGCTTTACAAAAGACTGAGTGAATCCAGATTTTTTTAAAAAAAGGGTTTGCTAATATCATTTTCAGGTTCAATGTGTAATTTGAATTCAGTTTTAGACAGATCATGCTTTGCCCTGTGCTTCAGTGAGGAAAGAGCAGTCCATATCAGCCCAGCTGTAGGATGTGCTGGGAAAATGCCTCTTACTTCCTAGCAGGGAAAAACGATAGCTGGGATGTGGTGAGGTGGGGGAGGCTTCGCATTAAGCTTCCAGCTCAGCATCATATGCAGCTCTCAGGGCCAAAAAGATTATGTTCCCTTGGAGTAAACACAATCCAGATCAGGAACCAAAGGTGGGAGGGGTTATAACCCTTGGCCTCCAGGTGATCCCAGTCCAGGTGAAGGCTGCCTGTTGCAATTGTTGTAAAACAATGCAGTCATTATAAAACATGGTCTGTTTATATGGCTAGATGGTTTGGGGAGAAATAAAAATTGCAGGCAGGTGGGGGGCTGCATCAAGATCACAGCAAGGCAAGTGTGTGTGTGTGTGTGTGTGTGTGTGTGTGTGTGTATCCCTGTGCCACACAGTCCCAATGTGGATCAGGTTGCCCTGTGCTTAATCTAGAGAAAGAAAAAGGAACCTCCCAGATATCTCTCTCAAGTTATCTACTAGTTTGACCGTCTGCCTCAACAGTTCCTTCTCCCAAATGAAATGTTGCTTTATTGATTTATGAGGCTGAGTGACCTCAGTGGATGGAATTATAGCCCCCCCACCCCAAATTACCTACTGCAGCCAGTATTATTCTTACTACATGATCAAGATTTATGGTAGCTTTTAAGGCAGGCAGTATATGATGAAATATGATGTTTAAAGAAAAAAATCCAAAGGGCCAAGTAGCATTGATGTGGTTGGAGCTGAGCATTATATGGGGATCTGAGGGTCCCTTTTCATTACAGGTTTTACTCTCTGGCAGGTTTTAGCAGGGTTTTCCAGCTCTATCCAGTAACCAATACTTATGATCTAGAGATTTTTTCAATTGTGTACTTTAATAAGCAACTTTCTATTAAAGATGCACAGGGCAGTTTGCACAAAATAAAACATATGCCATAAAGAATATCTCTCTTTATGCCACTTTTTATTTTGTTTTGTGTGCACTGTATATTGTTTTGTGTACATCAATAAACAGGAAAAATGGGTATAAATATAATGTCTAAAATTGGCAGCGTGTATATTTTAATCTCTCTTGTTCTTTTTTTTCTTATGTGCCTTCAAGTTGACTCCAACTTACGGGATCCTATCCTAGGGTTTTCGTAGCAAGATTTGGTCAGACGGGGTTTGCTGTTGCATTCCTCTGAGGCTGAGAGAGTGTGTCTTGTACAAAGTCACCCAGTGGGTTTCTGGGGCTGAGTGAGGGTTCAAACTCCAGTACACAGATCACTATATGATGCTAGCAGGCCAATCTCCTTTAACCCCACTCTTCAAATCTAACTCTCATCTTTGTCACACTGCTCCCTTTTGTGGTTTCATTATTGTTGTTGTTGTTGTTGTTGTTGTTGTTGTTGTTAACTTCTTCAAATATATAAAATTCAACACTAACAATGAAAAGAAACAAAAAGAAAAAAAAGAAAAGGAAAAAAGAAGAAGAAAAAGAAAAAGAAGAAAGCAAACAAAAAAGATGGATACAAAAACAAAGACCAAAAGAGAGAGAAAAAAGATACTCTGATCCTCCACAACAATTTTTAATGCGATATTGATCTAAAAAAAAGAAGTTACAGTGCTTCCCTTATAAAGTATTTCTACAGGAAATAATTATTGATAATAAACCCAGAATTTGAATAATAATGCATACAGTGTTTACACAGAAAACCCATCAACCATTTCCATGTATTCATTGAAAATTATTAATAAAATTTAATAGTAAAATTCAGCTATAGTCATCCCTCTAGATTTTCTGGGATTAGGGGCGCAGGATCCCTGTGAAAGTGGAAAAACTGCAAATAACTCAAGGTGCCCCCATATCATATTTAACACGCAAAAAGTATGCTCCATGTCTTCAACCCACCATGGATGCCTTTCAGTGCATCACAATTTAATCTTTCCCCTAAGCTGTACCTAATGCAAGCTGTCACCTTGATACAGGTGAGCCACAGCTCCATGCTTCCAGGTGTGGAATAGGAGTGCTCCCAAATGACATCCTGCTTGGCATGCTGTTGAGCAACATTGATCGTACTATGAGTGCCCTGTCAAACCTGTCGTGGTAACATCTTAGTTCATAAAATGCAAACCTCTGGGAATAGGTGTCAGATGTTATGGGTATCCACCATCATCATGGCAGTGAGTTGGAGACAAACTAGGATGTTTCACCAAGATGAAGGAAAATGACATAAGTGGCAGCTATCTTGCTGTGAGTTTGATGGTGCTGTGAAGTAAAGCCCCCACCAACTAAGCATGGCCAGATGTGATAAGTCAATACCTCAGCCTTTGCCAGAGTAGGCTGTGTGGTGTTTGGCTCAGAAAGCAAGACTGTGTCTGAGTATCCATATTGTAATTGGGAAATCTGCTCAAGAAACAAATAGAATTAAAAGGTGTGGGGGAGTCCAGATGGCCTGCTCCCAAAGTTCATGGCCAGCTGCCTTGTGGCCTGACTCCTAACGTGGAAGCCCTAGACTGGCAGCAAACCACCCTATGAATAGTATAGGTGGGCAACCCATGAACTGCTGCAGGTATAGCTGCTCCTATGTGGAAAGAATGGGTGACATAGTAGATGCAGAAAGCAGCAAGTCAGAGAATCCTGATGCTTTAGAGTAAAAGGACAGAGCAGTGAGGTGACACCTGATGATTTGAGCAGACAAGCCCGAGGTCTTTAGGTGGACAGAATACCTTAGCACCACCTCATTGCTCTTTGGCCAGCTGGCTGGCTCACTCCACTGTGTCAAGAAAGATCCAGAAGGTGCAGAGACTGCATTGATAATCCTTATAAGTTGGAGGGACTATAAATAGGAGGATGGCACATTCAACCTCTATCTGCCAAGGTTCCAACAGTGTGCAGGCACCTCCTTGGGTCATGGGGAGGCCTGTGGGACCAACTTCCAGAATGTCTAGAACTTAAAACAGGAGAGGGAATCTGCTAGGGATTTTGGATGGGAACATGATGGGCTTGGAAGAGTACATTGTGTTGCACACTCTTCAGGATGAAGCATCTGACAAATTTCATGACACGGGGATATTTGGAGCTCTGAGAGTTAACCACCTGAACTACCACAAAGTTATTACACCAAAATAGGACAGACATGTTTGCAAATTCCTGTGACCAAATGTGGAACATCAAATCCCTGGTAAGTCCAGTACTCACCCAGTCAGCTGCCCAAGGCTCTGTATACCATTGTCCTTTCCAAAATAGGCTTAAATCCAAAGAACCTGCTTTACCAGAGTGCACCTGAAAATCCACCTATAGGACTAGGGTGCTCCTCCAGAACAAGACCCCATTGCAGTTCTGAAAAAAACTTCCAAACCCCCCACCAAATCTTCTTTAATCTCCTTGGTAATCCTGATGTGATGATGGAGAACAGACCCCCACCCCCTGCATGGCCTCATACAAATTAGTGCTAAATGTTTGGCCCACTATGACCCTGTAAGCAAAGTTCAGATGATAGGCAAAGATTTGGAAGTTATGGAGCATTGCTTTCATCCCATCTCTCCTACCTGGTGCAGGAAGACATCAAGTTTTTTAATTGGGAGGTGGGAAATGCCTGAACTATGTCCAGTTCTGTGCTATGTCCAGTTTGGTGGAAAGGGCCTTCCCTGTTCTTGAGGGTGAGAGGAGCCTCAGTTCCTAGACAAGGCCCTAAAAAGCCCTTAGAATAGCACAGCAGACCATGGAAGAGGAACATCTAGAAAATAAAGAATCATCAAGATAGTGCATTACTGCTTGATTCCCAGACCTCTTGATAGTATACCACTTGAGGAATGTGCTGAACTGCTCAAAGGCATAGAAGGATATGGGGCATCTAAGAGACATCGTCTTATCACAATAGTAAGTACCATCAAGTGGAAGCCCAAGAAGTTGGGGGTTTTCAGGGTGAACCAGTAAGAAGCAGGATGCAGATTTAATATTGCACTTTGCTAAGAGCACCTCTGGACCTAGAGCCTGGCTTATAGTAACTGTAGCATCAAAGTAAGCTTATTTAGCAAAACACAGGGCTGGGCCAATAGCATCATTAACACAAAACCCGTAGGGAAAGAAAAGTTGGGTATAAGCCAGTTTATTAACAAGTAGCATATTTACCCGGCGTTGCCCAGGATTTTATTTTCTCATAGGTTGTTGTTAGAAATACCTTAGGAATTACTTTGCTTACCAAGGAGTTAGGTTGAAATACACAGATTTGAGATCCTGTGTCTCTAGTTCCCCAAACTGTCCTGTCCAGTATCTGTAACTTTTGCCCATATTCCCCAATCTAGTCTGTATTCAGAGAGGTTAACATACAGAGGTTGGGTTGCTGCTAGGCCTCATCTCCATAGCAACCAGCCTATTCAGAGTTCTTGGCTGAGAATTCTAAAGGCCCCTCCCTAAACTACCAATCCCAGGATTCCATAGAATCTTCACAGCCAGTCAATCATATGAGGTTTTCTCACCTCACACAGCCAATCATATCAGGTCTGGCACCTGCCTGGCACAGACAAACAGACAAGATCACTCACAAACTTTGACTTATATACAGTAGATTGACATTGGCCCTTTCCGCACATGGGAAAGGAACCTTGCAAAAATGGGACTCACCGGACTTCTTCAGCATCCGGGCGAGTCCGTCGGGATGAGGAGTAGTGCAAGCTCATCGCTCTGCACTGCTCCAGCATCCAAAATGGCGGCTTCCAGTTGGTGGAGGCTCTCCACCAACTGGAGAAGCTCACCAGCCTAAAGCCCACCCCTGGCAGATCTGCAGGCACGCACTAGTGCATGCCTGCAAATCTGCACCGGAGCATGGCGATGGAGCGACACGGGGTCGCGCGCTCTGTGCTTTTTAAAAACCTCTTAAAAGAGGTTTTTAAAAAGCATGCTGCGCGACCAGTTCCAGTTGCTCCGGAGTGGATGGAGGTGCGGAACTACAAAAAGTAATCCACCCCAGTCCACTCCACGGTGCAGAAGACCTCCGTCGGAGGTCACTCTGCACCGTTTTAATAGGCAGGTGCGGAAAGGGCCATTGTTTAGCATAAATGGTACATTCCAGCTTTTGGCAATGGTTATGTACATTCGGAGCCACTTGCAACGCTTGCTCAGGATATGCACTGGGTACGCAATATTCAACCCCTCAAATAATATTCCCTCTCTTTTTGATCCTAAACATTATGACAGGGATGCACTGCGACCTGGCATAGTCTTATTTCAGCTTTTGGCCACCAACCACAACACCCCCACACTAACCCGCCTACTTGGCAGTCACTTTTGCTGCCTCAACTCCTTCATTGCCAACCCCTCTCTCAGAATCTTGCTAATACAAGCTTTTACTTTATTTTTCTTAATTTATCCATTATTTTTATCTCCTATTTATTTTACATTTGCTATATTTATTTGATTTAATTGCAATGTTTGATTTTTTATTTTTTTTATTTTGTTGCCCTTCATTGCCTCCTTTCTTTTGCTTAATACAAGTTTTTAGTTTATTTTTCTTCATTTATTTATATGCTATTGTTTATTTATTTATCTCATCTATTTGCTATATTTATTTGTATTTAATTATAATATTAAATTTTTATTAATCTTTTAAAAATGATATATAATTTTAAATAATTCATAAAAATATGTTATTTAATTTTATTTTAAATCTTGTTTTAATTTACCTAGAATTCTATTTATGTTGTTTATGATTATTAATTTTATTGCACGCTCTGTCACTGCTACATTGTATCCTGTGGATAACTTTATGTTACTTGGTAATTCATAAATAGAGGTGAGTGGGGAAAAGTGAAAGTGAACACTGCTTTGCCCAGTACTGAGTTGTTATGAGAAGAAACTGGGGGAGAGATAACAGGGGAAGGTATGAAGACAACTCAACAGTGGTCAAAGACAAGATGGGCAGAATCAGGCACTAGCATGGGAAAGTGTATGGTGGGCATCAATCACATGTGGTAACCAATGAATGCTTTGCACACGGGACTGCTCTTATAATCCTTGAATAAACACTACTGTAAACCTCAGAGTGTGCTTGTGGTCATCTAGAACATGACATTTTGGTGAAACTCCCAACTTCAACCCCAGGACTGGCAGAATCATTGCTGCTTTACCATAAAGTACAAGAAGGAACTGTTGGACCTGGACACTGATCAACAGAGGGACGGGGAGGAAGACCTCAGAGGGGGCCTGAAGAGCTATGACAGAGGAGCCTGGCTGAAAGCCCAGAGGTGGAAAGAGCTACTGGCAGAACTGGGGATGCCACTCATCACCAACAGAAGCCACCTTGGCAGTGGCAGAGGATAGTCCTCTGATTCCTGGATGAGTGCCAGTGCCCAAGAGGAGGCTGTGGCTGGCATGGCACCACAGACTTCTTATGGAGCCATGGAAGGGCCATGGTTCCCAGTGGGAGACCAGCTGCAGTGACAGCAATGCTGAGCAGGGTGCTGGAGTGTAAATCTGGATTGACAGTGTTTTCCAGCACCCACAGAAGAGTCAGTGATGGAGGAGGAAACTCAGTGCCTTCAGGAAGAGCTAGAAGAGGTATGCAAGATGATCCAACAGATGTGGGTGACTATAAAGGCAGATTAAGGTGGCCAGCCTCTGAGTGTGTGGCCCAGGCTCTAAGTAACAGGAACCACTGGCAGCTCGAGGACTGAACTCTTCCAGGAGCAGATAGAGGGAAACTGAAAGCACAACAGCCTGTGAGGCCACTGCTCCCAATGGGACCTGTGCTATCACCAGCCTCAATACAAGTGATTGCACCAGGAGGAATGCAGCTGACAGCCAGGCTGAAAAGTTACTGTATTTCCTCACCCAGGTGGCTAGGTTCATGGCCAAGTGGGAGCACACCTTCCTGTTAGAAGAATCGAAGGTGCAATGTGTGATGGTGCAACTAGAAGGGTTTGCATACAACTGGCTGGTGGGGCTCTACGATACAGGAGCCCCAAGTTAGCCAACTTTCAGCTCTTCATGAACTATCTGAGAGCAAGATTTGAAGACTCCAATGTCACTGAAGCAAGGGAACCAATTCATGGAGGAGTATGCTGATGAATTGCAGCGCCTGGCTCCTCAAGCCTTTTTTTTATTATTTGTATCCCGCCTCTCCATATGGATCGAGGCGGCGGACAACTTACAAATAGCATGTATTTTGAAACATTTCTATACATAAGGTTACCAAGGCATAATACTTCCAAGAGTGCCTAAGGCTCAAGATCTTCAAGTGGGCAGTAATGAGAAACAACCCTGACACCTTGGTTGGCTGGATGCTACTGGCAGGCAAAGTGGAAACTTTGAGACAATGAGTCAAAAGTGACAGGTTGAAGCAAAGAAGCAAAGCCCCCCCCACTTTAAACATTGCCCCAAAGGCAGTGGGAGCAAGGGTATAGGGAGAGGCAATGGAGGAATGGCAGTCAATGAACAAGAGAGATGCATGAGACAGGGCTTGTGTCTGTGCTGTGGATGTGAAGGACAACAAACTGCCACTTGCCTAGAGAAACCAAGGTGAGTGGTGACAAACAAAGCAACTTGAGGGGAAGAGCAAAGTATGAGAGAGCAGCACTGCACTGATCGTGGAGGAGGTGAGATGCAGCTTTGTGCCAGACGGGGAAGCCAGTGCTAGAGCCACTGGAGAGAACAATGAGGAGCGGCAGGAAACAAGCTGGCCTGCCCTAAGCACCAAAGGGCAGGCAACACTCAGCAAGCACACTGAAACTGTGGTAAGTGGGAGCACTATACCCTTTTTTATACCAATATAATTAAGACATTCAGTGGATGGCACTGGCATGGATCCCATGGTCACTATAGACTTGGGCTGCACCTGATGCTTAATGAATCCCTTGATTACCATGGGAATCGGACTGCAGCTAGAGGACACGGACAACCCCGTCATGACTGTCCAGATGGATGGCAGAGAAATACAAGGGGAACTGGTGAAACAGCATAGCCTGCCCATGCACTTAGGAGTGGGCGACCACTGGAAGATTATCTTATTTGTATTGGCCCCTATTGACAACTATCACCTAATACTTGGCTTGAACTGGCTTAAATTCCATGACCTCCACATCAGATGGAGTACCAGGACAGTGTTTTCCCATGGAGAGATATTGCCTCCACATTTGGGCCACTTCCCACTGGGGGAGAGTGGGAGGGGGTTGGCAACACAGAGATTGACAGGGGCCAGCTACGCCTGTGACTGAGCATATGCAAAGGTGATTGACAGCCAGGTAGGGGACATCTTAGTGGAGTAAGCAGACTTGAGGGAGGTGGGATCAGAATGAGAATGTGCTGTTCTGCCTCCACATAGAGACACAGACTGCATAATTGGGTTGGAGACAGACCTTCCTTACCAAAAGCAAACTGTATTCAATGTTCCCCAAGGAAATGGTGGTGTTAAGAGAATTTATTGCTAACAACCTCCAGTGTGGGTTTGTATGACCAACCCAATCATCAGTGGCAGCCCCAGCATTCGTTAGAGAAATAAGGATGGGTCATTGAGATTGGGGACTGATTTCAGGGGGTTGAATGCAGTCTGTGTATCCAACCAGTACCCCATCTTGCTAATCAAAGATCTGCTGCCACAACTGGCCACAGGGAAGATCGTTACCAAGTTAAATGTGAGGGACATGTACTACAGGGTGCACACATACGGGAGGAGGATGAGTGGAAAACCACATTCAACACCCCTTTGATGGCCTCTGAGTACTCATAAAGCCCTTCGGATTAAGTAGGGTGCCAGTTGTGTTCATGAAGCTCATAAAGGAGGTGCTGCATAAAAACCTGTGCAAGAGCATGCTGGTTTACCTGGACAATGTGTTAATTTACAGACACACATATGATGAACATGTAGCTTTGGTCAGGCAGGGGTTGAAAATTGTTAGCTCATAATCTGTATGTGAAATTGTCAAAATGTGACTTTCATACTAACAAACTTGAGTATTGGGAATGCCACATATACAGTCAAGGAATAGAGGTAGATCCTGCCAAGGTTCCATGGGTAATAAGGTGGGAACCTCTGCAGGCTCGCAGGCAGTTACAAAGCTTTTTAGGGTTTGCCAGCTTCTAATGACAATTCATCCCAAACTTTGCCCAAGTTGTACTGTTTCTGGCTAACTTCTTAAAAACAAAAAAGGGGTCCACTGCTGAAATGCAGCCCTGCAAGCCCAGACCTAGCAACAAGATCAAGTGAACTCCAGAGTGTCAGCAGACATTTGAATAGTTAAAGAAGCTATTCAGTTCCAAGCCCATTCTAAAGCACCTCATTCCCAGGCAGGCTTTTGTAGTGCAGGTGGAAACAAGTGACATAACCCTGGGAGCAGTCCTGCAGAAAGATGAGGAGAGGCAACTCAAACCATGTGTGTATCTGTCCAAAAAATTTGACAAAGCAGAGTTGAATTGGCTGGTTGGGAAAAAGAAGCTGGTGCCATTAAAAGAGCTTTGGAAACATGGGGGCATTTGCTGGAGGAGACCAATTGCCAGTTCAAGATATGGACTGATCACTGCAATTTAATGGTGCTGCAGACCCCCCACAAATTAAGTCCAAAACAGGAGCGGTGGATCAAGTTGTTCTATAAATTCAAATTCACCATTAAGTACCCACCTAGGAAAAAGAACTTCTTAGTTGCCCTAGTTGCACCAATGTGACTGCCAAAGGACAGAAGTGATAGACACAGAATTCACCCCCCAACAACTAGCACTGGCAGTAGTCACTGAGAGTCAACCCCAGGGAAAGCAAAGGCCCTGTGATGTTCCCAAAATGTTGTTAGATAGCCTTTGTGAGGCTATCTAGCAGGATGATTGGGAGAAAGAACATGAATCTGAACTCACAGCCCTGTGGGGGGAGTGCGGTACAAAGGGGATAAAATCTATATTCCCACCACATTAAGAAGTAACATGCTGTCATGATGTCAAATCAGTAGGGTATTTTGGGTCTGTGAAAACACTTCATCCCCTCTTTTTTCTATTTCCATCACTCTTCCTCATTGACTTGCCCACAGGCAGACTGAACATGCTGGGAAATAGGCTTACATAGTAAAGACATATTATACTACATTGCAAGAAATACAGACATAACTCTCTCAACAATCCACACCATGAAATTCATTCTATTGCTAATGTATGGGCCGGACATCAGCAGTTTGCTTGACAGTGTATCAGGCAATTTACAAAAAGTCAAGAGGTAGCCTTAACATCAAGTAAAGTTACAGAGAAGCAGCTTCATTTAGTGGTGGGTGTTGTTTTGTGCCTTCAAGTAATTTCTGACTTATGGAGACCATAAGGCAAATTTATTATAGGGTTTTCTACATAAGATTTGTTAGAGGAGGTTTGGTTTTGCCTTCCTCTTAGGCTGAGAGAATGTGACTGACTTACCTACCAGTGGGTTTCCATGGCTGAGTGGAAATTCAAATGCTAGTCTCCAGAATTTGCTGGTAGGACATCACTAAATGTGTGGCAGATTCAAAGGCCCTACTCTCTGGGAATTTGTCATGCACAAGCACCAGGATTATGAATGGCTTTGTTATAGTCAGAAAGGCTCTGATGAGATAATCTTTATCATCTACATGGTTTAAACAATTGAGTCCTGTGGCATATTACAGTTTTAAATATACACATAACACAAAACTCTCTCTCCCTCCCCCTCTCCCTGCATATGTGTGTGTGTGTGTATAACAAGAGACTGAGGCCATTTCCACCCTACACTGTTGTAGTGCTATTATTCCACTTTCAACATCCTGTGGAATCCTGGGGTTTGCAGTTTAGGGAGGGGCATTTAGAATTCTCAGCCAGAGAGCTCTGTTAGAACCTGCGTTTGGCTACTGGTAATGGTATGGTTTGGATGGGCACCATATATAATTAGCATCATATTTAATTGGCAAAATACTTTAATTGGCACTGATATCAAAATTAAACCTGAAAGTGACCAGGAGGTCAAACCAACAGAGGAAAAACTCTGATTGTGAATGTGAGAAAGAAAGGCTGGTCAGCTTAAGACTCCCTCCACATATGACTGGGTCATTTGTTAGGCAAATAGATGCTGTTCCTATGGATAATAGGCTTAAGTAAAGCTGGAATTTCCCAGAGAACACAATTGTAAGAAGCCCACCAGGACAGATACTCATCCCTTGTGCACCTAGACTCCTTCCTCTTGCCTCGTAGCACCCACAATAGACAACTATTACAACACACATTATGTCTTTGTTATCCAAACACTGCAAACATTAGTGGGTTGATAGTCCATTGTCTGTGCTGCAATTCCCATTGTTCCACATCTGGAACTGCACATACCTTCCACTGCCACAGGCTATTTTTTGGGTACAAATACACCTGATTCCAGGATGCCCAGTGCAGTCTCTTGAAGGTCTACCTGTCACTCTGTCCATTTGGCTCCTGAACAAGAACAGTCCTTAGGTCCTACTTAAGTCAAGTCACTGTTCGGCTCTTCACTACTCTTCTGGACTAGTAATTATAACACAAAATCCTCAGCCTCTCTATCCATAATTTTCTTCCTCTCTTTATCCTTCGGTAAGCTCTTGTGTGAATGTTCGACTGTGTGTATCTTGTGTGCATGCATGAGTGAATTCTCCTCAATAAAACACATTTTTAGTTTATTTTTGACTCTCTGGCTGGTTCTTTTCCTGTGTGAGCCTGTAAAAACTGGTAGAAAGATCTCATTAAATTATCCCCCTCTTGCAAGTCTCCTCTTTGAGCTAATTAATTCCCCACTTTTGCACAGGGGTACTGACAGCACAGGGTGGCCATTGTGGCACCTACATTTTGGGGTAACAGCTTGTTGGTCTAAGTAAACTGCAAACCCCAGAATTCCACAGGATGTTGAAAGTGGAATAATAGCATTATAACAGTGTAGTGCAGAAATAGCCTCACAAAAAGCAATAGAGAAAAATCACATTTTGAAGAAAAATGGGTATGGCTTCAAAAGGGATGAATGATCACATTTCAATGTTGTTCAGGCATCAGTCCTGGAGCTTTCTTATCCACACAGTGCATATCTTGTTCTGATCTATCCAGGCTATCTTCTTGGCATAAGTGGTATTTTTTGTCATTCTATGATAGTTAAAAATTAAAACTACAAGATTTCATACAGTTCATCAAACCCTGCAGTTTTGTCCATACATTTTCTCAGCCCACAAAAGGAAACAAGTTCAAAGGGGGGGGGATGAAGGGAATTTGGAAGTGGGGTGAGAAGAGGCAGACGAAATATGGGTAGTTAGGTAGGTAGAAAGGATGAGAGAGGGAGGGAGGGTAGAAAAGGAGGAGCAAAAGAAAACAAATTAGGAAGAAGGAGGAATGGTAGAATGAGCAAGGAAGGGAAAAGCTGGTGAGCAGAAGAAAAAATGAGAAGGCAATGGAAATAAGGAAAAAAGCAAGTAAGCTAAGCCATCAAAGGAAGGGAAAAGTTGCTGAACAAAAGAAGCGGTGAAAGAGATGGAAGATGTCAGTACAGTAAGAAAGACAAAATAAGGTACCTCCTTCCCAGATCACTGGTGGGAATCACTGATAGTGCTACACTGCAGAGTGAAGTTGAACAGTCTGAGCTAATTGACCCAAACTAGTCTGGAGAAGAGATGTGGACTGAAACGGAATAAAGTGGAACAAAGTGCAAATTCTTTGCAGAGACTATGCAGAGAGTAGAGCTAAAGAAGTACCCACTTGGATTAACTCTGTTTCTCCACCATCCAAAGGAAGTAGAACCAGCAAATCGAATGCATAATTCAATGTAACATATCAATCAAAGCTGAATGCCTGGGAAATTCTTTCTTGTAATGTAACATATGAACAACTGAAACCAATAAACATTTACAGGTAAAAACATACGACTAAAACTAGACATATCTTTAAACATAATTTTAAATAATTCATGCATTCTAGCAACAAATGTTTTAAAGACTGCCAGTCTTCTGCTGCTGTGCCTTTTCTACATCTCAACATCACATATCTAATAATGTTGTCGTTGGAGACACTGGACATGCCCACACCAAGGAGCTACATTCTAACACAGCCCCTCCCATCGCCTTGGAATGATGAAAATCAAAATGGCGTTCTGAAGTGACCATTGAAGATTCATGACTATCACAGCATTTTTCTCCATTTTAGAACCAGCTGTAAGACCCAATTTTACAATGAGCCCTCTCTTTATCTTCTTTTTCACCTGTTGTGTTAAAGTTACCAACTTATCACCAAACAAAGCCTTTATTTCTTCAGTATCACTCTTGTTGGAGGACTGGAAAACTGTCTTTAATTCCTCCTTTCTTCTTTCCTCAGAGCCTCACAGATTGGTGGTTATCTGAGTGGGTACTTCTTTTCTTCTCAAAGACTTGCAGTTGATGATCATATGGGAGGGCCTGTTTTTCATTTTCTCATTCTCCTCCTCCGAGATTTGCAGCTCAACAATCATCTGAGTGAGTATGTTTTTAATTGCAGATTTTTGGCTTTGTCCTCTGAATCCTCAAAAAACATCCGGAGCCAGACTTAAAATATTGGGTTCATCACAGACTACCCTGAGTAGTCAGCACTATTGCAAGTGAGCCCTGAATAAGCCTGAAAAGATCCCCAACTTTGGCCAAAGGGGCTTTCCCCCCCCACACACACACACACCTGGGAAAAGTGTAGACAAAACTACTTCTTACATGAGCAAAGATAAGGACCCTTTATTGCTAAAAAAAAGTGGTTTTATAGGTTAAGGTGACAATGATCTCATAAAGGATTATACGCATGTTCAAAAACCATTACTTTCTCAAGACCAAAGTTCTGATACATAGTTACTAATAAAGTAACTTCTGGTTAACAATCAACAATGAACTCTGAATCACACATTTGCTCAGCAATGAACTATAAGAAATATTTTACAGAGAATAGCAGTGCGCTGGGAACCCAGGCATTGACTTTGCCAATTAATGTCAATATAATTTTAAGGAGGACAAGGGGCTGACAACAGAAACAGCCTGTTGAATTGACTTAATGTTGACTAGAATTCAAAATGAAGGAAATTTTAATTAAGCAAATGCAGAGAGATACACAGAGAGAGTTCCTTTAGTTTGGACACTTAAGGAGGCAAAACCCTCTGTGACTTGTACTGTACAGGGTGCTGAATCTCTACCAGTCCTGCAGAGTAGACTGGATAAAAGCTGGGGAAGCACTGCTTATTTGTCTAAACTCTTTTATTGCTTACACTCCAATCAGCTGCTCTGCCATCAGAGGGAGTGCATCATTTTTTATTTTCACATCTGAGTTTACATTCGCTGCTTTTTTCTTCTCCTCTCTAGGTTTTTTCTTCATTCTAATCTAATAAATATTTATATTCAATGTAAATTAATTGTTTTAGTGTCTAAGTTTGTCAGAGAAAGGCAAACCCATCTGATTGTTATGGCAGGATAAAAAAAACTGTCATGGAAAGGAGAGGGTCCTAACTGCCACAACTGGACTCCTGCCTGTTTTGGTTAGCACACAGGGATTAACACAGTGGGTGGATGGCTCCTCCAGGCTACCCTGAGAATGCACTAACAGATCTCCTGCATATGTGGCTGATCCTCTAGACTTCTGACTCAGGAACTTTTATTCTAATATGTAGCTGCTGCCAGCAATTATTTTGTGCATTAGGGAAAGCACTCTGCATATCCTCATGCCAACACATTCTTGATTGCTATACCACCTAAAGCTGAGACCTAGCTCTGAAAGAAGAGCAACTGCTTTTCAGGAAATTCACAACCACAATTCACAAACAATATTTAAGCTGTAATGCACTCAGCTGTGACTGCAGCAATGCTTTCATTACACTGCATGTAGTTTAGGGTCTCTTAAAAATCTTATTCAGATCAGGATCATCACACACATGCAGATACAGACGGGTTTCCTCTCCAGCAGTGATGTAGACTTGAGTCAACTGATTTGGACTCAAGTTGCTTCAGTGACTCCACTGGGCAATAAATGATGCACTGACTTGACTCAACCTGAGACTTTATATTTTTAGTGACTGACTTGCTGCCCTTGGTTCAGTAACATAACACATTCATCTGGAAACCTGACGACTTTGAACAACACTTCCATTTCTTTTTCCTACTAGTCACACAACAGTCTTCTCAAGCCCAAACTGTGGGCACATTTCTCAGAAGGGAACAGCAAACAGGTTAGGTAATGGACTTGAGTTCTGCTCAGCAGGCTGTCCCTGCTGCATATTGGAACTAAAACTTTTCCAAAGAGTAGAATACAAGACTTGACCCCAGAGTGCAGGGTGCATTTCTCAGAGGAGAACAGCAAATGTATTGGGCAATGGGCTTGAGGAGGAAGGATCCTTCCTTTTAAAGCTTTTGAAGCTTCAGTAATAGGGAGTAAGAAGGATCCTTTTCCTCACTTCTGAAAAATCCTCCAGCTTTGGAAATGGGGAGTAAGAAGGATCCTATTCCTCACTTCCAAAGCTGCAAATGGCGAAATTGCAAATGTGGCGGGTTGACTCTGCTTACATTGTTAAAACTGACTTTATTCAGCTCTGTCCAAAAATTCTGGAATTTAGGTTGGGGTATAAAGTTGGCTTCCAGACTTGAGACTTGGCTTGAAAGTATCTTCAAGGACTTGAGACTTGAAGGAAGAGACTTGAAATTTGACTTGAGACTTGGACTAAAAGACTTAAAAACATCACTGCTGTCCAATTATTCTTCCCCTGTATTTACCCCCTTTGCAGGTACTTGTAACAAGAAAATAATTCTTCCTTTTTTATTTAAATCTCCTCTACATATGTCGGGTATTTTCAGTATGGATTAGGTCCCACCAACTTGTTTGGTAGTAAGAAAAATATCTTCTTAAACTGTATGGCACAGGTGTAATATATTGTTTATTTTGTAATTACAGAGTTTGCAGCTTGGCAAGTCCTACAGCATCGAAGAGTTGGTCATTTGAGGACTTGCTCTGAAACTATTTCTTGGAAAGAAGACAATTCACTGTGTACAGGAAGGTCTTGAAAGTGTTTTAAGAATCCAGTTAACTTTTGGCCAGTTCTTCCGAAAATGGAGTCAGAAGCAGAGAATGAGGAGTGCATGAATTAATTGGAAAAAGTCTTCTTGCTGTGCAGCTACAGATGGAAATGAAGTAGTTGTGGCAGCCACACCCAAAGAAAGCAATAACATCTGTCTAAGTGCATGTTAACTAGAAAAGATTATTGTAGCCATGTATATGTTTCAACCTCCATCAAGTATGTAGCTGCCAGGCTACAATACAGACATCTGGAAATGGTTGACACAGAGATTTGGATCCTATCTGGCCTTAATAGGACTGGGCGAAAAAAACGATCAAATCTTTCATTTTTCTTCATGTGGATATTTATAGAAATGCATAATAACTCTGTGCTTGCTGAAAGAATGAATACAAAACTGAAAGTAGTTTAACTGTCAGAACTGGGCTGCTATCTCCATATGTGTGAAAACCTATTTATATTTATTGCAAGTATTTTTCCACCTTTCCTCACATAGTTCAAAGCAGATTCACATGCAGGCTTAAATTCTATTAGTCCCAACTAGAGCAGAACCATTTAATCAGTGGGATTTTGTATACTGGCACATTACCCAGATGAAAACTGGGATACTGTTGGCCAACCAACATCAGACTGTGTTGAAGATGGCAAAATATATTCATGAGTGAGAACACAAAATAAGAGAGGCTGTAGCAGTTTGTTTTGGCTAAGACTACTGGAAGGGGCAAGATTCCACCCTTCCTCTCCTCTGTTCACTTCACAGAATTAAATGACTGCAAACTACTTTTGCACTTTGAATTCAGTTTGCAGCAATGAAAGTAAGCTGAGGACAAAAGGGGAAAGTAGAAGGAAGAGGAAAAAACTTGACATTTTAAAAACATCTCGAAAGATGGGACAAGAGAGAATTAGTCAGGACTATCTCTGCCGAAACAAAACAGTTAGAGGGTATTATAAATGAAGTTTTGATAAGAATTAGTAAGGACTATTGGGAAATGTGAGTGATTCGGTGAATCTATTTAGCAGAATATCTAAAAGCACTAGCTGAAAGTTGAAGAAGTAACCAGCCCACCAAAAAACTGTAGCAGAGAAATCAAACTTAGTCCTCTTGGCAGGATATATAAAAGTTGTTTTATTCATGACTACTTGTGTATAATCAACACAGGTTCATCCTCTTGAAGAAAGTAAGGAAAAGAAAGTACTAGAATGTATATAAAAAAGTGGAGCCTCTCAACATGAGAGGGAGAGAGGTCTTAAAGCACTTGTTTCTTGGGCAGCAGATAGGAAGAGAGAAGGAGAGTGGATGAAACCCAAGAGCAAAAGGAAGGTGTCTATGTGATGCAGAAAGAGAGTGGGTGTGGACAAACAAACATGCTGTGCCTAAACTCCTTGAGAGTAACATGCAGCCTAACTCCAGTGAGTATAAGGCATGCAAAGGTTGCAACTTCCAGCACCCCTTCTCGACTGTGCATGCACCCCCTGGAATCCCATCTTGACTCATAGGCTCTTTTTTTTTTTATTATTATTATTATTATTATTATTATTATTATTATTATTATTATTTATTTGTATCCTGCCTCTCCATATGGATCGAGGTGGCGAACAACTTACAAATAGCATGTATTTCGAAACATTTCTATACATGCCCCCAACAAGCTGGGTACTCATTTTACCGACCTGCGAAAGGATGGAAGGCTGAGTCAACCTTGGAGCCGGGCAGGATCGAACTCACAACCTTGTGGCTTGCAGTACTGGCATTTAACCACTGGCATTTAACCACTGCGCCACCAGGGCTCTTGACCTTCTCTCTTGGTAAAGGTTTGATCAGGATATCAGCCGTCATCTCAGTGGCTAGACAGAAGATCAACTTCATTACTCCTTTCTCCATCAGCTCACACACTTCATTGTATCTTGTTCCAAGATGCTTGCCGCATGGCATCATCTTCTCTGTTCTCTAATACAGCTCTGGTTGTCGTCCATGACTTGAATTGGTTTTTGTTCACTTATTCCAAAATCAGTCAACAGCTGATCAAGCAATGGGAATTCTCTACATGTCTGAGGCAGCTATGTATTCTGGCTCTGTGGAAGACAAAGCCACTAGTTCTTGCTTGTGGCTGACCCACCTAAGAAATAGGCCCATTTCCATATAAAAATAGGAAACCACTGACAGAACAAGATTCTGCATTAATTCCAGCCCAATCTGCATCAGTGTAGCATACAAGCTTTGGATTGCTGTTCACTGGACTGGAAGTTTCAATTTAAAATCCATGGTCTTTTTAAAGTATTTAGCCACCCTTTTCACTCCAGTCCAATCTTTGTAGATGCATCACTTTTTCTATTTAGAATTCCTACAGCAGAAGCAATATCAGGTCTTGTGTTAGCAGATAAATACAGAAGTTTTCCTATTGCTATTCTCTACAAACTGTTGCATCACTTTCTTTTTAAGAAAATGTGTTACCATGACCTTTGCTACAGGGCAGGCATTTTTGAGTACTAGAGTTTCTAAAAGTTCAGCAATCTTTTGGTTTTTGGCTTAGGAGAAAAGGACCATCTTGTTCTCTCACAATCTGTAATGCAGGTACTATGTAGCATCTCCTAATTCCTTCAATTTGACTTTATTCAGATGATGTACAACTTCTGTGTAGTCTTCATACAGCTCTCTTAGTGGCTATTATCAAATCATCAACATAAGTCACTATAAGGGTTGAATAACCATCTTTCGTTTGGTCCAAAAAATTTAATTTGCCTCTCCTTGTTTAAACTCTAATTGCATTAACATTTTATCTAGTTTCTCATTCCAGGGTCTAGCATTCCAGGCTCTAGCAGGCTGTTTAAGTCCATACAATCCCTTCTTAAGGTTGCAACAAGACGTGGTTGTTTCTGGTCTACAATCCTGGGGATTGCTGCATTGATAGTGGCTCTGTTATTAGCCCATGTAGAAAAACAGTTTTCATATCAAGGTGTCTGACATCCATCTGTTTGGAAGCAACAAAACTAAAAGCAATCTTATGGTACTGTGTTTGACAACAGGTGCAAATGTCTAATCTAAATAAACTCCAGATTTCTGTGAGAAGCCTTAAGCAACTAGTCTTACCTTGTATCATTCCAAATTACTTGTGCCTCCAGTTTCAGCTTGAACATCCATCTGGATCCTGTCACCTTCGTTCCTGGTGGTAGCTCTGTAAGTGTTGACATTTTGTTCTTATGTCACCTGGCCATACACCCCCATGTTCGATATGGCTTAATTGGCAAAATATGAGTTAATTGGAAAAATATATTAATTGGCATAAATATAAAATATACCCAGCTATGGCTGAAACAGCCATGCTGGATAAGAGGAAAAGGCTGGCTGAACACATGCATTACGAATTAAGGCAAAAAGAGACCTCAAGGTATAGACAGATCATAGTCAGGAAATCACCAAGAAACTCTAACAATAAGAGGCTTACAGATAGCCTTAAATGATTCAACCTCTTTGGGAAAATAGCAGCTGGAAGATTCCCACAAGATGGCTGATTGTGTTAACTCCTCTCCCTCTGACCAAGCAAGCTTTCTTCTTGTCCTCACAGCCAGTAGCCCTTTGTCACCTAATGCTAAGGCCATTAGTCTATTCCAGACCTCATTGTTCACTCTGTGAACTCCATTGTTTACTTGGCCAGACAGCCACTAATACCCTTACCCTCCAGGTAGAAGCAGGCTAGTTAAACCGCCATTTTTGGCCAGTTGACTCACAGTACACTGATTGCCGGTCACCATTCTGCTGCTCTGATTCCCAATCATGTACTGTTCTCAGACTTGCATCTAAGCCACATTGCCTCTTTGCTGCTCTTCTGGATTGGTAAATATCACTCACTTTGTCCTAAAATCTCACTATCCAAAACTTTCTTCCCTTTTCCTTCAGTTAGCCTTGTGTGATTGTGTTTAAGCTTACTTTTGGATCTCCGGCTAGTTCTTCCCTGCACTAATACTAGTAAAGCATCTTGTTAGGTTACCCCTCTCTTGCAGGCCTCCTCTTTGAGCTAATATTCTCCACCATTTCACGGAGGTACTGGCATCACAGGAGGATCCCTGAGTCATCCATGCTTTGGGGTAACACTTTAGTGCATTTATTCCTTCTTGTGTAGCATTTCTCCACTGTACTGCCTCAGCTGCAGGCACTGGTTCAGTTTCCTCAAAACTTGTTGTTTAATTGGGTAACACCAGCCTTGTGAGGTAGGACAAGCATGGAGGTGGTACGCCTTTGTTGGGTCACATTGAGTTTATAGGAATCTGTTCCTGTTTCTATTAATTGTATCAAAGCAAACATTAGAAAATGTACTGTGACTGGTACAGCCAGAATCTACAATCCAAGAATCTGACTTGTTTGTATTTATCAATTGCCCAAACCTTTTGTTTTAAAAGAAAATTATTTTCTTCCTATGATCTGTTGCTAAACTCAGCTGAGCCATGTTGCCTTTGTCTTGCAGACTGAGTAGCTGGAGAGCTACCATTGGCTGATATTTTTTTTGGAAGGGTGCAGTCCTTTGGTATGTGACCCTTTTTGTCACAGTTATACCAATGAAGCTTTGATTCGTTCTTGGGTGGAGATTTCTGCCTATCATTCCTTCTGATTAAGTGATTTGATCCAATTAGGTCTTGAGTATGAAGAACAGCTAATTTCCTTTGTTGTTTGCTCTCCTAGGACATGCAAGTGCCTCCTCAAAAGTAAGGGTCTCAGCCCTTCCAGCACAGAGATCAAGGGATCAAACTGCAATCCTACATTTCCAATAAGTAAGCAAACCTTTTTGTCTATCAGTAAATTGAAATCCACTTAAATCCAATTTATCAAAGATTGCAATCAGCTTGGCAATATAGGATTCGCAATTCCTTTTTGATTTAAGCCTCACCCTTATAATTTTCTCATCTAATTGGGACTGATTGCATGAGTAGCCAAATATCTTTTGAAGTTTAGCCAATATTTCTTTGAGTGAGGTACAGCCCACGATATAAATTAACTGATCAGTCTCCAAGGAGCTACATATTATGTATTGAGCTAAAGTATTTTTTTGTCCCAGGCAGGAGCCTGACCTCCATCTGCTCTGGCTTTTTGAATAGAAAAATTTCTACTTTTTGTCTCCATTGACTATAATTATCACTGGTCAGTTTCACAGGCTTTTAGTAAAGACAGCTTTCTTGATTAGCAATTCAAAGAGCAGTAGCCCAAAAGAAAAAAAAAAATCTCTAGCTATTTGTACGTTTCAAAGGTGGGGGGAGGGTAGGGACAGACATTTTCAAAAATACACAAAAAACAAAATAAAAAAAAACCAACCCTGAATAATCTGGTTAAGTGTTCTTGCCCTATTGGGAACTGTAAGGTATTTGGTGGATCTCTCTAGCATAGTATCTAAAAGCACTAGGTGAAAGTAGAAGAAGTAACCACCCTACTCCACCCAACAAAACTCTAGCAGAGAAAGAAATCAGACTTAGGCCATGTCCGCACTAGACTGTTATAGTGCTATCATTCCACTTGCAACATCCTATGGAATCCTGGGGTTTTGGGAGGGGCCAGCTGGTACAGTTCCCATATTATCCTGTTCCAACATGCTGTCTCCCTTGCTGTCCACCCTGGCTATTGCCATGTAGGAAACAAGAAAGCCCTCGCCTTGCATCTTGTTTCCCCCATTGGTCTCTATGGACAGACCTATTCTAGCAAGGATATGGAACTGTGCATGCATTTGCATGCTCAGAAATAAGTCCAGCCATGCATGAAATAACACACCAATGCACAAATAACTGGAAGGAAAAGGCCACACATTTTATTGTTTACAGCTACATGATAGGGTTGGCACATGCACAGGTCTGGATTCAGGCACTGGCCAACCTGCCTTCTCATTGATCAGCCAGATCCTCCAGCCCAATGCCAGACCATTGGGATGACAGGTGTGTGCTCCATGTTGGGCAGATGCTTAGCATAGTCTCCCATCCACCATGGTGTTCAGGAATGCATCTGCTCCTGAGCTAGGCACAACTACTCCCCCCAAGCCCCTTAAGGGGAACCCCTGTACCTTGCCACTGCCTCTGCACACTGATAATTAATGTCCTGGATCCTGGGCACATGCAAACTAACATAAAAGGTGGACCAAAGCGAGAATCCCTCTTTAAGGCCCGCCTTCCACCAACCCACCACAGCTGCAACTAACAAATCTATAACAACTGCCTGAAACCATATATTTAGCTCACAAGGCCTGCCACCATCCATGGGAAACCTGGGAGTGCCCCCTCCCTGAGCAATACTCCCCTGTCCAAGGTCTCCACAGGTGCCTGCTGCCATCACCCACCATCTCCATCCAACATGGCCATGCCTGGCCACTCCACTCCATCATCTTCAGGCCATAAATCACCAGTCTCCACAATCCAGGCTCTGCTGGGTATTCCCAGTCTCTTCCTTCAACCATGTCTCCAGGAGTAGTCCAGTGCCGCACCTCTACAGACAGATAGCATTCATCTTCTTCACTAGGCCCTAGATGCCATCACCCCATCACCAGCCAGCTGTACTGACATACTCCAACTTGCAAAAAGCAGCCTCCAGTCTGCTCACACTGCCTCTCTGCAACTAAAATGAAAGAGACCTTACTAGACGTCTATCCCCAATTCTGTCTGAATATATCCAGCATATATCCTGAATTTCCATTTATTCAATCTCTTAATCACCCCTTCAGGAAAACCACATTCTGCCACCACAATTGCTGCTCCTGTTCTAAAAAAGCAGCTCCTGTACTGAGCTGCAAGGAACCCCAAACACCCCAGAGCTGACCTCAACACCAATATAAACTTGAACCAAGTGAAAGGGGTACTGTCAGCATGGGGAAAAAAGGAGGCCAGACTCACAGGGTCACCTGTCTATGAACCTACGCAAGGTTTTTACCAGTCACAGACCCATCCCCTTCAGGCTGTAAAGCTGTTCCATGACTCCACTGATTGCACTTGGAGTGCCTCACCTTAATGTTCACCACCTCTCCATGAAAGGAGACATTTCCCACCTGGAGGTTCTACCACATTGGCCACCAATTCACCCATCCTCAGCACCCCATAGAATGATACTGTAAATGCTGCTTTGAACAGCTCTGTCTCATAGTCGGAATGGCAAATGACTTCCAGCTGTCCTACCAGCTTCCTGAGCAGCCAGAACATAATGGGCCTCCTTCTATCTGCTGTATGAGGTTGGCAACGATCTCCGCCCTTTCGCTGTCCTCCTGAACATCCTCATGAACATCTCATAAAAGTCAACAAAAAAACCCCAGCCCTGATAAAGAACGTTATAGTGCCTAAGTGAC
Organism: Ctenosaura bakeri; assembly: GCA_948474755.1. NCBI lineage: Eukaryota > Metazoa > Chordata > Lepidosauria > Squamata > Iguanidae > Ctenosaura > Ctenosaura bakeri. Next base: position 263,580 of record CAOLHI010000048.1, on the reverse strand, counting down.
GCCATGCCCTTCTCCTTCAAGTGCACTAAGTAGTGCAGGCCCTGGAACTCTGGGGCTGGCCACACCTCCCTACACCCTTCCTACCTTTTAAAGGCAGAAAATCTCCCCACAGCTGTTACCCTGTTTACTGGGGATCCCATGAGGGACCCCCAAATGCGCTCTCAAATATCAAAAGATGGGGAAATTAGCACAGAGCACAAGTTAGCAAAGCGAGAGGCAGGGCAACACAAGCGGAATCTTTTACCCAATGTCTACGGGGTCAGGCCAAGCCAAGAAACAAACCGGAGTTTAAGAATAGTTGTGATCTTTATTAAAATACAGACAAACAGTGTATGCAACACACTTACCCAGATAACTATGGAAAAATAAAGGTTTGAGTGGGACAGAGGGAATTTTAAGAGGCATTGTTGATTTGGGTGATACTACACCTGTCCTGAAGCCCAGGTAGATCACTGTGAAGGTTCGAAGGTGCGTAGTTTCAGTATGTGGGACTGAGGGGACAGCTCGCCAAACAAAGCGGCAGCAAGGCGGGATGGAAGTCCGGAGCGATCCGAGAAAGGTCTCAGAATCAAAGGTTTTTTAGGGAGAATGTAGCCATAGGCCAGTCCGTACTTAAGGAAAAACAATGAGTTTGGGGCTGGAGACAAAGCCTCCGAAAGGTCAGAATTTAGCATGATTAAGTCCGAATTGACAAAGAAATAGACAGTATGCGAATGCGCAGTGCTTGACAGTTGAGATTTCAGCTTGCCAAGTTGCCTGCTTGGGGCAGGGAGTTCTTTGTGAGCAGCGTGCATACATAATGGTGTGTTTGCCGAGCGGCCTCCTAAAGCATCGGGATGGCTATGTTTGGCCAGCCTGTATTGTTTAGAATATTGCAGCAATTATCGGCCGTGCCTGTCTTGCGAGCTTGTCCGGTGGCCCCGCAGACACGTGGATAGAGAGGTGGTGGAAGAGATCCGAATTATTGATATCAAAATGATATCTGACATCCCTTAAGTCAGGGCTAGGCAATGGCAATAACACAGCTCTATAGTAGGCTTGCAACATTGCAGAGGCCATTGAACTGAGTACTTCCTGTATCACATTGCACTCCCAAGCTACCATGAAATGCGATAATGAATCACTGATCCCATTATCCAATCCTGGAATATAATGGGCTGATAATGTTATGTTAGCAGACAAGCACACCATCAAAAACCTCTTCATAACCCTTGCTGACCATGGCGAATGCCTGTTAATGATGCTAACTGTTGCCTGGTTGTTGTATGAAAAACTTACCCTCTTTTTCCTGAAACTGTCTATCCAAGAGCCTCATCACATGAGGCCCCTCTCTCAGGCAGTTGTGTTGCCTGTAAAACTGCTATGCAATCGTGATTGCTATCTTTCCTTGCTTACCTTTGGAACCATTCTGGGATTATACTGCCATTAATGCCATGACTTTGTTTCACACAGACTGCCTACTCATTGCCCCCTCCAAAATTATCTTGGCCCCTTGTCATTGTTTCTTTTTTAAAGAAGTGTTGGGGAGGGAGGGAAAAGCACTAGTGAGTGGCCTCCCACCTAAGCATGGCACAAATCAAAAGTCAGTTGGGGGCTCTCCTCAGAGGAGACTCCCCCACATCCCTTCCTCCCTCCCCACATTTCCCAGTCATGGCATTGTGGAAGAAAGCTCAGACATTATACCTACACAGAAGGGGGCAAGTAGAAAGCTAAAGCCAAGAACTCTTGTCTGCTATCTTGTGTTTCTCTAACACCCTGATCCTATGTACCCCAAACCTACAGCAGCACAGCCTTGGGTATGTGTATGTATGTGTGTTTGAGAGAGAGATAGAGAGAATGAGGTATTACTATGTCATAGCACTATACCATTGTAGCAACAGAGCCTCTGGAAAGGGGCTGGATCTCCCACCTAAAGCACGCAGCCATTGACTATCCCCTGACCACCCAAAATTGGCATAACAGAGCAATTGATTTTTCACTCAGGAAATCATAGTGTGACAAAGGTGGGAAAGGAGTTCAATAACAGAGTTTTGTGTTAGTAAAAAGCATCACTTTTGAAATGGTCTCCCATGGGACAACAACTGAAGAGTGATTGCTTCATGTGGGAAGCCCCAACCAAGGGTGCTATAATCTAAATGCAATCATGATTTACCTGCCTCATGAACTACGGCCCTAAATGGACATGGTGAGCAGTATAGGGAAGAACTCCAGGAAAGTGAGACCATGAACTACATCACCATCCAACCAACTCTCAGGTTACTGTTGCACACACCAATGATCTTAGAAATACACCCCAAACCTACTGCTCTTTGGTGTGTCCAAGTTCACATGTAAATCAGCACTCAGCTCCCAGGCATCCTGCAACAGAGTAACCCCTGCCCCAGGACCCAGATAGAGCTCTTTCCAACAGCTGCAACACAGAAACATGAGAGGGCCAGTGTAGGTGGAAAAGAGAGAGCCCAGCGCTGTCAGAGCATTTATATAATGAGCACTCATTAATTAGGCCAACAGCTGTGGAAAACTCTGAGCCTATATTAAGAGAGACCAGAATGGGAGGAAGTTCTTGCAACCAACTGTTGCTATCAGTGAGAGCAGCCCAGCTTTCATTCAGATTCCTTGCTTGTGGTCCTAAAACCCTTGATCTTTGCCTGGATTTTGCCATCAAATTGTTGCTCTGGATTTACTGTGAACTTGGATTGCAACATGACAATTGGTAATTTGCTAGCAAACTAAGATAAACTTTGTTTGCTGGCTACTGATAACAGGCTCCAATTAGACAGTTGTAAACCTTGGCTGGCTGCTGGCACAGGACACGTTTGGCTATGAGGGCCCGTGGGCCACAAGCACTGACCCGGTACACTGCCTGGTCAAAGGATGCATAATATACAGAAGAGTGCCCTTGTGGAATAGTGTTATTGACTGATGCTCCTTTGGGATACAAGAGGTGACATATCAGCTGAAACTCCCTCAGGGTTGTTTTTTGTGAGGCACTACCTCTAGTCAAGAAACCCTCAAATTGCACCTAGCTGGCTCCCCAGATGATGCAGCCACACGCCCACCCTTGCACTCCTTATCTAACTTCAAAGCCATAACCTCCAGTAACTCCCTCACACTGACCTAAGATTGCTTGATTCAAATGCTATTTGAGGTCCTTCTGATGGGATCCCAAATCCACAAAAAACCCTCCTTGATGAACCCTGCTGCTCTCCTACTTGGCTATTGTGCTAACAGGGAAGCAAGGCAGCTATATGTAGTAGATTGTAGGCTAGTGCCTCCCTTCTGCAGTTCTTTACCGGAACCTAATTTGCAGTACCTGCCCTGCCATTGCCCCCAGGGTTCACCCCCCATCCTTTTTACTGTTGGCTGAGTTGAGATGAGATTGGTGCTGTCCACTGGCTGAGCAAGAGAGAAAGAGAGCCTGGGACATGGCTGAAGCAAATTTCACTATTGTGGTCAAATTTGCACTGAGCCCATTGACACTCTCCTTGGTTAAAGTTCCAACGAAACCCACTGCTGGGAGTCCTTCTTGCCTGGTTAATGAAAAGGCTTGGAACCTTCACCTTATCACTTAATGCAGGGCCTAAGTATCAGGGAGAGCTGATCATTAATCAAGTCCCATCTGGCTGATTCGCTTTGAGAAACTCTCCTTTTATATGTGATATCATACTCAGTCACTGCCTTATCTCCCACAAGGTGATTGGAGAAGTGCCAGCCCCAGTCTGGGTAGATCACCTGAACTATACGCTTGACAACCATATATCCCGCTAGCCAGTTATTGGAAGAATGCTCAAGTGAATTTCCCTTGTCCTCCTTGCCTATCTTTTTGTCAGACATGGTATGTGCCCTCCTTTGCCCTCAGGCTTAAGAAGAGCAAACACATCCTTGTAATATCCATTAAGTATCTTGTTGGGAGTCTTCCTATCCAAATGGATCTCAGAGGATCCTCACAGTCTTTGAAGGCTGAAAAAGATGCCACTGTCCTTACCTCATTCTTGCCATCTCACACACTACTGGGGGCCTTGGCTGTCTGGCTCCCTTTGACCCTCCTTCTAATAGCCCATGATGGGAGACCTCATCCATGTGCCACCACCCTCTAGTAATCACCCCTTTTTTGGCAGTCCTACCCCAAGGACTCACTTGTACACAAAGATACTACAAAAACCAGCACCCACCAACCAACAAATACACAGCTACCCATGAATAAGTTTTATTGCATTAGTGAATACAACTGTCTTAAGAGTTTGACAGTTATTTTGCTACTTTTTAAAAAATATAATCAATACATACACCCTAGTGTTACCCCACTAGAAAACGCTGTCCTGAGGTCTACAATTTTGATATTAAAATATGATCCCATGTGCCTGAGAGGTCGCCCGGATGGGCACGTAGGCAGCAACGGTCAAACGATCAAAAACCAGGTCAGGCCAGTAAAATCCCCTGTCATGTAGCTCCAGGAGACCTCAAGCTGTGCAAACCCACAGTAAACTAAGGGTCCTCAGCCCCTGAGAAGCTGACTTGAGGGGATAATCATGTTTGCCCCAAGATGAGCAAAATCCTATCAGGCAAGGACCATTTACAGAAAGTCACACCACAACCCAATGTAGCTGAAAATCCTGAGATTTTGGCAACACCTTGTAATCTCATCACGCAAAGGAAGTTACCATTGTGGAACTTCTTTCTCGTTGCAACACCTATTGTTCTCCCTGGAAAAGGATTAGCCCTCCAGATACTTTTCCCCCTATGAATAGCCCCAGTTTTTGAGCAGTTTTTTGGATCACTCCCAGTCATCCCAGCAGACCGTTTCTCCGTTCGTTGAGTAATCCCCTCAACCCTCTCCATGCTGAGCTCCACTTCTCTGCTGTTTTCCCCGGACCAAGGACTTCAGAAAAAGGTGCGGTATTACCCCAGCTATAACCCCTTCAATATTCCCCAATCCAGTTTCCTCTTTTTTGCCTCTTAATAGGTCTTGAGTGAGCGTGTGAGTGATTGCGTTGGTGCCTGAGACTTTCATTCAATAAAATCATATTATTGGACATCTTCGTTTGGTTTTTGGCTTGGCCTGACCCTGTAAAAACTGGGTAAAAAGACCCCACTAGGTTACCCTGTCTCTTGCATTGCTATTGCTTGTGCTCTGGCTAGTTTCCATTCCCCATCACATGGAGCACCTTGAGGTGTCCTCCAAGGGCCCCCAGAAATCAGGGTAATACTAGTGAAAAATCTCCACCTGTGTTCATCCCCTTAAAGAAAACCCCAAAGGAACATAGAAAAGGGAGAAACTATTGCTGCCCTTACCTGAAATGTGGGGCATAACTTTCCTGTAAAACTCTTTAAAATGTGCTACCTTGGAGAAAAGAGTCCCCAAGAGTGCTGTCTGATGCCTGCTTAGGTTATCCCCAAGAATTCCCTGCCAAAGAGAGGAAGGTTAATACAGCAAACCCCCCCACAGGATAGACAATCATGATGTTCAGGGTTTGTGTGCACAAATCGGCCTAAGAGCCCCTGAGCTAGATACTCCCCACAGACTCCCAGACGGAAATGCTCTTAATGAGGCCTTCTGAGGGCTGCTGTATAATTTTTAAAATGGTTTTTGGTCCTGAAAGAGGCCACCACTGACTTGCCACTGGATCGTCACCACCTCGGCTGCTTGCTTTGCCGCCACCTCTCATGCTGCTGCCTCCCACACTGCTGCCTGTCATGCTGCTGCCTCTTGTGTTGCCACTTCTCTCCTTGCTGCTTCTCTCTTCACTGCCTCTTGCCTCACCACTTCTTGCTTCTCTGAAGCTGCTCCCATGACGCTCAGCAAAGTACATGTGAGAACAGTCAAATATGTAACCCTTTGCCTGACCTTAGTGAAAACTTCAAGCAGCTCACTCAGGGTAAGCATACCAGCCAGTGAATTCAAACCAAGGTTTAAATTCATTGGCGGGCCCTTTTTTTGGGCTTCCTAAGGGCTGCACGAAGCTGCATAGTCTCTAGGGAGCAATTCATCAGCAATACATCAGCACTCTGTCCACCCCAATCCGGGAAGATGGCTGTGCAGTATTTTATTTATTTATTTATTTTATTTATTTATTATTTATTTGTATCCTGCCTCTCCATATGGATGAAGGCGGCAAACAACTTACAAATAGCATGTATTTTCTATACATGCCCCAACAAGCTGGGTACTCATTTTACCGACCTGCGGAAGGATGGAAGGCTGAGTCAACCTTGGAGCCTGGCAGGATCGAACTCACAACCTTGTGGCTTGCAGTACTGGTATTTAACCACTGTGCCACCAGGGCTTGTCAAGTCACAGTTCCCTAGAAATTTCAAAATAAGATTCTCCTGAATTCTCACTTCTGGTGAAATGTAAAAATTTCAAACAAAAAATTAAAAATAAATGGTTTAGCTTAGCAATATAAGGGCAGTTAGATTTTTCCTACTGTAATGTACAAATATCTCTAAAACCAAGATACTCCTTAATATATTTCCATTTTTAGTTCTTAGGATGTTGCACGACAGTTAACCCCATCCCATTTTTTATCTCAATGTCTTCATTTTTCCTTTGCAAGCATTATAATTTTTATACAAAAATATATTTAATAAAATTACAAGTTTTTCCCTCTTGGCTGTTGTAAATATTTCTGTTTTAACTTTATTCTCCTTTCCCCTAAGAATTGGGTTGCAGAGTAGCTCATTTTCATCTTAGTCCCTTCTGGAGTCCTGTTTGTATCTGCTTTGATGTCAGCCACAGCTTCTCTGTTTAATTCTTAATTTTGCAAAGGAAGAACATTTTGATAAATGGATTGCACAGTATAAAATATCAAGAGCTAAAGTTGCTAAAGCTCTGGGACAAAATGCCTAATAGAGACACAGAATCATACAGTTGGAAGTTTCTGCATAGGCCATTAGTCCAACCCCACCCCATTCAATGCAGGACCTCCTGCTGGAACATCCCCAGCAGGCAGTTGTCCAGTCTCTTTTTGAAGATATCCTGAAAGAGAGCCCCACTACCCCTACAGTTAAGAAATTTCTTCTAGTGTTAAAAAGAAATCTACCTTCCTATAACTTAAAACCAACAGACTTGGTTCTTACCTCTGGAGCAGCAGGAAACAAACACACACCCTCTTCTCTGCGACAGACCTGAAATATCTGAAGAATTCAATTATGTGGCTCCTCAGTCTTTTCTTCACCAGGACAAACATGCCAAACTTCTTCAACCTTTCCTCATGTGTTTTGTTCTCCACACCTCTTAATCATTCTTCTTTTCCCCTGAACCCAGTCCAACTTGTCTACATCCTTCTAAAAATGAGGTGCCCAGAACTGAACACAGTACTCCAGATGAGGCCTGACTAATGCAGTAGTATTTTCCCATCAAAAGAAACAAGCAGAGAATAAACATACAGTTCTTTTAAACTATCTTTTTCTTTTTCATTATTGTTAGTTTCATTAAAATAATAATATACACATAATATTTTTATTAAAATAATATATACACAAGAGAGATAATATATACTTAAGAAAAAAGAGGTAAATCACAATAAGCAAAAGAAAGAGAAAAAAAACCCCAAAATACAGATCAGAACAAAGAACACATACCAGAAAAACAAATCACCCTTCCATCACCAAAAGAGAGAGAAGGGGGGAAAGAAAGGGGGGGGGAATCAAATTTATAAACTATTTCTCTTTTTAACTTAATTTCCCACAACTGAGACAACAAATCATACTTAAGATTTTTTCCCCATCCTAACAATGTCAGTTTCTAAACCCTCCATCTTCTTCTGTACGAGAAACTCATTTAAAAAATGGATTTGGTGCAGGCAGAGAATGCTGTTTTTTGCACTGTGTTGACTCTGAATGAAATAAAAATCTGGTTAACAGAATACTGAAAGACAACAAAAATGATGATGTTAAGAAAGAATAAGTTGGTATCCAGTTGTCCTAGACAAGTGCATTTGGTTTTGATAGCTTCAAATGGATGAAACAAATATAAGGAAGAGAGGTCTGTCTGTAGGAGTTTGATATGAAAAGTAACATGAATGTCCTGTACACTGGAAGACAGAAGGTAGCGACCTAGTAGCCTCCAGACATTTTTTATTTAAAATGCCCATAATCTCTTATCATTGCCCATGCTGGCTAGAGCTGATGCAAGTTGCAGGTTAAAAACCCAGAAGGGCATACAGTTGCCTACCCCGATGCTCACTCTCAAATAAAAAAAATTGGGGAAAAGAACAAAGGAAGACCATTATCTCAGTGTCCTGCTCCTGAGCTTCCAAAAGCATACTTACCTCTACATTCTATATGAATATTGAACTGATCAAAGAAAGCAGTTTTTACTCTCTTCACAAACCACACACAATGGAGAGTTTGCTCCTAGTGGTGGTAGCCCCAAATAAGTTGGGACCGTGAAAGCAATTGAGAAAGCCTTTTCAAAAGTATGAGATGCAAGCAACATGACCACTTGCAACGTTACTGATTTAGATTGGAAAGGGTGTTGACAAAGGTCTCACTAAGTTACATCCAAGACTAATATCTTACTGGTGTAACACTTTCCTGTTACTTTGAAAAGTTTGGTTTAAAGGCATTTTAGAGGTATTTTGACAATAATTTTTCAAGATTCCCCCTATAAGCCCACCCCCACAGCAAAAAGAAATAAAATCAGTGAATTTTGCAAATCGAACTTTTAACCACTAGATGGCAATCTAACAATTTTTTGAGTGTTGGACTACGACTCTAGAGACCAGGATTTTATTCCCTGCTCAGCCATGAAAACCCACTGAGTGAACTTGGGCGCATCACACACTCTTAGCCCCAGAAAACCCTGTGACAGATTTGCCATGGGTCACCATAAATTGGAAATGACTTGAAGGCACACAACAACAAACAATGTCAACAAAACCTATCTAAGTTGGGTGGATTAATGTTAGTATGTCAAGTAACTGTTTTACCAAAACTGGCATTTAATTTTAACATCAACGTTTAATAAGGTCTGTAGTTTGCACATATAGCAAACTCTAGTTGAGGAACCAAAAGGTCTGAGTATGTGTTATACCATTCATAAGGAAAACCATCTATGGAGCTTTTCCATTTCTCATAGATTCAATTATTATTTTAATATCTTTCATTCACAAAGGAGCTGCCAAATATTTTCTATGTTGTTGATCCATTTGTGGAAGCTTGATATTAGACCTTCACAACCACATCATCAATAATTTTAGATTTTACACACAGTGTTGAATAACCATTTTGAAATTCCTGCAATATATTTCAATGTAGTGCAAAGATTATTCAGTTTTTAATCACTGGAATTAAATTATGCTTTTTTGTTTATTTTAATCAAATTGCTCATGTACAACCTGGCCTCTCCCTACTCTCCCAGTACCTTTGATGCAAGCATGTTAAAATGCAGATTGCTTTATATGACAATAGCTTGTTCAAATCATACTAGGCGCATTGCAATTTGTGATAAACATTAAGGGAAAGGCAAGTTGCAAATTGGTTCAGTAAAGTTTTTCTTGTGTTTTCTAGTTCTTCCACCTTTTGAGTGCTGAGTGTTTTCCTGTGAGAAGTGTACGCTATGATTTTCCCTTTTGTATAAGCTTGAAACAAGGAATGGCAATGAATTACTTCTTAAACACTATTGCTAGCATCCTGTTAATGACATATGCTACACTTGTGGAGATATTTTTTTTTAAGTTTCTGGACAAAGGGCCAAAAATGATGGCAGTGTAAAATTGATGGCAGTGAGTTGCGTTTGTGGAAGCAATAAACATGCAGCAGTTCACTAAAGTACATAGAGCAGCATGTGAATGCACACAATGCATTGCTTTTGTACATTGTGCATTGCAGTTACATCAATTGTTGTCAGTCATACACATTGATTACTGATTGGCATAGGCTATATTGAACTGGTGTTCAATATAGGGGTTATATAATGTACTATTGCTGGCAGATATTTACACTACACTGAAGGAATGTAGGATCTCAACCTATAAGCATAAGGTACTTTTAAAAAGTAACTTTCCAGGCTTTGGGAAAGCCGTAGTTCAGAGTTATGGCATTTGCTTCCTCATTTTATGAAACTTATTTGGAAATTATTTCTATCTCATCCTGTGTCTGATGATTTAGAGGCAAGGTAAACCAATAAAACAACTTTAAAGCAATACTAAACAATTGTGATGATGTGAAACATTGTTTTCTTCTTGTCTGTAAAGCCTCAGGTTAATTTACTGACATTACTATTTAAATAATATCACATAAGAGGGAAAAAGACCTCTGCCCATGTCCCCTGGAGCAGACATTCTGGGGTTGTAGTGACCACTCTCATAAGTCTAACAGTGGCCTAGTTTATGTGCTGAACAAAATGAAGTGGCCACACCAACAATACCAATGCAGAAAAATTGAGATGCACTTTGTTTAATGTTTCCATTTATAAAACTTCCTTCGCTTATATTAAATTAACACACCAGAGGAAAATGTTGTCATAGCTTTGTCTCTGCTGGGGTAGTGTCTCATTTAAAGAGTTTTGCTATATATGTTTTCATTGGTGAGTATTCTGTAGGTGAAATGTGTGGACAAGTTTAAACTGGAGCAGTTTGGATGTGACTTAAAAGTAAAAAGATACATATCTGCGGTCTGGCAAATGTAACTTTCAATCACTAGGTGGCAAATGTTTCTTTCTTAAATAACCCACCTCTTTTAAGTTTTTGTAAAGTCTAATATTCACAAAAGATTCTTGCTTAGCAAGCGCTGATTTTCAGCTAACATTCCTAGAGAGTTCAACTCATCTGAGTACAGCAGATGATTTACAGCTGGGGATCATAAATAATCTATAATGTTGTTTTTGGAGACCAGATACTATACCTATCTTGTCCAGATGTCTATGTAGTTCCCCCTGCCCTGCATATTTTGTCTGCTTACAGACACTTTGGTAGCACCAAATAGTCAGAGGTCTCTGGGCAAGTGCAAAACCACATATTATAAAACCAACAGTAACTCCTCAGTATTTTCTCTCAGTGTTCTAATTGTGCGTTTGGAAGCTCTTTCATTGAAGAGAGGTGGGAAGGTGCCATTACACCCTCTTATCTGCAGATCTATTGTGTCCTAAGACTCTACCAAGGTAGGTAGTGGAAAATCCACAGTAGTATTTCTTTTCCAGAGACGACTACAAAGGAGGAGAGGGGATGGGATGCAAATCCCAACAATCCTACAAATATCAGGTTGAAGTTAGGCCAAAGAAAGGACTTGTAAAAGCTGTGCTTACAATTTTTTACTTCTTAAAGAATACAGATTGCAAACTATTGAATTTATTTTATAATGATTGGTAGCAGCATGAGTTGATTGCAATACATCTTGTCATAACAGGTCTTCTTACAAGAATAGAAACTATGGGTCTTTCCACCCTACACTGTTATAGTGCTATTATTCCACTTTCAACATCCTGTGGAATGCTGAGATATGTAGTTTACTGAAGCCAAAGAGCTCTCTGGCTGAGAATTCTAAATGCCCTCCCCTAAATTGCAGACTCCAGGATTCCATAGGAGGTTGAAAGTGGATTAATAGTACTATAACACTGTAGTGAAGAAAGGCCCTAAGATTCACTATTATCCATCCTGCAGTACAGCCTGTTGTAACCATTCTGGATCTGTTTCCCTTTCATTAAGTGGAATCATACAGATTTCCTTATGCTTATTCAAGGGCTAATTAGTTATTAATCTTACCCTTAATTAAAATATGTATTCTTAAGCTACAAAACCAACTGAGATTTTTATTACTTGCTATCAATAAATGATATAATGTATATGCACTGTAGAAAAAAAAATTCCCAAGCCATAATTCAAATTCCTTTGAATTCATGACCCACATTTTCATCTCTTTTCACATGAACTGCTGCTTGTTGCTTCAGGCAGCCTCTTCTCCAGGGTTATCACATGGGACACTCTCATGGGACAGCTCATGTATTCCTCATTTACAGATATGAACTAAATTCATGTGCTTACTCTGCTTCAGTGAAATAATGCAACACACACTGGAAGTGTGCATTCCAGCAGAGTTTGTGACAAAAGTAGTACCTCTGAACAAATGAAACAGTTTTAAGTTATATGTGGATGGGATTCCACAGGGAGAGCAGTATTCTGCATATGCATTAGGGCAAGGACAGTGAAGTGTGGCCTGGCAGACTAGTACTGTATTCCCCCAGGATTCACTCAAGCCTCCAGAAACCTCCAATAGAAAAAAAAATGGTAAAATTTTCACCCAAAGATCATCAGAAACACATTTAAATCAGCCTGAAGCACTGTGGCTTTCCTCTACAACCTCCAAAGCCCACAAAAATCAGCCACAACTGAAAGTGGAAGTGATATGATTTCTCTCTCTGGGTTTCCATTGATGTGCAAGTATGGCCCACGTTAAGGGCAATAGTCCACCCTGTACAAAGATAAGGGTTGGGGGATCGTTTTCCTCCCCAATTCCCATGATATCTTGGCGAGACCTTGTCAGATTCAGTCTTTAAGCGATGGAAGTGGGGGCGAGAGGGGGCAGAGTAAAAATATGACTGACTCTGGTCCTACACATAGATTCTTATCTATTTTGTTTACTGTACAGTAGTTTGCTTTTCTCAGAGGTGAGGTGGGTGTGGCCTCCACCTCCCCTCCCAACTGATTCTAGCTTCAATTTCATGGAAAATTCTGGAAATGAAAATAATGAATTGTATCCTCCCTGGCCATGATCATAGCAGTAGTGCCCACTATGACTCAGATCAAGATGTCTGAGTAGAATGTAATTTCAGTAATTGAACAGATGCTGGTCTGTCTACCAGTTACTTTACTGGTACCGCTACAAAAGCATTTTAAACAGCAGCCCTGATTGATATGAAAGTGCAATAAAAATATTAATAAACCAAAACATTGCAAATTTTCTTGGCTTAGTGCAAGTTTTATCAGCCCTAATTCTGTCTATGTTATCCTGCATTTCAAATCATTTCATGCTTTCTTCAAGTATAACAACATTTCAACCTAATGGTTTATGGAACCTAGGAGGTAATACACATAGCCTTCAATGGCTCTCATTTTCTTACTGGATACCGAAGGTTATGGGAGTTAGGATTGCTCTCTAAATTTCCAGGATTTTATATGAGATTGACATGGAAATCTTGATTTTGTCTATTTTGAAGTAATTGTTGCATTATGTGGATGCATAATGGACTCCTTGCTCCACAAATTTCTCACAGCTCTTGTGTGTGTGTGTGTGTGAGAACGCAAACTGTTACAAACTTGTTGTTATGGCTAGCCAGTTCCATGGGAAACTCAGCGTTTCCTCAGCGTTATCAGCTTGTCCGGAACTGGCACACAGCTGCGCCATCATATGTGTTTTTGCTACATGACATGTTATGGCTATGAACTTGTTATTCACACTTGTTGTCGTGAGGTGAAGGTGCCTAAAGCATGTTTACTGCATATCATATAAACCCCATGCCTTGTGTAAAAGGCCGGCTGTTCTTTTCTCTTTGCACTCTGTTGCTGAACCTGCCATGATGTTGGGCAGTTTGAATTTTTCTTCTGTAACTTAGGTAGTTTGAAATTTTCTTACCAATAAACATAGTTAGTTTGCCAGTTTGACTTCAGCAGTGTTTTGTTTTACTAGCTCCATAAAGCAGGCATGAAGCCTAAAGCAAGCAGGTGTTTTTATTATTCTTTATCAGCAGGAGTTTCTCGACTCCTGTTTTGCAACATGGTAGCAGAGGATGGTTACGATCCATCGACCTTGTTTTGGGTCCTGCTTTAAGTTATGCCTGCTGAGGAGTGTTTTTGAATAAGTTTTTAGCTGGTTCTACCATGGCTCAACCAGTGCCTGGGGGTTTGCCCCTTGTGAAGCTCAACGGGTCAAACTACCTTGCATGGTCAGCGAGAATGGAAAAATATCTGCAGGCCGAGGGTCTGTGGGGAGCGTTTACTGATCCTGTTTCATTGCAAGGTACAGCAGCTCAGATTCAGGCTGCATCTAGACGAGCCATGTCTATGCTCTTCCTGGCTGTGGAAGATGACCAGCTCACGCACATCAGGGACCTTAATACTCCACGTGAAGGATGGGTCAAACTACGAGATATACATCTCAGTGAATCTGGAGCAGCAAAGTATGCTTTGTCTCATAGACTTTACAATACCAAATGGACCCCAGGCACCTCGATGAGGGAGCATTTGACAGTTTTTTCAGAGCTGTTTTCATCACTCCGAGAGAGAGGCAAGGTTTTGCCTGAGAGTGACAGGGTATTCTGTATTTTAAATTCCCTTGATGCTTCCTGGGAACTAGTCGTTTCTTCACTCCAGTCCGTGCCAGAAAGGGATTTGACCGTCTCCATGGTTTCTGCCCGGCTGATGGAGGAAGAAGACAAGCGAGCCAGGAATGCGGCACCTCCCACACAGGCTTCAGCGGCAGAAGTCTGCTCCGGTAAGGAAAAATCTTCAGCTGCTAATCGCAGTGAGGAGGGGCTGGTGCATGCCCATGCTGTCCGGAGATGTTTTCGCTGTGGATCTGCTTCACACCTCAGGCGTGATTGCCCACTTCTGAAGCAAGGGGAGCAAAATGCCAGCAGAGGTTTCAGGGCCAGCAGAGGCAGAGGGAACAGAGGTCGTGCCAGGGGACGTCTACGTGTTGCTGTAGCTGTTCCTGAAGGTCCCCAAGATGCAGAAGACCCAGACCCAGCCTGGCTTCTAGACAGTGGGTGTTCCCAGCATCTCGTCAATTCAAAAGACTTGTTCAGTGACTTAAATTCTGCCAGTGTTTCAAAGGTAATTTTGGCAGATGGGACAAAAGCTGAGGTTTGTGGTGAAGGGATTGCCTATGTCCCAGCACTTGATATGTGTTTGAAAAATGTTTTGTATGTGCCCTCTCTTGATTTCTGCCTGTTATCAGTGGGGCAACTGACAGAATCTGGGTTTAAGGTTGAGTTCTGTGGAAAACAGGGCAAAGTGCTCAAAAATGGGGAGGTGTGTGCTGTGGCTACACGGGAAGAAAGGCTGTTCTTCCTTGAGCCAAATCAAACTGTGTGTAATGTGTATGCTAATACTGCACCACACAATGAATGCATTCATCTTTTACATCGGCGCATGGGACATGCTAGTTTTCCAGTGTTAAAAAAGTTGGCAGGTTGCTGTAAAGGGTGTTCTTTGAAGTCTTGTAGTGTGTTCCTTGACTGTGCAATTTGCAAGCAAACCAAATCCAAGCAGCTGTCAGCACCACGGGTTAGTTCCCGTGTGCCAACTGCTCCATTCCAGTTGGTTCATTGTGACATTGTAGGGCCCCTCAGTAAACAATCACTCGGAGGGGGTAGATATTTCTGTCTCTTCGTAGATGATTTTAGCAGGTACATTTTCTGCTATGTGTTGAAGCAAAAATCTGATGTGTGTCAAGTCCTCAAGAATTGGTGTTCCCTGATTGAGAGGCAGTTTGGTTGTTCTCTTCAAAAGTTGCAAACTGATAGGGGAGCTGAATTCTTGTCAAATAACATGCAACAATGGTTCAAAAAGAAAGGGATCATTCACAGGACAACTGCCAGCTATTCTCCTCACCAAAATGGAGTGGCTGAGCGCAATGCAGGCGTTTTACAAACTCTGATGCACAGTCTGCTAACTGATGCAGATCTGCCTCTGAGTTTTTGGGGTGAAGCAGTTCTGACTGCCTGTTACATACACAATAGGCTCTGGAGTAGTGTAATCAATGCAACCCCCTATGAGTATCTGTATAATAAACAGCCTTCCATTGCTCACATGAAGGTGTTTGGGAGTTTTGCCTGGGTGCACATTCCCAAAAGTCAAAGGGAAAAAGGAGGGGCAAGAGCCCAGCGTTTGCGTTTTGTTGGTTATGAGAATTTTTGTAAAGGGTATCGCTTTCATGCTGGTGGTAATTCCTGTGTTGTGTCAAGAAATGCCTCCTTCGAGGAACACGCAAACTGGGCACGTGTTCAATCAGCGTCTGAAATTCTTCTTCCTGTATCCAGACAGCCTGCAGTGCAGCCAGCTCAACCCTCAGTCTCTGCTCCCAGGCCCTCGAGGGTTAAAACAGAGGAGAGAGACTTGCGAAGGAGGAGAGCTGTAAGCGATGTGGCTGAGTCTGGCACAGGGGAGGAAGAGCGAAAGTATTCAGTTAAAAGGTCACGTAGTGCTGAGGAGGGGGAAGGCACCTCACAGAGTCAACCCGTCCTCAGAAGATCAAAAAGAAAAACAAAAGGCATCCCCCCACGTCGTTTCCCTGACGCTCAGGCAGTCCGTGTGTGTGCAGCTGTGGCTTCTGAGCCGGAAAGTTTTGCTGCTCTTGAAAGATTGCCTGAGCGACAGGCTCAGCCCTGGTGGGATGCCATGCAAAGTGAGATGGATTCAATTGCTCAGCACAATGTGTATTCTCTGTGTAAATTGCCCAAAGGTGTGAAACCAATTGACAGTAAATGGGTTTACAAGCTAAAGACCTCTGCTGATGGGCAAGTGAAACACAAAGCGCGTTTGGTCGCACGTGGATTTTTACAAAGTGATGCCAGTTATGATGAAATCTACAGTCCCACAGCAAAGCCGCAGTCTATTAGATTGGTTTTTTCCTTGGCAGCTCAAATGAATGCTGTGCTGACACATTTTGATATTACTACTGCCTATCTCAATGCTGATTTGGAAGAAGAAGTTTATATGCTCCAACCTGATGGGTTTGAAATTGAAGGAAAAGAGTCTCACGTTTGGAAACTGAAACGTGCTCTTTATGGTCTAAAACAATCAGCCAGATGTTGGAATGTTTGTTTACACAATGCTCTGCAGGCGTGTGGTTTCAAACAAAGTGTTGCTGATCCCTGTGTATATGTCCGAGGGAAAGGGGAAAGTTTAGAAATTCTCCTTGCCTATGTGGATGATTTGTGTTTAGTTTCTGCTACACAAAATCAAGCACAAGTGTTTGAGAATGAACTGGGAAAAAAGTTCCAAGTCAAAAATCTAGGTCTAGTTCAAAACTTTCTGGGAATTGAAATACAACAAGTCAAAAATGGTTTTCTGCTGTGTCAGAAACAAAAGATTGTGAAGTTGTTGGAAAAATGCAATATGTCTGATTGCAAGGCTGTAAAAACGCCTATGGTACCTGGGTTTATGAAAAACATTGGTGATGAAATGTTTCCTGACATACATCTGTATCAATCTGTCATTGGGAGCCTCCTGTACTTAGCAAGTACCAGCCGCCCTGATATTGCTCTAAGTGTAAACATTTTGGGCAGAGCGTGTTCTAAGCCTACCCAGTATCATTGGCAGGGTGTGAAAAGAGTGCTTAGGTACCTGAAAGGTTCTTTGGAGTACTGTTTGTGTATTAGTCCCAAAGAACAGCCTACATTGGTGTGTTACTCTGATAGTGATTTTGCAGAAGATGTGTCAGATCGCAAGAGCACATCTGGTTATGTTATCATATACAGTGGAGTGGTTATTGATTGGAAAGCTAAGAAACAGGCGTGTTTATCTTTGTCAACAATGGAGGCTGAGTACGTGAGTTTGTCTACACTCTGTACTGAACTAGAGTGGTTCATACAGTTGTTAAAAGATCTGGAAATCCATATTCCACAATCAGTACAAATATATTGTGATTCACAAGCCTGCATTCACATGGCAAGTTCTGACAGAACTTCCTCTCGCTCAAAGCACATTGACATCAAGTTTCACAATGTAAAGTTGTTTTTGCGAGAAGGGAAAGGATCTCTCACTTATGTGCCTTCAGAATGTAACTTAGCGGATATGTTCACTAAGCCACTGCCTGCTGAAACATTTGGTCAGCTGGTAAGCAAGCTGGGGTTGACAAAGCTTCCAGTCCAAAGTGGCTAAATGTGTGACTAAAATTTGGTCCACAAGGAGTAGGGGAGTGTTGCATTATGTGGATGCATAATGGACTCCTTGCTCCACAAATTTCTCACAGCTCTTGTGTGTGTGTGTGTGTGAGAACGCAAACTGTTACAAACTTGTTGTTATGGCTAGCCAGTTCCATGGGAAACTCAGCGTTTCCTCAGCGTTATCAGCTTGTCCGGAACTGGCACACAGCTGCGCCATCATATGTGTTTTTGCTACATGACATGTTATGGCTATGAACTTGTTATTCACACTTGTTGTCGTGAGGTGAAGGTGCCTAAAGCATGTTTACTGCATATCATATAAACCCCATGCCTTGTGTAAAAGGCCGGCTGTTCTTTTCTCTTTGCACTCTGTTGCTGAACCTGCCATGATGTTGGGCAGTTTGAATTTTTCTTCTGTAACTTAGGTAGTTTGAAATTTTCTTACCAATAAACATAGTTAGTTTGCCAGTTTGACTTCAGCAGTGTTTTGTTTTACTAGCTCCATAAAGCAGGCATGAAGCCTAAAGCAAGCAGGTGTTTTTATTATTCTTTATCAGCAGGAGTTTCTCGACTCCTGTTTTGCAACAGTAATGTTTAAAATGTTTAAAAGGATAAAGGATAAACATCAAAAAGTATTAAATTGCAATATATATGACATAATAGAGAATAACATATGGTTCTACAGACTGTGATCAGCAATATATTAGTTTTAAATAATTAAATTGTGTGTAGAAATTGCCTGATTTTTGACGAACAAATAATAGCTTTACTCCATTCTTTCCACTCTCAATTTGTCCCATCCTTTTCTTGCTTCTCTTCACAGGACCTTTGGTTACATAGTATTTTCAGAAGTTGGATGAAACTGCCTATATAAAAAAAGACAGCAACAGATATTATGTACAAATTTTACATTTCAGATGCCCACTGTATCTTCCCATACCCTATTGTTATCACAGTTATGATATGTCTGGTGAGAGCATTAGACATCCTTTTGATATCAAATAATTTGGCCTTTGCTTGACCTTTCTCTGCCACCCTACTCCACGTGTTTGCAGAGGTCCACTGGCCAAGCACGTATTGGGCGCCGCCGTTAACGGTTGTACATTCCAAACCCCATTCAGGCAGGCAACAAGCCTCTCCGATGCTGCAGGGAAAAATCCTCTTGCAAACCGGCCTTGCTCAGCGCTAATCCTTACAAAGACGCACAGCCAAGTGCCGAGCCATTCCTTTATGTTGGGCCATTAGCATACTGGCCACACTATTGTCATCCAGTGCTAAGCTCATCATGTAAAACCTGACCTTTTCCAACTCCTTTGTCCAGCTCCAAATTTCCTTTGTTCTCACCGAGCATGGCATAGCCTGTAGGTAAAATCCACCCTATAAAAAGTCCTGATTTTCTAGTCTTCCTCAGATCACCCTGGACTTCTATCCAGCCTTGCTGCTGCTCTGTCCAGTGAAGTTTTCCCCTCAGTTCTCAATAACTGAGTCTGCTTCCCTTTTTGGAACACTTTGGACTTCCATCCAGCCTTGCTATCGGTTTGTCCAGTGAACTCCCCTCAGCGAACCGTGCTGAGCTTCCTTCCCTGCAACCTCATCTTCTCTCCAGGACTACGAGACCAGGTGTCGTATTACCCATTCCCCAAAGCTCTCTATTTCTATTTCTCAGTTAGCTAGTGTATGTCTTGTCTTTCATGTTTCTTGTCTTCAATAAAATATTGTTACTTTAAAACCTTGTCTAGCCGCTCTTTGACCTGACGCTGTATACATAGGGTTAAAGATCCTAGCTAGAATTACCCTGCCTCTCGTTAGCTTAAGAGAGTGCTCGAGCTTAATTTCCCCATCTTGTGCTTTTATTTGGTTATTTGGGAGCCCCTCCCGGGACCCCCAAAATACAGGGTAACACTATCACTTCTAATGCATATTTCTGTTTAGCAGAGATTTCTTCCACTGATCCATTCCTCTTATGTGCAGCCCACCTAAAGTGGAGATTGTACATATTCAAGAATATTAAAAGTATTTGAAGGACTGCCAGTATGAAAAACTGTTCATTATTGAGAACTGCTGTCCTTTTATAATCAAACTACACAATGTGAATATATAACTACTTTTCTTCAGAATTTAACAGCACCTTACAAATTGGAAACTTGAGCACTGATTCTTTCTTTCCCTAAACTCATTCCCTTTATATGAAGTTTTTGGAGGTGGGTGGATGTGTTACCACGGTTATGATATGTCTGGCGAGAGCACTAGATATCTCTTGATATCGATTAATTTGGCGTTTATCTGACCTTTCTCTGCCACCCTACTCTATGTGTTTGCAAGGGCCACTGGACAAGCATGTAATAGGCGCGGCCGTTAATGGTTGTACATTCCAAACCTCATTTAGGCAGGCAACTTAATGCCTCTCCGATGCTTCAGGGACCATTCCTTCTTGCAAACCAGCCTTGCTCAGCGCGACTTTACACAAAGACGCCCGGCCAAGTGCCGAGCCAGTCCTTTATGTTGGGCCATTTGCATACTGGCCATACTATTGTCATCCAGCGCTAAACTCATCATGTAAAACCTGACCTTTTCCAACGCCTTTGTCCAGCTACAAATTTCCTCTGTTCTCACCGAGCGTGGCATGGCCTGTAGGTAAAATCCACCCTATAAAAGGTCCCCAATTCCGAGCCTTCCTCAGAACACTCCGGACTGATATCCTGCCTTGCTCTTGGTTTATCCAGCGAGTTGCCCCCTCAGCGAACCGTGCTGAGCTTTCTTCCCCTCAACCTCCTCTTCTCTCCAGGACTATGTGAACAGGTGTTGTATTATCCATTATTCGAAATTCTCCATTTCTATTTCTCAGTTAGTTAGTGTATGTCGTGTCTCTCGTGTTTTCAGTTCTCAATAAAATATTATTTGTTGCTTTAGAACTTGTCTAACTGCTCTCTGACCTGACGCTGTAGACATAGGGTAAAAGATCCCAGCTAAAGTTACCCTGCCTCTCATTAGCTTGAGAGAGTGCTTGAGTCTAATTTCCCCCATCTTGTATTTTTATTTGGTATTTGGGCGCCCCTCCCGGGACCCCCAACATACAGGGTAACAGATGGTCCAAACCCTAAACAGGCAACAGCATATGTATTTGTATTCCCAGTCATATTCGCTGGCATTTCAGTCCATAAAGTTAAAAATATGCATGATGCGAACAAGTTATTTTGAAAGCCTGCATTTGGAATGGCTTGGTACAAGACATAAACATGGAGAAATCTAGTTAATTTTAAAAAATCATCAAAGAGGTCCTGCTTGTGATTGTGGCTAAAACTTCCTCAGTTAACAAAGCTTCTGACAAAGGAGCTCTTTTCTTTATAAAGTCTTCTTATGCCTTCCCAGTATACCCTTTTTTCCCTTGTCTTCTGTCTAGCTGGATTTTTTAAAGCAGCATTAGCTTTAGGATGAAAGAGGTCTGGAGAACCACAGTTATCTGATGGTGTCAGATTGCAGCAGTATATCTGCAATAAACAGGGCAAGAAACCTTGGGATGGGAAAAGAATTGAATTCTACTTTATTTTCTCCTACCGTAGCTGTGTATGCAGCTGCCTCTAGGAGTCCTTACTGAGCATTCATGAACAGCAAAACAGAAAGAAAAGGGGACAACAAATAAACTTTCCACCCCAGCTTTCCCAAACAAATTCTACTGTAGAGTAAGGTAAAGCATAGACCTATAAGTTTGCCCAAGAAAATAGAACTCATAAGAAAAGTAGAGGCTAGTGAAACAAAAAAGTCCTACCTGAATGCATTTTGGCAGAAGTCTTCAGGTGCTTCTAGAAGGTTCCACATGTTTTTGTTTACTTAATGTAACAATTTCGTGACAATGTTTCCTGAAAATGTTCGATGTATGCGTTGAATAAAATGTTTGCAGAAACAGGCTGAACTGCTGTTCTTTTCTGTGAGGTAGGAACCCATGTAGTCTTTCCATGTTATTTCTGTATCTGGAACCAAATTTTCTGCTAAAAAAGCAATGCCCAGGAACACATCTACTTTGTTAACTGAGGTATACCTGTAGTAGTTTATACTATATGAAGACATATATGGCTCAAGTTGAGATTATTTGAAGGACATTATTCTACCCTACAAACCTGCTCATGCTTTGACAGCTGCTGGGGAGGCCCCTCTCTGTGTCCTGTCACCCTCATTGGTACTCGTGGCAGGAACACAGGTGACAGGGCCTTTTCAGAGGCTGCTCCTGGGTTTTGGACCTTCCTTCCCAGGGAAGTTAGACTGTCACCCTCCTTGCTGCCTTTCCACAGGCAAGTAAACATTTTTTTTTCTTTTTGCAGGACTTGGGAATGGCTCTTTCATAATGTGCTGGATTTTTTGTTTTCCTTTTAATGGTTTGTGCTTTTAACACATTTTAATTTTTTTAATAGTTTAATTAGATTTTCAACTTTTTATGTTGTGAACTTTTAGCCATGTTCATTTTAACTGTTGCAAGCCATCTGGAGTCCAGGACTGGGAAAAAGGTGGGATATAAATAAATGTGATGACGATGATGATGATGATGATGATGATGATGATGATGATGCATGCTAACCATGAAAAATTATAAAAATTCAAATGTGTAGACACATCCTGCATTTCTTATACTTTGATCATTGTGTTACTGTGGTAGTCAGCCCTCTCCCGAGGTCTACAATTTAATATCAAAAATATTAAAACCATCTCCACATGCCTGAGAGGGTCCCCCGCATGAGCACGCAGGCAGGCACTGCCGAACGGCCACAATCAGGAAAAACCCGGTCTGGCCAGTAAACAATCTGTCACGTAGCCCCAAGAGCCCTCCAGACATGCATACCTTGAAATATACAAAGGGTCCTCTGCCCCAAGAAGCCATCTTGACAGGATTAGCGATCCTGACAAACAGCCTGTCAAGTGAGACCAATTTGCGTACTGCCGCAGCTTTTGACAAACCCTGGCAAATCTAATCATGCCAATAACTTTTGACATTTTGGAGCTCTGTTCTCCCAATTATGCAGAGGACTTGGACATTTTAGAGCTTTGTCTTAGTTCCTCAACTCATTCTTCTCCCTGGGAAAGGATTAGCCCTCCAGGTACATTTTCCCCTATAAAAAGGCTCAATTTTCAAGTGGTTCCTCAGATCGCTCTGGTTTCCTTTCGGCTCCACATCACTCCGTCCGGCAATCCCCTCAGCCCTCTACGTGCTGAGCTTCTTCTCTCACTCTGCTGCTGTCTCCGACTCAGTCTTCAGAACCAGGTGCAGTATACCCCGAAAATACCTCTCTAAAATCCCCTATCAATTTTCCTCTCTTTTATTTCTAAATAGCTCTTGGGTGAGTGAGTGCGTAAGTGCGAACATGCGCAAGGACTCATTTTTAAATAAAAATAATTAAAATAGCAATTTGATGTGGTTTTTGGGTTAGAAAGATCTCGCTAGGTTAACCTAACTCTTGTAGTGCTACAGCTTATGCTCTGGCTAATTTCCATTCCCCATTATTTGGAGCACATTGAGGTGTCCCCCACGGGACCCCAGAAATCAGGGTAACAATTGCTAGTTTTAAAGATAGCAACAACTGTTTTCTAAAAGTATGCCCCATTAACAGCTCATTTTCATACTGAAACAGTAATTTAATCAATGAGACAAGACCACATTGTCTCTAAATTAGATAACCAGTTGGTTGTTCTGCTGAGTAATTTTATACATTTGTGTCCTAACTTTTGATCAACCTAGACCCCAAACATGCAGCAGTAGGTAGGAATATAAGAACTAACTTTAGAGCAGGAAATGAAGTTAAAATTGGTTTAAGCTAAATATCAAAGCAGTGTTTTCAGAACCAATTTTCATTAGTTTTTTTCATCAGTTCCCTTTGTAAATAGTTGAATGAGGGTCGTCATGGTTAAAATACCCAATACAACAGGTTGGAACCAGACTTTGAAAGACTTTAAAATGACCCATTGAATTAAATAGGACATATTAGCTCTGCTTTATGTTGAAGTGGGAATTGTGCGGCTCTCCTAATGTGGTTTGACTGTAGCTCCCTTCTGTCCAATACAGGACAGTAAATGGTGAGAAATGCTCAGAGTTGCAGTTCAGCCATATTTGGAGGGCTACACAATTACGTTGTGATGTTTTTATGTCCCCTTTAGGAAGTGTATCTATAAGTGTTATTTCATATACTTGAAATCAAATATGTAACAAATTTATTAAAATTGGGACATCAAATCTTGG
Source organism: Ctenosaura bakeri (assembly GCA_948474755.1). Taxonomy (NCBI): domain Eukaryota; kingdom Metazoa; phylum Chordata; class Lepidosauria; order Squamata; family Iguanidae; genus Ctenosaura; species Ctenosaura bakeri. Next base: position 239,533 of record CAOLHI010000048.1, on the reverse strand, counting down.
TGCTCAAATTATCTACAATGAATTGGGGGGGCAAATTATTTTATTGGTATGACCATTTGCAAAGAGAACATTGGAGAAGGAAATGTGACACTAATAGTTTCACAAAGAGATTTTTATAGTCAAATATAACATTGAGATTAATACAGAAAGTTGCTCCATTTTTCAGGAACACTAGTTCTTTAATTAGTACTTTCCCAACATATTATATCCATTTAGTTTATCAATCTCTACTATCTCCAGAATTTTAGTAGCCCGTCACTTCAGAGTAGATAGAGGTTGTAAATCTTTCCATTTATACAACCACAATATTTCTCAACAATTAATGTGTGTGTACCTTCAAGTCACCTGCTAACTTATGATGATCCCATATATTTCATAGGGTTTCCCTAGGAAAGCAGTAGCCAGAGGGGATTTGCTATTGTCTTCCTCTGAATTTGGGTAACACAACCTGATTTTCCCTTCCTAGACTTGACCCTGATGAGTTCTAGTGCCTACTTCTTTCATAACAAACAATTTTATAACATTTCAAATATCTTCTCTCTAGTTACAGAAGTATTTGGGGTAGTACTACCTAAGGCTCAAGGAATGCTTTCTATCACTCTGACACTAACTGATGAAACTGATGCTCCCTGACACTCATCTATGCAACAGAAAACTACCAGCTTCCAAGTTCATCTTTGGAAGATAATGCTGACACCGAACATTTCTCAACATTTTAGGAAGAATTCTGCATGGATATCTTCAGACAGAGATACATGCATTGGATTACATTTTTTACACAGTGTTTCCCCTGCAGAGTGAATACTGAGGTTAAAACCGCCCCAAAGGATCATTTACCACACAGTCTCAACTCTACAGAATGGGATGCCAACTGCAACTACAGAAACCATATTGATACTGTCATAAAAATGGGGTGCAGGTCTTGTTAGCTGCCTGACAATTCCATCCATTGATGCTAGACCTGCCTGGTGTACTGCTTTGGAACAAGGAGGTACGACTCATGGCTGGCTGTTGTTGTTGTTAACTGCCCTCCAGTTAACTTTGACTTCTGGTGATCCTATGACTGAGAGGCCTCTAAGCTGTCTTGCTCATGTCCTTCAGATTCAGGGCCGTGGCTTCCTCAGTTGAGTCTGTTCATCTGTAATGCAGCTTCCTCTTTGCTTACCGCCTTCCGCCTTACCAAGCAATATTACCTTTTCCAGTGAGTCAGGTCTTCTCATGATACGGCTAAAGTATGACAGACTCAGTTTAGTCACCTTGGCTTCTGGAGAGAGTCAGGTTTAATTTGCTCTAGGACCCATTCATTTGTCTTTTTAGCAGACCAGGTATCCACAGAACTCTTCTCCAGCACATTCTGAATGAGATGATTTTCTTCCTACCTGCTTTCTTCACTGTCCAGGTTTCATGACCACACATAGAAATGGGAATATGATGACATGGACAATCCTATGACATATCTTTATACTTCTGGATCTTGTCTAGTTCCTTCATAACTGTTTACATCAAGCTCATGCCTTATTAGTTTTTCAATAAGTATAAAATTAGTGTTGAATACCCTAACATATTTATCAGTTCAGCTTATCACTCTCCTAGAAGAATGCAAAGCGAAGAGATTGACATCTTATTAACCACATCAATATGCACAGTTTACACCATGATTTTCAGTTTTCAGATCCTGAAAGTGGCAAACATACATTAAAAACAATAAAATTAAATTCAGAACTTAACAATAATACTATCAAAGTCAGATAATTTAATTTCTGTATCATTAGTCAGCATCATTCCTAGCAAAAATTAAGCCAGGCTGATGAACAAGCAAAGCAAGCAAAGTATCTCCAAGAAGTTCTCCACATAGTTCCAAGGAGATGAAATCCAGTAGCATTACAAAGAACGTTCCAACCTAATTCTATTCTTGGGATTCACTGTTTATAGAAATGAATTCCAATTGCATATCTGTTCTTCCTCATCCTTGTTTCTGTTTCCACACTGTCATGGGTATGTTGAAATAAAGACTTTGTGTCTTTATTGAACATTGAACAAACCGATCCATCTACCCAAAGCATAAAAATAAGAATGAACTAGATATCTGTGGTAATTACTTGCCCAAGAAGCATCAGATAATAATGTCCCAGCTAGTGTTTAAAATACTGAAATAATAAATCCCTGGCTCTTAACAAAATTAAGAGGGTGGAGTAGAGAACAAATCTACCTACATAAGTAGTTCAGGGGGAAGTCTTGCCAGTCTTTATTTATTAGGAAGTCAGATGTAAACAATCTTTAGGTTTCAATAAAGAACTAAACATCTGATAATCTGCAGATAACGTACATAAATAGGAATAAATATAAATATACACTTCAACATTTTCCAGATAAAACCTGGGTCATGTTTGTTCATGCAACATCAGAGTGTGGTCAAGATGGCAAAAATTATCAGTGAGAAAAACAGACAAGTTAGGAGAGGCTGCAGCAGTTTGCTTTTGCCTGAGCCCCCTGGGAAGGGCAAGATTCCATCCCTCTTCTCTCACCCTCTGCTAAGTTAATAGAATGCAAAGTATTTTAACATTTTGAACTCAGTATGCAGCAATTGATGTATCCTGAAGACAAAGAGGGAAAGTGGGAAGAGCAGAGAGAAATTTGGACATTTTAAAAACAACTGGGATGACAGAGGATTAATCAATACTGTCCCTGCCAAAATGGAAAGGTATGCATGAATGATGTTTGATAGGTACTAGTAGAGATTTCTTTGTACCTTACTCTTGTATTAACATAAACCCTAACTTTGTACGGGAATGCTGGGTAACAGAATGAGGAAACTGAAGCCCACAGGCTACACGTTGCCTCTTGGAGCTGTTTTTTGGTGGCCACCAGGACTTACATTTTTTGAGAAACAAAACAGAAATATTCCCCCTCCCATGCTCCTAAACAATCTGGAGAGCATGTTCAGGACCCCTGGGCCACTGACTTTCAGTTACTGAACTGTTGGAAAAAGAGGCCTCTCCTTGGCTTAAAATGCTCCATAGAAAAGGAAAAGATGAAATTGCTTCCCACAGCCCGATGGGGTATTGGGGAAGTGTGGTCTTCCAAGGTCCCCTAGAGTGCCACCCAAGAGTGTGGTCTTCCAGTGCCCCCTATTCCATGACAGTTGCCCAGTTTTGCTGTATGGAAATGATAAACAACCAGAGAATGAATATAAAAGTGTACTCTTGACCTATCAGTTCAGTTAGAAGGGGAGGAGAGAGGTTTGGGTAAAGAAGGTGGAGAAAGTTCAGCAGAGCACAATGACCCCATTTTCTGAAACATTTAAGATTGAGTCTTTAGCAAGTAGTGTTAATGTAAAGGCATTATTATAGTTTGGGAAATATATTTCATAGAAAGTCTAGAAATTTCATGAACAATGGAGAAATTAATTTTATTTTTTATTAAAACAAGGGGATTTATACCTAACTATTCATACTTTGTACACTTGCCTAATTAACAGTTAATAAGAATAATTACTGAATGGATAGAATTACAGTATTGATGCTCCTGAGAAGTAATTACATGAAATCTGAATGACTGGAAAAGCAAGGCTGGCTGGTTTGTGCTTGCCTTCTTCAATTGTAATCTGTGCTTCCATTTTCACATTATAAAATGCAAATACAATACAGACTGTGGATGTTTATGTATTAAAGTTCAATGAGAAAATCATTTTTAAATATACATGTACTGAGTTAATCCAAAAATATATACATATTAAACATACATGCTAGAACTACACATGCTAGAATTGCAAATATGCAATTAAATCCTATTAAGAAAGCTAGCATGCTCTTCTGAACTATGCAAAACTCTACTCAAAGTCACTAGCTTACAAGTAAGATTTCAGTTGAACTCCCACCACCTGAAAACAAGTCAAGCAATAATTATGGTGTCAAAAGCACTCATAAATTGTGGCCACAATGTTATTTTGGCTGTATATTGTTAAATTTACTCACAGCTTAATAAGAAAGTTGAGATGGATTTTTTCTATGTGGAAACTGAGATTGCTCCAGGCAAAGCATTGCTGTCAAGCTGACAGTAATACAATTTCTGTTATGCTGCACAGTTTTTTTTTTCTGTTGGGTGGTATAGGTGTCAGTGTACAGACATTGTATTGATGAGCTGTTGTATTACAAACTTGACCAGCGCACAGCACCAAAATGAAGGCACAGGCATCACTTGGAACAGTAATGGAGGCTGCAGCAGACTTATACTAAATCCTATACTACTGTAGGTTGTAAGAGTCTATAATACTGCCCAAAGTCTCAGGGACTGGCAGCGTTTCTCTGGATCTCCAGGTAGGGGAACAAATTTTAAAAAAAAAGCACTGGGAGAAGAGAAAGTTTGATTTTTGTGAGTTGGCTTTGAATTTTGGGAACTTATGTTTCCCTATTCTTACCTGATGTCGAGTCTCTTTAGTTCATCACAGGTGTTATAGGTGTGCTGCACTTGTAAAGTATCAATGCACCAAAAAGCCAGGAGTAGAGGAGGATACCTGGTGAGCATGGTGTGCCAGTTTAACTGCTTCTGAGACTTCTTCTCACACAGGAGAGCAGGGAGCAGGGTGGGAGCAGCAGTCCCTTTTTTGGGGGGAGGGATACTTCGCAGAAGGTAGAAGTGAGCCTTCTGCCAGCTGCAGTAGCATCATAGGGCCTAGAAAAGCTTGCAATGTGTGCCATAAGTGAGGCTGCATGGGGTGAAGGTTAGGGTTGCCGAATCAGGAGCATCGAAATCCTGAGTTTTGAGGGCCAAAACATGAGATGTGTAATTATCCTTTGGTGATGTCACAGGGCAGGTCCTGGTGAAGTCACTAATACTAACATGACATGTTAAAAATCAACTATGGTTGTTTCAGAGTACATCATTCATACAACAAACAACAAATGTAGCACAAATTAGAAAATATTTCTCTGGCTGAAAATTCAATTTCCAAAAGTCTGTACTGAACAGAAAAAAAAATCCATAGTTTTCCTAGTTCAGTTTTTTAATCCTTTGCAAACACTGCTTTTAAGAAATTATGGGACTTGTAGTTCAATCAGTTTTAGAAAGTGAAGTGAAAACTGCACTCAGAGCACCTGGGAAAAACAGATCAACAGAAATAGATGGCATACCCATAGAGTTACTTTGATCTACAGAGACAGAATCTACTCTAGTTCTAACTAAAATCTGTCAACAAATATGGAAAACGAAAGAATGGCCTGCATATTGGAAATGCTTGTAAATATTGTTGCTGTAAGAAGAAACCTCACATTACTGCTTTACTTGTATCCCATATAGTATTCATTTTAGTTTATTCTCTAATATTTTCTTGAAAGAAGAATTTTAAATTCTCCTTTGCCTTTTTAAAAATGTCTTCATCTTTTAAGAGGTTATCATTTAATCTCCAGTTGAACTGTTTTTTTATGCCCTTAAGAATCAAAGATACTGGATTGTGGTCAGACAATATTTTTGGGAGTATTTCTACTTTTTAAATTTCTTTTAATAAGTTCTTAGGCACTAGAATCATGTCTATTCTCAATAATGATTGGTGTGTATCCGAAAAAAATGTATAATCTTTATCCATCGGGTGAAGAAATCTCCAAGAGTCTACGGTTGTTAAATTTTGTGTCATTTCAAAAAAAGTCTTGGGCAATCTCCCCTGGTCTTTCTTCTTAATTTTCTTAATTGTTTGTTTATCTTTTTCCGTATCAATTACCCCGTTCCAATCCCCAGCCAAAATCAAATTCTCATATTCATGTTCTTGAATCAAATCATCTAAATTTTTATAGAATTCCTCTTTCTTTTCATTTCGTGCATGTATTCCCACAAATAGTATTTTCTTCTTGTTAATCTGTATCTCTATCCCAATAATCCTTCCTTCTTCATCTTTAAATATTAATTTTGCTGGGATTACAAAAAAAGAAAAAAGAGGAAAAAATTAGAAATCTGTCATTGGAGTTGCAAAAAAACCAAGAAGATTTAAAGGGAAATGTAGATAAGAAAAGAATAAATTATGAAATTAAAATAATTCAAAAGGAAATTTCCCAATTAATGATAGAAGAAATAGAAAGAAAATTGGCATATATGAAGTGTTATCAATTTGAACATGCTAATAAAATTGGGAAGTGGCTTTCATATAGACTGAAGAAAAAGAGGGAAAGAAATATAATCATAGAAATAAAAGAGGGGGAAAATTAAATTACAGAACAAGAGAAAATTATACAGACATGTGTAAAGTATTATGAGAAGCTATTCTCAGGAAAAGAGATAACCCATCAACAAAAGAATGAATTGGAGAGATTTTTAACAAAGCAAAAAATCAAAAAGATTTCGGAATAACATCATAAATATTTAAACTCCCCAATTACAATGTGTGAGATTACGGAAGCAATCAAAGAAATGAAAGAGGGGAAATCTCCAGGCCCTGATGGATTTACGGCAACATATTATAAAAACTACAAGATGAATTCATAACACCATATTACTATATGTTAAAGGCATTATCATCACAAGGAAAACCTAATACCTGGGGAGAATCAAAGATCATTCTGATTCCTAAAGAAGGGAAAGATACTAAAAATGTTAGAAATTACAGACCAATATCACTGTTGAACATTTACAAAATTTTTACAGCAATATTAAGTAGATTGAAAAAGACGCTCCAAGAATATATCCACGACCAAACAGGCTTTTTACCAGGAAGAAGTCTTAAACAAAATATAAAGACAGTTATTAATTGTATAGAATACTACGATAAAAATCCAGGAAATAAGTTTGCAATGGTATTCCTTGATGCAGAGAAGTTCTTTGACAACATCTCTTGGGAGTTCATGAAAAACAGTATAGGAGAACATGGATGTGGAAGAAAGTTTAAAGAATGGATAGATATCATCTATAAAGATCAGAAAGCAAATTTGATAATTAATGGGGAAAGATCCAACTATTTTGAGATATCTAAGGGGGTAAGACAAGGATGCCCACTTTCGCCCCTTTTATTTATTATGACATTGGAATATTGAATAACAAAATTAGAGAATCAAATCAGATAAAAGAGGTAAAGATCAAGAAGAATGAATATAAAATAAGAGCTTTTGCAGATGACACGGTGGTGTTTTTAGAAGAACCAAAAGAAACTCTACTCAATTTGTTAGAAGAATTGGAAGAATACAGTCAAGTAGCTGGCTTGAGGATCAACAGGAATAAATCCTCATTATTGACAATGAATCTAACCAAAAAAGAAGAGGAAGAGTTGAAAGAACTCTCAGGATTTAATATTGATAAAAAGGTTAAGTATTTAGGAATATACATTACAAAGAAAAACTCAGAACTTTATGATAATAATTACCAAAAAATCTGGAACCAAATCAAAACAGATCTGAAAAAATGGAACAAACTCAATCTTTCATTATTAGGTCGAATAAATACAATAAAGATGACAGTACTCCCCAAAATTATGTTCCTGTTTCAGAATCTCCCAATAATAAATAATAAAAAACCATTTATAAGTTGGAACAAAGAACTATCAAAATTTATATGGGCAGGAAAGAAACCAAGAATAAAAATGAAAATACTCCAGGATAGTAAAGAGAGAGGAGGATTTGGACTACCACACCTGGAAGTATACTATCAAACATGCTGCCTAGAGTGGATAAAAGAATGGATACAACTGAAAAATCATAAATTATTAGAATTAGAAGGATTTAATGTAAACTTTGGATGGCACGGATATCTATGTTACAATAAAGCAGAGATAGATAGAGAGTTTAGAGACTACTACGTCAGAAAAGCCTTGATTAGAACGTGGCAGACAATTAATAAAAAATTTCATAGCAAATTACCAACATGGACATCAGCCCAAGAGGCTTTCAGAATAACAGAACCAGAACTAGGAGGAACGTTAAGGTATACAGATTTAATAAGATGGCAAGGAGGAACTCCAGTGTTAAAAACCAGAGAAGAACTAGAAGAACAGAACATCGCAATGAACTGGTTTCCATATAGACAAATAAAAGAAAGGTTCAACATGGATTTAAAAACTACAAGGTTAGAATTGGAAGAGAACAAATTGGATGAAATCTTAATGAAAAATCAGGAAAAAACAATTTCAAAAATTTATAAAATCTTATTGGAAAGAGAATTAGAACAGGAAAGGATCAAGGATTACATGGTAAAATGGGCGCAAAATATTGGTCATAACATAGAGTTGGAAAAATGGGAAAGAGTATGGAGAGAAGACATAAAATTTACACAAAGCCTGAATCTAAGAGAAAATTTTTATAAGTCGATGTATCGGTGGTATATGACCCCTCAGAAATTAATGAAGATAACACGTAAAGGGAATGGACAATGTTGGAAATGTAGAAAAACAACAGGAACTTATTTTCACACTTGGTGGTTATGCCCGATAGCAAAAAAAATATTGGAAAAGGATCCACGACAGTATTACTAAGCTACTGGATGTGAAATTCGAGATGACTCCGGAAACATATTTATTAAATATGGTTAAAGAAAATAACCAATTGAAGACAAAAAGGAAAATACTATTAAACTTAATAACAGCAGCAAGACTGATTTACGCAAAGCATTGGAAAGAAGGAATAGAACCCTCCCAAGAAGAATGGAAAATAAAAGTGATGGGTGAAGGAGAAGTGAGAGAAAGGTAAAGAATGGAAGAAAGGAGGGAAAGGGTAACACCTATATTAAGGAGGGAATATAGATTGGGGGGGGAAGAAGGTAGAATACAATAACAAAAAGTGATTTCACAAGAAGGAGGTTTAGAACAAGAAAAAAAAGATTTGAAAGGAGAAAACACGGAATAAGGGATGGAAGATGGGGGAATGGGGAAGGAAAAATAAAAAGGGAAGGGAAGGGGGAGGGGAAATTGTTGGGGAAAAACATGGTTAATATAAAATGTGTTGTTAAGGATGGGGGGACAGAGAGGGAGGGAGAAAGAGGGACGGATCAAAGAAAAATTAAGGAATATTCAATAATGTGTAGAAAGTATTGAAAATTAATTGAAAATTTATGTAAGAAGGATGTACAATATGAAATAAGGCAAATAATACATGATGTATATGAACTTTCAGTCTTTAATAAAAATAATTTTTTAAAAAAGGAAATGCTTGCAAAAAATTCCAATCCCCAAGGAAGGGGCCACCAGGGATTGCAGAAACCACAGGACCATTGCATTAATTTCCCATGCAAGCAAAACTATGCTCAAAATTCTATACCAGCGATTTCTGCCATATATGGATTGAAAGATGTCAAATGTCCAAGCTGTATTCAGGAAAGGAAGAAGCGTTAGGGATCATATTGCAAACTTATGTTGGATAATGGAATGGGCAAAGGAATTTCAGAATAAAATCAGCTTCATAGATTATAGCAAAGCCTTCGATTGTGTAGATCATGAGAAACTATGGATTGCTCTTAGGTGTGGCATAACACTTGATTGTCCTGATCTGTACCCTGTACTCAGGACATGAGGTTAAGACAGAATACAGAGGACCTGAATCATTTTCAGTTGGCAAGGGGATCAGGCAAGGCTGCATTTTATCATCTTATCTTTTTAACTTGTATACTGAGCATATCATATGTAAAGCAGGATTAGAACTGGAGGAAGGAAGCATGAGAAAGAGGAAGAAGCGCCAACAATTTAAGATATGCAGATGGCACCATACTGCTAGCAGAAAAAGCAAAGACTTGGAACAATTATTGAAAAAAGTCAAGGGATAAAGTGCAAAGAAAACAAAAATAATGACCACAGATTATTTATATAAGGTTATTTTGACTTTAACGTTAAAGTAGAAGCAAGAAGGAAGAAGATCAAGTGACCCAGTCACCATTTTGAAGCATATCTGTGTATGTTTGGCATTCTGCTTGAAAATATATCAAGTTCCAAGAAAGTTGCTCATTTAGTAATGTAAGCAAATATGGTTGCAATACTATTGTCACTAATTTTGCTATCATTTGATCTTGAATGCAAGAAACTGGGTAAAGTATGAACTGGCTGTGTAACAGCAATATTTTAGCAACAAAACTATTATGGCACCTTAAAGACTAATATTTATTTAGTCCAAGCTTTTGTGATCGGCAACCTGCTTCACCCATTGCAGGCAGGCAGGTTTTACACACACATATACAGAGAGAGAGTGTGTGTGTGTGTATGAGAGAGAGAGAGAGAGAGAGATTGATGGGCAAGAAACTGCAGTTACCAAAGACAGAGGCAACTGAAATTCATGAATAAATTAAACACACACACACACTATGATAATTACAACATAATGCTATGGTACTTAAAGACCAGCAAGTTCTATTTGACATGTTTTCAAGGACTCCAGTCTACTTAATTAGAAAAATGGAACATAGCACCAAATGTTAGATAGTTATACACATGTGGATTTGAGGGGTGTAGGGGAATGAAAATGCAAAAGGTACTGACAAGTGATTATTTTAACAGTTGAGAAAAGATCAAGACATTGGGTACAAAATGAGAGTCATTCTGTTCAGATGGAACAATGGGAAAGGAGGTGTACAAGAGATTTAAAATGTATATTATATTATGACCTTAAAGAGAACTTTTATAAAATGATATGCAGATGGTATTTAACACCAGGATTGTCTAAAATGCATAAAGGTTCTTCTAGCATTTGTTGAAAATGAGGAGAGGGAAGGGACATTTTTCATAGGTGGTAGACATTTGAGAAAGCAGATACATTTTGGGTAATGTTTCATAGACTGATAGAAGACATTTTGAAGGTAAAAATTCAACTGAAATTTGAATTTTTCCTACTAGGACTGATGGAAGATCAGATGGACAAGAAGTCTGGAAAAAAATTTCAGTATATTATCATAGTTGCCAGACTTCTCTTAGCTCAGAAATGGAAGGATGTGCCTACTACATCTCAAGAAGAATGGCTGATAAAGTTATTTGACTTGGCGGAAATAGATAAATTAACTATTTTAATTAACGAAGGATCATTGTGTAAGTTTACAAAAGTTGGGATGAGATGATTGTATATCTAAGAATTTATTTGAGGAGATAACTAACTTTTGTTTTTGAAGACTAATAGATTGTTATTTATAATTAGCAGAAGTGTGTAATTGTGTTATAAGGCAAAAGCAGTATATTTTGTATTTGACCATATAACCAACAGCTGGGAAGTTGGAAGTCATTTGTATACTTTCCAGCCCCCTTTTTGGTTAGTTTAGTTTAGTTAATTTTAGGGGGTTTTTTTTAGTCTTTAGTATAGTTTTTAGTTTGTTTTTTTGCCTATCTATTGTACTCCTTTATATGTTGTTTTATATATTCAAAAATGAATGATTTAATAAAAATATCCCTCCCACCCACCCACCCCCGCAAAAAAGGACAGAGAAGTGATTAAGACCTCCACTGTAAATAATCATGTATGGTGATGAAGAGTCTTTGTCCAGTCGAATGTATGGTGATAAGTCTTTGTCCAATCAAAACAGAATTTTAATCCAATTTAATTCAATATTTTTCATCACCACACATGACTTAATTTGCCTCACTTTAACACTACCTTAACAGTGACTGTTAACAAACAAGTCAGGTGATAACACAGATATTCTTGCACTGATAAATAGGGAATGTGATAAGTAGCCTTTAGGGTAAACCACAAGAGATAAGAGATTAACTTCTTGGTAATTCAAAAGCAGACACCAAAGGGAAATGGCTGAAGAAGAATTCATCTTACCTCCTGTGTCTCAAATAGGGAGAAAGCCTGTTTATTTCACTACATGTGTAAATCAGCTTACCATTGCAAGAACTGCAGCTACTCTGTATAAGAATGCCAGCCCTTACAGGCTTCGTTATATAATTTCTATTGTGATTTTTAGCAGAACCATCTTGAAGGTAGTTTACATGAGAAAATAAATTCATACAATTATACTGAGTTGTTGTTGTGTGCTTTTAAATTGTTTTGGACTTACAATGATCCTAAGGTGAAACTATTATGGGCCTTTCTGGGGCTGAGAGTGTGCAATGTGCCTAAGGTCACCCAGTGGGTTTTCACGGCCAAGCAGGCATCAAACCCTGGTCTCCAGGGTGTGTAGTACGATGCTCAAAGCACAACACTGTGCTGCCTCTCCTTGAGGTGTTATACCTGGCATTATTCTAGGTGAATATAATCCCTGCAACTTCTCCCTCCAGTACTCATTTGTGAACTGTAGTTGTGACTCTCTGTCACCCATCTCCTTCCTTTGGTGTAGGGCAATTGGTTGGCCGGCCAAACCCAAAGGGTGCTCACCAATGGCCACTTTTCATCTTGTAGAGAAGTGACTAGTGAGGTGCCACAGGGTTCTGTCCTGGGTCCAGTGCTATTCAACATCTTCATCAATGACTTGAATGAAGGAGTAGAGGACATGCTGATCAAATTTGCAGATGACACCAAATTAGGAGAGGTTGCTAATACCCCAGAGGACAGGATCAAAATTCATAGATTCATAGAGTCATAGAGTTGGAAGAGACCACAAGGATCATCCAGTCCAATCCCCTGCCATGCAGGAACCCACATCAAAGCACTCCCGACAGATGGCCACTCAGTCTCTGCTTAAAAACCTCCAAAGAAGGAGACTCCACCACATTCTGAGGCAGCATATTTCACTGCCAAACAGCTCTGACCGTCAGGAAGTTCTTCCTGAGGTGGAATCTCTTTTCCTGTAGTTTGAATCCATCGCTCCTTGTCCTAGTCTCTGGAGCAGCAGAAAACAATCCCGCTCCCTCCTCTATATGACATCCCTTGAATACTTAAACATGGTTATCATGCCCCCTCTTAACCGTCTCTTCTGCAGACTAAACATACCCAGTTCCCTAAGCCACTTCTCATACAGCATGGCTTCCAGACCCTTCACCATTTTGGTCGCCCTCCTCTGGACACGCTCCAGCTTGTCAATATCCTTCTTGAAATGAGGTGCCCAGAACTGGACACAGTGTCCCAAATGAGGTCTGACCAAAGCAGAATAGAATGGTACCATTACCTCCCTTGATCTAGACACCATACTCCTATTGATGCAACCAAGAATTGTGTTGGCTTTCTTGGCTGCCGCATCACACTGCTGACTCATGTTCAGCTTGTGATTCACCAAGAATCCTAGATCCCTTTCACACATACTATTATCCAGCCACGTGTCCCCCATCCTATATTCGTGCATTCCATTTTTTCTGCCTACATTTTTCTCTGTTGAAACTAATTTTGTTAGTTGGTGCAGCTCTCTAGTCTGTCAAGGTCCTTTTGAATTTTGATCCTATCCTCTGGAGTATTAGCAACCCCTCCCAATTTGGTATCATCTGCAAATTTGATCAGCATGCTCTCTATTCCTGCATCCAAGTCATTAGTAAAGATATTGAATAGCACTGGGCCCAGGACAGAACCCTATGGCACCCCACTAGTCACTTCTCTCCAGGATGAAAAGCAGCCTTTGGTGAACACTCTTTGGGTTCAGTCCATCAACCAATTACAAATCTACCTAACAAAATCAGTGTCTAGCCTGCATTTTCCCAGCTTCTTTGCAAGAATCTTATGGGGAACTTTGGAACAAAGGCCTTACTGAAGTCAAGATATGCTATGTCCACAGCATTCCCTTCCTCTATCCGGCTTGTAACTCTATCATAAAAAGAGATAAGATTAGTCTGGCATGACTTGTTTCTGAGAAACCCATGTTGACTTTTAGTGATCGCAGCATGCTTTCTAAGTAATCATAAACTGACTGTTTAATGATCTGTTCTAGGATCTTTCCTGGTATTGATGTCAAGCTGACTGGGTGATAATTATTTGGGTCCTCCTTTTTTCCATTTTTGAATATGGGGACAACATTTGCCCTTCTCCAGTCTGCTGGGACTTCTCTTGTTCTCCAAGAGTTCTCAAAGATTATTGTGAGCAGTTCTGAAATTACTTCTGCCAGTTCTTTTAATATCCTTGGATGTAATTCATCTGGCCCTGGAGACTTGAATTCCTTTAGTGTAGCCAGATATTCCTATATTACTTCTCTACCTATTCTGTGCTGCATTTCTCCCTGCCTTCCTCACCTGCTCCCCACCCCCTAGGTTGAGTACTTCTATCCTTTTGGGAGAAAACTGATGCAAAGAAGGTATTGAGTAGTTCTGCCTTTTCTCTTCCCCCTGTTAGTACTTGGCCATCTTCTCCAAGGAGTGAGCCTATTGTTACTGCAGTTCCTAAGCCGCATTTGGGGTGACATTAGATATCACTTTGATATCAATAATTTGGCTTTTTTCTACCATCCCTCTCCACGTGTTTGTGAGGCCCCCAGACAAGCACGAAACTAGGCACGAACACTAATCACTGGACATTTCATTTCCCACCCAGGCAGGCCAGAAATAGCCAGATCACTGCTTTAGGAGACCTCCCGTAAGCACGCTATTATGTATGCATGCTACGTACAAAGAACTCCCTGCCCCGAGCAGGAGGCTTGATTATGAGAATCCTCATCTGTCAAGCACTCTGCATACTGTCTACTTCTTTGTCAATTTGGAACTAACTCAATCATGCTAAATTCTGATCTTTCGGAGGCTTTGTCTCCAGCCTGAAACTCATTGTTTTCCCCAAGTACAGAATAGCCTGTGGCCACATTTCTCCCTATAAAACCCCCTGATTCCGAGACCTTCCTCAGATTGTGCCCGATTTCCATCCAGCTGTGCTGCCGCTGTGCTTGGCGAGCCTTCCCCTCAGTCCCACGTACTGAGACTACGCACCTCCGAACTTCCGCAGTGAACTACCTGGGCTTCAGGACAGGTGCAGTATCACCCAAATCAACAATCCCTCTTAAAAGTCCTCTGTCTCACTCCAACCTTTATTTTCTATAGTTATCTGTGTGAGTGTGCTGCATACACCGTTTGATTGTATTTTAATAATGATCACCATTGTTAGTTCAACCTCTGTCTGCTCCGTGACTTGGCCTGACCCTGTAGGCGTCGGGTTCAAGATCTCGCTGCGTTGCCCTGCCTCTCGCATCGCCAGCTGTGCTCTGTGCTAATTTCCCCACCTTTTGACATGTTGAGGGCGCACTTTGGTGTTCCTCACGGGACCCCTAGTAAACAGGGTAACACTATCATTTCTTTTCTTTTGCTGCAGACATATCTAAAAAAGCCTTTTTTATTGTTTTTAATCTCTCTGGCAAGCTTGAATTCATTCTGTGCTTTAGCTTTTCTGATCTTCTCCCTACCTATTCTGGTTATTTGTTTGAATTCACCTTTGGTGATTTCGCCATTCTTCCATTTCCTGTACATGTTTCTTTTAACACTTAGCTAAGTTTAGTCAACCATCTGGGGTTTTTTAGACATCTGCCATTTTTCCTCCTTATTGGTACAGTTTTGAACTGTGCCTTTAGTATCTCACTTGTAAGAAACTCCCATCCATCATGAATTCCCTTCTGTGTCAGTATTCTTGACCATGGAATTTCAGCCAGTAGTTCCCAAAATGACCTTAACAGATTGGAAAGGTGGGCCAAAGCTAACAAACTGAATTTCAATAGAGAGGAATGTAAGGTCGGCACATAGGCAGAAAAAATGGAATGAATAAATATAGGATGGGGGACGTGTGGCTGGACAGCAGTACGTGTGAAAGGGATTTAGGAGTCTTGGTAGATCACAGGCTGAACATGAGTCAGCAGTATGATGCGGCAGCCAAGAAAGAGAACACAATTCTTGGTTGCATCAATAGGAGTATGGTGTCTAGATCGAAGGAGGTAATGGTACCATTCTATTACGCATTGGTTAGACCTCATTTGGAACGCTGTGTCCAGTTCTGGGCACCTCAATTGAAGAAGGATATCGGCAAGCTGGAATGTGTCCAGAGGAAGGCGACCAAAATGGTGAAGGGTCTGGAAGCCATGCCCTATGAAGAACAGCTTAGGAAGCTGGGTATGTTTAGTCTGCAGAAGAGGTGAAGAGGGGACATGATAGCCATGTTTAAATATTTGAAGGGATGTCATGTCAAGGAGGGAGCAGGCTTGTTTTCCACTGCTCCAGAGACTAGGACAAGGAGCGATGGATTCAAGCTGCAGGAAAGGAGATTCCACCTGAACCTCAGGAAGAACTTTCTGATGGTCAGAGCCATTTGGCAGTGGAATATGCTGCCTTGGAGCGTGGTGGAGTCTCCTTCTTTGGAGAGGCTGGATGGCCATCTGTTGGGGGTGCTTTGATGTGTGTTCCTGCGTGGCCAAAGGGGGTTGGACTGGATGGCCCCTGGGGTGTCTTCCAACTCTATGATTCTATGATTATGACTCGTGGTCGGGAGAGGGTTTGTGGTGCTGAGAAATCAGGCTGAGAGCCATCTTTAGCTGGCCAGGCAGCAGCTGGTGGAGGAGGAGGATCAGAGGCAGGTTTTTAAAGAGCCACTGAGAGGAAGAAGTGCCTCAGATGGGAGAGCAAAACTGGAAAAAATTTGCACATAATCAGATCTGTGAAAGTGAAACCCACAAATATGGAGGACCAACCTATTTCAGGTTATACACTTTTTGCTATTGTCAGTGGTACTACTTAAGTAAGAAGTGTATTAATATAGTTTGCTCATGTTGCTTTTTTTTTGTTTTTTTACTGGCCCTGTTTCTGTGGCTTGACCCAGAAGCCTGATCTGCAACAATATCCATCTTTTTATATCCACAGAAGGAAAAAGCTTCATAGCAAGCTAATGCTGAACAGTAAATCACTGTGAATTCTTCCAGCTGAATAAACTTCATGTCCACGTGTACTTTCAATGTGCGGCATGAGATTTATTTAATTTGTTCATGTGTATGCACATCTGTGAGAGCCAGTGTGATGTACTGGTTTGAGTATTGGATGATTGCACAGCCCAGGCTTTGACTTCCCACTCTGCCATGGAAACCCACTGGATGACCTCGGGTAAGTCACACTCTTTCAGCCTCAGAGGAAGTCAAAGGCAAACCCCTCTGAACCAATGTTGCCAATTTGGTTCACCTTAGTGTTGCCATGTTGGAAACAATTTGAAGATACACCACAATAAAATCCATCTGTCTTCTGTTCCCCCGCCCCCCCCCCCGTTCTCCCATAATAATTAACTTAGTGAATAAGACCTCATTAACACAGCCTTCGTTTTCCAACAGTTCTAACTTCTCCTTTCTCCCCTTAAAAAAACAATAGAAAACACTGGGGAAGTTGCTGGGGTCAGGAAAGTATATTACTGCCCCCCATCAGTCGTCCTAATACTTTCACAGAAGAACCTAAAAGAATGACACAGCCAGTCGCTAGAACACATATCCCTACTTCTGAACTTTTTTCTAGTAATTTCTGCAGAGAAGTGAGGCACGAGGAACAAGTTGGCAACATCACCTTCAGGCCATTTCCGCACGAGCCTGTTATAGCGCGATGATTCCACTTTCAACGTCCTCTGGCATCCTGGGGTTTGCAGTTTCGGGAGGGGCCCTCCGGCCCCTCCCGAAACTGCAAACCCCAGGATGCCAGAGGACGTTGAAAGTGGAATCATCGCGCTATAACAGGCTGTGCGGAAATGGCCTCTGACTTCCTATTGTTTCCAGAGCGTTTGAACTCGGGTTTTATTTTTGAGTCTTCCCCCCTCCTCCGCCCGTGTGGAAGGACTGTTTTCCCAGACTTCATTCATACGCCACAGATTATGCAGGCGCCGCGCAGCCATTTCCTCGCCGCCAGAGCGTTCTCTCGCAAGGAACGTGGCAAGAGGAACGCCTTGGCCACCCCGCCGCGGGACTCGTCCAGTCAGTTACTCTTGTTTACTCGGATTTCCAAAGCCCAGGCAGTTTAATGGGAATTATTTTTGTTTCAGTACACTAGGACTTCCTCAGCGGGGTTCGCTGGACGAGCTTTACCGCTTCAGTGCTCGCCGGGCGACCAGCACAGCACAGCCCACAGCCCGCTTTACCCCTCCTCGTCGAGGGAGCAGGGAGCTCTCCTCAGCCACGCCGGCTGTGGGCAAAGTTCAAGGTGAGCGGTTCGGGCCGAGTTTCGGGGAGTGTCGTGTGGCGACGTCGATAGCTATTCATAGTCCGGTCGCATCAGTCGGCCGCGGGGTTGTTGTTTGTATTGGGGTGGTGGTTGTTGTTGTTGCCGCCGCCCCCTCCTCCTCCTGGGTGTCCCGCGGGCTCAGTCAGGCCGGCCAGCGTCTCCCAAGGTCCTCAACAATTGGCAGGTGGCGCTCGCGTTTCCCCTCCTTTCGCCCCTCGGCGCCTGGAAACTGAGCGGCGTTAAAGGCGCAGGAGGACGCCTCGCCGCCTCCCCTCAAAAGCTTCAGCAAAGGGAACGGCGACTGGGCGCCGGGGGGGGCGGTAGGCGAGGGGGCGTGTTGTGAGGTAACGTGTCACAACTGGTACGCCCCTCTCCTTCAGTCGCCCACCCCCCCTCGATTTCCCCTTTCCCCCCTCATCCAATAGCAATCAGCCATGGAAGGAGGTGTGTACGGGCGTGTGCCGCGTACGCGTCTCCTTGTGCTTGGTTGTGTGTGTGTGTATACACCCCCCCCGCGCGCACACCCTCAGCGCGCGACCTCATTTCCGGTACCTGTCACCGAGCGACCGCCCCACAGCAAGTTGACCGAGGACGTTGCGCGCCGCCGCCCCCCCTTCCCCACGCGGTGGATCTACGAGCCGACCCCCCTCCCGCCGCCGCTTCGGCCCGCCGCCCGCGGCAAGCGACCGGCGGACTGACAGGAGTCCGTGTGGGCAGCCCTTCCAGCTCCGCGCGGGCGGAGGGATCCCCCCCGCTGCCCGAGACGGACTTGGACTTTGGTCTGGTGACGGCAGCGACCTGTTGAGCTCCGTGAGGGGGCCGGACGGGCCGACGACGCTGCGGGGCCTCGTCCTTACTGGGCGCGGAGTGTGAGTGAGCCCTCGGAGCCGTCGCCCTTTCCTGGCGGCGCGGCCGGCTGGACGCGGCGAGCCCTTCCTCGGTCGTTGAGCCCAGGTGTGGGTGTCGCGGAGTTTCGTTCTCGAGCCTCTGCGTAGAGAGGGCCGCGTGTGCGAGTGGCGCGGGGGAGACGGGGGTAAGTGGGCCGTACGCGCTTATAAAGTTGAGTGTGTGAGCGCGCGGTTGCTGCGCTTCCTCCGTCCGCACTAGACTGTTATAGCGCTCTGATTCCACTTTCAGCATCCTATGGAATCCTGGGGTTTGCAGTTTCGGGAGGGGCCGGGCGGCCCCTCCCGAAACTGCAAACCCCAGGATTCCATAGGATGCTGAAAGTGGAATCAGAGCGCTATAACAGTCTAGTGCGGCAATGGCCTCAGCGTTTAGGTAGCGAATGAAAGAAAGTTCAGTTCAACAGGTGAAGTTCTTCCTCCTCATCAGATTTATCAAGACGAGCAGACAGTGAAGCTACTAGTTAAGTAAGTGCCCGTTTGGAGGAATGGATGCACTCCGAAAAAGGAGGGCAGGAGGTGACCTTACCTTCTCCCCTTCATTCCTGTAAAAAATGTGTGAAGGAGCAGGGTGTGAGGAGGATAACGTGGCTATTCCCTAGCCCTGGGTGTGAGGTATATGGCCGTCCAGCAGACGCACCTGGCAGAGTGCATCCCTACTTCTTAAAAGGTCTGTTTAAAAAGAAGTTCAGTGAGTGAAGCTTCCCATCCTGCATTTCCAGCCTGGGAAAATCCTTCACTAGTTGCAAATCTGTTCCATTGGCTTTAGGCATGTGTCCTCTCTCACTCCTCTCTCTTTTGGTGGCCTTCTCGTCTTTCATCTTCGCTCAGATTTCCATATTCTTAGAAATACAGAAGAGGCGAGTAGGGGAAGGAGTGTTAGAGCTCACAAAATGTGGGCATGATGCTATGCGTCTGCTGGGACAGAGCTCCTGGAGTTGGTTGTGTTCTGGGACAGATTCAAGGGGTGTCGTAGTCAACAGGGCAAAAAACAAAAAACTTCCAGCATGGAGCGAAACTGCTCCTTTTTAATTCCTGCCTGCCAAGTGCTTCTGGAAGCAGTGAGATTCTTGTCAAAAGAAGCAATGGCAATCTTGATAGGTGGACTTGTATGGAAGGGTGAGGGATACATTTTAAGGGAGGGATGTCTCTTATTTCTCCTTACCAGCCAGAATGAAACCTCAGTGTATGTAACTGGATTGGGGGTATTTTTGCTTGTTTTATTGACCATATCTAGGAATGGAAACTAAATTTTACAGTAGGTGAATTGTTTGCTTGCTTGTGTCACCTTGTAAAGTGAGGCATTTTCTAATGTGAGGATGGGCAGTTGTGGCCCTCCAGATATTCTTGGGAAGGAATTGTGAGATTTGCAGTTCAAAAAATTTGGAGGGCCCAGCTCTGTCTATTGGTGCTGCTTAAGTAGTTATGACAATGTAGGGTTTCTTGGGGGGGTACTTTTATCCAAGAAATTTGAGTAAATATTTGGATAAAGATATTTTCAGCAAAGAATACATTCAGTGGTATTTTAGAAGCTTCAGTACTCAGATTATTTTAATGCAGAAAGTTTACACCCAGTGTATACCCCCATTAATTAACATCTAAATTACCCCACCTACTCATTTTAGAGAGATCATTTGGCTGTTAAAAGGTTGGGTGCCCACTCCGTCTGGCCTTTCAGCTATACTTATAGATTGAGAACCAGTGTGTGTAGTAATTAAAATGTTGGCTTTTCCTGGGAAGTTCAGAGTTCACATCACCACTCAGCCACTGAAACCCATGGAGTGACCTTTAGCTACTCACTCCTTTTCAACCTAGCCTGCCTCATAAATGTATTGTGAGGATAAAATTTGGTACTGGTGGTATATGCATATTGGTTTATATCCTGAATTCATGAAGGAAAGATGAGGCATAAAATATAATAGTGTAGCAAAATAGAATATTTTTATTGAATCAGCTTAGTTGTTTAATTACATAAATTCTGGACTTCCACAGTACAGCTTGTCAGCATGAAGTGATTGGCTTTAGGCCTTGTGAATCAGAACTTCAGGCAGCCATGGATGTTATGGATTAACTGTATATCATCACATCTGTGGACTTTGTCTTAGGTGAGGTCTTTGTATTTGTTATCAGGGCTGGTCATTGACCATGACAGTAAAGATTGATTGTGTTTCCTAGTTGTAAGTGTGTTGCAAAACAGAAACTTCTTGTAAATTCATACGTGAAAGCCTTTTAATATTTACAGTAAACCAGTTGTGGCAATACACAAATAGTCAGAACAAAACAGAAATTATCTTGTAAAAGAATAAGACATTTCTGTTTTTCTTGTAGTAGTCCAGGTTGTATCTTCTTTCTGTTGAATAGGAAAATGGTATTTCATTAATTTGAGGTAGAGTCATGGGTACATTGAGAAGCTGGATGATATATTTGAATTGTTTTTGTTAATGTCTGAGTGATAGTGTTACCCTTGAATTGGCGGCAGTATAGTTGTGTCCATGTTGTGAACACTTGAAGCGTCCTATGTCCAAAGAACATGAGTTTTGGTTTTACCAAAAGTGGGATTTATTTCCCTGATACGAAAAGGTTATGTTCTGTAGGTTTGTTTTCTTCCTCCATGTGCTCACTCTTTAGTGGGCATTCTTGGAAGTTATAGTTTTAAAAGTATTCAGGGGCCCTAGAAGAATATGAAAAGTAGATGAAGTAAACTGATATATTCTGTGTTTTGAGCAGCACACATTTTATCTTTATGAAGGTATTTGAATAGCAAATAATACCAATAATTTGGTGCTCCTGCAACTCCTGAGGCAACTTAGTGGCATTCAGATAACAAGACTTTAGAATCATGTGCTCTTTCAGCTATTTGTGCTGTCCTCTTGCACATGCACTTATGCATGCAGAATTGTCAAGTCATAACTAAATTTAGTACTACTTAGATAGGTATAAATTGATATACTGTAATTGGAACCTCTGTTCTACAATAAATTTGTCCCAACAGGTAAATATGAATAAAACTAGGCTTACATGTAATTTTTGTTAGTAGTTTTTCTACATTGCCTGGTTTATTATTCATCTTCTAGTAGGACAATGTATTTTGAGAATCTGATATTAACCTTTGTGTGTGCCCCAATCTCTCTCTCTCTTTCTTTCTTACTTCCCATGATCCAAGAACACTACATATTCTCTTTCTTTCCTTTATTAGAGGATGCAGGAAGAAAAATTTTGTTGTGTTACTTGTGTCCTACTCTGTATCTCATTGGTTGCAGTAATAAGATGGAGCAGGAATTTTGGAATAGAGGATTTGTGGGGATGGAGTATG
Organism: Ctenosaura bakeri; assembly: GCA_948474755.1. NCBI lineage: Eukaryota > Metazoa > Chordata > Lepidosauria > Squamata > Iguanidae > Ctenosaura > Ctenosaura bakeri. The sequence continues at coordinate 217,347 of CAOLHI010000048.1, read as the reverse complement.
TTAATCTTGCTTTGTTTTCTCTCCAAACATTAATTATTTGTTGCCCATTGCCTCCAGATAATTTCATTTTTTGAGCTAGAAAGTTGTAGTAGCAGAATAATGATCATATTGTAATGGCATTGTACTTCTGTTTTTATAAGGCTTACATTAGGGATTACCCAGGGATGCACAATTTGTGATCTTCAGGTTGTTGTAAGACTATATTTTCTGTCTCTTCTCACCACTGACAGTGCCAGCTAGGGCTGATGAGAGTTGCAGTCTAGCAACAGCTGGTGGGCCAGAAAGTGTCCAAACCATTATTATTTAAATTAAACAATTAATTTATATCCCGTCTTTTTCCCAGTATGGAAAAAAGCTATGTGGAATTATAAATTTTCTTTTCTTCCAGAAGTACACCAGGCATCACTGGCTCTCTAGGCAAAGTTTTTGTGAGCACAAGGACGTACACTTGGTCCTCCACATTTGCTAGGGTTAGGGATGTAGGTTCCTTGTGAAAGTGGAAAAATCACAAATATCAGTGTGTGTGTGTGTGTGTCTGCGGGAAGGACGGGTGGGGAGAATGGGCACCCAGGCTCCAAACTGGGTCAGAGAAAGAAGAGGGAAAGGGTGGCCCTATGCTTCTTCTCTCTCACCTATCCCTTTTCTTGGGTGTGGTTGGTGGGAGAGGGTTAGAGGTGCTGAGAAATTGATCTGTGAGCCATTTTTAGCTGGCAAGGCAACGACTGGTGGTGGTGGAAGAGGGGGAGCAGTACCAGACACAGGTTTTTAAAGCCTGCATGGCCTGATTAGAGCCACCAAGAGATAATGGCTCCCACCCTCAGTAAAGGAGCAGCTGAGGTAGGGAGGCAGGGGTTGGAGAAACTCACAAATAATCAAATCCCTGAAAGTGAAACCTGTAAATGTGGAAGGCTGACTGTAATTCCAAATGAAAACATTGCTATAAAACACCTTTTTGCTTGATCTGGGTTAATATACCCGCAGATCTTGAAACAGAATAAGAATGAAATGAAATTTTAGTTGCAAATTTAATGTTTGAAATGTTTTCTTTAATATGTAGTAGGAATTAGTTTGAATATAATTGTTACTAATTTAGGATTTTATACCTTGCAGCTTTTGAGTTTCTATTTGTTTTCCCCTTCGGGATGGGAGCGTAAGGGAGTGGATTTAATCAGGTAATTATTTACTTTAGCTCTCTAGAGAGTAGGGTGTGCATTAATCTCAAAACAAGCATTTTAATGTATGAAAATGAAATGTCTGCCTTAGGGGTGTGACTTGATACTGCAATTCTGTTCTGTTTGTGTACATTATATCATCAGAAATATGGGATGCTTTTATCTTTTGATTACATTTGTGGGACTACCTACCTCCTTTAGAATGCTATTACTGTTTTTTAAATAAGGTTTTTGAGAAGTAAGACAGTTAGGTGGAAGCCTATTTCATTTGTAGATTTATTCTTTGTTGCTTGGTATTTTTCTTTATAACTTACAGAAGTATGCAACAAAACATGTGTTTTTATAAATGTATAATATATGACCAAATGTATAATTATTACCTGTATAATACTCAGACACTTATCCTGTTTATGCTAATGTCGTCTAAACCTCAGTATTTACTTGGTTAAATAAGGTATAGTAGTTTGCTGTGATGACTTAGATAAATTGATATTGAAACTACTGGGACATGCATACTTGTATGCATTTTAGCCTTTTGTATGCAATTTGTGAAAGCTGTGTGTTGTAGTTGAGAAGTGTTGTATAATTAGAGGAATACGTCAACTGGAGTAACATATGACAATAAGTAGCTGTGGTGGCCAAGACTGTAGGGGTTTGCAGGTGGATAAAGCCCAGAGTAGATGCAGGATTTTTGCAGATACTTCTGAAAATTGCATTTGAATTGCATTTCATAAGATTTCCGCTTTAACCAAAGTTATTTTGCTTTTTAATCCATCTGATCTCTAAACAGTGGAACAAGCAAAAAAGTAGTAAAAAATAATTTCATGTTGATTAGAGATAATGCTGTGATTGTATTTAAATGATGTGACTTAAAAATGAATGTGAAACCCAGTCAGATCTATTATTTTGTATTTAAATGATGTGACTTAAAAATGAATGTGAAACCCAGTCAGATCTATTATTTTGATTTGATTTCTCTGTTTCTGCTATCAGCCAATGGAATAATAATTCTAATCTTCAATATTTATACCTAATGTGGAACTTTGTCTTGGGTTGCCAACTTTCCTTCTCCTGGTCCTTACTCCTGTGCTTTTAGTAGCAGGCTGACATGCAGAAGTTAGACAGAGGTTTTCTTCTGACTTACAGCCATACCAGGAAGTTTCTGTTGCTTAATTTCTGTAAGACAGACTGCTGCTTAGAAGGATAGTGCTAGGGAAGAGTGTGGGGAAATTGCCAACTGGTGTTCTGATTGGTTTGCTGAGCAGAAGCCATTCCACACCAATTCATAAGGAATTACACTGGTGCTGATTTAAAGCCCTGGATTGCTTGGGGCCCAAATAACTGAAAGATTGCCTTCTCCATATTCTCCTCCTCCTCATTTATTAAGCTTTTCAGAGAAGGCCATTTTCCAGGAAACATCAATGGGAGAGCTATGCTACCAGAAAGAGTGTTTTCTTTTGGTGGAGTCATGGTTTTTGAATTCTACCTAAGGGAAATAGGCTATGTGGCAACCTTGCTTTTCTCTGAGGTCTAAATCAAAATGTTCTTTTTGACCTAGGCATTTTAAATCTCTTTTAAATAATTGATACTGTTCTTGGTTGTGGAATGGTTCTAGCGCTCCTTATTTTGTACTTTTATTGTGAATTGCTTTTGATAATGTTGCATTCAGTTTCCAGAGGTTCAGGATCCATTGTGGATGAAGGACAGTGTCTTGTTCTGGAACTGGATACAGTTTCAGGCCAGTTCCACCATTGTATATGAGGAGGTGCTAGATGCTATCAGAGAAAGGACTGGAATGTTTCTCTGTTTTATGGCATCTAGTGCATCATTTACCACCAATAAAGCTTATGCCATAGCAGGAATATGTGTCAGTATTAAAAGAACCCTTAGAGAGTTGTGAAATGACACCCATTTCCAGAATGAAATGGGCAGTTCACAAATTTTTAAAATAAGTAAAATAAAATGTTATTAGTAACAATGCTCATTAGAGAAAATATGGTGAAAGTCTTGACTATTTATCCTGTTACAGCAACCTTACTCACAGGACAAAAATGAAACTGTTTATTTCTGCCATAGAGATAATATGGTAAAGAAAGCTTATTGGCTTAATATGTTTACAAAGCTGCAGAGGAGCTATACCCTTGGGGAAGGAGACTACATCTCTCCAAGACAAAGCTTTCAAGGCTGTTTTTAAAAAGAATTCACAGAAGGAACAGTGATCCTCTAAATATAAGTGGATATTGAACACAAGTTTTAAATTGGAAAGAAAAAACTGATAGCTTATGGCATGTTATATCCAATTGTGTCTGTCTACCAGCAGATTTTGCTCCAAACAGCTGGAGGCCATCCAGAACAGATTTGAGTATGATATTTAGCAGGGAACAAGGGAAGAATGAAGTAGACTTGTTGCATATGTGGATTATGCTGACAGAGTATTGGATGATACCCTACATAACCAAGTAGCTTTTAATAATTTTAATACCATCAGGTGAGAGTGGTGTTTATAATAGTGAATATTTGGTCAAAATGTGTATAAAACATTATATTTCCTCTGGCACTAAAATAGTATACTGAAGCCTTGTGGAAATGAATAAAAATATATTTTGACATCTAATATTTGCTTGCACAGATCTGAAAACGTAAAATAAGTAGCTTGCCTCTTGATTAAACATCAGTCTGTCTTGCTCAAGGGTCAACATGGTTTGTTAGGTGCTAAAAGGAGAGCAGCAGAATTATAGCACTTTTAGATAGTTTAACAATCTTGGAGCCATCTTTCCACACGCTGTTCTTCTGATGCTCTCTTACTTCCCCTCCCCGCACCATCCAGAATTCATGGTGAATCGAACAGTAACAAGCAAGTATTCCTACACAATGGAAGAGAAGCATATTTTGGATACTGTCCTTGCTTACAGCCTTCTAAGACTCTATCAGAAATGGTAAGTAAAATTTACGTTGTAAAATATATATTGTGCAAGCCACTTTGGAGACTGCCTTTAAAACATTAGGGAAGAAAACTATCAAAGATAAAGCTAATTGTGTAGAACAAAAATAACAACACAAGATCTGGGGACTGTATGTCTGTCTTCCCATAAATTCTTCTGGTTCCCCCTGCATTAACAGTGAACTACTATGGGAAGTGGCAGGAGATACCCAGATAGACAATATAGAAACAGCAACTTAAGCACACATTTTCAAATACTGCTGTGACTGGTAAAAAAGTCCTCTAAATTAGATTTTTCTCTGGTTTTATTTTTCCCTGCAGTATGTGACTTGGCTTGTTTGTATTAATCAGCTCAAGTGATTTTCTTGTGTAGTGGCCATACACTTTGCCTGAGACTCCATGAATTCTGTTAGTGTTGATGGATAGCTGGTCTTGACATAGGATGAAGAACTGGATTAGATGATCTTCTAGTCAGTATCTAATTCTCTACTAGAATGCTTAGGAGAAGGATTGACATTCCTGAGTTTGAAAACTGGCAATGCCTAGCTCTGGAAATGACAACATCTTAGGGGAGTTTTAATATTTCATAAGTCCCAAATTCAGTGGTGAACATACTTGTCTTGAAGGACTCAAGTAGAAAAGACCAGGCAGTTTCTAAGTAAGATTTCCTGGGTCTAAATCCCCCCTTCTTTTTTTTTCTTTTCACTTCATTTTCGTTGGGAATAAAGTTAGTAGTCATCATTCCTAATGAAAAAATGAATACATATAAATGTTCTTATAGTTCTTATAGTTCTTCTGTGTACAATTAAAAAACAGCAAATAATATTCCTTCAATAAAAATTTAAAGGCAATTTATTTCAGCAAGGAAAAGGTTTCCTGCAATCTTTAATATATAAATCTGTGGGTATGTATTACATATATAAATGTTAACTATGTGTATTAACATGTTGCCAAGCAGTGTTGCAAATCTGACTACTAAACCAAAATAGCTGAAAACATAGAAAACATAGAACAGTATTATTTATCCTGTTTCATACTTACAGCTAGGTTTTCCATATCTTTGTATCACTGTATCGAAGAATGGAAAGAGTTATTCTCATAGTGGAGTACTGTACTGTTCCTCATTTTATTCATGTAGTGGCCAACTATATACTTATGGGAAGCTGAGAAGCAGAACATGAGTGCAATAGCACTGTTCATGTTCTTCAGGAACTGGTATACAAAAACAAAGAAACTTTGATACTGGAGGCAGCATGTATCCATCATGACTAGTAGCCACTAATAGTTTTAAGGCATTTTTAAAGTAGCATTTGTGTGTCCAGGTGGATACCTGGTCTTAGTTTTTGAAGATCCAGGGAAGATGGACACCTACAAGGAATTAAGAATGCAAACTGAGATGAGAAACTACTGAACCCACTGACTAGAGGCATGACCTTGCTGGGAAATGGAATAGTAACAGTAGAATATACAGCCGTACTACACAACAATTCTTGCAAACCACTAGTCTTTATGAAAATTATGAACAAATGCTTTCTGTTTTTGGGTCTGGTTTTGCAGTCTTCTCCTCTTTCAGACCCTCTAGACTCCTGCTTTTCTGGCTATAAAAAAGATGAATGGCCTGTCTGGGAGTGTGCAGGACAAGCAATTAACCTTTTAAATAGATTGCAGTGCGCCTTTCCCATTTTTCACAATCAGAAGAAGACTGCTGGCTACTTAGGATAGTAAATTTATAAATGTATTTGCAAGGCTGTATTCAGTCTCTATTTTTTGTTTTCAGACACTTTCATCTCGTTCTATATAGCAGAGAAGTTTTCAGTAACTAATCGTTTGAATAAAATTAATACCCAATACCAATATCTTTAAAATGCCCTGGGCAGCCTTATCCACCATGAATTTGTGTGATCTCTCTTTAAAGACATCCAATGTAATAGTCACTGTGATCGCAAATTATGTAGTATAACTATGCAATGTGTGAAGAGGTACATCCTTTTGATTGTCCTAAATTCCTTCTATTCAGGTTCTTTGAATGCCCCAGCTTCTAATATTAATTGACAAGAAGAAAAAACATTCCCTCTGCAGTGTTATATACTTGGATCGTATCTTTTCCTACTTCTTTCTAAGCTGTAAGACGCCAAATGTTGTAACATTTCATCGTTACAGCCAGTTGACCATTTTGATTGCCCTTTCTACACTTTGCACAGTTTCTAAAGTATCCTTTTTGAGATGCAGTGGCCAGAAATGTACACGTTATCTTAAGTGTGGTCTTTTCTTAGATTTCTGTTAAGTACAGTATGATATTGGCATTTTCATTTTCAGTTCGTTTTCTAACCATGCCCACCATGAAATGTGACCTTCCACCAGCATCCATGTGACTGGGCCAACACTTTGATAGACCTATGTACCACAACCCCCAGATCTATTTCTTGATAATTCATTTTCACCTTTGTTCTTATCGACATATAAGCGAAGCTGGATTTTTTTGCCCTATCAGGCATAACTTTACACTTCCTAACATTGAACTACAGTTGTCATTTTATTGCCCTTTTCCTCATTTTGGAGAGAGCCTTTTGTGGATCTTTGTAGTTGTTGAGGATGATAACAATAATATTTATTTACTTAAAGCAGCTTACAAAACAAATACAGTTAATAAATTTATATTATGCAATATATATTGTATATATAATGTGTATGTGTGTGTATATATAATTAAATTCTGCTAGATACCATTATCTCATTCACCATGTAAGTTAAAAACAAACCATTGGACAATGTAGTGCATGAGAGACCCTTTTCCCTCTGAACAGTCAGCCCCAAAAGGCTTGCCAAATCAGAAAGGTCTTTACCTGCCTACAACAGTGTAGTAAGGAGGGTGCCAGGTTAGCTTCTTTGGAAAGGGAGTTTCAGAGTTTGGGACAAGGCAGGCCCTCTCTCATGTTCCCACGTGATGTATGTGTGTCATGAGACAGAGAAAAGGGCCTCCCCAGATTTCAAGATTTGGGAAGGCTTTTATAGGGGGAGAGGATCCTTCAAATAATCTGGACCTGAGCTGTTACAAGGCTTTGTAGATCATAACCAGCACTTTGAATTGTGCCAGCACTTTGAATTGAATTTGCAATCCCTTTTTGTTCCAAACATCTTGCTTAGTTTGTCAACAAATTTGTCAACTTCACCGCTTACATCTAACTTCAGATCATTTATGAACAAATCAAAAAGCACCAGTTAAAATACAGTACCTTAGGGGGGGCCTACAGTTTATTTCACTCTGTTGAGAGAACTGATCATTTATTCCTGCATTGTTTTCTGTTCTTTAATTAATTACTTGTCTGTAAGAGGACAGACTCTCATTATCCTATAATTGCTAGCTTTGCTCAAAATCTGTGGTGAGGGGCTCTGTCAAAAGCCTTTTGGAAGGCCAAGTCTTCCGTATCATCTGTTTATTGATTATTGATGCTTATTGATGCTCTCAAAGAAATATAAAAGATTAGTTAGCTGGGAAGACTTAGTTTTGCAGAAACTATGTTGATTCCTTTTCACAGGACCTGTCATTCTATGTGTTTGATAATTTTATCTATAATAATGGTTTCCGCCAGTTTCCCAAGGATATTAATCTTTCAAAAACCTACCTGGAGCCCATTTTAAGAATTGGATAGAGCAGTCTTTAATTCTCAGGTACAGAAGCCAATCCAGCATCATGCACATATTTTTGTTTGATTACCAATTACACATTTGAGCTCTTTAAGTACTATGAAATTGGTTTTATTCAGATCTGTTCATTTGTTTTCAGTTTGTCAGTAATATCTAGAACATCTCTTTTCACCACTGCATATTAATTATAACCCAATTCTCCTTTGGAGTACTCCTTGATTTCATGCTCTACCTGAAGATCACTCTTAACATTTTAATCCTTGATTTCATGCTGTACCTGAAGGATCACTCTTAACATTTTAATTCAGGGGACTGTAGCACATGTGATATATCTGATATTGCTAATGACAGTGCTTCTATGGAAGAATGTTCCTTCCATGGTTTCTAGCTTGTTTGATACTATGACCTCTTTGACAGATAGGATGACACCGCTCCAGTACAGCTTTCTTGTCTTTCCTATAAAGCTTGCTTCCAGATATGACTGATCCCACAGGTTCTCTCAGCTTCAGGAGGTTTGCATTATGTTGGGATAATCCATGTTGTCCCTTAAAAGTAAGCATTCCAACTCTCCCATCCTGGCCTGGAAATTTCTAGTTAGCATCTAAAGATATCTTTGGTGTGCTCATTTTTATATGTAACCCTTTGGCTTCTATCATTGCCTATCATATTTTACTATATGCTCATGTCATATTTCTGTTTTGGCCCCTTTTTGGGAATCACCTTCATCCTCTATTGATGAGATGTTTTAAAAGTGTTTCAATTGGATTGATCAGTGCTTTTTTCATTATTGTATTGCATACTGTTTCAGCTATTTTGTTTTAACTTGTATTGTAAGCCACTTAGAGTCCCATTTTGGGATAAAAGTGGAATATGAATTAAACCCCAGATGAATGTTCAATTTCCTATATCTTTCCTAATTCCAGCCCTGCCTTTCACTCAGGTATTATGGGGGGGGGATGCAACAACCCGTACTTGGTGAAGAACCAAGTTTTGTTCTGTTCTTGTTCAACTCAAGCCTATCCTTTTTAGAACTCTGTCTTTCCCCAAACATCTCCTAGTTTCTAGCAAATCTAAAGTTTTCCTTTTTACTGTCTCATTGGTATATTGAAATTCCTTACTTTTGCCAATGTGTCTGACTCTGTGTGTGGAATAGGTAGCATTTCAGGCAAAGCTACCTTTGGGTGATGTGCATGTAACACTGGCTTTTCCCATCATCTTAAGTTTGGCTTGCAGGACCTCATAGCTATATTCCTTACGTCACTGGTACTGACATGCACCGCGCTGGTTATGTTTTCCCAGCACTATCTACTGGGCTATCTATATATGACATGTGATATTTGCTGCCTTTGTAGCAGGCAGGCAATTTCCCAGGATTTCTGCACACCAGCCACAAAATGAGCTGTTTGTAGCAAATACAGTAGATCCTCCACATTTGTAGGGGTTAGTGAAACAAAACCCCCGCAAAAGTGGAAAAAATGTAAATAGCCGCGGGCTCCCACCCACTTGATGGCAATTGCGCAGGTGTGGGTATCAGCGGAGAGAGCCCATGGGGAAAGATCTTCCCCACTTGGCTCTCTTGCTGCCCCCACCTGCGCAATTGCCATCAGATGGGTGGGGCCAGTGGTTATTTGCGTTTTTTTCACTTTCACAGGGGTACTGTTTTTACTTTTTCCATCTTTTTTTCACTTTTGCGGTTGGGAGGGGCAGGGAAGAGACCCCGCGGGGAAAAATCTTCCCCACTTGGCTGCCTGGCCGACCCCACTCACACGCTCATGCAGGTGAGAGGGGTGTGGGGGAGAGCCAGTGGGGAAAGATCTTCCCCTTTCGACTGCCCGGCTGCCCAGTCATGCAGGTGGGAGGGGTGTGGGAGAGAGCCTGAGGGGAAAGATCTTCCCTGCTTAGCTTTCTCACTGCCCCCACCCATGCGTTCAGGTAGGCAGTGGCAGCAGGAGATCTTCCCTCCCCTTCACTCTCTTGCCTGCTGCCAATGGTGGGGGGAGGTCTGCAGGTACTGTGAATAATCAAATCCATGAAAGTCAAACCGGCAAATGTGGAGGGAGAACTGTATTCTATTACCATAAGCATTCCGCACTGAGACATATCCTCAGTGTGCAGTGGTACCTGTTCCTCCAATGGCTCATATGCAACATATAATGTTACAACCTAAGTATGGACATACAGGAATATACACGCTGTGCACTCATCTTCAGGTACTGTTTTGGGTGCTGCTCCTTATTGTTTCACTTTGTCTTAGTCCAGTCTCATCCTCACAAAAGCAAAGTTACAGACATGAATGACCTACTGATGATTGATAAGGTATCTGTAAGATCTGGTACTTGCTAGATAGACTACGGCCATTTATTTTCATTGGGAGGCAGCTTACCAGCTTGCCAACAGGAGTATTATAATAAGCCAGCAGGAGGAAGAAGGAAGGCATTTGACATCTGGCCTCTACTGGCCCCTATTCTTATGGAGATAATTCTGCTGGATTGGGGATTGTTTTGTCTGCTGCAGGAAGATCAAGCTGATTGCTGGCTGGGATCAGCTACTCCTCCCATTTCAGGAACTTCACCTTGCTGAGTGGTAAGGGATACAAAGCAGAGCCAGACACAAGGGTCACCATTGTGAGGAAACACAGGGCCAGGGTCATTACCCCCTTCTTTGATTAGTTTCAGAGAGATTGGAAAATGGATGCAGACTTGGATGAAAGGCAAGTTCTTGTGCAACAGTAACACAGTGAGAGTGGGAGTTGTTTGTGATATGTCAACTACCATAATACCTGAGTAAGAGGCAGGGACTGGAAGTAGGAAGGTAGAGTATGCAGGTGGAGGCTGGGTACTATGACTACTGTGTGTTTGTGGGTGGTGGCAGTATAACCTCTTGTTCTGATTAAGTTGCTATACTGGTACCTTACTACTGTTAGTTTTGTAGTTGTGTACTATATTGCTTGAAATGTGCTTTGGGGAATTTTAGGGTATGAGGGAGGAGTGGGGTACCCCTGCTGCTCTAATCTTGGGTAGAGGGAGCTATATATGTGCTTGGGGCTGGGCATGCCAGGTAAGGGAGAGACGTGACCAGTCATGTGTTTTAATTCTTCCAGATTCAGGTTGCCCTGTTAGCTCATCCTCTGATTTTTTGGTGCTACTTGGTGAATGCCGGGTCAGTCTGCTGTAAAACAAGATCATCCGTGATTTAGTTGTAGATGAGAATGTTGACCCATGTGCATTGTATGTAATGATATGCATTACAGAGACCTAGGTAGATGAGCTTGGTGGAATAGATCTGTCATAGCTCTGTCTACCGTGGTACTCAGTGCATTACCAACCTAGATTGAAGGACTGAGAGTGAGGAATTGCCAGCATCCATTTCACTGATAGGGAATCTCTTTTACTTGTTCTGAGGGTTTGTATATTGTACTGAGCCAAAGAGACAGAACAGGGATACTGCTGGTGATGGACCATTCACCCTGCTTGCTGCTGAGCGGTCTCCCTGCTTCCATTGGCCAGTATGGCCATGTTACTATGACAGATATGAAGCTGACTCAATACACTGCTGATTCATGTGGTAGGACGTATCTTTGACATGGTCTTTGCTACTGGGCATATGGAAAATGATCTGGTCTTTCACGGAAGTGTTCAACAGACCCATTGTCACGGTTGGATCACTTTCTTATGAACCTCTATTTGATTGTGGAAGATCTTCCTGCGAGGGGTAGAGGACTGATTAAGATGGACTTGGAAACTACCTGACTGACAGTTCTGGCAATCTGGTTGATGCTTGTCTTGCTGTGAAATTGTGAGCTGGAAAGGGCCAAAGTGCCTGCTTTGGTGCTGTAGAGTGCTAATTCTTCTTGGCTTACAGAAGAACTATGGGTAGTCAGACTGGCTGGATAATGGCTAGAGTGTAGGTGGCATAGGTCACAGAGTACAGTCAGCCATCCACATTTGCAAGTTTCACTTTTGTAGATTTGATTATTCATGGATCATTATTATTTATCTCTTTTGCCTCCCAATGCCATTTTTAATAGAGACTGCAACCCTTGTGAGACTGAGAAACTGTGAATGAGACTTGGTGTGGGGCAGGAGTGGAGGTAGCAGTAAGCCCCACCAGCCACCCACTTCTGCCTTGTGAAGGAACCCTGATGCCTCAAAGGAATCCATAGTGGGTTGAATATGTTGATCATACTTTTTTGTGTGTTAAATATGATTTAGGAGTGCCTAGAGTTATTGACAGTTTTCCCACTTTCATGGGGGTCCTGTGCCCCTAACCCTAGTGAATGTGGAGAGATGACTGTAAATGCAACCAAAAATCAGTATCAGAGGTTAGAGGGAAAGTCATACTATGTCTCCACTATAGCATCCTTGCAGATTTGTTCCAAGTGGTGAGAGGCCTGAGAGATCAGACTTGAGAGAGAAGCAGTGAAACTGTCAGTTACCTGCTGTGACGAATTTGTCAGGTACTTCAGGAACAAGTCAGTCATATTTGCTCAGATCATGGTGTATCCTTTAAGTCAGAGATCAGTACAGCATTTGATCAGGATTTCTGGGATCAGTTTAAGTTGCTGCAGCCTGATGACGTAGACAAAATCTTTGAATTAGTGTGTTCCCATGTGTAACCTTGACCCTTGGCTGATAAAAAAAAAAGCAGAAGTGGATTGATTGGGTCAGTCCAACTGAGTGCTTCACTCTGTTGGGGGAAGGTGCTTGCTGCCTTGAAGGAGGTTGTAACATACAGTTTCCTGAAAAGAATCTTCCTGGACCTAGAAGTATGTGAGAACTGTAGTCTCATTTTTAATATCCCACTTTTTGGGGGGGTAGGCAGGGTGCTTTAGCGGGTGGGCAACTTCAGATCTACCTGGACTCTTTTCAGTATTGTTTCAGGTCAGGGCATGATATAAAACAGACTTGGTCAATCTAATTGATGACCTGCTTTGGATGAAAGATGGGGAGTGCTACCCGGTTGATCTTCCTGGATCTTTCAGTGGCTTTTGATACTATTGATCATGGTTTCTTACTGGAGTGTTTCAGTGCAAGGGGAGTAGGAAGTGGTATATTTTGATGGGCCCATTCCTGTCTATGGGACCAGTTCCAGAGAGTAACATTGGAGAATTTCTGATGAGCCTGGGGATACGGCAAGCTTCAACCCTACCTCCTTTATGTTTAATAGCTCCATGAAGCCATGCAAAGAATCATAAGAAGTTTGAGAGTAGACTGTCATAAGTATTGTGAGAACACTCAGTTCTGTTTCTTGTCATTGGAGTCAGCTGGACCTGTGCAGGTCCTGCACCAGTGCCTGGAAACAATAATAGGCTGGATGGGGGTGAGTAATGGGAAGATGAATTCCAATTAGATGGAGACTTTGTAGACTGGTGGTTCTTTGGTCTGGGAATTAATTAAGCAGCCTGTCCTGAATAGGGTTGCACTTCCTATGAAGTAGCAGTTGTGCAGCGTAGTACTCTCAGAGTCATTTCTGTCACTTGGGGTCCAGTGGCACACAGTGCTTGGGACCAGCTTCAACTGGTAAATCAGCTGTGGCCTTTCCTGGTCAGATACAATCTTAGCAGACTAGTCCATGCACTGATAACGTCCTGATTAGACATTATGTGCCTTATGTGTGGCTGCGCTTGAAGATGAATCAGAAGCTGCGGCTAGTGCAAAATGCAGCAGCTAGGTCGTTGACCAGAACACTACATAAAACTAATATGACTCTGGTTTTAAAGAAGTTATACTGGCTGCCAACATTATATTCAAAGCCTTGAATCTGAAGGAGCAGCAATCCTCATACATACCTGATTGGGGTCTGCAGGAAGTGCTCTGCTGTGTTCCACTGCTGGAGAAGAATCACTCTGGGAGGTTGTGGGGAAACGGGTCCCCTTAGAGCAGCAGTCGTCAACCTTTTGGACCTCACGGACCACTAAACTCACAGTTTTGAATCCCACAGATCAACATGAATTTTTAAAAAAAGGTACAAACATCTATAAAATAATGATAATAATTATTAATATGAAATGAACTTCTTTAATTATAACAAAATTATTATTTACAAGCAACTTAAATCATCAAGTAGATATTACAGAGATAAATCAAAATACCAATTGATTTATATTTGATATTTACAGGCACCTCTTAGTTTATCAAGCAGGTACTATAAAGATATATCAAAATATCAGTTCGTTCATTAGCCACGAAGTCAATTCATTCAAAATATCTATCCTAATAATATATTTAGTGTTTAGTGAGTTTTCTTGGCAGAGGGGGTTTGCCAGTGTCTGCCTCTGAGGCTGAGAGAATGTACCTTGCCCAAGGTTACCCAGTGTTTTGGGATGCCTAAAGTGAGGCAATCTTACTTCAGTGGCCATTTTGGCTCATTTTCTGCAGCCATTTTGACTGATTTTCTGTGGCTGTTTTGACTGATGTTCTGTGGCCATTTTGGATTATTTATTACTCATTCTCAAGTAAATTTATTTATAAGGAGGCTTCACTGGGGAGAAGACTGAGACCCACCTCCACCATCTTCCTTTCCTTGTCCTCTTCCTCCTCCTCATTCTGCTCCCTCGCTGAGGGCTTTTTTGCCCCCCCCCAGTTTTGACATGGAGGGCTTTTTTGCGAAGGGACTTGGACTTGGCAGTTGAAGACACAGCAGTTGCACCTTCCCTCCCCGCCCCCCAGTCCCTTCAGATATTTGATTCTACTTGAGGTTGCCCCTTACTGCCCCCTTTGCCCTTACTCCTTTCTGGAAATTAGCCCGGTTGGGTTTCCTCAGTGATTCAGCATGCTTTTCTTTCATATTTATTGCCTCCTCAGCTGTTCTTCCCCCCTTTTCTTTTCCCTCCACTTTTTTTTTCCCTGGGGAGGTTTTCCTCAGATGTGCCTGATGCTGTGACTGGGGTGGGTGGGTGCGGTGACCAGCACAGGGCCCGAGGGGCACTGCTACTGCTGTTGCCGCCAACTCAGGAAAGAAACAAAAGTGGGCAATGGGGGGAAGGGTGTTTCAGCGTCCTCTGTTGGGAGCAGGGGGAACTTCTGCACTTTGTCAGCAGTGGGTGGGAGAGGAGAGATTGCCCCTCTTCCTCCTCCTCTGTGAAGCCAGAGCGATCCCTCGGAGCAAGCGGGACAGGACAGTAGAGGGGGGACAATCTGGTCCTCCTCACTGTCCTCTCTGAGTGCGAAAACTGGCAGCGGGAAGAAGGACAGCAAGGAGGAATAGACTGCCCTCCTCGCTGTCCTTCTCCCCATGACAGGCGCAATCCGGCCCGGTGCAAGTGAGCGAGGACAGTGGGGGGGTGATTTCATCCCCCTCATGGGCCGCGGGCCACCAAAATTTTCTTGCAGACCACCAGTGGTCCGCAGCCACTGGTTGGCGACTGCTGCCTTCGAGGCCCAGTTGACATCAACACTTGTATTTCTCCCATACCAAGTGAAAACATGGACCTTTACAAAAGCATTTAAGACAAGGGCAGGCAAAGTAGGCCAATAAGCTGCAATGTGTCCCCAATTTTTGTAGCCACCAATTCCTTTTGGGGGTCAAAAGATTGAAAAGGTTTTCTGTTTTTTTCTCCCCCAAATGCTCTCAAACAACGTCCAAGCGATGTGGGGTAATTTTGCCATATCTTGGGTCCCTCTGGAGAGAGGAATTTTAAAAAAAATAGAAATTGACCCAACAGCTTAAAAGAGAGAGAGAGAGAAGAAAAGTGAAAAAAAAACCCTTTCTTGGATCTTCTCTTCCAACAGGGTCACCAACCTGCACTTGCTGCAGGTGTATCCAACCACATCCTCCAACAAGAAAACAAACATGCCACAGCTGTTGCAGGTGACTGCAGCAGGTCCCTTGCTATCCATATTCAACAATTTAGATAGTCAATAAAAAAAAATAAAACTGGGTCTCCCCCTCAAACTCCCCTGCTGAACACCCACGGAAACACTCCTGCTAGCCTGACCTGTTCATCAAGCTCTGATCACCAAGCTCTCAGGACTGAGGCTGTAGTTTCATAGTGGCTGCTAGCTCCTTCCTCAACTCTCAGCAGCTGCCCCGCCCCTCTGGGGCCTTGTGCTCAGGCAGATGGATACAACAGAGTGCTAACATGCCCTCAGTCTAGCCTCCACTTTGCTCACACACAGCAAGCCATCCTTAGACCAACACCCACAAGCTCACCACAACACAACAAAACACTAAGGAGCAGCCAAGCCCTCACCTAGCTCATACAAACAAGCAAGCAAGCAAACAAAGAAGGAGACAAACTATCTACCAAGCAAGCAAGCAGACCTAATTACAGATTTTCTTCTGTTATTTCTTTAAAATATTAAACTATGTCACAGTATTTGTTATGGTGAAGCTGAAGATAAAAGTTTGATGATAACCTCAGGTTCCCCCCCCACTGCCTTTACTAATATATCTTTGAATAAAGAACATTGTTACCCTGTATGTTGGGGGTCCTGGGAGGGGCGCCCAAATAACCAAATAAAAACACAAGTTGGGGGAATTTAAGCTCGAGCAGTCTCATAAACTAACAAGAGGCAGGGTGACTTCAGCTAGGATCTTGTACCCTATGTCTACGGCTTCAGGTCAAAGAGCGTAGCCAGACAGGTTTTAAAGTAACAAAAATAACAGTTTTATTGAGAGAGAAACAGCAAATAAGACAACACACACACTAGCTAACTTGGAAATAGAAATAGAGAGGTTTGGGGAGTGGGTAATACGACACCTGGTCTTGTAGTCCTGGAGAGAAAGATGGGGTTCCGGAAGAGAAAGCTCAACATGGGTCACTGAGGGGAGTTCACTGGACAAACCAGCAGCAAGGCTAGATGGAAGTCCAAGGTGATCTGAGGAAGTCCCAAAAGTGGGGACTTTTTATAGGATGGAATTTACCTACAGGCTATGCTATGCTCGGTGAGAACAAAGGAATTTTGGAGCTGGACAAAAGAGTTGGAAAAGGTCAGGTTTTGCATGATGGGCTTAGTGCTGGATGACAATAGTTTGGCCAGTACGCTGATGGCCCGACATAAAGGAATGGCTCGGCTCTTGGCCGTGCGGCTTTGTGTATACACGCTGAACAAAGCCGGTTTGCAGGGAGGTTTTTCCCTAAAGCAACGGAGAGGCTTAAGTTGCTTGCCTGAATGAGGTTTTGGAATGTACAACCATTAACGGCCGTGCCCTTACGTGCTTGTCTGGTGGACCTCTGCAAACACGTGGAGTAGGGTGGCAGAGAAAGGTCAAGCAAAGGCCAAATTATTTGATATCAAAAGGATATCTAGTGCTCTCACCTGACATATCATAACCGTGATAACAACACGCCTAGCTATAATATGGCATCTGTAAGTGAAAAATGTATTATTAATGTGTGTGCGCCCTAGCCACAAGATCTTGATTTTGTAAATGGCTTCAGTCAGTTTGGACTGGCTGGAGGAGACTAAAATTAAACCGAAATCTGAAGCAAAATTCATACAACAAAAGATTTCTGTTTCCTATTGAATATCCTGGGAAATCCACAAACAGCTGTTTAATGGAAAAGGATGAAATTTTCAGGTTTAGAATACTATATTAGAGGATGAGGCCTGCCAAATTTCACCCAGAAGGATACAAGAATTTCTCTTATTGATTTCTTAAAAACTGGGACTGCCAATAACTTTTTAAAAAGATTCTTATCAAAATTGGAAGAGAAGATCTGGCAGCTGGAGGCCTGTGTTTCAAATCTTCAGATTATTAGGGAGGATGAAGATTTCTTCGATAGGGCAGAGGGGACCATCTTGAATACAGAATACATGTGGGAAACCACACTGAATCACAGAATCATAGAGTTGGAAGAGACCACAGGGGCCACCCAGTCCAACCCCTTGCTATGCAGGAACACCCATCAAAGCATTCTCAACAGTTGGCTATCCAGCCTCTGCTTAAAAACCTCTAAAGGAGGAGACTCTACCACACTCCGAGGCAGCGTATTCCACTGCCGGACAGCTCTGACTGTCAGGAAGTTCTTCCTGAGGTTCAAGTGGAATCTCCTTTCCTGCAGCTTGGATCCATTGCTCCTTATCTTAGTCTCTGGAGCAGCAGAAAACAAGCTTGCTCCCTCCTTGACGTGACATCCCTTCAAATATTTAAAGGTGGCTATCATGTCCCCCTCTTAACCTTCTCTTCTGCTGACTAAACATACCCAGCTCCTAAGCCATTCCTCATAGGGCATGGCTTCCAGACCCTTCACCGTTTTGGTCGCCCTCCTCTGGACACATTCCAGCTTGTCAATATCCTTCTTCAATTGAGGTGCCCAGAACGGGACACAGTATTCCAAATGAGGCCTAACTAATGCAGAATAGAGTGGTACCACTACCTCCCTTGATCTACACTCCTGGAGGAAGCCAGTTCCCGAACGTAGAAAACACAAACTTGGAGCAATGTTAACATGTAGAAGGGCCAGGAACCAGAGAGTTTGGAGTTACAGAATCGATTTTAAGCTCTCTCCCTTATTAATAAGGAAATGGAGCAGCAGCAAGAGCAACGGTGTTAGCCTGCAGAGAATGTCCAGGTGACCCTGGAAGAATCTACATGTCAAGTAACCTCTACCAAGCTTCAGAGGAGACAAATGGTTGGGGATTTCTTGTTGAGAGGAACAGAAGAAACAATTTGCAAGCCTGTCAAAATGAATCGTGAGGCATGCTATCTCCCAGGGGCCAAAATTCACAATTTAACAGAGAGGCTGACAAGACCGGTGAAGACCACTGACCATTACTCCTTTCTTTTGGTTCACGTGGGAACCAATGATACTGCAAGGCACAGCTTTCAGGATATCACAAAAGATTATGAGGTAATGGATAGGAAACTGAAGAACCTTGGTGCACAGGTTGTAATTTCATCTCTTCTCCCTGTTGAAGGACATGGCCCAGAAAGGGAAAGAAGAGTAGTGGAAGTGAACAGCTGGCTCCACAGATGGTGCCACCAGGAACAAGTTGGCTTCTTGGACCATAGTCTGCATTTTCACAAAGATGGTCTTCTGGCAAGGGATGGGGTGCACCCCACAGCTATTGGCAAGAATGTTTTTGATAAGAGCCTCACAAACCTTATCAGGAGGGCTTTAAACTGAGTTTTGGCAGGGAGAGATACAGTGTTATTCAGAGCAGGAATTCAGCAAGTGCTGGGGAGAAAAGCCCAAATATTATAGGAAGAGCAGGCCAAGTAGCGGAAGGAGACCAACGGTGGGAGGAAAAGCAACTTTAGTAAAGGGCTTGTGGGAAGGGCACATGGTCTTAAATGTCTCTACACTAATGCACAGAGCATGGGAAATAAGATGAACTGGAACTTTTAAAATGACAAAATAAATATGATATAATAGGTATCAGTGAAACCTGGTGGGATGAGTCTCATGATTGGAATGTTGTAATTGGGGAGCATAACCTATTTCAGAGAAATAGACCAAACAAGAACAGAGGAAGAGTAACTTTATGTGTCAAGGATGTTTATGTCTGTGAAGAGATCCTTGACTTAAATCCAGGAAGCCAGGTTGAGAGCATCTGGGTAAGAATTAAGGGGTGAGAAACAATACGGATGTCATTGTGGGGGTCTACTACAGACCCCCCAAGCCAGCCTGAGGATTTGGATGAGGCCTTTCTGGAGCAGATGACCACACATTCAAAAAGGGGAAATGCAGTAGTAATGGGAGATTTCAACCAAGGTGGATTTGATTGAAATCAATTTGATTGAAATCACTACTCAGAAAGTCTCGATTTAATCACGTGATTCCCCTTTTCCTCACTATAAACTTAATACATATTTTACACAACTCAGAGTTAATTGAAGACTCATTCTTGCTAGTATAATCTTAGTATTTAGAACCAGACGAAGCTTTCATTTTTAGAATAACAACTTTTCAGATTAGTTGTATAGTTATATATATAAAAATACTGATTTGATTATACTATTAGGAACACATCATAGATGATTATGAAATTATTGTGAGGTGAACTATTAACTCCAATAAGTTAATCATTCATATTTGGACAGCTTTTCTGCTGTACGTGTTGGAAAGAGAATAATTAATTTAATAGTAGTATAGATTTATTGATTAGTCAATTGACCATATCAAAAGAAATAACTTCAAATGTTATAAAATACAATAAAATGAGATAAGTAAAATGCAGTGAAGTAAGCTAAAATAAGCTAAAATAAGTAAGATATGATAAAATATAAGATGAAATAAAAAAAGATAATGTAATAGACTATAAGAAAATACTAAAACTTATAATAATAGGTTATCTTATTTTGTGGTAAGATGAAAATAAAATACAGAGGCAGTACATATTTAGATTAATTCATCACCCTTGTATGCAACCCAAATAGGTTCTATAAATTGTTTTCTCAGTTGGACAGCCCTATCTTTAAACTTAGCAGTTCTGAGAACTACATATATGTTAGTGCCGTGAAGGAGATAAGATAATAATTTATTAGGGTCCCAGTATTTTGTTCTGTCAAATAGCATCTGCAGATACTGGGCCTTTATTGGGGCGTATAATTGACAGTTAAAGAGAACATGTGCAATGTCTTCTATTTCAGATGTACCACAAACACATATTCTTTCAAAATATGGCACTTGGTGGAATTGTCCATATTTAACCATAAACTCTAGCCTCTTGAATGTTGCTCCAGTAAGGGCTATCATTTGGCGTTGAGGCAAACCCATTATCAGGTATTTTTCTATTTGAAAAGACGTTTTATTTTTAGTCAGCCATTTTAACAATGCAATGTTTGGAAGTGACTCAATATCGGTTTGGGCATTCACATCTAAAACTCTTCATTTGAATATCACTGTGACCTGATGTCCAGCTGAAAGTAGATATTGTGTTGGAAAACCAAGGTGTGAGATGGTTTGGAGAAGTTGGTTAATCCATAAGGTGGGTTGGAGTGTTCTTATCTGTTCTTCCAGGCACATTTTTGATAGTCTATCAGATTCCGTTGAGAGAATCTTCCACCAATAGTTGAAAACTTTGGTGACAGCTAGACTGTAAATGGAGTGGGTGCCTGTTTTAGCTCTTACTGCTGCTGCAGGTGTATTCCTGTCAGTCCCCAGGATTGTTCTTAAAAAGCATACTTGATTTTGTTCAAGTAAAGGGGCCTTTGACAGCCCACATAATTCAGCACCATACGTTAGCACTAGTACAGTTTTTGTCTTGTGGACCTTTAAAATGGAAAGCAGAGAGCCTGGTGGTCATTACCTTAACAATAACAATTTAAAAAGTTTAACTAAAACAGTAACATTATAGTTTATGTATTCTTGTATCTGCTTAAACATCCATGTTTGTTAACTGATATGCTATCAAACACTTGTTTGTCAGTGTATAAGATGCACTGCCATGTCAGATGCACCTCATTTTCTAACAGTATTTTTTAGGGAAAAAAGTGAGTCTTATACGCCAGCAAATAGGGTATTCTTTCTATGCCAGCAGAAGAAGCTATGGCTTTTAAAAGTGAAATCATTACTTCAACAGTCTCTAAATCCAAGTGCTTAAGTGACTTCCACCAGTTCACTGACTTTTTAAAACATCATCAGTAAACATATTTCTTAAATGGTCCCCCTTAGCTCTGAAGTTTATTAATATTTGGCAGTACAGATGGATCATTGCTTGATACCTATGTCATAGTTAATTCCTCTTTTTCAGCACTAAAGGTTTGACCCTGGTACTGTATATTGACAGTATTTGCAAGAAAATGAGCTGGAGATGGTGCTTGTCCCATTAATTTTTTTAAATGCTTGTAATTTAATTCTGTCAGTGTAGTTCTGTTCGTAAGTGCTCGCTCAGTTCCTTCCAAATTTCAACAGTAGCAGCAGTAAATCAGCTATTTTTTTATTATTTTATTTAAAGCTTCAGAAAGGGGTTTCAGGATGCCTAGCATATCTTCAACATTTCTCTTAAGCCCAAAGTTGAAGATTTTGGGCATGACCGTGCCATTTATTTTCTCTCAATTTTGTTCACAAACTGTCATCAGAATAGGCCAGTCCTTGATTGATGCTGTATTTCTTTTCTTAATATGTAATTAAATTGTATTATAAATTGTTATGGTTTCATTTATTTTATGCTTTAACTGTATTTTTTTATTATAAACTGTCTTGAGTTCCCTTTGTAAGATAAATAGAGAACATACACTGAATAAATAATAAACAGCTGAACAACACAAAGTGAACTATGTGAAGACAGTATGTGTTATATGACTGTTTGTTTATTTTTTGTTGCATCATTGTTTTTCTGTTGAGTATTGAGAGAGGCACAAAATACATTTTCATGTAACATGGTTTTACATGGTTCTGTGGTCAAATTATATATGATACTTTTATGGAAGATGTTTTGTATAGAATCCTAGAGTAAGTCTGTGATTTTTGATTTTTGATTTTTTGCTTAATGTTGGATTAACATTAAGGCATGTAAGTGCAGTGACAGGAAAAGCAATAAAGAATATCGGTAAAAGGATACAGAATCATTTTGCTCCTCAGCCAAGAAGAAGAATTCCTTCTTGTTTGCTTCCTTCCAGAACCAGATGTCGATTCCACTGTAGCTTTTCAAGTTGTAAATAATTGTGGTCTGTTTGTATTTTGTAAAGGATGATGCAGGAGGCTGCAGATGGTGTGAAGTCTGCAGCTGTGCAGATGCAGGAAGAACTTGGAGAAGGTTGGAGTATCCAGTGGGGAGGGGAGCTATATGAGCGTTCCTGAACACAGGAGGTAGAAAACAGATGAGAGAGAAGACTGATACAAAAGAGAGAAGAGTAAAAGTGCTGTTGTTCATAGGGAGTAAGAGACATTGGTTGTGCTGCAGATTGAAGAGGTAGAACAGTAACTATGACTGCAAGGATATTATGTACATATTAATTTTCTGAATACCATAAAGTATCAGTGTTGTAAGCAGGGTTAAGCAACCTATTGCTGTCCAAGTATTTTAGAGTGCTGTTCTTACCAACCACAGTCACCATGGCCAATGGTCATGGATTATGAAAGTTGTAGCCCAGAACAGCAAAGTTACCAGCTGCCTACTCCTGCACTAAGGGTTTATTTGAAGTCTGCTATTGAAAGAGATTGTAATTCCTACAAATACTTCCGTGCATCGTGATTCATATGAAAATATAATTTACGTACATGATGTATGAAACTGTGACAGTAATCTAAAGATATGGGAAAAAGTTTAGCTTCTGCAATGCATCTTTACCATCCTTGTCTGTATTTCACTGCTTTTACATACCATCATACCTAACAAATTTTTCACATAGTTTATTTCCATTTTATTCATGGGGTGTGACTTTTCCATGAGGGAATTCCTAATCAGTAAGGAGCTTATCACACCAGACAGGTAAATTGCAAGGATAATAACATCTTTGGCTGGGACTTATAACGTGAAGTAGTTCCTCTACTGTTGTTCTCCCTGAGGGAGACCTTTTGGAAAGCATTTATTTTACAAAGGAGGTTATTAACAGATTTTTTGTTTCTAAAAGAAACACTCTCTAAATGGTCTTGCACTGGGAGAATAAAAAGAGGAATGATGTCATGTCTCACCCAAAGATGGTATTATTCTGCTATAATTACAGGTTACCTGCCTCATGGTAAGCTCTGTCTAAAGTATTGTGCTTGTATCAGTTCTTAGTGTTGTAAATGAAGATGAGATATTAATTGGAGACTAAGGGCCTTTCCGCACTACACTGTTAGTAGGAGTTAGTAGGAGACACTGTGGTCTCCTATCTCTGAAGTCTGCAACACTAATATTCCACTTTCAACATTCTATGGCAGTGGTTCTCAACCTTCCTAATGCTGCGACCCTTTAATACAGTTCCTCATGTTGTGGTGACCCCCAACCATAAAATTCCGGGGATTTTTCCTCCCCCTTAAAGGGACCTCGCCCTCTCAGTTTCTGTTTTGTAGAGCCAAACTCGTGTTGGTTTTACTTCACCAGCTTATACAGGAAAGTAAACAAACCAAATAATAAAAAAGAAGCCAAATTCATCCTTCTTTCTTCCTCCAAACTTAAATTAAAAAGTGGTGGCGAGGATTCTTCTCCTCCAGAGCCCTTTCAAGGTAATGGCCGCTCGATAGACCCACCCCGCGTTTTCTCAGTCTTGAAGTTTGTTGTTTTTTGTTCAAGCCTAAACGTGGGGTTTCGAGCCCTTTGCTGGCGCCTCTGAACCCGCTTTTCCAAGGGGGTGTTCCTCCCACTGTTCCTTTCTTAAACAGTGGGTTCCCGACCTTTTAGGGGATCAACTCTCCTCCAATTCTGGAGGGAGACGACCGTGCTCCTCACCGCAACCACCGGAAAGCCCCCACGGAAAGCCAAAGGGAGCCAGAGGACGCGAGCGCGTGGCTCGCGCTTGCGCACCACCACCGAGGAGGGAATGGAGCCTAAGACCATCGGAAATACATATTTTCCGATGACCCTGTGAAAGGGTCGTTCGACCCCCAAAGGGGTTGCGACCCACAGGTTGAGAACCGCTGTCCTATGGAATCCCGGAGTTTGCAGTTTAGGGAAGGGCATTTAGAATTTTCAGTCAGAGCTCTTTGGCCTCAGTAAATTACAAACCTCAGAATTCCACAGGATGTTGAAAGTGGAAGAATAGCAGTGTAGTGTGGAAAGGTCCCGTGTATGATTGTGCTTTTTAGGAGGATCTGAAATGGTACTGACCAACAGATTTCAGAAACATTTTATAGAGGTCAAAAAAGAAGAAAAACCAAAAGAGGAAGCCCTGAGAGGTTATTTCTGAATAGAGAATTTGGGTAAACCAGCATACCAGAATAGTTTGAAGACTAAAACAGATTTTAAACCCATTCACCCAGTGCATCTATTGATATAAAAAATTTAGCAGGAGTGGAAGTAGAGGAAAGAAGCTTGTCTCTTTATATGATTTTATGCAGAGTGCTGCACTTGAATCTTTTGTTAAACTGAATGTTTTTGTCTTAAGGTCAAAAGTCCTAAACAAGAAGTGAATATTTAACTACTCTTCCAAGGGCAGCCAGTAATCAGCCTTTAATGGAACGTTAGATTACATGGATGAAAAAAACTCCAGAGAACTACAGTCGCCTACCCAGGTGGCTAGTGCAGAGCCTGCAAAATGAACACACTGCATTTAAAATAAGACACACAATGAATAGCCAGTGAAAAAGATTGTATCTCTTTTCAGTTGTAGGCTATATCTTCTGAAATGTTAGCACTACATTCAGTATGTCTTTTGACTACAGAGATAATGTTTTCAAAAAGTCACTATCTCACATTAGGAATGTATTAGATTGTTTAACTTCAGCATCATTCATGTTTAAACAGTTTGAAGAGGCCATGAGGTGAGTGCCATTATTGTAAGACTCCATAATCTTGAGTTAAATATTCTCCACAGATTTTTTTCTTTAGGAATAACTCTAAATTTTGCCTAGTTGGTGTATCTACAAGAAAAGGAGGGACATCTAAGCATGATAAAAAGATACTTCGTTTGCTAAAAAGTCCTGAAAGTTTTATTTAACAAAAAAGAGCATCTTTTTAGAATCCTGAAATGTGTCTCTTTTCCCCTCTTTGTGTTTGAATTTGGAATCATAACTTTCACAGTTTTTGTCCAGAGGGTTCAAAAATGAGTGGAAAATACCCACAGTGTATGGAAATAATGTGTGGGATGATCATTAAAAAGATGTAGGGGAGACAGTGCACTACATATTATACATCCAACTTCATATTTTTCCAATGACCAGAAACTATATAGCAAGCAGGAAAAAAAACATATTAGGTATAATTGCAAAGGAAAATGTCATCCACTCCACATCTCCTTTGCCAACAGAGGACATCCTAAAATGAGGCAGGGATGAAAAATTTCACCAGGACAGCCAGCAGAGACAGTAAACGTTTGAAACCAGTCTCCTACCTGTTGCTCTGATAGATCATCTCCTTTCTGTCTCTAGGAAGCATCCTCATTTACTCTACTAAATAAATAATAATAATCTCCTTTTCTACCCCTCTGTTCTATCTTTGTCCCCTTTCTATACCACCTCTATTAGGCTAGAGTGAGAAAATACTGTTCAGTAGTTACAACCTTGAAATTCTTAAGATATTTTTCTTTGGAAGCAGCGGCCTTCTGAGATGTCTCACTCTCACCATGATGCTGAAAAGAGCCTGGACATGTGCAGTAACTCACTCCCCTCTTCCTGACAAAAGTGCTTCAGCATTGCTGCAACTAGGTCAGCTGAGAGGGTGCAGTCATCAGAGCAGCTGCAGCTCAATTATGACAAGGATTCTCCAATGCCTGCAAGTGCTGGGTCCTATCACTGCCTGGTCTGAATCAGACTCTGGGAAGAGTGGCCATTCCCAAGGTGAGTGCAAGGGATCCCATGCCACTTTTGATCAGTGAATGGGCACTTTGCTTAGATTTCTGCAACTGGATGAGGATGGTGATTACCCAGTAGACAATAACAGTATCCCTCTTGCAGTTTCCTTTGGGATGCTCATGCCCTCTTCTCCCCAAAACAGCCTGTCTTGTACAGTTTGGTCTCAAAAGGCAGAGACTCCTAGCCTTGTTCCAACTCATTTTGGTTCAGCTATGCGTATTTCGGAAAGGAGTTGCTTTAAACCTTGCAAGTCTTCATCTGCCCACCATTTTATGAAAAATGCCAGAGATCATAGAATCACAGAGTTGGAAGCAGCTTCATATGCCATCAAGGCCAACCTCTTGGTCAGTGCGGGGCCTTCAACTAAAGCTTCTCTAGCTATCCAGCCTCTTGTTGAAGGCACCCAAAGAAGGTGACCCCACCACCTCTTCAGGTAATTGGTTCCATTGTTGAAATGCTGTTACAGTTAATGCCAGTTCCTTCTGACATTCAAATGAAATCTACCCTCCTCTAACTTAAAACCATTACACTGGTCCTACCCTCTGGGGCAGCAGAGAAGAAACCTGCACCCTGATCTCTGTAGTAGCACTTTAGCTGTTTAAAGGTGCCCAAAACTAAATTCAGTACTCCAAATGAGGATTGACTAGCACAGCATATATAGCAGGACTCTTACTCCTCTTAACTTGGAAACTATGATTCTGTTAATGTGGGCTAAAATATTATTTGCCTTCATTGCTGTAGCATTGCACTGCTGGGTCGGTCACATTCAACTTACGATCAATTATAATCCCAAGTGTTACCCTGATTTCTGGTGGTCCCGTGAGGGGCATCTAAGTGCGCTCCAAATATTACAAAGTTAGGAATTAGCAAAGAGCACAAGCTAGCACTACGAGAGGCAGGGCAACGTAGTGAGATCTTTTACCCAATGTCTAAGGTGTCAGGCCGAGTCAAGGAGCAAACAGAAATAAATAATAATTGTTGTTTTTTATTGATATACAATCAAACACGTGTATGCAACACACACAGAGATCTCTAGAAATAAAGGTTGGAGTTGGATAGAGGGATTTTAAGAGGAGGTTTTGTATGGGAAATACTACACCTGTCCTGAAGCCTGGGTAGTCTGAAGAAGTTGTTCGTGGAAGTGGAGTTTCTCAGCATGTGGAGCTGAGGGGAAGGCTCGCCGAACAAAGCGACAGCAAGGTGGGATGGAAGCCAAGAGTGATCTGAGGAAGCACTCAAAGTCAGGGGTTCTTATAGGGGAAAATGTGGCCATAGGCTAGTCCATTCCCGGGGATAACAATGGGTTTTGGGCTGGAAACAAAGCCTCCAAAAGGTCAGTATTTTACATGATTGAGTTATGACAGAGTTGTCAGTAGCTCAGACAGTATGCAGACATGGAGTGCCTGACAGTTGAGTGTTTGGCTCGTCAAGCTGCCTGCTCGGGGCAGGGAGTCCTCTGTAAGTAGCGTGCATACATAGTATGGTACTTGCCTTGAGGTCTCCTAAAGTGGCAGTCTGGCTATTTCTGGCCTGCCTAGATCTGTTTGAAATGTTTTGGCTATTAGCGGCTGTGCCTGTGTGCGTGCTTGTCCGGGGGCCTCGCAAGCACATGGAGAGGAATAGGTAAAGAAGACCAAATTATTGATATCAAATGATATCTAATATCCCTCAAGTCCAGGCTAGAAACTATGGTAGCACAAGGTTCTTTTCATGTTTACTACTGCTAAACCAAATATCCTACATCCTATATCTGTGTGTTTGGTTTTGTGGCGTAAGTGTTGAATTTTACATTTGTTTCTGTTGAATTTTATTTTATTAATTGCAGACAAATTTTATAGTTTATCAAAGTCCTTTTGAATTCTGTTACTATCTTCCAATATGTTAACTATTCCCAGTTTTGTATCATCTAGAAATTTGGTAAGGATTCCCTCTACCATCTCATTTAAGTCTTTGCTAAAAATGTTGAAGAGTGGTGGCCTAGGACAGAACCCTGCAGCACTTTACTAGAGACTTTGTTCCAGTTTGAAGTGCTGCCGTTGCTGATGGCATTTTCATTTACTCCTGATTTAATTACTTTGATAATCAAAATAGCATGGGGGACTTCATCAAATGCTTTGCTGAAGTATAAGCAACAACCACAATATTCCCACTATCTATTGAACTAGTGATGCAATAAAAAAAAAAGATATGTGTTGTAAATCTTTCTGAGACATTATACCTTGTGCGAAGGAGTCCTGGTCTTGGCAGAGAACTCCTCAGCCTCTTAGCCTGATGCCTGTGATCAGTAAAACCTTGCTATGATCCTACAGGAGAGAGCTTTCAGTGTTGCTGGAGATAACCACAATCTCAGAGATTGTTCGACTGAGATGAGTACAGTGGTCTGCAGATGATAGGAGCTGGTTATTTGATGTTGATGTAGAAGGAGAAACCACTGAAGTGCAGTGACAAGCAAGCCCAGTGGAAGGAAATCATGTTTTCCCTGTTAAAGAAATATACAAGTATTAGAAAAATAAGTTTGACATGTTCAGCTGCATAACTGTGTGGGAACCAGAGATTGCAAAAGGCAAGGAAATGGAGGGAGGTATGCACACACCTTGTCCCATCTGGATCTCCTCCTTCCCATTCCCTTGCCTTTTGTCCTGCTGCACAAGCCTTCCTCCTCTACACCAGAGCAAAAGGCAAGGGAATGGGGGAAGCTACATTTGTGCCCTCCTTCTCCCCTTCAGAGCCTCTCCCTCTCATTCGCTTGGATTTTGCCCCGGCACAGAGAAGGAAGGCACCAGGGCAAAAGGGAAGGGAATGAGAGGGGGGAGTGCCAGAGGGAAGTATTTGTGGTTTTTCCACTTTTGTCAGGGTTCTGAACCCTGAGCCCTTGCGAAAGTGGAGAGGAGAGGCCACTGTATTACATTTTGGTTAATAAGTTCAAAATGGAATTTTTTTAATTTCAAAAGCAAAACATCCTATTCATAGCCACTGTCATCCATTATATCTTCAAACTCTGTTGCAGGATTGGAAAATTTACTCACTATTCTAGTAGTTCTGGTATTTATTTCAATCAGTTCAGGTTGTTTGTGTTACTTGAGAAGAACACCATCCTCCAGGCACTGGCTTCTGTATGTGACTTTGGGTAGATTTTGTTGACACCCGAGACCTTCATGTCCTCTAATTCACATTCATTATTTTTATTCCCTTGCTGTACTGTCCTGTCCCCAAATGGCAAGATCCAGAATGAGAAAAACTCCTGTTGGCATCAATAGCAGTATTGTTACTACTGTTGGTGTGTATATAAGTGCATATGAAGCAGTAACTTCGAGAGGGTTGCAGCATGGGAAAGAGGGAAAGGTTAACCTTCCCCTTTCTGCTTGTAGCCACCCAGAACATTGATCCAACACTCATAGCAATCACAGTTTTGAAAAGCTTCCATCAATGCCAGTGGGCATTCTTTTACTAATAATAATTACTCCATGACAAATTAATTGTTGCAGGTAGGGCATTCTGTGTGTTTCTTGTGCATACCCACCCACACATCCCCCAAATGTTTTTTTAAGCTTCCATTGGCACAGCTGGAGTTCTGCACACATGAATTAGAATTGCTGCATTATTATTTGTTGTATCATTATTTGCTGTCAAATTGACTTTGATTTATGGCAACTCTATGAATGAGAGCTCTCCAAGATCTCCAATTATCTGCCCTGCTCAGACTTAGCAAAGTCAGGGCTATGGCTTCCTTGATTGAATCAGCTTACCTCTAGCACCCTCTCCGTCTTTTTGTATTGCATTACACTGCACTATCATCTTTTCCAGTGAGTCATGATATCTCATGATATATCCAAAATACAACAGCCTAATTTTAGTCATCTTCATGTCTGTTGAGAGTTCAGACTTGATTTGCTGTATAAATACAATGTCCCCTCCACTTTTGCATTTTCTGCATGTTGTAATCAGACAATATTGTGTGATTATCCTGAAGGTAAAACATGCTATCCTGAACTTAGTTACTAATGCTTGGTTTCAATAGAAGAATTTAAACCATGCCTCATGCAGACATAAAACAAAATCTGCTACCTGAAATGACTCCTTCACTGTGTGAAATTGAATGGCAGTAACAAATTTGGAGCCACCAGTGTGATTATTGTAGATTCTAAGCCTGTATGTATATGTATGTATAACACCTTGAACAGACCAGATGTCTGTTTTAGAAGATAACCATAGTCAAGCCTGTTTTATTATTTGAATGGGAGAGCATCATGACACACAGGATTTCTAGGTGTGGTTAGGAAAAAAATTCAAAAACCCCAAGAATGCTGCCAGTCAGTATTGATAAATTGGGATAGATGGCCCTATGGCCTGACTTTGTGTAAGACAGTTTCCTGTGTTGTATCCCAGTGTTTCTTTAAACTGGAAAGCAACTCTTGGGAGGCTAAATTTCTGAGCAAGATAATCCAGACTTTTCCCAGTTCTAAATTGTCTCCTAAGTTCTTCCAAAATTCCAGATTCATACTTTTTACAGGATAAATATATATCTAGAGTCTCATTCTACTCAAAATAAAAAGGCTGCTTTTTCTTGTTTTTTAAGTAGGGGTTTCATCAGCACATATTTGCTGCAACATGTTGGTTTCTGAAGCAAGAGCCACTTTGGAATGAGATGTAGTTTTGTTTGCCCTTGGGAAAAGCCTTTACCCTTTTAATGAGCTTTGCTGATAGTCTGTTGATGTAGGTTTGCACACAAAAGTTGGACTTTGTGTTGTGTACCCATGAAACTGAGTATGATTAATCTTTAGCCACAGATAGTATATTTTCATATCATTAAATTGTAACATAAGGACTGTTGTTTTCATATTTATTTTGTGTACCAGAAATTCTGTATATGTGTACATTATTTCTGTCCCACGACTGATGATTTAAAAAGCAATATAAAAAGGATTTTCCAACATCTTTGTGAATATATTTTAAAGCATCTGTATCCATGCAAACAAATGTGAGTCCTTATAAAATACTATCTGGCATACTGAATAACTTGAAATTTTAACCCTGACTTAAAAAAAAAAAAATCATGTCAAGGGCAGAAATAATCCTTATACCTCTAGAATTATTAACATAAATGTAACATTCTAAATTGGGGTAAATGAGATATAACTTTCAGTGTAGAGATACATACTGCTTTTTTATGGAAGAAATCCTTACTGTTCCTCTCTGAGACTTTCCTCTTTAGTTACAGGCTATGGATATTATAGTTTTTCTGCCAAACAGTGTCAAGAATATTAAAACTAAGCAGCTGAAACTTGCTGTGCATACTAAAGGAACCCTGAGTGTGTCCATTTGGCAGTATATTTTTTTAATTGATTGGTTAAACTGTAGTCTGAAGTACTATATTAAGCCATTAGGTGGTAGACAGCAAGCACTACAGGAATAAGGCATTTCTGCAAGAGCAGGAAGCCGTGAGTTTTAGTTGGTTTCTGGTGGGACTTTAACCACAAAACATAAGCTCTCATTTCTGGCATTTCTCACAGATGGAACAACATAGGTCCTGCTTCTGTGTTAACCCAGTTGCTTATTTCTGGCATTTCTCACAGATGGAACAACATAGGTCCTGCTTTTGTGTAACCCACTTGCTTGATTAACTTTTGCTTGTTTCTGATTAGGTGTGAGATGAGAGAAAGAGAATTCCTATGTAAGGTACAAAAATTCCGGTATCTGCCATTGATGTGACTGGATGTCAAAACCTGCAAGAAAGGGATTCTCAGAGCCCCGTAGTCTGATTTCTGTATTGGACATCCTTATATACAGTTATTTCTTTGTTTGCTTGAAGAGTGTGTTTGCAATGAACAGAGTCACAAAATTCAGTAAGTCACTCACTTGCTTCATCTCTTGTTTATCCTAGGCCAAATTCTCCTGCAGTGTTTGGTTCTTCTCTGTTTCCTGCTTTTGGTTTCCAGTTGCCTATGATTGCCAGCATTTCTTGTTTTCGTGTGTGCTCAGTTTTTGTCTAAACTCTTGCTTATAATCTTTTGGTTTCTTCCTTGACTACCTCTGTGGTAGTACTGATAAGTTTTCATTGAAGTCTTTTATTATTCAGTCAGGGTTTGCATTGTATCCTTTGATTGCTTTTGCTACACCTTACCTCATTATTAATGCTACCCTGTTTCTTTTTTGATTGTCATTTCTAGAGTAAAACCCAGTGTAATTATCTTGAAAATGTCCCATTTCAGTCTATTTTCATTCCATTTCTCATTTTATAAATTTCTTCCTTTCCATGATTCATGCTTCTTACATTTCATGTTCCTATTACATACATTGTACAGCTTCAGATTTTTCGATTACCTCTGAACATGTCAGCAGCTGAATGTCATTTCAGCTTGAGTCCAGTTACATCATTAGAAACATGACTTATAGTTGCCCTCCACTCCTCTCAGCTGTTGGTTGAGTGCCTTCTGACCCAGGAATCTTATCTTCCAGCACTTATGTCATTTTGAATTGTCTTATCATAAGGTTTCCAAGGTAAGAGGCATTCAGGAGTGACTTCTGCACAGCACTTTAGAGTTAGCTGAAGTGACACTACCACTATCTTTGAGAGATCCTCCAGCAGTGTCACTCGCTACTGTTGCTGCCACCTGGGTACCTGTTTAGCATATTTAGCCTGGCTCAGATTTTTTTTTCACTAGTAGGGAGTTCTGGGTCTGATTTACCAAGGTCCAGGTAAGGAAAAATGACCCCAGACCTCAGAAGTTGCCCACACTTTATCTAAATAATCACAGTTCATGTTATGTCATTCAAATGGAAGTGCTTGTTCTCATCTGGGAGTTGTATGACAAATTTTAGCTGTGCCATTTCTTTCATGTTGATTGTACTTTTTTGAAGCCGTTATAGGAATTGCTTTTTCTCGATATAGAATCACAGTTGTATTGTACTTCTATTTCTGTCTACAAACACCCCATTCATGTACAGGTTCTGGAACATGTAGATAGTGCCTTCACACAAGCCATGTTTGTTCAGTATCATGGTGGTGTCTTTTGTACTTCCAGGTCAGTCACATGAAACTGCCTTCTGTGTTGTTCTTTCATGTATTCTGTGTGCACACATGTCTTTTACAACAATGACCCTGAAACCCTGCAATTGCTTTCTGTGGAGGGGAGGGCATAATTAGACCCTTTCTTTGCAACTCTTCAGGAATGACCAAACTGGTTTCACTGACCTTTTATTTTTTATTTTTTATTTTTAAATTTGGGTACTCCCAATTTTATTTCTGCTGTGTTCTCATAGTGTGTTGTATTGTTTCTTTTATCTTGTATGCAACCTAGGAGAGTTCAGCTCTTTAAAGGTGGCCTAAAAATAACTGTAAATAAACAAGCAGAGATATATCTATTTTGCTTATGCACTTATGTATGTATTTTTCTTATGTATTTTTTTAACTTTCAGACAGCTAGTAAATGCTAACTGACATAACTTCCCTCACCAAAATGATGGACACAGAAAGCCAGCTTTGTCCCCTTATTCCTCTGAAGGAGGAGGATTTTGGCAGTCCTTTATCTGAAGACTTTTTACAAGATATGGAGAGTATAAAAGAGCTCTCACAATCTATAAGTGGGGACAGCTCAGGAGCATTAAGTGTAACAGACTTCCAGACATTGGGAAATGGACCTGGGTCCGATGGATCAATCATTACAGGTAAGAACTATGTCACCTACAATGGATTTAAAATAACAGTGCTTATGGATGAGACAGGTTTAAATGTTTCCATTTCTGTACTGGTCACACAAAGATTAATTTAAAGCATTTGTATCTGACATCCATTTGGAAACAGCTGCATGTATTCTTAATTCAAAAAGGCTTTGCAGTTTGTGTGTTCCTGTAGAATATATATCCCGTCAGTGGCTGCAATTTTAAATTATAATGATAGGAAATATAATGGACTCATTTTCATTATGCTAATTTGTATTTTGAGAACAAGTGTTGTGTAGTGGTTTGAGCACTGGAAACCAGAATTTGATTCTCCTCTTGGCCTGGAAACCCCCTGGGTGACCTTGGGGACATCACACAATTCTCAGGTCCAGAAAACCTCTGTGATAGGGTAGCCTGAGGGTCACCACAAGTCAGAAATGACTTGAAGGCATATAATGACAACAACAATTTGTATTTTGGAATTTATGGCATCAGTAAAACCCAGAGGCTGTTTGCACGCCACCTAATAGTAGATCACATTGGATTAATACCAATACCACCCCATTTTCTCATTTGTTTTGTTTAATTTTTTTTTTTTTTTTTTTGGAGAGATAGAGCAGAAAAGACAGTTAGAGCTAGAAAAGGAGGATAAGGTGCATGTAAAACAAAAGTCCTTTATGCTAATACACAGGAACTTGTTCTAGGAGAAAGGCAGGATATAAATCCAATAAATAAATATGCAGAAAATATTTTGATTACTAGGACACTCCTACTCTTTGCACGATAAGCTATATCTGTGTATATTTCCTCTTCAATTATTTCGATATAATAGCTCTGATCCAGTGCACCTGGTCACTTTGAAGAAAAGAAAATAGGACATATACGCTTTAAAATAAAACTGATGATTAATATTTTTTTTAAAAAAAATAGGGATTTTCTACTGGATCAAGATTGCTACTTTAAATTACTCTTTTATTTTAAGCTCCCCGTTTTCTTTTGGTCTGGAATACAGGCTGTTGGGCAATTTAATGCTAAAAATGGAACTTGAAGCACAGAGGTTGGAATGAATTTCATTTCTGTTGCTCCAGATGGTTGGAACCTATGGGTTCAAATGACCACCAAAAACAAACAAACAAACAAACAAACATCATAGAAAAATCTCTGGTGGTACAAGTTGTTTTATAGTGGAACATTGCCTTGGAAGGTAGCAGGCTGTCCTTCATTATATGTTTTTAAATTGAGGTTGTATAACACCAATCATGGAAGTTATGGTTGTAGATTTTCTGCATTAGCAAGGCATTTGGAACTACAGGCCTCTGCTTGTTATGTTATCTTTTATCTCATACATAGAATATAGAAACAAAGAGTGATTCTTGGATTCTTGGATTAGCTTGGACATAGAGGTCCCCTCCGAATATGTGACATACATTCCAAGGAGTGTTTATGCATATTGCTCCAGGCAGGACAGGTGTTTTATGCTGCTGCATAGGCCCCTGAAGGAGAGGGGAGTTTTGGGGAGTGATCTTTCCACTATTTGTCGCTGTAGGATTGGAACAGGACATACAGGTCTAGTACAGGTGAGGAAAGCCTCCCTTCAACCTGGTATTCCTCCCCCTTCAAGAAACTGCAAGGTGTAAGGGACCTGACAAGATAAATTCCTTCACCATTTTTTGTCCCTTTCCTCTTTGGTTTTGTGTTCAAGTGACACAAAAGGATTCTGAGATTTCCCTCAGATTTGGATTTAATTGGTAGATATGCAACATCAGGTCATG
Source organism: Ctenosaura bakeri (assembly GCA_948474755.1). Lineage (NCBI taxonomy): Eukaryota > Metazoa > Chordata > Lepidosauria > Squamata > Iguanidae > Ctenosaura > Ctenosaura bakeri. The sequence goes on along the minus strand of CAOLHI010000048.1, from coordinate 181,836 downwards.
AAGTCGCCAGAGTTGTTTGCTAGAATAAATAATTATGGTAATTCCTATGTTCAGTATATATCTTTCTATTCTACCACCTACCTAGTTTACCTCCTGATCCTCTGCCCAGAGGTCAGTCACCCTTTCATGGAACCTGAGCACACTTACCCATCCTCAGGCTGATTTTTTTTTTAATTTGCCTGATCCCCCATTATTTTTTAAAAAATAATTTGTACTTGGATAATTGAACTTACTATTGTTATATGGTGAAGATGGTAGTATTTTTTTAAAACATTATCCTTTTCTCCTCCTCTTGTTTCCTGCTCCCCCTTCTTCTTCTTTTCTTTCAGATTCACTCTCACCAGCATCAAGTCCTTCATCAGTGAATCTTACCACAGTTCCAAGTACCGGTAACAAAGATGAAACACCCAGTACAGCATTAAACATTGAATGTAGAATATGTGGAGATAAAGCTTCAGGCTACCATTATGGAGTTCATGCTTGCGAAGGTTGTAAGGTACTGTCCAAAATATTCAGTGTTTAAACACTATTACTGAAGGAGAGTTCATAGTTTTGTAAAGAATTATTGAATGAAATAGGTAGGAATGATGAAAAATAATTAAAAATAAGCATTCTCGGGATAGCACGGAGGAGCAATCCACAACAATTGGCTTACTCCTGTGTGCCAGCTGACTCTGTTGTAAGGTAGTTTATTTGAAAGGTTAGATCAGTTTGGGTTTTATTGTGAAGACTTTGAAGGGAATGGCTTCTCAGATGCCCATGGTGCAGCGTGGCTCTGAGGATTTAAATAAAAATGGAACAAAGACTGTCTCCTCAGATGTCCGTCAACTCGCATGGCTCTGAGTTGGAAACCAAAGAAGAGTTAAAAACCAAATCCTCTCAGATGGCTGCCAACCTGCAAGCCTCTGATGAAGGAAAGAAAGAAGATGTAAAGAAAATATTTATTTCATCAAGTGAGAGCGAGTCAGAAGAGAGTAAAATAATTGTGAGTAAAAATACGGAAAAGAAAGAGAGGTAAGCTGTAAAGGTGGATGAGGGTTAGCAGAGGCCTAACAAGAGAAAGCTGGAATGTATCAGGTCAAAGTCGGCTCCGGGCATGTCCTCTAAGGCGGCAAAAGTGTCAGCGACAGCTTTTAAATTTTCAAGGACTGATTCGGGCCACCATCTTGAGATTCAGGATTCCAGATTGATGAGAGGGGCATCGTTGGATAGATCTTCCCTCTCCAGGGCTTGCACAGAGGTATACAGCTCCCTGAAGGGACGAGAGGGGCTGTTTTGGAATGTTCACCAATGGCGTGTGTGGGTGCTGGAAACAGTAATCCAGTGGCGGCACAAAAAACAACAATAAATCTCTCTTGGTCCCCAGTATCTGGAAATGGAATGGAGTGAGTTGATGGGCACCCTCATGAATTTCCTCGTGAGCTCCTAAATATGCTGAAAGCTTAATGGGTGAAGAGATGCTAAGATCTCCTCTGGACAGAGATAGACAGCTGTCACATGGAGCAGTGGATCGGAGTCCATTGTTATGAGACAATAGATATTCTAACATGCCATCTATGTCTTCAATTAATATGAATTTATTTAATACCAATGAAATTCAAATGATGATTAGACAAACTGTATCTAGTGAATTAAATTCTATATTATTGAAATCTAACAATCAATTTCCTGGATTTGATTCTGCAACACAAAGACATTTATTAATTAATTCTGGTAATTTTCAAAAAAATACATTTAATATGAATGGGAGAGCTTCACAATCAGAGATGGATGATATGATAGTCAGTGATGGAAGTCAAGTGGAAGGCAGACAGATTACGGAAGAAAGGCTGAAGTCAAAAGGGAAGACTTATTTTTTAAATTTTTTTTAATTATAAACTTTATTTCTTTAAAAAAGACAAACACTTAACATAAAAACAAACAGCTTACCTTGTACAAAAACAAACAATCACATTACAATGCTTTCTCTCACTATTCCTTTGTTATTTTCCCCACGTACCTCTGACTTCGGCATCAGAGACAAGTTTATATTATATCTAACCATCTTAGTCTTGCTAAATCCATTGTATCTTTCTATCCTAAATCTTTTCAGAATTCTATGTTTGCCAGTTCACTATCGTACCATGAATTCCTAAAGTATTGTAATGTTCTATCCCATTGTTTTATATACTTTTCTTTACTTTCCCTGTTCAGAACACATGTTAATTTATCCATTTGAATTATATCAAATAGTTTCATTTCCCATTCCTCTATTGTAGGCATTCTATTTCCTTTCCATCTATATGCAAACACCATTCTTGCTGCCTCAGTCATATAAAATAGTTGTCTACCCACTTTTTTTTCCAAATCATTTTCCAACATTGATAACATATAAACCTCTGGAGTCATAGTAAATTTTATATCCAATATATTTTCAATTCGATTTTGAATCTTTTTCCAGAACTCTTTCACTGTTTTACATGTCCACCAAGTGTGGTAAAAAGAATCTATCTCTTTCCCACACTTCCAACACATATTAGAACATCTATTTGTCATCTTCGCCAATTTTTGAGGAGTAAGGTACCACTGCAAATACATCTTGTATAGGTTTTCTTTAATGTCTTGACATGCTGTAAATTTTATAGTTTTCAACCAAAGTTTTTTCCATTGTTCCATCGAAATAGGATGGGAAAAATTCTGGGCCCATTTCACCATTGGTATTTTAATTATTTCATCCTCTGTATGCCATTTTAATAAAATCTTATAGATAGAAGAAATGGTTTTAGGTTTATCTGAATATAATGCCATATTCAGCTCCTCTTCTTTCTTTCGGTAACCATTAAGCTTAACACCATTCTTTAATTTTTCTCTTATCTGCCTATGTAAAAGCCAGTGACATTTTATTCCCATTTCCTTCACTTCCGATTGTGATTTGATTTTAATTTGCTCTCGTTGAATTTCTATCATGTCCTCATATCTGATCCATTTATCAAACAAGATATTTCCCTTTTATAAAAAGCCTCATGCGGGGATACCCATTTCGGAGTTTTAGAACAGGCTCTTATATTATATTTTCTCCAGATTTTCATTAAGGCGGATCATAAATGTCGGTTAAACTCTCTGTTCTGTTTCCCTTTGTTAAACCACAAATAAAAATGCCAGCCTGATCCTAGTCCATCCCTTCCAAATTCAGTAGTTTCATGTTATCTAACTTAACCCACTTCTGAATCCAATTCAGTCCGCAAGCATGATAATATAAAATTAGATTTGGCAAAGTTAACTCCCCTCTTTCTTTCATATCCTCCAGCAATTTCATTTTAACCCTTGGTTTTCTTCCCTCCCATATAAATTTGACAATCTCTTTTTGCCAAGTCTTAATAGTCTTCTCATTTTGAATAATAGGGATAGTCTGAAATAAAAATAGCATCTTTGGGAGTACAGCCATCTTAATTGTTGCTATTCTCCCCACCAAGATAAGTTTAGGTTATTCCAGTTCTTTAAATCTTTTGAGATAGATTTCCATACATTCAAATAGTTATTTTTAAAGAGATCAGATACCTTATTTGTTAGGATGATTCCAAGATATTTAACCTTTGATGCCAATGTAAAACCAGTACTTTGTACTACTGTATTTCTTTCTAATTCCGTCATGTTTTTCATCAAAGTCATAGTTTTTTCCTTATTAATTTTCAGACCCGAATTTTTACCAAAGTTGTTGAGGATATTTTTCAAAACATTTATATCTTCCCTTGGGTATTCTAATGTTATCGCTGAGTCATCTGCGAATGCTTTTATCTTATGTTCCTTATCTAATACCTTAATCCCTTTAATCTTTTCATGACTTTTTATTTTTCTTATCAAGACTTCAATAATTAGTAAGAATAACAGAGGGGACAGCGGGCAGCCCTGGTGTGTCCCTCTCTGAATTTCAGATTTTCCAGCTTTTTGACCATTAACTATCACTTATGCATATTGCATTGAGTAGATAGATTTGATCCAATTTATAAATTTTTTTCCTAAACACGTATTTTGACACACCTTAAATAAAAACTTCCAATTTACCATATTGAAGGCTTTTTCGATATCAAGAAATAAGGCTATCAGTTTTTTCTGGGAATGATTTTCGCATAGTTCTAAAATGTTGATCAAATTCCGCATATTATCTTTTATTTGTCTACCAGGGAGGAAACCCGCTTGATCTTCAGAGACAATTTCCTTTAATACTTCTTTTAGTCTATTAGCCAATATGGTTGTAAAAAGTTTATAATCTGAGTTCAGAAGTGAGATTGGGTGGTAATTTCTAATGTCCAACGGATCTTTCCCTTCTTTATGTATTAAGGTTATATTAGCCTCTCTCCATGAATCAGGGATCTTTCCTTTTAGTGCCTCATTCATAATTGCTTGAAGAATAGGAGTGAGTTGATTTTGGAAAGTTTTATAAAATTGACTTGTGTAGCCATCTGGTCCTAGTGACCTCCCTTTTTGCTTTCTGGATTGCGTCTGTTACTTCTGTTAATGTAATTGGTTTATTTAATTTCTCCCTTTGCTCCTCTGTTAAAATTGCTATATCTTGTTTCGCTAAGTATGATTCTGTCGTCTCCTCTTGAAATTCTTGCCCTTTGTAAAGCATCCTGTAAAAGTTTATCACTAGTTTCTTTGTTTGTTGAGAGTCTGCATATACCGCCTCTCTATTTTTGAGTTTGGTAATCAATGTCTTCTCCTTCCTTTTTTTAAATCTGTATGATAACCATTTACCTGCTTTGTTTGCCCATTTGAAGTAATATTGCCTAGTGTAAATCATTTTCTCGTTAGCCTCCATTTCTATTTGCGTCTCTATCTGCTTCTGTAGTATTTTAATTTCTCTCTGTATTCTTTTATTATCTGGATCATCATTGAGGCTTTCTTCTTTTTCAAATCATCATTCAATTTTTGAAAATTCTCTTTTTTTCTTATTTAATTTCGCATTGTACTGAATAATATACCTCCTCAATACCGCATCCCACACCATCATTAAATTTGCTCCTTTATTAAGATTTTCATCAAGATAATTTTTAATCTGATTCTTAATTTTCTGTACAAGTTCTTCTTCTAACAATAATTTCTCTTTTAATTTCCAGTCGAATGAATCCTCCAATCTGTGTTTTAATGTCAATAAAATTGGGCTATGATCTGAAAGATTTTGGAGTAATACATCTTGCTTCATGATCATTTGGGCCAAAGAGTTTGATATCAGGAACATATTGATTCTAGATAATGAAGCATGGGGTTCTGAATTGAATGAAAGTCCTTAGTTGCACCATATTTATATCTCCATGTATCTGTTAAGTCTAAATTGTCCATCATATTAACAAATGATCCAGGTAATTTCTCTTGTTTTTCTTTTATTTTCTTCTTTGATTTTCTGTTCAATTTTGGGTCAATCACCCCATTCCAATCACCTAGAAATATGAAATGGCTATATTGTAGATCTGTTATCTTCCTGTTCAATTCTTTATAAAAATTTTCTTGTTTCCTATGCGGACCATATATTCCAATTATTAGAATTCTTTGATTTTGCCAGCTAATTTCAACCACCACATAACAACCCGCTTCATCTTTTAATATCTCTTTAGAGTAGAATCTGAATTTACTTATAGGACTACCCCTCTTTTCTTTGTACTTGATGTAGATACATATTCGCTTCAAAAGGGAAGACTTATGAGCATAATAAGATTGCAGGCAACAGAAGGAGATTAGACACTCAAGCAGAGGAAGGAGATGATATACCGAGGAAGTGTTCCAGGAAAGATAAACATAGAATTGTGGATGAGGAAGAAGAGTGGCAGGATGAGCAGATGCAGGTGGAAGGACTGGAAACAGGGGATTCATCAGATGGTGAAGAAGAGGTTGAGGTGGATGGTGATAGATCGTTTCGGGAGGCAGCATTTAGGTCTGTATTGAAACTAGTGTTGCAGACTTTGGATTTGGAGTTGGATGAAGAAAGAGGTCAGCATAAGGACTTGAAGAATAAAGATAAGGTAGCATCAGTTATTAAATAGAGAGAATTACATGGTGCTGATATGCCGTTACCTGAGATATTTAAGGATTTAATATATTCTGAATGGGAATCACCTGTAAATACATGTAGGTTGTTTGGATATACTAATAGGCTGTATTCTTTTCATAAAAAGGATTTAGAATTTCTTCAGACCCCGTTAGTGAATAGTTCTATAGCTGACCTTGTGTCGGAAGCCTTGGTTCCCCATGAAGGGGATATGTCTCTAAAAGAAGTTGACAAAAGAAGAGCAGAGTCAGGGTTGAAAAAAGCTCATGAGAATGCAGATGTAGCTATTAGAGCATCAGTGACATCATCTATGTTTGCCAGAGCAGCAGTGACCTGGATGCAGGAGATTATGGAAAGTGAGGAAGTGCAGTCGCATTCTTTTTCTAGAACTTTGGTGAGAGTTAGGAAAGTTTTGGAGTATGTAGCAGATGCTACTTATGATTCAGTGGCTTTCATGGCCAGAAATATTAATACTTTAACTGTGACAAGAAGATCTTTGTGGCTGCGTCATTGGGACATGGATCAGAAGTCAAGAAATAATTTGGCATTTGTTCCTTTCAAAGGTGAACTCTTGTTTGAGAGTCAGGCTTTAGATAAGGTTTTGGTGGAGAGTAAAGAGAAAAAACAAGTAATGCCAACTCTGCAGAAAAAGAAAATTGAGAGGAAGCCTTTTCGTTCAGGATATTTTTCCTTTTGAGGGAACAGAGGAGGAAACAGACAATCTGACAATAGATATGGAAGACTGCTGTGGTCTCGGTCAAGAAATCAATTTAATAGAAATGGATCTTTTGTTAGACGGGGTGCAAATCAAGACAGATCAGGAGGTTCCTCTCAGAAAAAAGGAAGGACTCAGTTCTGACAAAGAGGAATACTGTGTAGGGTGAGAGACTGCTGAGCTTTGGCAATCTGTGTAACCAAGTAACATCAGACCAATGGATACTTCAATCTGTAACCAAGAGTTACAAGATATTATTTGACAGTTTGCCAAAGAACAGGTATGTCTCTTCCCTGGTAGCAAAAGACGTAGAGAAGAGGCAGGTGGTTTTGAGGGAAATAGATCATTGGAGCAGTGGAGGAAGTTCCGAGGAATCAAAGATTCTTGGGAGTTTATTGCACATTCTTTACGGTACAGAAAGCAATGGAACTTTTCATCCAGTGTTGAATCTCAGATGTCTCAATGGTTTTGTGAGGTACCTTAGATTCAAAATGGAGACTCTGCAGACGATAAAGGAAAATCTGCAGAGGGCAGACTGGATGGCTTTGATAGATTTAAGGGAAGCTTATCTGCATGTACCGATGAGAGATTCAGACAGGAAGTTCCTAAGGTTTCAATATATAGGCAGACATTTCCAGTTCAAGGCTCTGCCTTTTGGTCTGGCATCTGCTCCGAGAGTTTTTATGATAATATTGGTGCATTTGATTGCCTTTCTAAGACAGAAGGGAGTTCATCTATTCCCTTACTTAGATGATATTTTAGTGAAGGCAGGTCGAAAATTGATTTAGAAAGAGATGTCCAAATGACAATGCAGATTTTGCAGAAATTTGGGTTTCTAATAAATTTCAAGAAGAGTCAGTTGGAACACTGATTACTCATCTCGGAGCACAGATAGATACGATGAAGAGTCGAATGTTCCTATCGCAGGAGAGAAAACCTAAGGTCATGTTGGCTGTGAGGAGTTTGACTGTAATGAAATGTGCACATCTCATGTGGTTAGCACAGGTAATAGGATTGTTAGTGTCAACAATTCGTTTGGTGGCTTGGGGCAGGTTTCACTCAAGGAGCCTTCAAAGACTATTGATACTTCATCAGAGCAATATTGGCAAAAAGAGGCATTATTTGGTTCATTTGCCTCTCAGTCTGAGAAAGGAAATGGAATGGTGGCAGAGAGACTCAAATTTGAGCAAAGGAATCTCTTTGCTAGTGAACCACTTTATAAGAGTGATTACAGATGCCAGTCTGACTGGATAGGGTGTACATTGTCAAAGCGAGACAGCACAAGGCTTGTGAACTGGAGTAGATTTGAACCACAGTATAAAATATTTGGAGTTGAAGGCAGTGCATCTTGCACTCCTCCAGTTTTCGGATTTGGTGAAAGTTGACATGTTCAGATACAAACAGACAATATGACAATGAGGGCCTAGATTGTGAACCAGGGAGGTCTTAATTCTAAATGGTTGGTGAAAGAGTCATCTAATTTTGTTTCACTGGGCAGAGAAGAATGTGTTATCAATAATGGCAGTTTATCTGAAAGGCAAGATGAATGTCAGAGCAAATTATCTGAGCCGACACAGTCTGCATCCAGGGGAATGGTCACTGAACTATGCGGTGTTCCAGACCTTGGTCAAATGGTTTGGCCCTTTGCAAATAGATTTATTTGCCTCAGTCAAAAATACCAAATTAAAAAGATTTTTTTCAATCAGTGGAAGCAGATGTGCAGAGGCAGTAGATGCTCTTTGGGAGCCTTGGCTAAAGGGGAGACTTTCCACCTTTCTACCAGTACAATTCTTCAAACAGTACTTCTAAAGATTGAAAGAGAAGAGGCAGAAGTATTGTTAATTGCACCATTTTGGCCCAGAAGACCATGGTTTTCTCTACTGAAGCAGTTATCAGTGAGGCAACTGTGGAAGCTTCCAGTTCGGAAAGACCTCCTCAGTTGGAGGCCAGTACATCATCCAAACCCTCAATGGTTACATTTAATGGCTTGGCTTTTGGGAGGAAAGCATTAAAATTGCAGAACTATTCATCAGAAGTTATTGAGACTATTCTAGCCTCCAGAAGACAGTCGAGACAGAATATCTATAATTTGACTTGGAAGGCCTTTAACAAATGGTGTAAAACAAAGCAATTGTGACTTGCATATCTGGGGATTAAACGTGTTCTTCAATTTCTACAAGATGGTTTGCAGAAAGGTTTGAGACCTAATACTTTGAAGATCCAGGCTTTAGCAGTGGCTTTAAAGTTTGAGGGTATGCCACTTTCAGCTCATCCTCATGTTAAAAAGTTCTTAAGAGGAGCAACTGTTTCTTCCTTTCGAACTAGACATAGATTTGCAAGTTGGGATTTGAATCTTGTGCTAACTGCTTTGACAAAGGCACCATTTGAGTTTATTAAAGAGGCTTCTTTGAGGTTAATGACTTTGACAACAGCTTTTCTTGTTGCAATAACATTGGCAAGAGGGTGTCCGAGTTAGCGGCTTTGTCAATCAATCTGAATTTGCGTAAATTTGAGGATGATAGATTGACTTCATTTATAGATCCAACGTTTCTTCCAAAGTGTGTTTGAAGTAAAGGAACACCTGATGTAATTTATTTGCCTAATTTCTGTCCTCAGCCAAAGCATTCAGAGGAGAAAAGGTGGCATACACTGAATGTGAAAAGGACTGTTAAAATTTATATCAAATGAACTGCAAAGATTAGACAAACAGAACCTTTGTTTGTTTCTTATAATCCAAAGACTTTAGGTCAGAGAGTGTCAAAGTCGGTGATTGGAAGATGGGTCAAGGCATGCATTCTAGACTGTTATGATTATTCAGAGGTGCAAAGGTCAAAGAACGTGTGGCCTTATTCTACTAGATCTATGGCTACAAGCACAGCTTATAGTGTGACATCTTCATTACAAGATATGTGTAATGCTGCATGTTGGCCAGAGCCATCTACATTTATAAGACATTATAAAATAGATAAATTTAAGTCAGCTCAGGCTGCATTTGGAAGAAAAGTGCTGCTATCCATAGTGAAGGATTTGTAATGCATCCCAACCAGAGTGTGGCTTGGGTAGATCCCAGTTGTTGTGGATTGCTCCTCTGTGCCATCCTGAAAATGAGAGATTGAACTAACCTTGAATGGTCATTCTGGGATGACAGGAGGAGGAATCCATGCCCACCCTGCTAGTTTAAGGATACTAGGTAGTCTAGAATTTAGTAGAAGGGGAATTTATAGTCCAAGCTAGTGAAGAAACTGACAAAGAAGGGTAGTATTAGTAACTGTCTTAATGGAAAAAGAACGTTGAATCCTTCCTGATTTGGCTGGCATGCAGGAATAGCCCAATCGTTGTGGATTCCTCCTCCTGCCATCCCAGAATGGCCATTCACGGTAAGTCCAATCTCTCATTTTGGGTGGAAATGCTTTAATGGGAGGTGCTGGAGGGCTCTGTGGTACAAAATTGCTTTGGGAGGTGACATATTTCCCATCCCTATGATAGACCCTCAGTCCAACAATTCTACAGGTGAAATAGTCCAAATCAGCCAATTGTGATGTGGGTTATGAGCAGCAGTCATGCACCAAATGTTTCTGCTGTCCATCAGCAAAATGCGCGAATATTTCCCTTCATACTCTATAACGAAACAGTGAAGGTAGTTGTTGAGTCATAGCAAGCCCTTCTGCTGCTTTCTCAGTTCTATGTTTTAAGCTAATAGGGGAAGGCAGAAATCATTCTCCCAATGGTTCTGGGCTTCCAAAGCCTAGTGCCCAGTTCATACTGAAAGTTTCCTATCAGCACTTGTTTCCAGCTCTCAGTTTGGAGTTAAGGAGTGAAGAAGGAGATTGTTGTTATCTTTCATGGAGACACAGTGTGGAATCGGATGATCAAAGCGTTTGTGGATCTATGTATCAATCATAGAGGGGTGTATTTATCAGAACAAGAAGGTCTTTCATAACGTATTTTGCACCTACTTTTCACATAATGCTAGTCTACTGTTACTGCTCAGATGTCTGAACAGAAGTGTGTAGCACAATGCCAGGCATGTTTACTTGAAATTCTCTTAGTGAGGCATACTTCCTAGTAAGAAATGTTAGGATTGTGGTCTTAAATGTGAAATGAAACCTTAATAACCTTCAGTGTACCTAATGTGTTCTTTCTCCAAAATTTTCACAGGGCTTTTTTAGGCGGACAATCAGACTAAAACTTATCTATGATAAATGTGATCGCAATTGCAAAATTCAGAAAAAAAATCGCAATAAGTGCCAATACTGTCGTTTTCAAAAGTGCCTTTCAGTAGGAATGTCTCATAATGGTAGGTAAGAGTGACCATAATTCTTATTTTACCTCATCCATGAGGCAGATTGAGAATGGCTCATCACAGATCATTCTTTGTCTCTTAAGCTAGTATGAAAACCAATTTAAGTGTAGTCATAAAGCAAAATAAAGGGGTTCCATATGTAGAATGCATATTCTGTTCACGCAAGGATTGTTTTACACTTTCTGCTAAAACTGAAACTAAATCCAAGTATGATTGTCTGCTTTCACAAGGGCTTATGTAAATACAGCATAGGAACTGTTTTAGTACCTGCTTAACAGAACACTGCACTGAAAACTTGCACAAATATTTTTCAGTGTTACTTTCCTTCCACTCACTGTTCTTCAGGTCTGTTAATATTAGGATGTTTGAATGTCATAAAGGCAAGTTATTTTTGTTTATTGAATAATTCAAGGTCTTGGCAAGGAACATAGTATCTTTTAAGTCCTTGCTGTGGCATGAGGTCACAAATGTAACAGAATTCTTTAGTCCACCTCAAACCACACTGTAATGAAAATTCACAGATGATTACGATAATAGCACAAAATGAGATTTTATTCTCTATTTTTTCCCTCAAGATATTACTATATGCAGAAATATTAGTGGAATGCGTGCTTTATTATTTATTCTTCTGGGTAACATGAAAGTTAAACAGAGATATATCCTCAAATTTGGTTAGGTTTGGTCCCTAAGCTACCTTACATTTCAGCCCAGAATGAAGCTTACTATGCTTTTCATTGCACATAACAGTAATATTGTTTTAGGCCTTTTTGGGGATTTGTTAATCCACGCTCATTGCAATGTAGTATTTTGCCACTGAACTTGTTTGAACGTATCATGATGCAACAAACATATGTATTTGCAAGATATGAGCAATATCATAACAGAAAAAACATCACCATCATCATCATTGTTGTCAGCATCCCCAAGCTTATATAGAACATTAGAGTGTCAGTTTTATGTCTACCCTTTACCAAATTATATATATTTATTATTTATTCATTTAGATATTTTTATTATTAGATATTACCGGTATGTATTCATGTAGATATCATGAGAGCCTGAAATCTGTGAAAAGTTTTAAAAGATTAGACTCAATACTTGTAGCCTACTGTTAAACTAATTGTGGAAATGAGGCTATTTTCCATCTCTTGACTACTGAATACTTTTCAGGTCTTTCAGCAGTTCTGCAAAATTCTCAGAGTTAAATACCAATTTACATTCTGTCATTTGGTGAGTGTTTAGAATTTTGTTGTAGGCAGCTCCAGTGTAGTACTTCTGGGAAGCATGCTGGAACACTTCAGCAGAGAATTCTAAGTACCTCACGAAATGACAAATGACAAGATCTCTAGGATGGAACCTTGGCAGTAAAGGTGGTATTAAACAAGTGTACCTCTGCAATACAGATGTATTCTAAGGCTCTAGTTTCATTGGAATCTTGATGCATTGGATTCTAAAGATGTGGGACACCTCCCTGCACATCCTGTTCACTGTTCCAAGAACCATATTTTGTAGATGCACTTTGGCAGCACAAATATAGTAAACCTGGAACGATACAGAGAATATTAGCATGGCCCCTGCACATTCTTGAAATTCCCATGTAGCCTAATTCTATGCAGAATAATTTGTCAGAAGAATGTCTCCACATTTTGCTCTATATCTCAGCTTCCACAAAGGGTAGAGACTTTTTTAAAGTGAAAGCTTGGAATGTGGCCCAAACGAGCACTGGGTAGCAAGCCTAGAATCTGGATAATACCCCATTGTCTGGGTGATATGCAACCCTAACTATGTATGGCTCCAGGGCCTCACTTTGACCTCTCTGCTTTAAATCTATGGAGAGGGTGACTAGTGCAGATGGAATGATAGGGACATTATGAAGGACTTATACAGATCTTAAGAAATAATCCTCAAATGGAAGAAAGAATCATAAACCAAGCATTTTGAATTTCCCAGTATGTATGGAAATCCACATATAGGGAAGAAAAAGGTCTTAATCACTTTTGGGGTTTTAAGTAGTGATGGACTGATCTAATCCTAATGCTCTTGGTGCTGGGATCTGATGTACTTGCACAGTCACATGTAAGGTCAGGTACAGAACATAAGAACAAATGTGTATGTTGTTGTTCTACTTAAAATGCACGTTTTTCCCCTCAGCAATTAGATTTGGTCGGATGCCAAGATCAGAGAAGGCAAAGCTGAAAGCTGAAGTTCTAATAGGTGAACACTGTATAGAAAATTCTGAAATTGCAGATCTTAAATCACTTGCCAAGAGAATTTATGAAGCATATTTGAAAAATTTTAATATGAACAAAGTCAAAGCCAGACTCATACTTGCAGGAAAAACCAGTAACAATCCAGTAAGTATTAACCATTGTTGTAGTCGTATGCTTTCAAGTCATTTCCAAAATATGGTGACCCTACAGTGAAGCTATCATGGAGTTTTCTGGGGCTAAGTGTGTGTGATGAGCCCAAGATCACCTAGTGGGTTTCCATGGTCAAGCAGGGGATTGAACCCTTTTCTCTAGGATCACAGTCTAATGCTCAAACTACCACATTATGCTAGGTCTCATTTACAATCATAGAATGCTTTAAAAAGTGAAACATTTGAAAAGTATTCAAGTGCATTTTGTAACTCAAATTAGGGATAAATGTATTGATAAGTCTTGTAGTATTTGAAAATATAACTAGGACTCTAGTGGCATATGGCAAGCTGAAAAAGAGGGCATTTTTCAAAAGCAGATTGTGAAAAACATTCTGCATTCTACAAGAACAGTGTTAGTGAGATGAATTTTCCAAAGACAATTGGATAAAAAAAAAAATTAAACTCCCCTAAATCAATGGGGACCTGACTTAAGAGTATTATACTTAACTTTTCTATTTAGTGAGAAGACAGATTTTATGTTGTTAATTGTACATACTTCATAAATGGTTTTCAGTTGTTACAAGAAATTCAGCTGAAATATTTCATTAGAAAAAATGAATAATTAATTAGGAAAAAAAAAGTCTCCATTAATTTCAGTGAGACTTACTGCCAAGGAAGTGGCCGTACAACTGCAGATTTAATATGATTTATTTATTTCAAACAGATTTAAAACTTTCCATGGAAGTTATTTTACTAAAACTTGGTAGTGTTAAAGTAAATCCATATAACATAAGAATAGCTATCCCGGATCATACCAAAGCCTTATCATCCTATTCATAAAGTGGGCAGTCAGTTGCCTATAAGAAGATGACAGCTGAGATGTAAGCAAATAGAATCTTCTTGGCTGTGTTCTCTAGCAGCTGGCACCCTCAAGCATACTGCCTCTGAAATTGGAGGTAGCATACAGCCATCATGACCATTAGGCATTGATAGCTTTGTTCTCCATAAATTTGTCTGTTACACTTTGAAAGTCATGAGGGTTGGCAGCCATCACTGTGTCTTAGAAGCAGCAAATTCTATACCTTAAGTAAGCATCATTTAAAGAAGTACAGTACTGCCTTTTATCTGTCCAACATGTCCCATCACTTGGCTTCATTGGAGACCCCAGTGTTCCACTGTTTGCAGGGAGGGAGAAAAACTACCTCTCCCTCCCTCTGTTTTCTCCATACTATGCATATTTTTACAACTTCTATCATTCCAATCTTATTTTTTCTAAGCTAAAAAGCAACAAATATTGCATTCTTTTCTTAGATAACCTGGTTCTTTTGATCACTGTGATTGTGCTTCCTGCCATTTTCCTGCTATATAGTCTCCTTTTTGAGCTACAGTGAAGCCTACAGTACAGTACCATTAAAATGTATGAAGGCATTATTGTGCTGACAGTTTTATTTTCATTTTCTTTCCTAACAATCAGCAATCTTTTTTAATCCTCATCACACACTGAGTTGTTGTTGTCATTCCATGATCTCCACTGATTTTTAAAATTCCATTGACTTGATATTGATTTGTCAAGAAGTTCTGGCAGAATTATTTACATTCAGTATCACTTGGATAAAGGTCTACCATCGAGTTGGTCATTGTTTCCAGCACCGTTTTCAGGCTAAATGAATAGTTTTCCCAGTTCACTGATTTAGAAGGTTTGAATTGTTTCTGCCTTAAGTTACAGGGAGTTAAGGTCCTTGGTTTGGAACCTGACCTTTCTTGCAAAATTAGAATAAAGCTCACATTCTAGACCAGTGACTTCCTCTGCTGGGCCCTCACTCTTGATGAAAATCTGCTCCTGGGGTTGCAGTACGTAGTGTGGATTATGTTACCAGAGTTTGTTGAAATCATGTTGAATTGTCCTTTTTTGTAGGAACCTATTGCTTTTTTTCCCATTTTATTTCAGCCTGTAGTACCAAATTTCCTGTTAAAGAAATAATGTCCAGAAACACATCTACTTCATTAACTGAGAACTACTGGTACTATTAAAAATGATAAATATTTTTGAAATAATTATATGATAAATCCTCATCTTATAAAGTAGTAAACTTAACTTGAATATAAAGAGAAGTTTTAAATAAGGGGTTTGATGTATTGTATTGTTGCTGTTAGAATGTTTACTCACTGTTACTGTCTTTTTGTAGCCGTTTGTTATACATGATATGGATACGTTATGTATGGCAGAGAAGACACTGGTGGCAAAACTGGTAGCCAATGGGATACAGAACAAGGAGGCAGAAGTTCGAATCTTCCACTGCTGTCAGTGTACCTCAGTTGAGGCTGTAACAGAACTTACAGAATTTGCCAAATCTATCCCTGGCTTCTCTAATCTAGATTTAAATGACCAGGTGACTCTACTAAAATATGGGGTTTATGAAGCAATTTTTGCCATGCTGGCCTCTGTGATGAACAAAGATGGGATGTTAGTAGCCTATGGAAATGGTTTTATAACTCGAGAATTCCTCAAAAGTTTAAGGAAGCCATTTTGTGATATTATGGAGCCGAAGTTTGATTTCGCAATGAAATTCAATGCATTGGAGCTAGATGATAGTGACATATCTCTTTTTGTGGCTGCTATAATTTGTTGTGGAGGTAAGACTTAAGCTACCATTTATTGTCTAAAAGGCAATGTCTTTTATGGCCTATGTTTCTTCTAATAAGAGTTTTGATTATTTGCTTCAATTTGTCTCCCACTGTTCTTCAGCCTGTACTTGAGATACCTAATTGTAATCAAAAAATAACTTAATTTAAACAAAGAATGACATAAGAACAAATGCAAGAATCAGCAGCAAATAGGAAATTTGGGGACATTTGGAGCCAAAGGTAGACAAAATAGAATATATTCTAATAATTTTCTGATAATTTTGTTTCTTTCTCTCATGGTTGTACTATGGATTTTTCCTCTCTCTCTGTGCTTGTAATAATCCCCCATGATTTATGCTGGAGTTATTTCAAGGTGAAAAAAATAAAAAAAAATAACAGTAAGTAACAATAAGGGAAAACTGTTAACAAGTTGAAAATAATTTATTTTGGTTAAAAGGTGCTGTGCATTTGTACTGATCTCGGGTTGGTTCTCAGTTTTGATTTGAACAGTATAGCACTGTTAAAACTTTACCATACAGAGTCTCCCAACTATAATCTGGGAGAATAAGAATTTCTGTGAAAGTAAATTATGGAACATGATCTAACATTTTTTTGTCAGATTTTCCACTGGACTAAGTATTCTTCACACAGTGGTCTCCTTTGAGGTAGTATTGCATTTGAGAATGTGTATAGAATTAAAATAATTTATACAATTTGACTGAATAGCACCTGAAATTATTTTAAATGTTCATAATATGCCAAGAGCAGTCAGGGTAATGACTACTATAGATAACAGTGACAAGTACAAAAATATGTTCAGTCAGATAGTGTTTTAATTAAAATTTATTTCACAAGAGTTAAATACCTTTTAACTGTGCTGAGAAGCCTGTGGCCTTCTAGACTTGATGGACTCCAATTTTCATTGACATGGCTACTGGGCAGGGATGATGGGAGCTGTAGCCCAATAACATTTAGAGGAATACACAGATTTCTTACACCTGTCTTAAACTGATATTTAAAAATAGAAACTGAAGTGGGAAAGATGCATACCCAAATCATTTTCTTACAGTTCTCTGGATATCTTGTTACCAGAATGAACTTTTCTTTAGATCGTACTAATTATGAAAATAGGTTATTTAGGTCAGTGGGAGATTTAAGCAGGCACTCACATCTCTCTTCAGT
The DNA here is from genome assembly GCA_948474755.1 of Ctenosaura bakeri. NCBI lineage: Eukaryota > Metazoa > Chordata > Lepidosauria > Squamata > Iguanidae > Ctenosaura > Ctenosaura bakeri. The sequence continues at coordinate 164,630 of CAOLHI010000048.1, read as the reverse complement.
GAAGCGTCAGTACAGAGAAAAGACCTCCCTCTATAATTTTGGGATCAGCACAGGTTATAGCAGTTGTTGCAAACCAAAGCATTCTCTGGACAGTATGGAGGAGAAATCTACTACAGTTGGGTTATTCCTTGCATACATACAGGAGTCTTCAAGTCCATAGTTCTTTTTCAGTTAATATTGTTGACTCCTGTCACCTTCACTTCAGTTTTTAAATTTCCTGCCAAGCCAGCTATACATGTTTAACACCTTCACAACACAATAGATTGAATGAATTGGTTTATTAATGGAAATTAATCAGAAAAGTAGGAAGGGATTAGAGAAGATTACTAATATGGAGGTCTTACCGACAATGGAAAAGGAAAAGAGAAAATGGCTGAAAGTGGTGCGAGAGAAGCAGTGTTGCTGTCTGCTACCCAGCAGATTGTGGCTGCAGAGAGTAAGAACATGGCAAGTACCCTGATGACCACAGATAAAGGTGTCTCCTTTGGAATGATTGAGAAAGCATTAAAAGGGATTTTTGTTTCCACAACTGATAGTGATAGTGAATGCTATATTCAGAGGCACCCAAAGAAGCCAAAAAGCCAAGCAGCAGAATTGAAGAAAACTGATCACACTAGCGTTACTTCAGAAAAGATGAAAAAACTTATAAATGGGCTTAAAAGTAAAGTAGAATTACCTGCACAAAAGGGGGATGGAACGCTATGATCTCAAGTGGAGAAAACACCAGGCTTTACTTTGGGCTGGGAACTGAAATTCCATAACAAGGGTTGGGGCTGAATCATGCAGTATGTCTAGGCAACAAGAGCAGCAAAGGGAGCCTGGAACATAGGCACTGAATGTGATTGACAGGCCCGAGAGAAGAAGTAGAGCAGAGGAAGAATGTTGGTACTCAGGCTTTCTTCCTTTTTGAGAAGCATGCTCATAGAGAACCAAGGAAAGATACATGGTTCAACAGAGACTTGCTCTCGTTCTTTATCTTCAATAGTGGAAAATACTTTGAATTTACAAAATTATATTAGAGAGTCAGTAAATGGAGGAATTAACAATTTAAGGAACTCAAGAGTTACAGCATCATTAGTTTTAGAAGGGAATTTAATAAATTGTAATAGATTAATAAACGTATATAATCAAATGAATTTCATGAATTTAAGACAGGGACAGGATTTTAATGTCATGGATATATTGTCAGGTGATTTATAACAGTTAAATAGTAGAATGAATTCAGGAAGTGATAGGAAGGAGCAAGCAATAACATACAGTAGAACTAAACCTAAACAAAGCAGAGAAAAGGAAAATAATAAAGAGAATAAGATAAAAGGCAGGAAAGAAAAGGTCAGAGTTAAATGCATAATAAAACCAAATCATTTGCAGAAAAAGAATGCTGATTTGTAGACAGAGGTGGAAATTAATTCAAAAGTGGTAGAGAGGAAGATGGAAAGTTAAACTGAGGCTATTTCCTCATTACACTGCTATAGTGCTATTATTCAACTTTCAACCTCCTATGGAATCATGGAGTTTGGAGTTTAGGGAGGGGCATTTAGAAGTCTCAGCCAGAGAACTCTTTGACCTCAGTAAACTACAAACCCCAGAATTCCACAGGATGTTGAAAGTGGAATAATAGCACTATAACAGTCTATTGCAGAAATGGCCTTATACTGATAATGAAGTTGATTCAGATAGTGATATTCATGGAGATAGGTTGAAGCAGATTGTTTAGTATGGACAATTTTGAACATATGTTAAAACAGCTGTTACATACATTGGAATTGGAGGGTAGTAGAGGGAGGAGCAAAATGGCAGAGAAAGGAAATAAAGATAAGAGTAATGAAAAAATAAGTTCCTAAGGGAGTTGAAATTCCTTTGACTGACATGTTTAAAGAGTTAATAGATTGAGGGTGGGAGCCTCCACTAGCTACAAATATATACATTCTGTATGTTTTAAAAGGGATCACATGGAATACCTCAAGGTCCCGTTGGTTGATTCTCCAATTTTTGCATTGTTATCTTGTGCAATTGCCTCAAAGGTGAGTGATGCAACCTGTAAGGATGTAGGTGAAATAATTGAGTCAGCACTGAAGAAGGCACATGAAGTTTCCACATTGACAATTAGAGTTTCCATTGTGACCTCCATCTTTCCCAGATTTGGAGTACTATGATCACAGTAGATTTTAAGGACCCAAGATCTTGGTATTCAAATTTTGTATGGGGCAGTAGAAAGAATTCAGAAGGCTCTACAATTTGTAGTGGATGTGAACAGTATTTGCTGCTAGAAATGTAACAGCTACTGCTGTGGCAAGTAAATCTGGCTCCTCCACTAGGAAGCTGACCAGAAGTCAAAAGCAAATTTGGCCTACATGCCATTTACTGGTCAGCTTCTTTTTGGGGAAAAGGCATTACAAAACGATTTGGTAGAAAATTAAGACAAAAAACAATTGATGCCTTCTATAAAAACAATTGATGCCTTCTGTACAGAAGAAAATATCAGAAAAAAAGCAATTTAGAAACTCCTTTTACTCTTTGAGGAGGAAGAAGTTACGGAGGGCAAGATGTTTACAGATTTGGTAGGTCATAGTGAAATAGATGCCAGTTTAACTAGAATAGACAAAATTTCCAACAGAACAGGAGAGGTTACCCAAACCAATAGAGGGGGCTGCTGACAATACTAATGAACAGGACATTCTGGTGGGAGGAAGCTTCTGAGTTTTGGGGCATCATGTCAAACATAACATCAGATTGCTAGGTCATTCAGGCAGTCACCATGGGGTACAAGAATTTGTTTGCAGAAATCCCAAAACACAAATACCTTTCTTCACTAGTATCAAAGAACTAAGACAAGCAGGAGATAGTTCAGAAAAACATAATCTCTTTCAAATTGGACTTGTAGAAGAGCTTCCTTATTCCCAGAAAGTTAAGGCAGTATATTCAATTCTGTTTACAGTGCCTAAGAGCAGTGGCACTTATTCTGTTTTTGAACTCAAATACTTAAACAACTTTGTTCAATATCAGAAATTGAAGATGCTTCAAACCATCAAAGAGAATCAATGATTGGCTAGTTTTAGCTGATTTAAAGGAAGCTTATTTGCATATCCCTGTGGCCCCAATCTGCAGGAAATATTTAAGATTTCAATACCAATAAGCACACTATCAGTTCAGGGCTCTTTCATTAGCTCAGATAGATATAACCAAAGTCTCCGTGTTTCTTTTGCAAGAAAGGAAACAAAAGATCAGGAAACAGTTGTGGACATTGATGACCAAAAACTCAGTGGATCTGGTGCTGTTAGTAAGAACTGTAGGACTATTGATCTCAATGGTTCAATTGGTTCCATGGGTGAGGCTGCATACCAGGATGTTGCAGTGTATTCTGAGCCTGCATCAGTGGTCGATAGCAAACAACCACCATTATCTGGTAAGAATTCCAGGGACACTAAAGCAAGATATAAGGTGGTAGATTCAGCAGTGTCATCTGAACAAGAGACTTCCCTTTGCTTCACAAGCAGTGATAATAGTAACAAAGGACATAAGTCTCTCTGGTCGGGGAGCACACTGTAGGGAGAGATCAATGCTAGGCACATGGATGGGTGTGGGACTTAAAGCATAAACTTTAGAATTGAAGGTTGGCACTTCAGAAGTTTGGTCATTTGATAAAGAATCAAAATGTTTGGGTGACAACAGACAACATGTCTGTAAAGTTGTACATCTCCAAACAAGAAGGCTCCAGATCAGTTCTGTTGGCCAGGGAGGTGGATTGGATTTTTCATTGGACAGAGAGAATGATGAAGTCCATATTGGTTGTATATCTAATGGGATCACTGATTATAGAAGCTGATTATTTGAACAGAAATCAATGACATCAAGGAGAGTGGTTGCTGAATTCGGAAGTTTTTTCAAATTCTGAACAGCAGGCTAGGGCCTTTAGAGTTGGAATTGTTGACCTCTGGTACCAATTCCAAACTACAAAGCTATTTTTCACTAGATGGAAGTAAAAATGTGGAAAACACGATGCTTAGGCAATCTTTTGGCCAACAGGTCTGCTATATGCTTTTCTGCTGATCACAATAAAACATAAGATATTGGGAAAAATATACAAAAAGAAAGAAACAGTCTCTTACTGGCCGAGGAGACCATGGTTCCTACAGTTGCTTAAAATGTTGATAAGGGATTGCTGGCATTTGGCAGACAGACCCAATTTTCTGCATCAGGGACCAATATTCTATTGCAATCCAAGTTGGGTGAAACTGACCACATAGATATTGAGAAGCAATATTGCCTCAACAAGGTTATGTGGATTCAATAATAGAGACCATACTGACCTCAAGAAAGTCTTCCACAAATAGCATATACAATATCACATGAAAGGTTTTAGTGAACTGGTATTGGTTACACACAGTGGATTCTTGGAATTTTTACAAAAAGAAATGGAGAAGGGTTTGAGACCATACACATTAAAGAAGCAGGTGGTAGCCTTAGACATAATAATAAAATCAGATGGTTTGGTTCTCTCATGACATCCTCTTGTAAAGAGGTTCTTGAGAGGACCAATTTTAAAAGCACCACGAATTGTACACAAGTTCTTGTCTTAGGACTTGAATTTAGTATTGAATAGATTAACACATGCACCTGTTGAACCTTTAAATGAAGCCTCTTTAACATTGCTGACATTTAAAGTTCTTAGTAGCCATAACACCAACCAGGAGAATGTCAGAGTTGGCAGCATTATCTATCCACCTTATTTTGTGTATGTATATTATATACAAAATTCTTTAGTCACATATTCCTTTACCTGTTCATCATCCCTATCAAATTTCAGGGGGGAAAACCCCCCCAAAAACAAAAACTCTTATACATGTTAGCAATCAAATGGGCATCATCTGAACTTAATGATATTTTCAAATCAGATTTAGCCTCTTCAGACTGTTCAACCTTCATCTTCTGGAATTTTTAAAACTATTTGTTTAAAATCTTTTTATTAACATAGACTTTAAATGAATAAATCAATGCATAGGATGTACCAACAAGACAGGACAAAACAAAAAAGAAATACATCCACAAAATACAAGGGACAATCACACATGATTTCCGACTTTCCATCCAATGGCTATTCAAAAAATGATAAGTAGCCACCTCTGTTTAATATACAAGCTAAACTTCTACATAGTATTTAAACCTACTATTCTTCAAATGTTATTATTAATAAATCCCCCACTATACTCTGCCCACACCTGTCACATCTGTTAGCACTTCCTAAGTTAAATTTGTACATTTGAAAGTTATAGCATCTCATTCATTATTTCTTTTGCATATATATAACATCTGATAATATCTAACATTTAGCCAAGAGTGTAGATTCATCTTTATAACTATTTATAACAATTTTTCCCCCAATTCTGTTTATTGTCTTAAAGCCCAATCAATTCTAGGTGTCCCTTAATCTTTTCCCCGTATTTAAATCTCCCATAAGATTTCCTCCCACATGTCAACTTCTGAACATGATAAACATGACATCTCCCAGTATTTAAAACCAAAGGAAATATAAAACATCACAGCAGTCTTAAACAACAGCCTCTTCTTCTGTCCTCTTTCTGTTCAAGCTGCGCTCCCCTGTCAGGCTATTCATTCTTGATATTTCTTGCATTTTGCAATCTAAACTTCTTGACTCCGAAATAATTGACATTCTTTCCCATATTCTTCTTTTGGCTGTCAAGTTTCAATGTGTCTCCATTAATTTTGTAAAAGGTTTCTCTCAATGTTTTTCCTTAAAAATTTCCTCAGTGTTTTGTTCCAACTTTCCCCCATAAGGGACATCATCTTCAATCAACATCTGCAACTCTTCATTATTTGATCCATTAATTCCCTGTGATGGTGAGGGGGGAGCATTGCTAACTTGAATCAGAAGTTGTTTAATCTCCTTATATATCTCTTTATTCTGTCTCTGACCCTTCTTTAAACAGATCTTCCAAGTCATTTTAAATTTTTTGTCAACTCTGATGATGTTCAGTTTCATCTCAGTGGCCTCATTTCTTCCAAAAATCTTTGCAAATATCCTTCTAGATTTTGATGGCTGTAGTATTACTGCTTAGCAACAAAACAGGTGAGACACTAATATGGGTATCTTTAAATTGTAATTAAACTTCTTCTCCTCTGGGTGTCACTACTTTTTCCAATTTTCAATCAATCTTCCTTCTACTCAAGGCTCTTTAACTCAAAAGTTAAAGTTTGCCATTCTCCTCGTAGCATGGATGCCCTTACTCTTAGACCTTGCTCTGATCAGGTAAAACCTAAATAACTTGTTGTTGCCACAATTAACTCTTAGCAAACCCTTGTTTTTCAATTCACGGTCGTAATTATTTCAGAGTCTTCAAGCATGAACCAATTTTGTTGATTTTAAGTTTATTGTCCAGTTTAACAGTGTGCTTCTGTTTGTCCAAAACTTAAGCAATTCACTCAGAATCTGAGGTAGTAGAAGATATAGTAACACTAGTCCAATTTGGAAATTTAAGAAAGTTGAGTGTGATGCTTGTACTATTGCGAGTGGCTGAATGCAGTAGGGCAAGCTGGTTCCCTTGCAGTCCCCTGTGTTCCACCCCCTCATCAGCAACATGGGCAAGTGTCATCGATGAAGCAAGGAACAGGACTCTGAACTTCCTATCTTCCCATACCAAGAAAGAATCTTCTGCCAGTTGAAGTAACTTCAAGCTGGCAATCACCATATCCAGTGTCTCTCCTGCAGCCAGAGCAGGTAGAGGATGAGACAATACAGTGCCATGTCAACCCAGAAGACTTTTTTGAATATTTTTGAGCTGTGGTTGGTTGAATCTGCGAATGCAGAACTTGTTGGTATGGAAGGTCAACTGTATTTAGCAGTTAGGCAGGTGAGGTGTCTTAGGCAGGCTTTAGAAGGAAACTGAGGTGAAGGTGATGGGAGTCAATGATACTAATTGAAAAAGAACTTTGGAGACTAATATTACATATCTGCATTCAAGGAATAACCCAACTCTAGTGGATTGCTCCTACAAGCCATCCAAGAATGAATCTTCACAGTAAGTACCAACCTCTCATTTCCATCCCCACAGGATTCACAATAAAATAGTTAAAGAGGATTCAGAGAGAAGAGGCGTGGATTGGGTGGCTCATGCCCACAGTCAATTAAACTAACAAAATAAGTAATTTTTAAAATGGTCTTTCATTAAGATCTTAAGCACAGATAAATTCTTGTTACATAGTATCAGTTATCAATAACATGACAAATGTTTTTCTTTTTGAGAACAGATCGCCCTGGCCTTGTAAACATAGGACACATTGAAAAGATGCAGGAGAGCATTGTGCATGTACTAAAACTTCATTTGCAAAACAACCATCCTGATGACATCTTCCTTTTTCCAAAACTTCTACAGAAAATGGCAGACCTGCGACAGCTTGTCACAGAGCATGCTCACCTTGTTCAGATAATCAAAAAGACTGAATCTGATGCACATTTACATCCTTTGTTACAGGAAATTTATAAGGATATGTATTAAGGTTGATTTAGATTTGTATGATATGTAAAAAAAATAGCAATACTAACAGATGGGAGCAAACTACTTTGCACAATTAGTGAAGCTAAAATGTAGGTTACTGGAATATCACATTTCTCTTGCCAAGGCTTATTTTTAAGTACTTTTAAAAAGTACATATAAATGTGGTAATAAGTTGTGATTGACTTGAACTTCAGTCAGCAGTGGCAATTTAATCATGCCACGTGTGAATTTTCTAAATATATGGCTTCTGAAGTTTCTGCACTTTTAAACATTATCCCTTTTTTCTATTACTGCAAGAAAACTAGTGAAGAACCTTTTTAGGGTGGCTTTCTTCTTGTTTCTCATTAAGCTGCATGGTGCATTATCCTTATGAGAGTTTCGAAAACAGGTCTGTTGCTCAAGAGAACAAAGAAGGTGTTTGTCACTGGTCATACCTAAACCTTTCAAATCTACAGTTTACGTAGATGCAGCTAAAATATTTGTTTAAATTCTGGCCCCTGTCTTTCATACCAGAGTGGTGTAGTGTTTTGAGTGCTGGACTAGGACTCCGGGAGACCAGGGTTTGAAGCCCTGCACAGCCATAGAAAGCCACTGGGTAACCTTGGGCAAGTTACATTCTCTCAATCTAAATGGAAGACATTGGCAAACCTCTTCAGAATAGATCTAGCCAAGAAAACCTACAACAGGGTCAAGAGTTTGAAAGTACACAGATAGCAGCAGCAGTAACATTACTGCTTTGTAAGAAACTTGCACATTTGATGCTACGTTGGTGTGCAGAAAAGAGAGGTTCTTCTAAAAGTTGTCTTCCTAGTGAGGCCAAAATCCTAAGTATGATAACTTGGGAGAAAGTTAACAGAAGCCAGAGGACTTGTATAAAATTAGTTGTATGTCGTGACAGATGCTGTTCAGGATCCTAAGAGCTTTGACTGGCCAGTGGAAATTGATATTTTTTAAGAATAAATGTCTCCTTACTGTAACATACAGTATACTGCTTATTTCCACAATTAGTATTCCATGCAAGATGCATAAACACAAACTAAACATCCTGTGGTCATGACTGACTACCACAATTCATTGTATCCTGGCTCTTCCTCTTTGCATTCCTAAAATAGGTCTCCTTCTCTGCAGAAAAGATGTTTAGATTTACAGCTGGAGAGGAGAGGTTGTGTTTCATATCTTTTACTACATTGCCTTTGAAGATAGATACATTAATATCATTTTAACTTGACCACTGACTTTAATAGTACTTTCCTTTCACTGTGTGTCCCTGTCTCCAGTGGCCTTGTTTATAGTCCAGTCTAATCTAAAATAATGGAGTACACATTGAAGGGGGTCCAGGCATTGTATTTTGGTTTCAGACTAGTGAAGCTTTTCACAATTTCACAGGTTACAAGCAAGAATAACAAGTGCAGAAAGAACTTGGGAGAGCTTACAGAAACTTCAGGTACATGGTAGTGGATTTCAGCAGAAGGAAGAACTGTCTAAAATATACTTGCACTGTCAATCAGAATACTCAGGACTGGGGTAATAATTCAAGTAAGTTGGGGGAAAAGTTTATTTCCCAAAATTGAAATCAGCTACCTCAACAAATCATGAAAAATGTAAGCTGTAAATTAGGTTGCTCAAGACATTTATAATTTATCTGTTGAAAGACTTAGGATAGCAAGTCTGAATGAACCAGAAAGAGCTATCATACTGACTTTGATTAAGCAAGTTAAAATAATTTATTTAATGACTAGCTTTAAAAGCATCCTTTTTATTTTTGCACCTTTTCATCCATGTTGCTTTGTTGCTGCCTATGTAACCTATGATTCTCTGAATCTCATAACCTTATGGCTTATTACTGTTGTTGTATAATGTCAGGGGTGCAAAGAGAGGACACCTGAATTGCAAGGACATTTTTGGGTAGAGGGCATGCCTGTGTACCCTGTTAGTCAAGGACTGCTGCCCTCCCAAACATTTTGCGTATTGATGAACATCAGGAGCACCTGTGGATGAAAAGAAAATTGCTTGTATGTTCTCTAAAGGTTGTTTGATCCCCATAAGGCTTTTTTTTTTTACATGAGAGCATGGTTTTATCTGCTACACGTGTGGCTATTACCCTGCTCCTCTAAAGATTTATTGAAATCTACTTCTGCATTCTACCAATATGTATTAGCTGGAAATAGAGTAATTTTCATCTGTGTCCTTATAAATGTCTTAAGCCATAGAAGATTTCACAGAGGGTGTGTTAGTATCTATAGTGGAGGCCTGTAGTCAACTTCTTGCCCTCAATAAAAACTAGGTAAATGTGCACACATTGAAAGCATTTTGCAGAACAATGTAGAACAGCTGACTTTCCACCGTATTAAGGAATGGGTAGTACAGTTCCTCAAATAGCCAGGGAGATGGCAACGTTCTGCTAGTCTGAAGCCTGCTTTTAACATGCAGTCTTGTGGGAGGGAGGAAGAACAAAATGACAGCATTGCCACCCATCCCAAATAAGAATCCTGTCCATCATGAAGTTTTCCTTCACTCTAAATTTCTAATATTGTAGAGTGTAAGACAGTAAAAATCATTTGCACCTAAAACTCTCATAGTCACTGTGTTTGTCTTCCCTTGGTAAGTTTTCCTGTCCCTTTTCTTTGGATGCTTACACTCTCTTTTTAAACATTCAACTGAATTTTCAAATTATTGCAATGCTTGATTTTGGGAGAACTGAAGGAACTTTTCATGGGGAGAAGCAGAATTCTTGCTTGGGATGCAATAGCTATATTCCTGATTTTTGCTTTTCCACTGACTCACAGGCAGTAAAAACTACTGAGCTGTACCTAAGTAACGAGGCCCTATTTATTACTGGTTATTTACCAATGTTTCACTGAATTTCTTCTTGACAATTAATACTTTAGGCAGAAATCACAACCTTCTGCAAACTGCCTGTGGCAGGAGGCAGTTCAGAGGGGATCTTCCTCACATTCATTCTCCAATTTCGATGCCTTTCAACTTTGACTTCAGGGAGACAATAAGAGTCACTGAGAACTGAACTTGCAGCAGTTTATGTTGTCTGGTATCTTCACTGTGAATAAAGGCATACTAAGTATCAAGTTATTTCTTGATACTTCTCTGTGACAGAAATGGATTGTTTCACACAGAAATAAACACACACAGGCAGCTCTAGACAGCATGCTGTGTATGTCTGCCGGTACTGAGATTATTAAAAGATATATAAAATCATGCTGCATTTTTTATCCAACAAAGTAGAAGTTTCCATTTGTAAATCTCTTCAGGGACTCACATAAGATGAATATTAACTATTTCTAAAGAAAACACTTGATTAACTTGATACATGAAATTAAGTTTAAGTAGTATGAACACATTTGCAGATGTAAAATATAGGGAGATGGAATATGTGGGCTTCTTCAAAATTATATTATAAAAAATAATGGAATTAAAGTGAACTGCTGGTACTTCAGTTAGTAAGGGTCTTCTACTATAATTGTTTAGCATTGTTATAAACCTTAATTTTTACAGTATCATCAGGATTTGTTGTGAGATTTAATAGAAGTGAACTTTACCTACCAGATTAGTTTCACTGTTACAACTTTAGAGATATTACACACTAGATTTATAAAGCTTTAAAAAGTACATGAGGAGCAACTGAAAAAAACAGCATTACTATGCAACCACACAAGACAGAATTGATCTACGGTTCCTGTGCCAGCTCCATTGGAATGAATGGGAGAGTTGTGCAGTGCCATTTAATGAAGGTATTTTAACTGCTCAAGCCAAGCCCTCTGTATGGACTTTTCCTCCACCCCTCGAGTCTGCCTCTAGCAAAAGGCATATATGCATATACATATACATATGTATGTATGTGATTGCCACCATATAGAAACAGGCTAGTATCCAGTAAAGTATCTCTGTCTTGCATTTTATTTGGAAGCATTCTAATTGATGATTTGTTCAACATATGTTCTAATTACAACTATCTTTATTGATGGATCTTTGCAGGACATAAATTGCACTTTATATTTATCATTAGAGTGTTAAAACTGAAGATCTGAACAAGAGTACCAGACAATTTAGTCTACAACTTTATTTTCCTACAGTTTTTACCCTGGTCTAAGGTCACAATCAAACTAAATCTGTGAAAAACTCTTATCAGATATATTGCACTGTACTGTCAATTAGTTTGCTTTCTAATGATTTGCTTTTCAGTTTGTTGAGTTTCTGTTGCATGTCATCTTGCATTTCTTAAATATATGCTGAGTCAAAATTGGAGCCAGAAGAGAATTAGACTGGGGGGAAAAAAGGAGCGGGGAGATACGAATACATTTAGAACAGTTTACACTGGCAACTGTTTTGTGTAACTACAATTGTAACAGTCTATGTAATATGACTTGGGTATTTAATTGGCATTTTTAGGCCATTTATAATTAACAGTCATTATTAAAATGCCAAATTAGAGACTCAGTGCAGCCAGGGTGAATTGAGTAATCTACAGGAGTTCCTTACAGCTCAGTTACACAGCAATAGTTTTAAAACTGTTACTGGCTAATGGCTGCAAAATATTGTGTAGTACTATGAATTCTGTCACCATGTTAAAAACTTGGAGTGTTTTTGGCATAGATTCTGCATGAGGATGTTTTGAGCAGTATCCAGAGCACACTTAGAGCACACGTTCAATTTCTGTAGCTAGTTGCTTACTGAAATACAAGGCATGCTTGTGTGTGTTCAATTGGTACCTCTTGCAAAGTTGCCATGACAACTCCTCTTTCCCTTAGAAAAGGATATAAGCTCGCTTGCACTTCAGCATCTTTGCATCAGGGCAATTTTTACTATACATTTCCCCAGTGCTACTCCTCAGTATTGGAGGAAGAGGAAGAACTCAGGTGCATGCTTCAGAGAGCAAAGTCATAAACACAGTGACACCCCTCACCAATCATCTTAAGATTGTGATAGAATGTGTTGCTAATTTTATGGCCTGGCCACGTTCACCTGGATACAGACTTGAATTTCTCTTTTTGTTCCAGTTTCCATGATGGTGGTAGCACTTTACAGGAAACCAGTGCAGCTGTTGATAACATTACTTGCTTTGAGATGCACAGTCATAAGGCCAGTACTTTTGGCCGGAATATGAGACTATGCCTGGTGGTGGGGGAATAGTTTTATTTCAAATATCCCACAGTTTTCTCATCCTGGAGCCTTTACCCAGGGACTAGGCCATAAGGCTGTAAAGTCTTTGCTATCTGGCAGTTATCTCTGCAAGGATTCACAGTAGTACAGGGGGAAATGTTAACACCTGTCTGAGGTGTATGTGGTCATCATACTCATACCTACTACTGCGACAAATAGTTCTACTTGCCAGAATTTATCAGTCTTCTAAATACTGAATGTGTGGAAATTTTGCAGTCAATACAAATGCATGCAGAAAGGCTTTAAAGGAAAGGGAAATGCACTGTTCAGAGCAGGGGAGGAAAGTATTCTAGCATTTGTTGGCTACAGAAGCAACAACTATTAATATTCTTAACCTTTTGTGATCTAACACACGATAGTCTGGAATTCTAAGTTCAGAATCTGAACAGAAATCCTGATCTTAGACCATTCTAGTCTTTTAGTTCGCTGGTAGACAACATTATTTACTTTAATACTAGGGAAATATTGTCTGGTTCCATTATGTAAATCTAGCAGTAAGCTTCAGAAAGAAGTTGCCAAGTTTAAGAAATCAGGAACTATAGATAAACTCTTAATACAATCACAGCAATATAACTATTTGCATTGCTTGCTGGAGTGATCAATGATATGGTTAAAGCTGTGAAAGAAAGCAATAGAACTTCTTTTTAAAAAAAGTTTTCTTAATTTTGCTATGTTACCATGTGCCTTTTGGACTGATCTGCAGGTGTAGAGACTTTACCAAAAAAGAAAGAAATGATATAAACACACTGATAAATACTGCCATTAGATATTATAATCAGTAAGAGGTATTATTTTATATATCTGTATAAATAAATAAATAAATAAATAAATAAATAAATAAATAAATAAATGTACATTTTTGGTATCCTGCTCAAACTTGATCTTGGAACTCATTCTGATGTTCTATGTACATGATAGCTAATGGAAAATCCATTTTGTTATTAGCAAAAGTAGTTGAACAGGCTATAAGATCAATTCAAATCATGCTCTGCATTTACACCTCTGGGAAATAAAAATACAAACCATCTCTTTTTATGCAACCTGGAGAATTTGCACGTTCCTTGTAGTTAGAATGGATAGGGCTTCCTGCTTGAGGTTCGTGGTGTAGATTCAGTGTTCTAGCGTGCAGCTTCCGTGTACTCAGAAGGAGCAAATTTTGTCTTCTGTATAGAAACACTAACTCAGGTTAAATGCAGTAGTGTAGTTGCCATATGTAGTTAATATTCAGATGTCAAGAGTTAAGCTGCTCTGGTGAAAGATGAGGTTCATAAAGAAAGGCTAACAGCTTATCTTTCCTCATTGCTGGCAAAGAAAAAGAGAATAATAAAATAATCTGTTCCATCCATGTTAGAATAAAAATGCTGGTGAATTGACAGTGTATTTTAGTTTGATATTTTGTTCTTCCTCTTCAAAAAATAAGTGTACTGAATGAATCTGCTGGGATCTTGTCACAACCTGTGTGCTTTATGCTTTTTTGTAAGACTGATGATTGTATGTAAAAAGAATAATTTCACAGTTTGATTTTTGCCTTAATAGTTTAAAATAAATTATTTCTGAAAATTTAATCTTGAGCTTTAATGAATATAGGAAGTGTCTCTTTTGTAACACAAGGGGAAATTATATGGTGGCATTTTTAAAAGAAATTTGTTATTCTTTCATTTCCCACTTTATCTTAATAAAATTGCATGGGCTAAATCCAGAAGAGTGGCTGTGAGCACTAATAATCATTGCACACGTTTAAAAAAAAAAAAAACCTGCAAAATATAGCCAGTAAAGAGTTTTTTCTTTCATCTTACTGAGCTTGTATTTAGTGTGAAACATTTTTTTGAAGATAGCTATGCCACTGCAAATACCATAGCAAAATATTTTGCTATATTCAAATTGCAAGGGTAAACTGCTGACATTATGACAGCGATGCACGATAGATCATACCACAGGTAGCTGGTCAGATCATACTTTCAGACTGCCACAAAAGGCAGTATATTTTAATTGCCACCTCAGGATACATCCAAGGAGAAATTCCAGGCTTGGAGGCATGCAGAGTGATTGGACTTTGAGTTGCATACAGAACAATTATAATTTCTATTTAAAAGGGGGTGGGGTTGGCACAGAAAGATTCAAGGTACAGCAAAGGCTCTTGTTTTGTAAGTTCAAAGTTGTTTTTTCATCTCAGTGTCTTATCAGCCACAAGTTCAAGGTTACACAGCAATATTTTTGCTGCTGAAAGCCAAGACAAGTACCACCCACGCAATGGCAAGCCTGGGTAATCCCAAGCTTTACAAAAGTGCAATATATAGAAGTAGGGAATGCTAAGGAAGGGAACTCCTTCCCCTCAAATTTTGTGAGCAGCGGTTCTTAATCTTTTCTTTACCAGGAACCCCCTGTAAATAATGATTTGTTGCTAGGCCCCCCCATGACTTAACTCAAGATTTAAGTATTTAAACCTAGACTGAATATTCAAATATTTATTTGAATGTCCAAATACTTGTTTAAACTTACTCATTTGTCACCCATATCCCTTATTTTTCCAGTAGACAATGCAAAAAAAGAAAAAGAAAAAAAAGAGGCGGCTTGTTAATGGTCTGTGTAGGAAGAGTAGAGAGCAGAATAAACTGCAGCTTCCTAAAAGAAAGTTCTGAATGGGAAAGGAAGGCTATGAATGGGAGACAGGCCTAACAAATAATTTCTTTTGCCCTTTCCCTTAAAGCAGCTCCTGGAAAGTAAAAGAAGTACTTTTTTAAGGCTCCTTTGGAGAAATGGCATTTCATTTGCCCTTTCCCCAGAGCAGCACATGGAAAGTAAAGGTCTCTGTACTCTACTTTCTCAGTGCTCCTTCAGAGGGAAATGTTTCTTTTGTGCATTCCCCCAAAGAAACACTGAGACCATCACAACTTTGCTTCCAAGTAGCCACAAGAGTAAAGGGATTCCTATTTATTCTTATGGCTGCTTGGAAGCAAAGCTCTGCCACACTCTACTCCTGGGCTCAAGCATTGTTGCCACGCAAGGCCTGGCCTGGACATCTTCCCTCATCTTCTAGGTCCTCGTCTCACCTTCCCACTTTCTGGGTTCTCTGGCACACCTGCAAGTAGCACCTGGAACCTCCAGCACAGGATGAGATGCCAGCAGCATGCCACCACCATAACTACTGCCTTTGAAGAATTCTGCAGCTGTATCTACCAACCACAACCCACTAGAACATTTTTTAGTTCCTTAAACCTGGGATTTCCCCCATTTCCCAGGATGAATGCCAACCTTACATAGGACCCCCCCCCAGCGAGGACTCTGCAGACCCCAGGTTAAGAACCACTGGCCTAGAGGCTTCAGCTTGTGAGGTGGCTGTGGAAAGCTGACTGCTGAGGGAAAGGGGATATTGGATGGAAGATGAAATTAAATGGAGGAGGGCATAACTAACTGAATGAATCAGTGACAATGACCTCGTACTACATGTCGTTGCCAGTCCCACTTCGTCTTTTTTTAAATTGATTTTGATTGGGCCTGTAGTGCTATTCCAACATGCATACTTGCCTCTAATTCCAGTGCTTAAGTTGTCATATATGGCTGTGGGATGTTTGTGTGACTAGGCTTTGTGACCCCTTCAAATGGTGTCTTCATGTGTAAATTCACCATGCAAGGAAGGGAAAGGAGATACCCCTCCCAGTCCTTGTTGCCCAACAGAGAGAATATAAGAGACCAGAAAAGGGGGGGGGATTTTTCTAGGATGCTAAAATCTCCAATTAAATATCCATAGATAAAGATTTCCCTTTGCACACAGTTTTCCCCATGGAAAGGCTAGGAAGAACAAGGCAGGCAGGGGAGCAGGTAAGTGAGAAAATATTCACAGAATTTGTATGTTCAACTAATTCTGCACCAAGCACATAAGGCACTAACTACCTGCATGTTCAAGCTGCACAAATAAAGTAACTGAATTATGCACTCTGTAGTCTATTCTATACTTTCCTGTCATACTTTTAGAACTGAATGAGCCCCAAGAGCGGGTTTGAACATATTAGCATTCAGCAAGTACATTTCTCTTAATGCAAGTTTTCTTTATGAGCAGTTTGTCTAAATAATGATGACGACCACGACAACAGAGAACATCTTTGTTCTTATAGGATGGCAATACGTGCAGCAAGTAAGGAAGGCAACTTGCTTTCTTGATCCTTGCCCAGTTTGGCTGGTTACCCGGGGAGGAGATGCCCCTAGACTGTGGAATGATTTGCTGGAATAGATTCGATAGCAAAATATGATTTTTTTTAAAAAAAAAAGTACTAAAGACTTATCTCTTCTGGCAGGTCTACTCAGTCTATTTTTAATTATGGTATATTTTTAATTATGATGTATTTTCATTATATTTGTATTTTAGTGTATTTTAACCATGATGTGTTTTTAATTGTATTATGTTGTACACCGCCTTGAGCCTTGGGGAGAGGCAGGTAACAAATAAAATGATTATTCTTATTAACACCACCACCACCGCCACTTACCTTGTTCTTCAAAAAAGCCCAGAGGTTGCCCAAAAGAACGAACAAGATAGCACTACCACTTCCTCACATGTCATTCACACACAGAAACCAATCTGATTGATAGGTAACTCCTATTCTGACAGTGGTAGGTGTATTCTGCTATATAAGAGGGCAGCCAACTAGGTTAAACAGTGGCTGGGGTTGCTGTGACTAGTGCTTCCCTGAAACAACTATATATAATGAGCTATAGTGAATTAGGCAGAGCCTCAAAAGTAGTTCTTAGTAACTTTCCAGCAGGGAGCACAGAGCAGTAGATAAGTAAATTTATTTTCTTGCTCTTTAGTTTCACAAAACCACAATACCTCTGTATAAGCAATTGTCGGACAGAAAGAGATTCAGATTGCTTCTCCTTGTGCATTCAGAGTATCCCAGAAAATATGAGAAAGGAGCCAGCCTGCATAGTAATGTGTGTTCAGTGGGTGGGGTTGAATGGTGCATTCTGAGCAAATCAGCAGCTTGAGGAACAACTGTAAATATTGGTCTGTGATAAAAATGCAAACCAGGATTGGATCTAGATTTTTATTTTTTAAGCCTAGCTTGTAAGTCAGTCTAAACAGTGAAAACAAATTTATCTTACTTGCTATGACGTACATTTCTTAAGCACAACTTTTGTGGAGGTTTGGTGATCAGAAACAAGAAGTACCAGGATCTGATGGAGTTTTCTATCAGATAGAAGATTACAACCTACGTGTATCTCCCAAGCAGCAAGTCTTACAAATAATTATTATAGAAGGGATTCATAAGCACAGCTTTTTTTCCCCAGACATTTCTGTAATTTAATTCAGAACAGGATTGTTTTTTGTTTTTTTTTGAGTCCCTGGAATCAAAAACTGGGATTTAGAATGAGTTTTCTTTTCCAAATCTTGCTTTATTTCTACAGGAAACTCCTGTATGTGTAAGTTAACACAAGGGAGGCAGAATCTCTTTGAATAGAAAAGGCTACAGTCCTGAAAAAAAGAGAAACAGAAAAATAAATTAATACCAAGTTGGATTCAGATTTTGTCATGATCAGAACAGATATAGTGAAATCCATGAGACATCATAATCCATTATTTAATTAAATCCCTTTGATTTCAATAGGTCTAATCTGAAATATGATTAATTCAGTGTGAATTTGTAAACATATTCTTCAATGATAGTTTTATTTTGTTATTTAAATGCAACTTGCTTTCAGTGGTTAGAATCTTGTTATTTAGCTCAACGCGAATAGACCCACTGAATCAACTGCTGCATAGTGTGTCAATGCATGGGTAAATCCAATCAATCCTACACTACTCAGAGAGAAAAATGGGATTTAGGTCAATGGGTGTTAGTTGTAACTAAATTTAACTTCACACTAGTTGAAAGCAATGGAACTTGTAATGACTGGTTTTTGTTGATTATAGCCAAGATAGCATTGTCCAGGGGCAAATAGCCTTAGATATTATACCAACATCTTCTGACCATATGAAACCCCTGAAGAGACTTGCCGTGGGGTCCCTGTAACTCAGAAACAACTTAAGGCATACAACAACAACAAATCCTCTACCATCTCCTGGCAGGATGTGATTCGGGTTAGAGAGGAATCAGATACTTGGGCTTCTGAACTGCAAAGAAGGAGAACATGCCATTAACTCTGTTTTCCTTCTCTCTTGCCATCAGTGGAATAAATCACCTAAAGAAAGTCTGGCTGTATCCCTCCTGCATGCTGCAAACTACTGAGTGCTTAAAGGACACCATTTACACATAAAGGTATCACCATTCCTTCTGTCTCCCACAGTCATCCATGTTTGGAGAACAGAGTTTATTGGCCTGTTCCCATTTGTCCCAGCAGTTTAGTAGTTAAGCTACACAGAAGAGTGGAAAAATCCAACCACTTTTAATGTGCTAAGTTGCAATCACTTTGGCTGTCTTGGATTGTTTGGATGTCAGACTCTTCTTCAGCTTTGATGAACTGTTCAAAGAATTCTTGGAAGTATGACATTGCATGGGTTCATACCCCCCCCCAATATTTCACAGATGAAAACATTTCATGTGCAGTTGAACAACTTCAGAGTACAGTCAAGATGGCAAAGGTTAGTAATGAGGAAGAACACACAAACCAGGAGATGCAACAGCAATTCATTTTTGCTTGAGCCTGTTTCTGATTTTGTCCCATCCTTTCCTCTTTCCTCCCACTGTGTTAACTGAATGCAAACTACTTTTGCACTTTGAAATCTATCTGCAACAAGTGAAGAACACTGAGGACAAAGGGGGGAAGAGGAGGAGGAAAAGGGAGAAACTGGGACATTTTAAAAGCAGCTGAAAACTGGGATGACAGAGACTTAATCAGGACTGTCCCTACCTAACTGGGACAGTAAAAAGGTATGCAACTCTCAAATTACAATATTTTACACAGTGTTTCAGCCTCCACATTCGTGCCCTAGACATTACTGTACAAAACTCTAAGGGCCTGGAGGGATCTCAAGGGGGTGGGTTTGCTGTAGCTGTAAGTTGTTTTCCCTCTTTTTAATTGCCTTTGTAATCAGCAGGTTGTTGTGGTCCTAAGCTGGAAATCACTGAAACATAATGGAAGCGTGCTTGACAAGTACATGTCTGATAAAGGGACAACCACTACTAGATCAAGGACAGAGCTCAGAAACCTTACGTTTTAAGATTACAACTCCCAGAATTTTCCAACCACCATAGCCACTTCCCATTCTCACTAGGATTCTGAGAGATACAGTCAAAAAGTAACTTTCTGAAGCTCTGATCAAGGGTCCATTTAACACATCAAAAGAATACTACACCTTAAGCTGTCCACAGTTTGCCTGCAGTTATAGAATGCATTGTCAAAAGTCAGAATGAAGGACACTAGGTTTGATAGGTTTTTTAAAAAGAGAATTGGAAAAGCATAGTGTAAATGCAAAATGCAACCTCCATGTCCAGATGCTGCTTATCTCTGAATAACACAAAGCTGCAGACAAATGCCATAAGAGGGTGAATGCCTTCGCACCCTGCTTGTAGATTATCCAGCAGCAGCTATTTGGGAGCAGGACTAAAGAAACCCTTGCTCTGTTCCTTCAAGGCTCTTTTTATGCCCTCCCTCCACCCCACCCACCACATATTTTGCTCTTACAACTTATGCAAGACCTTTGTAACCTGTCTTAAACTTGCCCTGCTGCCACAGGCTAATAAAGAGAACAGACTCTATTCCAGGTGCAAGCCAAAACTGGTTGTCATTACATTTCCACAGAATGAACCAAGCAGCTCTAACTCAGTATCATTTCACAAAACTGAGGGTGGGGAATACGGATTATGAATCATGCTTTTGACAACACCCTTGCATGGAATATTCAGTGTGTGGGAGATATGATGAAACAGCCTTGCAGTTGCACAACTCGGGAAAATTACTCCTCTTCTGTAGCCCTTTGAGCAGGGATTATTTCTAATGACACAATTGTTGGAGGCTGTTTGAGATAACATCTAGAGAAATCTGTAACAACCAAACTACCTCCAGATTTCCATCACAAGGCAAGCAAAACAGGACACAAAAGCTAAGGACAGTTTGAAACAGGACTCCAGGTTTTACCTGCAATATTCTGTACAAATTGAATTCATTAATGGAATTCTGCACTGGCCCTGTCTACACACAAATCTTTATGTAAGGCAAAAGCAGCCAGAAGATGTTTGCAGCAGTTGCTGCTTTGTTGAGCCAGTAATGGAAATTGAACTGGATCCAGTTTTAGGAATTTACAGTACAGACTGGAATCATTTTGGTAGTGGTCATCCCCATTCCTGGAGAGAATCTGAGGAACAGCAGAGGGAGGGACACTACAGATTACCAGCAGAGCCTCAGCAAACTGTAGTTTTCCAGATTTGGGGGAAGTCATGCCTATTAAAGTGGTATAATACCAGTATTCATTTGCAGTGTAGATATATGCTTAGTTTAACTGACTCACAAACTGAAATGCAAAGGAAACTTCTGTTTTCTGTACAAGCCAGTTTTTCTATAAGAATTGCCAATTCTTTTAAGTCTGAGTCAGCATATGCTAGAAAAACCATCACCATGTCCTGCAAATAGATTATCCCTTGGGTTACTCTAGTACACTGACTTGCACTAGTACTGAGCTCTCTACAAGTGTATACTCTATTCCAGCAAAGCTGGTCCAGCCCTTATGAACAGTTGGGCTGGAAATATTGCCTCTATAGTCAAATGCATAAATTCTCTGCCCATTCTTTCCACTATATCTATTGGCTGGAACCAAGGGGTGTGTGATTATTGAGCTATACTGCAGAGTTCTGAATGGTTAAGGCATTATATTCCATTAGATCCTATACTTTATTGTGATTAGCAATTTTCATTCCAACCTCCCTTATTTATCATAAGCAGCTTGCTTGGACCTAATAAATACCTCACAAACACTCAGTGCACCAGCAATCCAACTTCTATGATGGCATATTCACAAATATTCCACTAGCTGAAGAGAAAAGATTAAGCTTATTAAGCCAGGATATATACAAACAGTGGCGGAGCTTGGAGTGTGTGTGGGGGGGCAGGAAGGGGCACTGTGCATGGGGGCATGGCTACAGGCTGGGACGCCCCAGAAACATTGCTGCAGGGGCAAATCGCCCCCCCCATGTCCCTATGCAACTGTATACAAACAGCATGGACTGCCCCCCTTCCTGAAGATCCCTCTGACAAAGGAGGATTCAGCACTTAAACAAAGTTTTCCATTATATGTGGTCCAAGCACTTTGTTTGAGTACATTTAAACAAACTGAGATTCATTCATAGCCTCCAGACACTGATTTAAAGCTGGCTTCTGATACAACACTGATTGAGATACGAAAGGGAATTAAACACAATTGTCTCCTCTCACCTTTGCTATTCATTTTGGTGCTGATGATTTTACTAAGAGATATCAGTTAACATGGCAGACTTTGTGGAGTGACAGTTAAAAAAAAAGAACAGTATAAGATAAAGGTTTATGCAGATCATCTTATGCTAATGATACAAAATCCACTGGATTAAATGAACATTCTTTTGGAAAAAAAATAAGGCAATTGGGACATGCTCCAAGTTTAAAGTGAACTGTGATAAAACAAAACTGTTGGTTAAAAACACAACTTTGGAAGAGGAAAATGAATTAACTGCTCATTTCAATTTTAAATTTGAAAAAGGTTAAAATTATGAAAAATAATAGTTTGTTTCAAAAGAATTATACAATCTGAAAAGAAATTAAATGAAGCTTAGAAAAATGGGGAAAGTTAAATGTATTCCTTTTGTGCAGAATTGCAGTAATAGAACCAAGTGTTTTGCCAAGATTTTTATGGAGCTTCCAAACAATTCCTATCATAAGAGATGGAATATCCTTTGTATAATGGCAAAAAGAAACTTCCAGATTTGTTTGGCAGGCAAAGAAACCCAGAACAAAATTTAAAACAATGTATGATGCTAAAAAAGGGTGTGGTTTGGGAACTAATATTAAATTGTATTAAGAGGCCCGTTCTTTTGTATGGTTGAAGGAATGGATATTGCTTAGAGATGAGAGACATTTGGAATGTGAAGGTCATGATTTAAGGTGTGGAGGGGCATGGTTATGATAAAGTTGATATGATATGATAAAGTTGAAGCATATGCTGAGCTTTAAAAAAAGGATATGCTTTTGAAGCATATGCTGAGTTTTAAAAAAATGTATTAGATAAATACAATAAGTATAATCAAGGACTTTTTCCTCAGATAATATGAGCCACCTCACTGCAGGAAGCCTTTTCTAGGAAAGAATGGGTTAAAATTAGAGATGGTTGTTTTATGATATTTTCTTTTTTGAACAAGACAGCTGGGAATTTAAATCAAATGAGATGCTTCTTCAGGAAGCCAAAGATCTTAACTGGTTTGTTTATACGCAATTCAAGGGATAGTTAAATCAAAATAAAAGATATCTAGCCATAGAGGTTGCAAAAAATGAGTTTTATTTAGAGTTATGTAAAAATAATGATCATGTAAATTAAAAAGTGTAGAAATTCCTTTTGAAACTATAGACAGGAGATGAACCTGTTAAAGAGGATATGACAAGGTGGGTCCAAAATTTTGGCCACAATGTTCAAATGGAGGTACGGAAAAGAATGTGGTCTAAAAGTTATAAAATTTACTTTGCGTAGTAATTTTAAAAGAAAACATGTATAAGATGATGTGTAGATGATATCTAGCCCCAAATAAGCTGTCAAAAATGTCTAAGAATGTTTCAAATCCATGTAGGGGACATCCAAATAAGGAGGACTCCTTTTCCATATATGGCAGACTTGTAAGAAGGTGAAAAGTTTCTACTCTGAGACTTACACATTAATTCCAAAAATTTTAACCATGGATTTTGTAACGTCATCAGAAATGTTTTTGCTGGGTATGATGGATAAAGAATTGGATATTAAATTATGGATTACTTCTTTAGTATATAACAGTAGCAAGAACACTGTTTGCTCAAATCTGGAAATGGACTGAAACACCAACAATGGAAGAATGGATGGTTAAGGTTGTTGAGGTAGCCCAAATTACCAAACTAACACGGATTTTAAAGGACAAGCCAACTGAAGATTTTTTTGAAACACTGGAAGCTATTTATGGACTCTTTGAGCAGTAAGAAATCTAAAGATGCAATAATGTGTGGCTATAGTTACTTTTAGTTGGATCTGTAATGATAGAATATTTTTTTTCTTCCATTACAGTTTGACTTGGTGGGCCAGAGCCCTTTTGCATTTCAGTAAATTAGTGTTAAGTTTAGTATGTTAGTATTGTGTTTTAATTTTAGATTTTCCTTTCTTTTTTGTTTTTTCTTTTGCTTTTTTCTGAATGTACATCTCTTATTGTGAATTAGATTGTATGTGTAAAAACTATTTTTTTTAAAGATGGCTTCTAATGCTGGCTCGTTTGGAGCTCTTTATAGGTCCAGTTTGCAGGTAACAGGAAGCTGTGTTGAATGTTGGCTCATTTTCCTGCTCATGTGAAGAGAGGAGCAAATTAGAAGAAAACTGGCTGAGTTTTCCCTCTGCTTCTTGTGTATATCATGGCTTAACAATCGGAGTTTGAACTTCTTGTTTATTGTAAACATTGCCAAGATATAAGGCCTGAAAGGAGTCTGTGCTGGTGTCAAGAGGACAGCCAGTGGATCTTAATCTGACACAGATTACAAGTCGTTGGCCATATTGTTAAATATGTCACTGAACTTGGAGAATGAAAGGCACTGTTAATGCAAGGGCGGATAAAAAATTGAGTCTCTCATCCAACTTGATTTTCCGCCGTTAAGGCATGCTTATGACACTGTCAGAAGAGATATAAATGAAGCAGGCATCACATGCTACTTACTGTGCCAACACACATACGCTTGTGACACAAACTACACTGAGATCCAAGAATGAGGAATTTGTCCTTGTCAGAGGTGAATGGATCCTTCATGACATAGCTTTCTTCCAGGAGGCTGGGAAAGAACAGTTCCACACTTTAAAAAAACAGCACTAGTAAGATGCAGTTCCCATTGTTAAACAACTCCTTCCTACATCTAACCTGAAGGCTTGGGTCAGCGCTAACATTTAACAGGAGTTTACCATATTGTATGGAGCAAATGACGGAACGGCTAGAATGACGCTGGTGAAGGGTGCAGTTCCTGGGACAAAGATGGAATTCAACTCCTCCACCCCACAGGCTCTTTTGCAAAACCCTGCCCTACTTTCCTCTCCACATAAAAGCAAAGGACTCTTGTGCCTTCCTTCCCAGCCTGGTAAACTGCAAAAGTCAAGAAGGCACAGGCAAGTGGGAGTGAGGAACTGAGCTGCCAGATAACAGATGATCTGCCAGATTGCCTTTCCTTGTAAGGCTTTGCTTGCATTTCTGCTGGTACAAGAGCCAGTGACTGGGGTGCAAAAAGTTCATAAAGCTGCTTGGTCTTATTAATTATGTAAATGTATATTCTGCCATTCAAATAATTTATCAGTGAAGCCTACAAAAGACTATTAAAAACATCTAATATACTATAACAAGCTGAAAACAGGAAACCTATACAAATAACATCCAAAAAAGCAGCTCAACTAAATATTTTTTAACAAAAAGAAAACTGAAATGTGCAAATAGAGGTCTTCTTACAAGAACTAGTGGCCATCTACAAGACATGCTGTCCAGACTGGTCTCTGCCCAGATATAATCTTGCTTTCTTTCACTCACCCTCCATTTGAGTAGGTCACTCTGCTATGTCTCTCTGTTCCCTGTGATTGAGTAAGTGAAGTAGTTCTGATGCTAAGATGCAACAGAATTACCTGCTCTCAGAGGAGGCATAGCCAGAACAATGAACTTCACAAAACAAAACAAAATGGGATAGAAATTCTGAAAACGTATACTGTTTATCCTGAAATACTAAAGATGCAGTCCTCCACACATTAAAATCAAGTCCTTTAGTAAAACAATTTAAATCATGATTTAAATAAATCAAGTTTAAATCATATCAGCCCTGTGGGATATGTTTATATGCATGCATCATTTCAACAGAATTTGTCATCTTGAATGGTTTCCTTGTCCCAAAAGCTGCTATTTTGACTTCTCCAGAATTAACCTGATGTTACCAAAGTGCAATTCTTATATTCCAAGAAAGACCTAGAGCAACTTGCTCCCTGCCTCTTACTTTGCCTTGGCAGACACCAGATGCTGAATTATCCCAGTGACTAAAATAGATTCTATTACCCTGAAACCAGGTTCTATCAGACACAGCTGAAAAATAGTTAAGGGTCACTGTGAGGAAAGGGTAAGGCTGCATTCAGCACTAACAGATCATGAATTTTCTCCATAAGGATAATAAGACAGAGTCCATTTAAAGATGAGGCTCTCAGAAAAGTGCATCCAAGACAACCTATCAATAAGCCGTGCCTAAAATGCAAGTTGTTTCTGCATCTAGGAGATTACAACTACACTACAGCCTTTAGAATTAACTACTGCTCTCTGTATCTAGGAAACCCTAGGAACGGTAGTACTGTGTTCTAGAATTACAACTTTCTAATTTTTTTTAAAAAAACTGTACCTACTTTTAATCTTGATGTGAGTCATTGTGAATCCCAATCCTTACAGAAAGACAAGGTAGAAGTCATACACATAAGCAATCAAAACTAGGGAATCTTTTTCCAGGTACTGCTCAAAGTGCTGCTCATAACCTATAAAGCTCTATTTATCTTAAGTCCAAACTATCTGGCAGGCCGTATCTCCACGTGAGCCTGCCAGATTCTTAGGAGAGCCCTTCTTTCAGTCCCATCATCTTCACAGGCACAGTTGGTGAGAACACGACAGAGCCTTCTCAGTGGCTCCCCTAGCGCCTGGAATTCCCTCCCGATTGTATTGTTGGTTGCCATCAAGCTGACTTCTACTTATGGCGACCCTCTGAATGAGAGACCTCTGAGTTACCCTGTCCTCAACAGTCCTGCTCAGGTCTTGCAGACACAGGGCCATGGCCTCGTTGACTGTCTCTCTGTCTGTGAGGTGGCCTTCCTTTTTCCCTGCTGCCTTCTGCCTTGCCAAACATTATTGTCTTTCCTAGTGAGTCACGCCTTCTCATGATATGTTCAAAGCGCAACAGTCTCAGTTTAGCCTCTTGGTGCTTAGGGAGAGTTCACGCTTGAATTGTTCTAGGGCTGATTTATTTGTTTTTAGCTGCCCAGAGTATTCACAGATCTCTTCTCCAGCACTACATTTGAAATGAGTTGGTTTTCTTTTTATCAGCTTTCTTCACTGTCCAACTTTCACACTCATACACAGAAATATCTATTTTCCCCTGCTGCTCTTCCTCCATCACCAGACAAACACTTATTTTACTAAACCAGGCTTTTAGAACTCCAAGCTTTTAGATAAAGAAGAGTGCTATAATGTTTTGAACTGTGCTGTTTGAACTGCTTTTTATCCTTTTTAAGCATGGATTAAAATCATTAATAAATTTTATTGTAATGCTGACTTTGTATATTTTTAATTATGTATATAATTTTCAACTATATAATTTGCAAGTAGTCTTGAGTCTCAATCTTGGGGAAAAGGCAGCATGCAAATAAAAATCATCGTCCTGCTCTTCCTCCTATTTCCTCCTTTTCTTGCAGATAATTTTTGGATCACCCACCAAAATACAGTCCCCAGAATTCTTTGGGAAAGAAGTTATGGCAGTGGAATTGCTTAACACTTCACACCGCAACAAATCTGAAGACCTAAATCCTGACCCACTGATCCAAAGAGAACTTGGTAAATTAAAAGTTATGTAATTTCCACTGCCTTAATGAATCATGTTTGGCTGACATTAAAAAATGGGTTTAGGTGAAGGAAGCCACAATCAGTCTTGGATCTCATGAAAATATAACATGTGTTTTCAAAGCCCTGTTTGTTACATTCTTACTTTATAGTTTTGAGTGTTCATCTAAAAATATAGCGTATTAAGTCCTAGTTCTGTTCATCTTTATGGTGCCACAGAAAGATTATCACAAAACTAAGATTACACAAGTATCTGGAGCTTAGTTACAAGTCTGCCACCAAAGAAAGAAGTGGGAAAGTTGAACTTCCCTTCTCTGGTGCAAAACAGTGCACACACAAGAGGCACAACTTTCTGAGGAGGTGGAAGGTAGCAGGACATGCTTACTGATTTGCTTTGTTTGATGTAGCAGGATGCTTTTTCCCAGCAGAGAGTGGGCTAGAGGCTGCATGCATGACAGACAGGGCTGACTGTTTAAAAAAAAAGTAACGGTGGACAGTTTTCTTCCTTCACATGGAGAAACTGTTATTACTGCAAAATATCATACAGAGTAAGCAGTAAGATACTCATGCAACTGAATATGTACTTACGCAACTGAGGCATTTGGAGGTTTCTGCCCATAGTAGAGGTATGGAGCAGTTAGTCCACACAGTTCACATTCAAAAGTACCTTGATACTGTGGCTCTTTGTTGGACTCCATCTGGAAATCCTACAAGATCAAACTGGTTTTGAATAGAGGCACTCAGCTAATTTAGACCTGGCTCCCATTGGTCCACATGAACTGTCCTGAAATTAAATATTAAATTCATATTAAGGGCATGGGGTGAGGAAAGAGGGGAATCAATCTTGGTTCTGCTCAGAATGATTGATTTTGGAACACATCAAAGTAACTTTACAGGGCCAAGTACAACAGCATTACAGAATGAAAACAGAACTTGTTTCCTCTGTTTCTCACTTTCTTATGCAAAGTTTCACAGTGCTTATTTATAATGTTACTTTTTATTCTCCCTAAAAGCTCTTTATCAGTTAATTGGTCTGCATATTAAGCAAGAATAAATGTACTCTGTACAGACAAGCCTAAACTAAAGCTTGAATTTATGTAAGAGAAGCCTTCATTGGACACACCTTTTATTTAATCTTACCAAATTAAATTCATACCAGTACTTGTGAGTCTTCCCTCTGCAGAGTTTCTCCCATAATTATTTAGGAATTAAGAATAGCCAATTAGAAAATATATACAGTAATGCTCTTCAGATCATGCTGCCCCCCTGTCCCCGATCTCCACAAAGACTAAATCAGACAATCTATCCAGCAATGATTAAGTGATTTTCAGACCATAGGATGTACAAATTATGACTCTGCAAAAGGTCTGAATTCATGACCATAGTTTGGCACTGATAAAAGTTTTTTTAAAAAAACTATAACTTTCTGAACTCACTGCTTGTAGGGCATATGTACATTTTTCTCTCATAGGTTTAGGTCAGGAGAACCAACATTTCTAATTTGTATCATAAAGTGGATTTTTTTTAGAAAAACAACAACATTCTCAAAAGGGCATATTTTCAAATCTATACAAAGTATTGTGACTTACCCTTGTAT
Source organism: Ctenosaura bakeri (assembly GCA_948474755.1). NCBI lineage: Eukaryota > Metazoa > Chordata > Lepidosauria > Squamata > Iguanidae > Ctenosaura > Ctenosaura bakeri. The sequence continues at coordinate 135,597 of CAOLHI010000048.1, read as the reverse complement.
GGATCAGCCAAAACAAAAAACAAACAAAAACAGATCAAACAGCATTTAAAAATTGTTCTTAGAAGTTGCCTCTTGTAGGCAAGCCAGAAACTATTTAAACTAAATGAATAAAATGCTATGTTGAATGGTGCTTATAACCTTTTCTGAAAAGAATGAAGCACACTGACAGGACATCAATCAGCTAAACACAAATGACTCTTGAGAAAAAGCATACATACATCAAAGACGGTGGGAGGAGTGGGGAGAAAGAGGCAATCAGCATCTGAGTCAGAGGCAATGTGTGTGTTCTTTGAGAAGCAAGGCAGAGAAAAACAGAGCTCATGCCACAACAGAGAACCTGCAGCTGTGTGCTGATATGTCTATGTGCAGCCTAAAAAGTGACTTGTCCACTCAGACTAGTCCATCAGTCTTTATAAGAACACTGGCAACCAGGAGGCACGAAACAGTCCACCAAAAATGAATGTTCATCAACAAATCCATCTCTTATTATTCACCCCAGAAATATAGGATGAATGTGAGGAATAATTTACTTTGAACACTGCTGCCCTCCAGAGGAGAAAATGAAAAATGTTTCATGTACACTTGCCAGACTCTTCACCTCATCCCCAGCACCAAAGACTGGGAAAATAGGTAACCAAACAACAGATGGATGGAGAGAGAGAGAAAGAGAGAGAGAGAGAACTTGACAACTAACATTCTAATTGCTATTCAAATATTGACAATAAGTTAATCAAGAAATTATGATTCCATCATCTATTTCCTTAATTCAGGATAAAAAAAACCTGGCATAGTTCAAAAAAGCACTGGTGGGAAGGCAACACTAGCCTATTTACACCACAGGCTGTCTTAGACAAATAGCTTCTATGAGTAGCACCTGTTGTCCAGAATAAGCTAGCTCATCTCCCTTCTGAACTCCCCTATGGAGGAATGTGGAAGAAACAGCACTTCCAAGATACCATAATACTAAAGGAAGAAATGTTTTCAAAATGCCATTGTGGATGTGTGCGGTGCTCGCAGTTCTTAGACTATGACCTTCCACCTTCTCCATTATGAAGGGGGTCCCTATTTTAAGAAGCTTGTAACAGCTGCCTAATGGTACTTAGTTTCAACCATATCATCACCAGAGGACAGGGAGACAAAAAAAAAGGAAAGTAGGGGTGGTTGGAAAGAGGAATCTACTTGTACCTTGGAAATTAACCAGTTTATTTCAGCATGAATTTTCACCGATCTTGATCTACTTTTTCAGATGCACTGATTGAATCTATCAGTGCATCCAAAGAAATAGATTAGTATCCAGAGAAGCTCATACTGAAATCATAAAACAGCTTTGTTCAGACCAAGAGGAAAAACAAGAAAATGGTAGGACCACCGTGTAATGGAGATGATGAAATGCAGACAGGGCACAGAGAAAGCTGAATTGCTCAATACTTTCTTTGCCTTGGTCTTCTCCCAAACAGGGAATTTTGGGAAAACAGTGCTCTAATCGGTGAAAATTAAACAAATCATGTGGTAAGAAGCCCAGAACAGGTAAAGACGTAGCAAAGGAATATCTAGCTACTTTAATTGAAGTTTCCCAAGACAGATGAGCTGCATCCACAAGCATGAAAGGAATTTACAGATGTAATCTCAGAGCCACTGTCAATCTTCTTTCAGAATTGTTAGAGGGCAGCAGAGTTCCCAGAAGACTGGAGGAGAGCAAATGTTGTCTCTATCTTCAAAAAAAAAAGGGGGGGAGAGGACCCAAGCAACTAATGATCAGTCAGCTTGATGTCATTACCAGGAAAGGTTCCAGAATAGATCATTAAAGAGTCAGTGTTAGAAAGGAACATTGGGATTACTAAGAGCCAGCATGGATTGTGCAAAAATAAGTCATGCTAAACTAATATTCTTTCTCCCCCCACCTTTTTTTTATAGACTTATAAGCTTGGTAGAAAAGGGGATGCTATGCATGTACCATGGTACTCCTGTATGCAAGCATGTAATTGGTTGACAGACTGAACCCAAAGAGTATTCATTCACCTATGGTTGCTCTTCATCCTAGAGAGAACTGACTAATGGGGTGCCTCAGGGTTCTGTTCCAGACCCAGTTTTTATAAATAACTCAGATGATGGAATACAAGGCATGTTTATCAAATTTGCAGATGACATTAAATAACAAATGGGGGTTCCAGGAGAGAGGAACAGAATTCAAACTGACCTTGGCAGCTTAGAGAGCTGAGCTGTAACAAGGAAAATGAATTTCAACAAGGATGAATGTAAGGTACTACATCTCGGCAGGAAAAATAAAATCCACAGATATAGGATGGGGGACACCTGGCTTGAAAACAGCACATATGAAAAGAAACTAGCGATCTTAGTGTGATGCAGTGATCAAAAAAGCCAATGGAATTCTGGGCAGCATCAAGAGGAATAGTGTCCAGTTTGAGGAAAATAGTAGGGTCACTCTGTTCTGCTTTGGTCAGACCTCGACTGGAATACTGTGTCCAGTTTGGGGCATAACAGTTCAAGAACGATAGTGATAAGCCTGAATGGGTCCAAAGAAAGGACAACCAACATGATCAGAGGCCTGGAAATCATGCCATATGAGGAATGACTGAGGGAGTGGGTGTGTTTAGCTTGGAGAAAAGACTGAGAGGTAATGTGACAGCTAGCTTTAAATATCGGAAAGGACGTCACGCAGAAGACACCGCTAGTTTGTTTTCTGCTGCTTGAGACCTGAAGTCAAACCAGTGGGTTCGAATTACAGAAAAAGCGATTCCACGTAAACGTCAGGAAGAACTTCTCTATTGTAAGAGCTGTTTAACGGTGTAACAGATTGCCTTTGAGAGCAGGGATTCTCCTTCTTTGGAAGTCTTTGAACAGAGCCGGGTGGCCATCTTTCAGTTTTTTAGTTGTGTATTCTTGCAGGGTAGGACTGGATGGCCCTTGTGGTCCCTTCCAGCACTAGGATTCTATCATCTTATGGTACAGCTCTCTCTCTCTCTCTCTCCATCCCTCCCATGTTCTGAGAAACTTACTGTTTACTTCTATTTTTTCTGAGGTGTTGACACATCAAGCACAGGTAAGTGTATATTCAGCATCACCTCAAATCCAGTGTAAGATCTGAGATATTTTTAAAAAAACCACATTTACTTTACCATCTCCTCTTGGCATTTCCTGTCGCATGAGAAGCATTTTGCTTCAACTCGATGGAGGAAATCACGCCTCTAGGCTCTGAGCTACTTCGTGGATCGGGGAGGGATTCCTTTACGCCTGAAGAAAAGTTTCTGTACTTCAGAATGTACTGGATTTTTTTTTTAAAAAAAATGCAAGTAAAAGCTTTAGGGTCATCTGAAGCTGCTGCTGGCAATTTAAAAAGCAAAGACCTTCGCAAAGGCCTCCCTCAGTGTCCCATTTAACGCCGACGTTCTGATAACTGCACACGTTCCTGGAGCACAAAAGAAAGAGGAAGAGGTACTTACTGTTTAGCTCAACTGGATTCTTTTTTTAGGAGTAGGCCCTCACTTCGATTTCCCGCTCGGCCGTGGAAACCCGATGGGCGTGTCACACACTCTCAGCCTCATAAAAAAAACTCTTAGGGCCTCCATCAGTCCGAAGCGACTTGAAAGGCACACAGCAACCCCAACGAGCACGCAGGCAGGCAAGCAGGCAGGCAGGCAGGCACCCACGACCGCTCGCTCGCTCGCGCGCCCCCTAGCGCCTCGACTTAAATCCACCAGTAAAAACACGCCGCGCTCCGCGTCGGCGTCGCCCCGCGCGCCTGAGGCGGGCCACTTCCCGCTGCGTAACCACTCACGTGACGACGACGAGGATGGCGTCTGCCGCTCAAACCGCCGCCTTTAAAGGAGCGGCCTTGCGCCGCCTAGTCGGTGTCCTGCTTCAGTTCCGCACTAGCCTGTTATAGCGCGGTGATTCCACTTTCAACATCCTCTGGAAACATCCAGCCGGCCCCTCCCGAAACTGCAAACCCCAGGATTCCAGAGGATGTTGAAAGTGGAATCATCGCGCTATAACAGGCTAGTGTGGAAATGAGGCGGGTTTAGTTCGGAAATCCGAAATCCAGCGTCTCTACGTTTAGAAAAAGTACGTTTTCCCCAAATTTCATACTGGGAGTTTCTCAGGTGCAAGCGAGAGGAGGTGTGCAGCTCCGTCCTCCGGAACAGTCACGCGAGGAAGCCGTTGCGTTTCAGTTGGTGTTTAACGGAAACTTTCCACTGATGGGTTTTCAGCCTTCTCCCCCACCTTTTGCTTTCTGCCTTCCTGGCTTGCGTGGCCTAAGCACCGAAGCAATGTGGGCCATTTCCGCACTACACTCTTATAGCGCGATGATTCCACTTTCAACCTCCTCTGGAATCCTGGGGTTTGCAGTTTCCAGAGGAGGTTGAAAGTGGAATCATCGCGCTATAGAGTGTAGTGCGGAAATGGCCGTAGTGTTCATTGAGCACTCTGAATAATGGAAAGCAGCTGTGAAGATAGATGGTTGTTAATGACATTCGCCGTTTCTAATTGAGCCAAAGCGATTGCTTTAGCGGTATCATTGTATTCCTAAAAGTAACTTTACAAACTCTGTTTGACAAGTGCTCTATTAATCTTTACACTTTGTAGTGTTATGTAAATAATAATTATTATATTTAGTGTCTGAGACCTAGCATTGGGTAGTTGTTTGAGTATGGGACTCGGGCCCTTCCACACTAGACTTACAGTGCTCTCATTCCACTTTCAACCTCCTATGGAATCCTGGGGTTTGGAGTTTAGGGAGAGGCCTTTAGAATTCGCAGCTAGAGAACCCTTTGGCCTCAGTAAACTACAAACCCCAGAATTCCACAGGAAGTTGAAAGCACTGTAGTAGCACTACAGCACTAATAGCACTATGACAGTCTGTGGCACTGTGACACTAATAGCACTATGGCAATAGCTCTATGACAATAGCACTATCTATCTATATATATATATACACACAATAGCAATATATATACAATATATTGCAATATATATTACAATATATATTGTGTGTGTGTGTTATATATATATATATATATATATATATATAGCACTATATATTACAATATATATACAATAGCTCTGTGACTATGACAGAAAGTAGCACTAATAGCACAATGACAGTCTAGTGCGGAAATGGCCTAGGACTCCAGGAGACCAGAGTTCAAATTCCCATTCAGGCCTGGACACTTACAGGGTGACCTTGGGCAAGTCACACTCTTCAGACCCAGGGAAAGGAATGACAAATTTCTTCAGAATGTATCTTGCTCCAAACCTTACACAGTGGTCAGGGTCAACTTAAAGGAACATAAAAGCAAAATATTCAGGACACAGGAAGTTCAGCAAGTGAGAAAGCAAACTAAAAAGCCTGCTTTTTGAAATAGTGAAAAATCATCTCATAGATTTATATTTACTGTTACAAAAATGCTTCATAAAGCAATTCATGTGTCTGAAACCCTGCCATGAACTCTGTAAAAACAGGCCAGTGTTGCTGAGTCTGTATGGTGACCACAGGAAGGATCTCTGGGGCAAAGATCACAATTTTTTTTTTTTACAGGTTTGATTTAATCAACAACCATAGAGAATGGGGAGACATGCAGCCATCCTTCCTACTGAAGCTATTTGTTCATACCACCTTTGGCTCCTACAGTGCTCAATCCAGGCCTGAGCTTTCTGTCCTTTTGCAGACTTAGGCCATTTCCACAGTAACCTGTTATAATGCTATTATTCTACTTTCAACATCCTATGAAATCCTGGGCTTTGCAGTTTAGACCTACATCAGGATAGTCAGTAGGCTGTAGGGGAGGGCTGGGTACAGCTTGGTCCAATAGCTGTGCACAATGAATGCCCAGGGTCTCCACTGCAGTCACTCTGCACCTTCTCTGGTCCTTGGCCCATCACTGAGGAAAATCTCTCCAAAAATGCTAGATTATACCTCAGAAGACAGAATGGCATGCGTTCCCATTTAAAAGCTATTTCCAGAGGTAACCCTATTTCAAGCTCCAACCAGACTTTTTTTTTAAAGTTCCTTTTTTAGATAAGGAATTTAGGGCCAAAATAGGCCAGCAGTAGGGTAAAATTATATTTAAATTGCAATTTTCTCTTTCCCTTAAGAGTGCTGGAGTGGCTTTTTGCCATTTCTGGATTATAGTAGCAGCCCGTCAAGTTCTGAGAAGAGCAAAAATGGGACCTCAGTTCCAGAACTTGCACACACCTGCCTTTGGGGTTGGCAGTGGGCCCACTAGTGAGATATAGACCTTTCCAAGCGCAAGAGTACCTTGCTATTGTCTCAAATTATAACATAATATAAATTTCCAGTAGGGCCCAAGTGGTTGTAATTTTAGCCAAGAATGATAGTAAAAACTGGATTCTTTTACTTTGATTGTTTGCTCTAATTTAGAGCTGGATTCCATAGAACTACTATATTGGAACATCTGTTGTTAAGTAAGTTTAAATTAGCATTTTTTGACTTGTGCAGGCAAATGTTTTGCTACATGGCTGCCGTTGTTCAAACTTGTTATCAGGCTGTCAACTGACTATGAAAATATATGCACATTATGCCAGCAGTACATTATATATTACTGCAGGTTGTATATGGCTGCCTGTTAAATCTCTATCTAAAAGTTGCTTGCATGTGTGAAGAAGTATATTAACTTTTTCTTTTTGTTGTTGCAAAAAGGGTTTATCTTGTTTTCAGAAGCATCTGTCTAGTCCTGCAAATCTTCTCTGCCTATTTAAGGCAGAATCAGGTTTATGAAGTGAATGGACCACTTGGGTATATACCCCCCACCAATACTAGCGTTACTGTATGTAACACAAGTTAATGTTGAAGGGAGGATGTGTACTTGGAAGCCTACTTGGATACAGCTGTATGTGTGGACTGATGTTTACAAATGTTCATACTGTGTGTGCATACACAGCTGCAGAGCTTACATAAAGCACACAGTGTTGGTGGTGGGACTACACAGCAAATATATTTTGTGTTCTGTCCCATTCCAGATTCTTGTAATCTACATTTCTTTGACTACATGTGTACCAAATTTTAGGCTGAAACATGGCATGAAAAGAACTTGCGCAGTCAGATTGAGAAAACCCTGTTACCCAAGGCAATTAATTGAGGGGCTGTCAGGGCCATCAGAGAGGCTCAGTGGTCGCCAGTCCTCCTGTTTGCTCACAGAACAAAGACTCCTATAATGTAAATGTGGAGAGTCTTGACATGTTATGATCCCCTTTTGTGAGCTCACTGCACATACGATGGCATGCATGTAAGGACTCATGTACATTGAGGGGGGATGGCCACTGGACCCATCAGTTGGGGGCAGAACTAGTTTACACCATTCCATAACTTTCCATATGCATCAGGGTGAGCAAGTACAATGGGAGACAATTTTCATCCTCACTTCTCAGGGACATGGGAAAAACTACATTATTTTTGCCCTCACAGGAACTCCTAGAAGTTAATGGAAGTCTATATCTGGTTTTCACTTCCAGATTTTTTTTGTTTGGTTAGGTTGGGATATTAATAGGGAAACTGCCACTTCTGGGAACATTAGGCAGACTATGGGGCATTTTGGACTCCAAAAATTGAAACTGGGGAAAGACTGGTGGGGAGACTTGTATGGCTGCTGGGTTGTGCTTTTCTCACCCCTCATTTCCATAAAGTACAGTGTACTTAGTACATAGAACAACAGTCTTAGAAACAGATGCCATGAAAAGTAAAAAAAAAAAAATACTATTACTTCATAGCAATGGAACGTTGCCCTGAAGATATACAGTTCTCTCTCCACATTTGCGGGTTTCACTTTCGTGAATTTGATTATTTGTGAGGTGCCTGTGTACCCTCCCATTTCCCCCCCCACATTCCTTGGCCTGGGCCAGTAGAAGGAGGGTGCAGGAAGGGCAATTACCCATTCCCCACGCTCCTTCCGCTGCTGCTGAGAGCTTCCATGCTGGCTTTCCCCTCGTCCCCACCCACCGAATCCTGATCGCATGGGTAAGGGGAGGCGCAGGAGACAGCCAGTGGGGAAAGAGCTTCTCCTCTAGCTTTCTCTTCGCCCCCATCCTCGCGACAGGGTGGGTGGAGGTGAGGAGAAAGCCAGCAGGGAAGCTCTTTCCTTGCTGGCTGTCTCCTGCGCCTCCTCCCGCCTGCGCAATCAGGATTGCGATGGTGAGGCAAGGAAGAAGCCAGTGGGGAAGTTCTTTCCCCATTGGCCCACCTGAGGTGGGTGGAGCCCACAGTTATTTGTGTTTTTTTCACTTTTGCAGGGGTTCTTTTTCCCTATTCCTGTGAAAGCGAAGGGCTTACTGTACTGTGATACTATAAAAATAGCAAAGCAACACAAAGCAATTTATAAATATTAAAACATACGTTCACTTTTGATCTGACATCTTTCATTTTTGAGAAGAAGTCACACAAGGCAGCTGACATCTAAAATGGAAATAAAATACACCTGGATCTTCAGAAATTATGGGATAAGAAATTAGTAAAGTGGGAAAAACGTTGCTGAAAAAAATAGACTTTTAAAATACACAGAAAACTTTTGTTCTCGCACCCCTTCCTGCAGTTTTAAACCTCCTGTCACAGTCTTCTTATTCTTACCATGATCCACATGGTAAGCTAAGGGTGGGAATAGAGAGCGAAAGAAACTGGAATTAAGTACAGTAGGTTCTCCTTACTTGGTGTGATCTCTGTGAAAATTTGAGTGGATGTGTTGTTTCCTGTACCTAAAATGGTGGCAACATGCACACAGACACTCTGAAGTGGACACACACACACACTGCCACTGTTTAGTATTATGAGACGTGAGCATTTGTGTTTTTTCTTCTGTGTGGAGATTCCTGGCACAGAAGGTCTATGGTATCCAACTTCTGAAGTATCCAGTTCTTCACGTAGACCAGCTAAATGGAGCTTGCTGTTAATTGAATAGAATTATTCATAATAGAATGCTGGGTATAAAGCAGCCAATCCAAACAGATGAAATATAAAACAGCCTCAGTCAATCAGCATTGATTTAATAATCTGGCAATCCTTTTTTTCCCACTTGTGTCTTTATTTCCAGTTTTTGTTCTGTCTTTTGCCTCAGTTGCATACAAGGCCAACTAAGAGTCAAATGACAAGATAAACCATTTTACGGCCATTTATTTTTCTGGCTTTGAGGCCTAGGTGGTGTGTATTTCTTCTCTCAGGATGCCCAAATAGAACTCTGTTGAAAAGTTCTGTATCAGCTGTAGATGCTTTCCTGCAGGTTATAAAAAACCATATTCTGCGAATCTTATTAAACAGAAAATTTACCACCTCTGCTTCATCAGAAGGTTCTTCATAGACAGGCTGCTTCATGTCTTCATAAGCAGACATAATCACAGCTTGAAATAAATTGATCAAGACACATATCATCACCATCATGAATGTAGCTAGAAAGAGGCCCCCCAGCACCCTGTTGGATGTAAAGGCAGTGTCTTTAAAAGCTGAAACACAGTAAGAGAACACTGTCTGAGCAGAATGAGTCATTGTATTGTAGTTCCATTCATACTGGCCAAATACTAGATAGCCAAATGCCATGTAGACAAAAAAGTACACTGCCACCACTAAAGCCATAGAACAGATTCCAGGAAGGGCTGCTAAAATAGATCGTTGAGCCAGCCGTACGTCGTAAAAAGACCGGGAATATCTGAGAGTTTTCAAAACAATAAGGAAGGCCAAAAACCCCAAAGTTATCCGCAGTGTTTTATCAACATGAGAAACTTTTTGAAATGGAATGAATTCTCCTGGCTGAAGTAAGTACAGCTCTATTAGGCTAGATGCTAGCTTAAATTTGAAGGCAAGCTGCAAAAGAAAAAACAGACACACCCCCTTTATTCCAAAATTAATTAAATTTGAGACAGTTTTTATGTATTTTAGCCGTTGTCGTTCCACCACACAAAATTCATCAATGATGTAAAAGACAAGAATATAACCTACGGCTATGTAAACAAACTTTTCTCTCTTGCTTAGCTCCTTGAAGATTGGGAGTTTATATGAATGGATCCATAACGTTGTGTTAATAGGACCCAAATGAGAAATCTCAAATACAACTGAGATACTGCAAAATAAGTCCACGTCTGAATTAAAAGTCGTCATTTCAACTATCAGTGCCCAGGTATTTTCATCAAGCCAGCTGCTCCTTTCTAAAATATCAATTCTTTTTGTTGAATTAGGCAGTTGTTCTTCTGAGTAAAAATAAAAAGTGTACCCTCCTCCTCCATATGTGTTTAGTTCTCCATATGAGTCATATTTCCATGGATCAGTGACTGATTGATAAATGAAGCCTGAAATAGTGGTGAAATCATTAGAAACGGATTTATTAGCTGGGCGTGTCCAGGATCCAAGATAATCTCTTTCATCTTCTTTGTCAAGGCCATATTTATGGAGGCAATGGCTTTTACTAATTACAAATTTATTTACAAAACTGTGTGGATAGAAACATTCTTTTTTAGTATTCTTTGCTCTTACTTGTCGCATTCTGGGTAAGCCAAGGATTTTGGACCAAGTCTCAGAAAGATAGGTTGGTTGGTTGTCATTGTGAATCAAGGGCAGAAAGACTTTTCTTAACCAGGTGTAAATGTCCTCTACTTTATTGACATGTGAGAGACCCTGAGAGAATTTATTATGAATATCCTGATTATAATAAAAGCTAGTGGTGTTTTCCATTGAGTAAGCAATATTTAAAATAAGAATCAAAAAGACAAAGTGACATACAACATCTTTTATGAAAACAAAGGCTTGGTGTTGAATTTTCTGTCTTTTCTTAAAAATAGTGATTTCATCCTCTTCCAAGGGGTGATAATGCTTGGTGCCCCTCATTCTTACTAGGTCATAATGCAGTTCACGCATATCATCAGCATCCATATTTATATCACTTAGTTTAATCTCTAAGTAGGTTTCTTTGCTTGACCACTGAAGGCTTTTACAGTTTTTAGGATAAAGCATCTTCAGAGCTGAAAAAATTGCTATATTCACAGTTGGAAGCAAAAACACATTCATCCACAGTGAGATAGTAGATGCCACTAGCCATTCTAATGATACTTCATAATCAAAAGGCAGGCCATATAGTGTGATAAAAAATGATGACACTGTAGAAATGACCAAAACCAACATCCACAAAACACACCTCCTCCACCAGGATATTTTTATTTGTGGCCTTTTACAAAACACCATGTTGGTGATATTTAGTGATCTCATTTGAGGATATGAGATATGATTTTCGAGATAGTTTTTATTTAAATTATTGTTGGTATTGGCATCTCGTTGCATGTCATCTTCTGTTGCAATTACATTTGCATCACCCTCAGAAATTGTGCAATTGGTCCAATTTTTTGATGTCTGTTTCCATCTTAATTGTTTTGATTTTTCCTGTTTGTGTGAGTCTGAGGCACTAGGAAGGGTCTCTTGGAAATGCCCACCTGGACCTTTTGAAGCAGTTTCTATAAGGTACCATTTCTGCAGACGCTCCTTCCAGTTACTAAGATTTCTAGACATGAAAGCAGAATATTCTTTAGGCAGAGTCTGAGCTGTGTTCTGTGCCAAAAGCTCCTTGTCAGAATATTTGAAAAAAGCTGTTACAATCATTTGCAAAGGGATAGAGATAAAAGCACCTTGAACTCCAATTATAATGGGTCTCAAATACTGTAGATGTTCCGAAAACATTTGCTGGTCCTTGTCAGCACTGAAAATCATAATATTGACAAGCAGGATGCATAATAGTATTGTTAAACAACAAGAAAGTCGCTGAAGCCTGTTCAAAGAACCAGTGCAGACGTGAGGAAAGATGGAGAACCATATGTGACTGTCTGCCAAATCACTGGCAAAGCTAATCAAGAAGAAATCCATTTTGTTTAAAGGTGCTTTTGGGTGAGCAACAATAAATGACCTGTCTATTAGGCCATCGCCCTTATCAAGAGCAAACCATTTTCGGCACATAAACATCCAAGACTTTTTTGTGTATATGTTTTCCACTTTGATTCTACTCAAGAACCAGTTTGGGGAAGAACCCTCATTATTGTGCCAGGCTCTTAAACAATAAATTTCTCCTAAGTCATTTTTACTAGTTACAAGAAAAGTATTGATGGCCCCACGGGAAAAAGTCAGGTATTCAGGGTGTCTTAAACGATGTACATCACTGACAGCTTTATCACCTATCAGGCGAATAAAAACATCAGCTGTAGTTCCTGCTCCAGAACGGCTGCCTGTATATATTGTGACCAGGTAGCACACTTTATCAAAGGGGTCGTTGTCTGGCAAGACTATAGCATAGTCTGTGCTTTTCATATCAGCCCTGTCTTTTCTCATTGTCCAAATAGCCAAAACAATGTATAATACAAAAATAAAAAGGACTGTTAGCAGTGTCACTGGATTTTTGTGTGCTTGAGCTGACTCAATCTTTTTTGTATCTACTGGATTGGAATATGCAGTTATTTTCCCAGCCAAAAATGTGAGGTCACTTCTAGAGGCTCTTGTTAGCTGAGGAGTTGCAGTCCTTGAAATACGCTTTTTGCCTCTGCAGATGCAATGTGCCTTTTGCCAACTGGTCTGGGGACCGAGACTACAGAAGCCTTCTTTCCAATGACTTTCAACTCCATCCAGGTATAAACACTCAGCAGTAAAAAGCTGAATGCCAACAAGCTGAGTATCTTGGTCGCCTAGGTCTGACTGTAAAACAATTGAGATGTTTAGTTTGTCTGCCTTGCTGCCTTGGAATATGGATGTGAGCAATATCTGGGAGAGACAAATTATGCAAGGAGTCATAAGTGTACAGTCATCATCACTAGAATTCTTTCCCCTTAGTACTGAAGGCTTGTTATGAGAAACACTGAAAGAAGCTATAGGAAGAGAGCTGACTTTGAGACCTGGATATATGAATATCTGTAAAGTAATCTTCCTTTTTGTCACAATCTGAATGAAAATATTTTTGGACTGCCTAAGTACTTCAAGACTAAATTCTCCAGTTCCTTTAGGGTGCTTTTTGTCATGTCTTATCATTATCTCAGAGACGACACTAGTCTTCTCATCTTTTCTAGTCATGATCATTTCAGCAGTATCAGGCACAATCCCAATCATGTCACCATTAGATTTGGTTCCTGTCATCTTGAATCCAGTTACCATTGTGCTGATATCTTCTGCATGTGGCAACCAAGGAAAAGGATTACTATCAAACTCATAAAGAACAGTGGAAACCGCAGCATTCTCTAATAATTCATCATTATCCTCCTGCTTCATTTTGGAATGAAAGTAGTTCTTGCTCTCTCTTTTATTGGAGAATGCATCAGAAACATCCCATATTTCATTTTTCCTTAATGTGATGGTCCAATCTTTGACTTCCATAATAGTTTCATTTTCTCCTGGGACTTTACCTTGTAAAATTAGATCTGCTAATATCTCACTCGTATAAATGGTTTCCTTAATCCCATTTCTGTGAATATTTCTGTGTTCTAACAAAGATGCCTTCAGGACATTGGACAATCCTGCAAGAATAGCAGTGCCAAGAATCTCTCTTTCCTTGGATCCCAAATCTTTGTTGCCATGCTTTTTCAGTTCTTCAGTCACTTCTTTGAGTTTTTTAATTGCAAGGAGTTGTGATTTTCTGTTTACCTCAGTGACTTCCTGTGTTATTTGAAAAATATTTGAGATCATTTGGTTTGCTTCCATAATACCTGTAGTAGGAATTTCTGCAGACCTATTCAAAAGGACTTCCCGCAGCTGAATCTTAGAGGAGTAAAATCTTTGCAAAACTTTTATATCATTTAAAGTAGAAGCCACTATGTAGATGAGATAAGCTGCCCTAAAATAATTCCCACTTTTGAGAAAAGTTGTTACTGGAGCTGTTGGTCCACTAATTAAATCGTGTAATACATTTAGAAAAACGTCTGTTTGCTGGTCTTTTAATGGACCATATACTGTTGTCTTTAAAGTTGTTTGGGAATATGCTCCAAGAGCATCATATACTTCAATGTACACTGTCAAAGCATAATGCTTGGAGGGTGTACCAACAGGTAAAAAAGATGGTGGAATTTTAGACTGATAACCAAAATACACAATTGTTCCTAAGGTGATGTTTTCTATTGAAGTCATTCTAGAATTTTTCAGTGTGTCCAATGCTGCTTTGACTTTATAAGTAAAAGGTAAATTTTTCTCTTTAAACCCACTACAGTAAACAATGGTTTTTTTTACAAGTGTCATTCTTCTGGTGGGATTAAGAACACAGTTTCTAGCCAGTGGTGGTGAATTTACAAAAAAGGAGTAATTATAGACTGATGACTCATTTTGCTGTGTGTTCATTTTTAAGACAAGTATGTAAGATTGTTCCATCATATTTACAAAACTTAAAGGTTTTATACATATGTATGAATTAGCTCTCCCAGTTGTAGTTTTGGAATCCCAATCAAATTGTTTCTCGGTGGAGCTTCCTGATAAAAGTGACCAGTGATAGCGAGGTCTACTAGATTTTCTGCAGTTTAGACATTTCCCTGAAAGACAAAATCTTTCTGTTGGTATTACTGATGTACCACAATTTTCAATACATGTGACATTCAGCACCAGTGCAGGGCTAGGCTGCACATGTACCATTTGTTCTGCATTGGCTATGCGGCTTCCTTTTCTAACAACCAGGCGAAAATAATAAACAGCATTTTCCTGAAGCATTTTGGGTTGCACTGTTTGAACTGGATGTCGGGATGCTGTCCACTTCAAATCTACCTGTCCTGGATGGCATTTCCCATTTTCACTCAGGATCATGGATTCAAAATCTGCTTTTTGTTTAGTGCAGTACCAAGTAAATGTGAGTCCTTTAAAGGGCTGGGTTGCATCAGGATCAGAGGAAGCAGATCCATCCAAAGTCCACTGACTGTTGAAGTCCACTGTCTGCAAATTACCTCCAGCAATTATAGCCACAAGATTATGAGCCGCAATCTCAACAAACACTGAATCAGAGCCTTCTATGCTCTCCAAAGAACCTATTGTGGTTAACTTTACTGTAAAATTAAAGAGATACAAACCATAATCTAAGCTAGAGCTGGGAACTTTTAACATATTGAGATTTTGTCTTCCAATGCCAGGTGGATTAAAAGGGTTTGACCAATCGGGAGCAGTGTTCATATCTGGGATTTTATATATTTTCCAGATTATGTCTTTTCGTTTAGGAGTTGGACAGTGCATTTGTGTAACAGCTGATAGGGTAAATGGTTCACTTTTACTATAATTTAAGACAGAGTTAGTAGGATCAGATTTCTGGATTTTTACTCTCTTAATGAAACAAATTCTTTGAAGGCAGACCACTGTGGATTCCATGACCTTTGAAGCATAAGAATTGACTGTAGTTTTTAAAATAGCATGTTTACGTCTGCTTCTTGTGCAATTTGTTTTGGCCACAAAGCCTGCATAGGCTGCAGGGTTGAAAGGTAAAGCAGCATGAGGAATAAAATGAGCAGCATTTCTGACTCGATCCTTGTAAGTATATGTATCATTTTGAAGAAGGTATTCCCTTCTCGAATCAAAAAGTTGCAAATTGAAGGTCCACTTGTGCTGCAGTAGAGGATGTTGCAGAGGAATAAACCACACAATGTAGGCCAGACTTTGTAAGAAAGAAGGACCACTATTAAGAATATGGATTTCTATATCTTTTTGTGACCTCAAAAGGGCTCCTTTCCTGTTAAGATATAAGTTTATGTTGAACTTATACCAGTGCAATTGGACAGACTCAGTGGTGATAAGGTAAGAGAGGCTCTGTTGCTGGTAGAAAATGTAGCAAATGCGAGATAGGTTTCCAGAGGTATTGGCACCATCTCCTTCTTCAGTGGAATAGTATAGCCCCTGTGTTCGGCTAAAAAAATAAGTTCCTGCCTTGATTTTCTGTGTGTTGAAAGTGAGGTAAGTTGGAAGCTCACTCTTTGACGTTAGACTTAAGGTGAAATTTGTATAACCTATCTCACCACTCAGCTCTCCGGGCCCTGATTCTTCGGTACTAAAGTAGATGCTGGCCACTACCTTCTTTCTGGAATGTTGTGGAACAGGGGCAACAGAGTAATTATTCTGTAGGGCATACGGATTGTAAAAGGTGGACCAGATGCCCTTGCCTTTAACAGCTGTCAGTTGATAGACCATTTCTTTGGAGCTGACAGGTAGGAGGCTCCAGGAGAGGAGGATGCTCTTATGAGGGACACTTACTAATTTAGAATGGGAACTGAAAAGTAGTAGTAGAGTAGGTTCCACCTGCAAGTCCTGGCTGAGGTTGACCTGAGACTCTTGCTTAATGTTAAGGGAAGAGACATATAATCCTTGATGTGTATAGTGCACAATCAGGTGATAATTGAAATAGGAGGTGCACATGAACTGTTGCTCTCCATTGTGCCAGTAAGCAAATGAGAGAGAATCTGGATGCATGCTTGTGGGAAGGAGAAGAGCCATGAGGCTATTCCATTGGTAATTATAATGATAGCACCAGCCAGAATTGTTGGGGCATGCGCACCAGCTGAGCTGTAGAGGCTGCCATTCCTGGATGGGAAGGATAGGTAGCCAGTAGAGGAAGAGATGGACATCTTGGCCAAAAACTTCAGTGCTCAGGTTGTGATGAAGACATGCAGACGTGGTACAGGAAGGTGGTACACACTGTATAGTGATGCGGTTGGAATCCCAGGGTGGATGTGTGTCTTTTCTTGCTATATTAGGACACAGAACTATCCGTGGAATTACATTGTGCACAAAAGTAGACCTCCAGTACCAACAGCAGAGAGAAGACAGCAGTACTGCCTGTTGCTTTCCAATTCTTGAAACAAATGCTGCAGCTCTTACATAATGTAGTTTGGTATCTCTGTCCCACAGACGTGAAGTCTGATGTTTGTCCTCTTGCTGCTGATAAATATGGTTTTGTTGATCAGAGCAGGTGACCAGTAATGGTGGTAACAATAAATAAGGACACGTGGCTGCTGCATATTGGGAGCAGCCCCAGCACAAGGAGAGGAGCACAGAGAACAATAGGGGATGCATCTTGAAGTGACAAGAAAGCTTGCTTGGATGAGGAGTGGCTACTGTCTTCCAGTGCTCTCAACTGCCATGGAGTGAATAACTGAGGGAATTCTAGAATTCTACACATCGCTGAGCAACCAGTGTCCAAGTTCTCTTATGTGGTGAAAAAAAAACATTACTTGACATTCCTTGAGCATGATACTGTAAGAGGCAGTAGCAGCAGGAACCTGTAGCCCTCCAGATGTTGAGGCAAAATGGCCAGTGGTTAGGGGTGATGGTTGCTGACAGTCCAAAGATATGCGGATGTCCACTGGCTCCTTAACTCTGCTTTAAGATTTTTCCCTATGACAGATCCCTGGAATCCTATTAATGGAAATGCAACAGTTACATGTCAAGGATGTTCTGTATGCAAACCATTAACTCTGACTCAGAGCTCTGGCCTCTTCCTGAATATATTATAAAGGGTCTTTGGGGTTCAAAATTATAGTTTAAATTAAAATTGGCAGCAGGTACCACAACAGAAGGCATGTCTGAGAGGCCTCTCTGAAGAGCCTCTATTGCATCCTGGAGTAATGAATACTTCATATGCAAGCACTGTGGATTTTCCTGGTTGACTAAGAATACAAGGTGCCCTGAAGGCTGGCTGGGTCCAGGCTCTTTGTAGCTGCAGTATTATGCACATGTTCATGTCTGTGCTGAAAGTGCAAGGACCTCTTGGGCATGGACTTCTTACCAATTCTAATGCCTCTCTGTACTCAGGCACAGTTGCAGGGCACTTACTGCCTAGAATGCTGCCATTTCCATAGGGGAATAGTGGAAACTGAGGAGAGAGGCTTCCTATATAGCCTTCCTGGTGTTGCAGCTACCCCATGATCAGTTCTGGAGGACAGAAAGGTAGCACGCAGGGCCTTCCTGGAGTGAGGCATTTGGTTTCTTTCTTGTGCCAAGTGATGTCACTGAGGGGATAATCAATGAGATCTAAATTTTAAAAATTACTCAAAAAAAAAAAAGTAAATCATTGATTGAGTGATTTGGAAACTAATAGACAACCATTTAGAATTGTGGTGGAGCAGGGTGTACTCACAGAAACAAAAGTAATGTATATTTGTGACTAATGAGTACAAACAGGCTTGCTGGGTGTTTTCTCAAAGCTTTGTTTGTTTAGCTGTGCAGGCCATTGCTACTTAGTGTTGGCCTCATTTGCAGCATAATTTGTTTGATGAACTAGGGGGCTCTATTGGGAGTAGGTGCTATTTTAATGTCCCCAGGGAGGTGCAGTGTACAACATAAATAGCTGGACACATCAGAGCTAGGAGGTCACCCGCTTTGCTAATATGTTACTTTTTTACCAGTTACTTTTGCAATAACAAGCTGAAATAGTGCTACTGTTTACCTGTAGTGGCCAGTGTACTATGGAGTGGAACTGTATTTTTGCCTGGTATATATTACTCACTGTGTTCTCATCCAGCCTGAGCAATGGGAGTGGGGTACAGAAACGTCACAAAGGTGGCTGCAGTTTCAGCTGGTCCCTGCTGCAGCTTGTGTAATAGAGGTTGGGTCACCAGAGATGGAGCCAAATGTATCTGATTTGCTATCCAAGCACCATCTTTGTGAGGGCTAAAATGCTTTACCTTGGTTCAGGCAGGTTGGATATCATTACTAGGAAAAAGGGTGATATCTTCAGTTCTTACTGTTAAGGACCAAAGGAGATTTTGGTCCATGAGTCATCCTCCAGACATCATCCTGCCCACTCCTTACAATTTAAACATAGCTCATCTAAATTGACCCTAAAAGTTGGCCTGAAAAATAAGTGTATGGAACACAGCCCTACTCCCTGTACCTCTTAGAAGTTTTATTTTTTTAATTAATTTTTAATTTTTTAAAATAAATTTTATTAACATTAATGTAACATTGATAAAACAGTACAACTTTCACATACAATACAAACATCTATTCTAAGAAACATACATACATACATATAAACATATATTTATCTTCCCCCACCCTCCCTACTTGTCGAACCTCAAGAGTAAAGTGCTTATTTACCTGTTTCTTTCTTTCAAAACTTAGTCTTTATTCCCTATGCATCACTCCTTTCTGCTATTTTATCTTATCACTTATTTCAAAGTTGGTTTTTACCTTTTTTTAAATATAATCTTTATATCATTTTTATAGATTTTTATACATTCATTTTTGATCAATTCTTCCCACATATCTCTAGCCTATATCTCTACATATTTTAACCTGTGTCCCTTTTGATAGTAACCTAAGCATTTAAACTTATACATCTTTTCTTTACAGTCTCTTACTTTACGTTTCTAACGCTGTAGGTCTTCTTTCCATTTTATTTCTTTCTGTCTCATTATTCCTTACCAGCTTAGCGTAGCATTTTTGCCCCAGTAAGATTCCCAAAGGGGAAATACCATATTCCATTCCTCGATAAATTTCTTCTTCATGTTACCTTTTAAAGAATTCATGGTTCAGCTATATCATATAGTTTTATTAACCGTTCTTCTATCCTTGGAGTTCTTTTCTGCTTCCATATCTGAGCATAACAGTCTTGCAGTTGTTATCATATATAAAAGGATTTTCTTTTGGATTTTCTCTAATTGTATCCAGTCTATCATGTTAAGTAAATATATTTCTGGTATTAATGGGAATTTTAACTTTATTGTCTCTTCTATTTTGTTATGTATGTCTTCCCAAAATCTCCTTGCTCATTTGCATCCCCACCATATGTGATACAGTGTGCTCCATTGTTTGCATTTCCAACAGGTATCCTTTACTTTGTTGTGGATCCTTGAGATCCGTACCGGTGTTATGTACCACCTATGGAGCATTTTGTAATAGTTTTCTCTCAAACTGGCTGGTTTGAGCAGCTTTCATGTGGTATTCCATGATTTGTCCCATTGATCCATCGTAATTATATGATTAAAGTTTTGGGCCCATTTTACCATAGTTGTTTTAACTACTTCTTGTTCATTTTGTAGATTTAGAAAATGTTTATATATTTTACTAATTCTATGCTCTGTACCTGGTTTTAGTATCTTATCAAATTCTTTTTCCCTCCATTTCAAAGCCTTCCGCTTGTTTATACATTTTATATCTGTCTGCTAGTTGTATTAATAATAACCAATGCGTGTTTAAGCCATAAGACATGAGTTCTTCCTTTCTTTTAAAATATATATTATCACCCTGTATCTTCAAAATATCCTTATATATTATCCATTTGTTTGTTATAGGTATCTCTCTTTTGTAAAATGCTTCATGGACCGATACTCAAAGTGGGATTTTTAAACATAATTGTCTTTTATATTTTAACCAGGCTGTCAAAAGGGCTTTTCGTAAAAAATGAACTTTAAATGCTTTATCTATTAATGCCTTTCCATACCACACATACGTATGCCACCCAAAATAAAGTCCTTGTCCCTCTAAATATAGTAATCTTGTATTTTGTAATGTTAGCCAATCAGTTACCCATTCTAAACAATTTGAATAATAATATAATTTCATATTGGGTAATCCCATTCCTCCTCTTTCTTTAGTATCTTCCAGAATCTTAAGTTTTATTCTCGGTTTTTTCCCTCTCCATATAAATTTTATCAGGTCTTTATTCCATTCTTTAAAAGGTTTCCATTCATTATTACAGGCAGATTTTGAAATAAGAAGTTCATTTTGGGTAGTATGTTCATTTTGACAGCCGCTAGTCTACCTAATAATGATAATTCTAATTTATCCCATTTTTTTTAGCTCTTCTCTTATTTCAGCCCATACTATCTTATAATTATTATCGAATAAGTCCACATTGTTTTTCATAATGTTTATACCTCAATATTTTACTTTTTTTCAATTCTAAGGCCTGTATATTTTGTTAATTCTTGTTCTTCTTTTTCAGGTATATTTTTAGTAATTATTTTTGTCTTGTCTTTATTTATTTTATATCCTGGTAGTGTTCCAAAATTGTTCAATATATCCATTAGTGTCTCTATACTTGTTAATGGGTCTTCAAGGATAATAACCAAATCATCTGCAAAAGTGCTAAGTTTATATTCCTGGTTTCTAATTTTGACTCCTTGTATTTGGCTTTCTTGTCTAATTCTATTATTTAATATTTCTGGAACCAAAATAAATAGGAGAGGGGATAAAGGACATCCCTGTCTCACACCTCTGTTTATCAATATATTTTCCGTCTTTTCCCCATTTACTATTATCCTGGCACTTTGGTCCTTATAAGTTGACTTAATCCATTCTGTATATTTTTGTCCTAAATTTATAATTTTTATTATTTCTTCTAAAAAGATCCAGTTTACCCTATCAAATGCTTTCTCCACATCTAGGAAACATAATGCCATTTTTTTTTCATTATGTCTGTGATAATATTCTACTATATTTAATACTGTCCTTATGTTATTTTTTTTATCACTCTTCTCGGCAAGAAACCATTTTGATCTGTATGTATCACTACCTGTAGGATCTTTTTTAATCTTTCTGCTAAAATTATAGCAAATATTTTATAATCTACATTTAATAGTGCTATTAGTCTATAGTTACCTAGTTCCTGTGGATTTTTTCCTTCTTTTTGAATCAGAGTGATATTTGCTTCACCCCATGAAGGGGGTCTGGCATTTCTACCTAACTCCTTTATTATTGTATGGAGTGATTTGATTAATTGTACCTGAAATGTCTTATAACTTAGAAGTTTTAAATGAGGTTGCCAAAGAGGATTTTGTTCTTCCACCTTCCCCCCAACTTCCTAAACTTCTATAGCTGATGATTTAGTGATGTAAAAATATATATTTTAAAATGTTTAAGCATGATAACAAACAAAACTATATAGTAAACCCTCTCCCTCCCTCATCTCAACAGTGGGGTTTAAAGTATTGTATAAAGAACTTGAGAGACAGTGTGGTGTAGTGGTTTGAATATGGGACTATGACCTTGGAAACCAGGGTTTGATTCCTCACTCGGCCATGTCTCACACTCAGCCCCAGAAAACTCTATGATCGGTTCACCTCAGGGTTGACATAATTTGGAAATGAAGGCACACAACAACAAAAACAAGTAACTCAATTCTTATTGTTATTGTTTATCTTGTCAGTTAAGATAATTTTGAGACAAAGGATAGGATCAAATAAGAAATATGTTGTTATGATTTGTGAAAATCTGCGTTGACAGAAGCTCAGGTGGTGTTCCAGAGGTCCTTGTGATGATTTGGAATGTGAAATGAATAAAAAGAAAGGAAAATATGTTGTGTCAAATTTGTCTTCTTTTATCTCACTTCTTGCAGTCTGGAATGATAAGTCAGTGTTTCAGCAACCATGTAATACTTTGATAAGACAATGATGAAGCAAGAGATAGTGTTTCTCCCCCCCCCCCGCCACAAGTCTGAGCAATCACTGATCTGGCACTATTTGTTGAGATGAAAGTTAGAGATTTGTGTGATAGTTTCTCTTTTTCCCTGTCAATGAATGAGACTATTGATATTGATTTATATGCAGAAGATGATAATATTTTATAATTTATAAATAAATATAATTTACAAAGGTTATAATATACATAATATACAATTGTGACACCTTGATATCTATAAAAAAAATTTTTTTAGTTGCTGGGCACCTCAATTCAAGAAGGATATTGACAAGCTGGAGCGTGTCCAGAGGAGGACGACCAAAATGGTGAAGGGACTGGAAGCCATGCCCTGTGAGGAGTGGCTTAGGGAGCTGGGGATGTTTAGTCTACAGAAGAGAAGGTTAAAGGGGGACATGATAGCCATGTCTAAATATTTGAAGGGATGTCATGTCAAGGAGGGAGTGGGCTTGTTTTCCACTGCTCCAGAGACTAGAACAAAGAGCAATGGATTCAAGCTGGAGGAAAGGAGATTCCACTGAACCTCAGGAAGAACTTCCTGACGGTCAGAGCTGTCTGGCAGTAGAATATGCTGCCTTGGACTGTGGTGGAGTCTCCTTCTTTGGAGGTTTTTAAGCAGAGACTGGATGGGCGTCTGTTGAGAATGCTTTGATGGGTGTTCCTGCATAGCAGAGGGTTGGACTGGATGGCCCCTGTGGTCTTTTCCAGCTCTATGATTCTATAAAGTAATTGGTTTGTCTCTGGTGAATAAGTCTTTGATTCTATATATGCTTTTTCTCTTTCATTTATTACACTGTCACAATTTTTCTGCATGTATAAACTTTGGAAAAACTAAAGTGGGACATATTGGGGAGGGTTCAGGAGCTAATTTTTTTTAAATACATATGCCAGATTTTGAAATCCCCAGCTATTGCAGGTTCATAATTATTTTCTTTTCGTGGTTCTTTGTATTGCTCAAGGTCTCTATATTAACTCAAGCTACTGACTCATCTTGTCATGTTAATTTAATGAATTAGGCTAATTGGAAAGCCACATATCATTTACTTAAATTTAGGGTAACTAAATCTCCCATTAATAAGTGGTTATATACAACACTCTTTGCAAATCTAGGTCTCTTTGTCAAGGGAAGATAGTGGTATGGTTTGAAATAAAAAAAAAAATTTAGGTAGTAAGATGTTGAAAGTGTAATAATAGCACTATAACAGTCTAATGAGGAAATGGCCCCTATTCCCTAATCTGCATTCCTACTGACCAGGAGCATCTCTGTCTTGTCTCGATTAAATTTCAATTTGCCCTCATCCAGTCCATTACTGATGACTGACACTGGTTTAGAACCAGAACACAATCCTTGTATTGGGGTAGAAAGGAGTTGTAGAGTTGCATGCAATCTGCATTTTGATGGCACTGCACCCCAAACTCCAGATTAGCTCTCATTTAAGTTTCATGTAGATGTTAAATAGCATGAGGGGTAAAACAGAATTGTGGGGGGGCCCACAGGCCAATGGCCAGGAGGTCAACCAGGAGTCCTACAGCACCACCTTCTGGATGTTTTTCTCCAGGAAGGAATGGAGCCACTGTAAAACAGTGCTTCCAAGTTCCATCCCAGTGAGGCAGCCCAGAAGCATATGACGGCCAATGATATTGAAAGCAGCTAAGAGGTCCAGGAGAACCAACAGGGACACACTCCCTGTGGAGACAACAGACAAGACCTGGCCTTGCTTTTTCTTTGCTTAGTCTAGAAATGCAGCTTTCCCCCCAGTCTGTCAAGGTGGGTTTTGGGGGGTTTTGGAGAAAGCTCTGGCTTTCCCCAAAACACCACCCTTGTGTAACCAGAGCAAAGCTTTTCAATTATTAATTAGAACTCCTTTAATGATTTATGGTGATCTGGTTCTGAATGGTTATCATGACTGAGAATCATTCAGTTGAGATCAACTTTATAAGAAAATTTTTATTGAAGCAACAAGCAGAATAAAGTTTTGATTTTATAAATGTGTACAAGTTCAAACAGATCTTTAGAGTACTTCTAAACAGTTTCTTATCTCTTTATAATGTTATAAAGACACAGGTCTCTCTCTCACACACACACACAACCTTCTGGTTTCCCTCTTTGCCAAAGGCCACTCTCTCTGACCAAATTTAACAGTGGGGTTTCTCTTTTGCCCCTTGTCTAGGCTTTCTCTGAGAAAACACCCCTCTCATTCAACTGTCCTCAATTGAATGAGAACTCCTCTGGCTGAAGGATTCACCCTTTGCCTTGAACCTGACAGTTTGTCTTTTCTGGAAGACTCTCTCTCTCCTAACCATACCAGTGTGCCTATTATAAATACATTCTAATTCAGGTCTCCACACCTCCTTCCCAGTAAAAGAGGCTGGGCTTTCCTCTGGAGTGGCCATTGCTAGTTGTCTAGCAACCTGTCACTGGGCAGCTTTTCTACCACTCAGGAGACCACTCCCCCTACACTGTGTCACACACCTCCATCTAGTTTCATGCTTAGGTCATCCACCAAGGTGACCAAAGCTGTCTTTGTCCCATAGCCAGGCCTGAAACCAGACTGAAATGGATCTAGATAATCCATTTCACCCACAATCCCCTGGAGCTGGGAAGCTACCGCAAGCTCCAATACCTTGCCAAAAAATAGGTTGGATGCTGGTTGACAATTATCTGTTAAAGAGAGATGCAGGGATGGCTTTTTCAATGAAGACCTCACAACTGCTTCTTTTAGGCAAGTTGGAATACTGCTTTGTTGTAAGGAGGTATTCATTGCCCTTTCACCCACTCAGCGAGCCAGGCCTGTTTGATAAGCCAGGAAGAGAAAGGATCTAGCATGCAGTGGTGGCTTTCACCACTCCGAGGATCTTGTCCACCTCCTCAGGCTGCAGAAATTGAAAAGTATCCAATAGCACTGGACAAACAGGAACCAAGGTTACATCCACTGGAAGTATATTAAGTGTATCAACTAAAGCATCCAAGTTGGAGTGGATCTGAACAACTTTATCTGCAAGTGGCATGCATATTCTTTGCAGCAGACTGTCAAGTGGACTGCATTTTTTTTTACATCACATAAACCTTTGACCACTCAAAGCAGCTCTGCTGGACACCTCCCTGGAGATGCAATGATGGCAGCAAAAAATAATTTCTTTGATTCTTCTGCCAACGTGACTGTAGGCTCCACCTGACTTGTTGCATCACTGCCAACTCCTTGTAAAACCAGGGGACTGGTTTGAATCTACCCCATAAGAGGGATGCTCAGGAGCAATTGTGTTCACTGCCCTGGCCATTTCTCTATTCCAGAGATGAGCCAAAGCTTCAACAGAACCACTCACTGAGATGGCAGGAAAATCCCCAAGAGCCAACTTCTCCTTCTTGCCCACCAGGTCCTGCCTGCTGCTGCATAGAAAATCCTGGCAGCCAACGCTGAGAGAGATTAATCCCACCCCCACCACCATGTCTCATCCAGCCAGGTCTGTGTAATACAAACCAGGTTGGCATAGTATTCCAAAATCAGTTCCTGCATAGCACTTGTTTTTCCATTTATCAACCTGGCATTGAACAGCGGTATTTTCAACCCAGAGCTCCCATTAGTGTTCATGTTAAAATATGAACATTTTGATTTCTCATAATTTATTTTTAATCCTGACAACTGGGCAGATTTGTGCAGGATAAGTTTTAAGTTTGCTATTCTTGTGTAAGAATCTGATAAAAAAAATAGTATCCTCTGCATATGAATTATTTTTTATTTTTTTAAAAAAATATTTATAATGCCTTTTATGTTTTCATGATTTCTAATTAATATGGCAAGAGGCTCAGTTGCAATTGTGAACAGGAAAAGAAATGATAGACCTTGTCTTGTTCCTGTGTTTGTGTTCAATCTTTGAGAGTCTCAAAACCATTAATTGGTATGTTCAACTCTTTGTCTTGGATTGTACTGCAGGTCAACAATGTATTTTTTGGCTTTAGGGCACTAGGGAGCTCACTGCCCTTGCCTCACATCTATAGTTCTTATGGGGTGCTATGGAGTTGCAAAAATGTCCTTTTGCAACTCCACAGTGTGAGTTCCTCTGTTTTTTTCACAGCCTAACTGTCCCTCTCTACCTCTCCAAGGACTTCAAGAGCAGGCTTGCTGGGATTGTCTGCTAGGAAGTTCTTTGAGAAGTAGAGAAGACATGGAGGTGCTTGGAGCCCACCCAGAAACATTTAAAAATGAAAGAAAAATCCTGAGAGTGGAAGAAATCATTTTCTTATTACAGTCAAAACACAGAAATATTTTAAAAAATATTTTATTATTGGGAGCTTTTACTGAATAGCAGCTTGTTATATCCCTTCTTAGGGAATTCTTTGTTGTGGTGGCTCTGGGAGGTTGATGCTCACTTCTTCAGCATTATAGTTGCTATGGGGTGGCTGCTTCCTCCAACCTCTTTGTGATGTGTGGTAGAGCTAGCAGCAGCAGAGGAAAAGGAGGAGGCAAGGGGAGAGGGAGAAGATAGAATGAAACCGTGAAGTGCACCAGATATTCAGGTTAGTTGGAGATTTTAAAAATAAAGTTAGAATGATGTAAAGTCGAAGGCTTTCATGGCTGGAATCCATAGGTTGTGGGTTTTCATGGCTTTGAGGCTGTGTTCTATTAGTATTTTCTCATGACGTTTTGCCTGCATTTGTGGCTGGCATCTTCAGAAGATCTGGTGGCATGGAAGTAAGACAGAGTATATATACTTGTGTAGTCCCCAGGTGGGAGGAAGCAATTTGCATGTGTTACAGTTGGCCTGTGTGATGGCCTATTATTAAATGGGATAACTCCCAGGGTGTCTTGTTAGTCAGGGTGTTACCCTGTATGTTGGGGGTCCTGGGAGGGGCGCCCAAATAACCAAACAACAACACAAGATGGGGAAATTAGTCTTGAGCGCTCTCTTAAACTAACGAGAGGCAGGGTAACTTTAGTTAGGATCTTTTACCCTATGTCTACAGCTTCAGGTCAGAGAGTGTAGCCAGACAAGTTTTAACGTAACAAAAATAACATTTATTGAGGACAAACAACATAAAAGACACCACATGCACACAGCTAACTAGAAATAGAAATGGAGAGCTTTTGGGGAATGGGTAATACGACACCTGGTCTCGTAGTCCTGGAGAGAAGAGGAGGTTGCGGGGAAGAAAGCTCAGTGCGGTTTGCTGAGGGGAGCTCACTGGACAAACCAGCAGCAAGGCGGGATGGAAGTCCAAAGTGTTCTGAGGAAGTCCCGAAAGTGGAGACTTTTTATAGGGTGGATTTTACTTACAGGCTATGCCATGCTCGGTGAGAACAAAGGAATTTTGGAGCTGAACAAAGGAGTTGGAAAAGGTCAGGTTTTACATGATGGGCTCAGCGCTCGATGACAATAGTATGGCCAGTATGCAAATGGCTCAACATAAAGGAATGGCGTGGCACTTGGCCGTGCGTCGTTGTAAAGTTGCGCTGAGCAAGGTCAGCAAGAAGGTTTTTGCCTGAAGCATCGGAGAGGCTTAAGTTGCCTGCCTAAAATGAGGGTTGGAATGTACAACCATTAACGGCCACGCCTAATACGTGCTTGTCCGGTGGACCTCTGCAAACACATGGAGTAGGGTGGCAGAGAAAGGTCAAGCAAAGGCCAAGTTATTTGATATCAAAAGGATATCTAGTGCTCTCACCAGACATATCATAACTGTGATAGCAGTCCCCCCCAAATGGGAGATATTGGGACAATATCGATAATTTTTCCAATTAAACATTTACACTGAATTTAGAGCCGAATAAGGGACTACTGTTCCGGGGTCGTATCACTCCAGGGATAAATGGGGTTTGCAACATTACTAACTAGTAAAAACAGTCCCTAACTATCAAAATCCTAAACCTAACTACAAACATACAGACAAACACAAATTTAACAATGGCTGAATGGCAAATGGCAATCAATAACAGCAATAGCAATGAACGATGGTCAATGAAAGAATCCTCCCGTAAATGGGGAAAGCAAAACAGCAATGTAATAGCAATGAAATACTGTGGCGGAGCGGGCTAAACGAAGTAGCACTGTGGCAAAGCGGGCAGAAGGAGGTGATCCGGTGGAGAATGGGCAAAGGTAACGCTCGTGGAGAGTGGGCAATAACAACAGTTCGGTGGAGAATGGGCAATGGAATAATCCAACATGGCAAACAGTTCTGTGGAGAGCGGGCATTAATAATATTCCAGGAATGCACTGGAGCAAGAGTTTGTGGTCCGGGGGAGGTGAAGTGCGAGCAAAAGTCTCTGTGCACCCCCCTTGGTACAGGAAAAGTTCGGTGACTGGAACAAACAACGGATAAGTCCAAGTTTGCTGGAAACGCGGGCAAAATCTGGAATGTGGGCGAAATGTCCAGGTTCACAGTCAAGCTAACCAGGGCGCGCTAGCGCTTTGCAGAATGGGGCCTGCAAGAGCGGCAAGTGGAATAGTCCAAATGGTAGGGAACTTGGTAGTCCATGGTGAAGTGGCAAGCAGTCTGTAAAGTCCGTTGGGGAATGGCTGGAACTGGATCCCCAACTACAGCAACAGGAACAAGAAGTCGTCTCGGGCTGGTCCCTTGACTGGAACGGTGGATTTTCGACACCCCCCCCCACGGTATCTGGGGGTATGGGTGAGTCCAGGGATGGTCTCGGCTACTGGAACCTTCGACCTATAGTTCTACAAGAGAGATACTGACACGGGTTTCAACCAATACAGACATTCAGTGCAAATCAATGTCACGAAGCCTGCCGGGAGCTGAGTTCAAATTCTGAATTTGTCCTCACCATGACCAAAAGAGTTGCTTGCTGGTGGGGATATAATAGCTGCTGAGTATAGGGTTGTATTGGCTGGGGAAGGCCATTAGGTAGGCAGTGAGGCTGCTGGTTTGGGTCCCGCATCAGTTCAGTGGTCTAGAGAGGCTGATGTTAACCTCCTTGCCCCACGAGACTGGGATACTGTGGGTCATATCTGCACGCCAAGCCTGAGGCCAGGCTCCAGCAGGCAGACACAAAGCACAAGTCTCCCTGCCTCCCAACCACCAGGTCGAAGCCAAGACTCCAGGTCTGATGATGGACCTGAGGGCCTGGGGCGGACCGGCCTGAGTAGATCCACCAGTTCAATGCTGGGCCCGACCCAGCAACGTCACTCCCTGCAAATATAAGCTGGATCCCGGGGACAAACCTGAAGACTGGTTGCCCTCGGGTAGGCTTTTAACAACTGTGCTGTCCGGCTGTTAAAGGCTTGACTGAACAGGAAACACACAACGTTACACTTACACTATACTATTTACAAACATTATTGGACACGTCCAGGGGTTAGGAATTGACCAGCTTTAAGCTGAAAGATCTGTTTCTTGGCCCACAGAGCCAGTATAACCAAACATATGATGAGTACGACTTGGAAAATAATTAGCACTATCAGGGGATGCATGGCATATCTAGCAATTGTCTGTCTGGAGGATGACCAATTAAAAATGTCCCACCACAAATGTTTTCTAGCTGCTTCAAGTTCCACAGACGTTTTTACAACCTTCTGGGGGGAGTGGTCGACGTTTACTGCAATTTGTCAGAGGGAGTGTGAAACCTCCTTTACCTTTTCTGCCAATTGGCTGAGATTCTGGAGCCATAAAGACATTGGGATCTCGGTATTAAGATGGAATCCAACTAGTTCAGATTCGCTGGGTGTGTACTCAATTTCCAAAACATAATCGCGTTTCTCCTGTCTAATATAAAAGTCTCTGGCAACACAGTCCTGGACATGCTGGCCACAAAAGCATGGATTGCCGGCATTACGGTCAATCCAAATGGGGGTACCACTAGGTATTAAAGTCACACTCTCACGGGGGTTCTCAAGCAAAAACATTCACGGGTTATCTGGGCCATTGCAGTGGAATTTACAGGTACCAAAATATAGTCAGAGCGGTTGTCATGACTAAAGTTATCGATACTATGGAAACATTGCGCCCAATGCTGGTGGAACAAACAGCCGGACAAATCAAAGAAGTGGGTACAATTGGACCAATGGTAAAGCGGTTGAGGTATCAAAATGGCATTGACAGCTATGAGGGGGAGTTCTAGATGGGATACTGGATGTATAATTACCAGATACAGAATCCTTTCGTGGGCAACTTCCACCGTGAGAGTTAGGCTCTGCCAGGTGGCGTGCCATATTTTCGCCAAAGCGGCGGGGTGCTCCAGCGATTCTGGGTATCGCTCTCTTAACAGGCTCAGGATCTCAGGGTGTATTAAGCCCATGAGGCTGGCCTGGATCACCTGAGCAGCAAAGGTGATCATGTTGCTCTGCAGTTGCGTGCACTGTATAGCAACTGAAAAGATCGTGCGTCGTGTTCTGCAAGACGCGGCCGAGGTTGGCCACTATGTCGTGCTCGGCGCCAACCCATTGCAGTAGCAGTTGGCTAATCAAGTCCATTCCCTTTGCCAAATTGGTCAGACCTGCGGTGGAAGATATACCTATATCTTTAGTCTTGGTGCCAATTACGCCTAGCTTATTGGCTAGGATTTCCTCATTAATGGTATTGAGAATGGCGCCGCCAGTTCCAATACCTCCTAATACAGTTCCTAATATATCTCGCTGAGGGTGAGTGTGTGGGTGGGAGAAAGACAACCATCCCTTCTCCCAATGTTCCCATTGAGTCCAAGCTAATTTTAAATACGGTGCGCAGGTTGGGAGCACTTTAGAAATGTTGACGATGGTAAAGTTAAGCATCATCGTCGTGAGCATGGGTTGGACATCGGAATGGGCTACCATTTCTATATCCTTGCGGACCATGGAGTTACCAATATACATAGCCGGTCACTTACCTGAAGGAGTCCTACGTCGAAGAGGAGAGTCAGGACACCATTTCTTGCGGCAGGTAAATGCGCAACCTGTCGGGATCTGGGTGATGTTCTGGCACCTAAACATGAAGGTTTCGCATACCCATTTGGGGCGACACTCGTCCATGTCAAAGGTGAAGGAGACCAGTGCTTCCCATTGGATATTACTCTGAATTACCGTTATAGTTGTAGGGGCTGCGTCGGTTGACACATATACATACAATGTCATGTTGTGGTTGGCGATGGCCATGGTTAGGCCTGCACCAAGCCAGTCAGGACACCATTTCTTGCGGCAGGTAAATGCGCAACCTGTCGGGATCTGGGTGATGTTCTGGCACCTAAACATGAAGGTTTCGCATACCCATTTGGGGCGACACTCGTCCATGTCAAAGGTGAAGGAGACCAGTGCTTCCCATTGGATATTACTCTGAATTACCGTTATAGTTGTAGGGGCTGCGTCGGTTGACACATATACATACAATGTCATGTTGTGGTTGGCAATGGCCATGGTTAGGCCTGCACCAAGCCAGTCCAAGGACGCGTCCGAACGAAGAAAACAGCACAGCAATCCATAGTAATGGGCCCATTCTGTCTCCCTGTAGGGAACACAGAGATGGAGTCTCTGTTATCTCTAACTCAAACTAAATAGGGACTATTTACACAGAAAGGGGGAGACAAGGCCTAACTGCCATCTCTTCAAGGGGGTTGTCAGCCCATGAAGGGAAGCAATGCCCAGTCTATACTGAGCCGAGCTATCGAAAGGGTTTTCCCATCTGGGGGTTTCCCTTTCCAATCCTTTTTGAGGGTTCCCAAGATCGCCTGCAAGAGCGTCCACACTTGCAGTGCCTGTAGGAACAATAACACTTGTTCCTGGGTTGGGACCCTTTTACACAAATCCGTGTGGAGGTCTGGGTCACGCTATTGTTCCGGGGGTCCACAGGCGTTCAGTACAACAGCCTTGCTAGGTAGGATGGCAATTGTCAAGAGACTATAAACTGTCTTGCCCCAGCTAACAGTCATCCTTGTCACAATCAGGGTACCGCCAGGGCCCTTAAAGGCAAAGCGGTGGCAAAACAGCCAAACGGAGGGGTTGGCCGTAGCCACAATCGCCTCCACATATGGACACATTGTCTGTCCCAGGACTGACGGGACGATAATGGGGACCTCAATGGTGGCACCGCAGTGCACAGCCGGAACTACCTTGGGTCCCTGAACTACTGGCCATGGGAGCATGCTCTTGCTGCAGGCAATGGACTCATGGTTCCGTGGGAGAACGATGTCCAAGAGACCATTGCTTTCGCCACGGTTTCCTCAGGCCAAGAACCAACAACAAAACACCTCCAGGGATCGAGGAATGCCTTCCCAGGTTAGTGCATGGTGACACTCCCCGTCGTATCCAGGGGACTGGACACGTTCGGGCATAGGTTCGCCATGACTAACCGGTTTGGGGTGCAGCACCTGTAGTGCAGCACCGGGGTCCACTAACAGGGTGACAGGAGGTTCTCCCCCCTCAGTCTCGGTGCCTGCCTGCACCTTGCATTTCCGCCTCCTGCATGGCCGCAACTTGACCACAACACTGTGGGGAAACGCTTTGGACCGAGGGCATCCCTAATCCTGCTGCAAATCCAAAATCGGATAGTATCCAGCCAGGGGTGGGCCGTTCGTCACGGCCTGTACTGGCTGTTTACCATCCGCAGAAACGTGTCTCTCTAGGGCCTCTATACGCTCTACCGTAGGCCTCTGATCAAACTGGCGCGGGTCAAGCCTGAACCTGCGAAGCATATCACAGATCTTGGCTTGGTCTGACGAGTGCGCCTGTGTCGTGGGGTTGTACCCACTAGGCATCTCCCAGGAAGGACCGGAATCTTCGGGGGCAGTGGGTTGCTTTGGGGGACTCCCTGCCTTGCCCGCCTGGCTGCGGGTGTCTCTTCCCTGCCACTGCCTGTCATGTCATTGCGCTGGGTGCGAGTTCCAATTCCCTCTTGAAATGGAATTCAGTGCAGACTTCCTGTGCTGGGAATGGGGTCCATAGTTGGAGTACGTGACTTCCACTATGGGTTCCCAATTCCCTGCGTCTCTTGTCTGGACCTTAATGGGGGGGGTCTGAGGGAGCCAGCATCACACAGCAGGTCGGTGACCCTGCGGAGGTTGTTCCCAAATTCCTCCCACGGTGTCATGGCCAGATCCAACAGACCTAGGGCCATCTTTGTCTCATGGTTCAAGCCTCCATACAATAGAGTCCTGAACTCCATGGTATCAAAGTTGTACCTGCGGGCAGTCAAGGGGACCTTCTCAGACAGAATGGCAAGCAGTTGCTTCCACGCCACGTAAGCCTCAGGGTTCTTACGAGGACCCTGTTGCTCCATGACGTAGAGCACACTAGCACTCTGACCGGGGCAAAGGATCTTCACTACCTCCCTCATCCAGTCGTGGACCTCAAGCCTAACCAGGCTGCCACAGCTGATTCAAGGATAGGGAGCTCAGATGGGGATATGCAAAGGCGAGCCAATTGGGTCAGGTCCTGGCCATTGGCTGTCGGGTGAGAGTGTATCACCGTGTTCAACCACATGATCCCGGTGGACCGAGTTAGGGAGCCCAATTGGTTGGCGATGGCTTTCTCCTCAGTAGCACGCCAGGGGACCCTAGTCTCTGTGACCTGTGTCTCCTGTGTTTCTGCTCTCTCAGAGCTGCTTTCTCCTGTGGGGACGATCCTGTGTGTCATGGACCGCGTCTCAACTGGGTGGATTGGGACCTTAGGGTCACTCCAGTCCGGATAAACGGGAGGGGAGGCCAGAGCTTCCTCCGGCAAGGGCTCCCCGGACAAATCCTGGGCGAATGAAGGGAGCAGCTCAGGGCACACGGCCGATATCAGGGCCTTACGAGTTTGCTTAAGGCAGGCCGTGTGACTAACAGCCTCGTGCTGTTCCTTAACCTGCCCAACCATGAATTTGGCCGCAGATCAGGCATGATCCAGCTCAACCTCTAAGGCGCGGGCTTTCTCCTCCCAAGTCTGGGCAACTAGGGTGAGGTCAGTTAACCTCTGGGCCGAGGCTTTCGCGACGGACGCAAAAGTTACCTTATCCACCCGCAATGCCTCGATTTCAGCTTGAAGCCGGGTGTTCTCCTTTTCCACTGCTGCTAGCCTCCCTGGGCCTCAACTAGGGCGCAGCTAGCGTCTCTGGCCGCAAGCCAAAGTCCCCACGCGGCCAGCATGTCCTTCGCTGGTCCGAACGGGTTTTTGGACTTACGCGCCAGAGTGTAAGCTTCTCTGAGGGAAGTAAAGGGATCTGCCGTCTGGAAGACAGAGTCCTTCCAGGGGCATTTTCCTTTACTCAAAACCCATTTTTCCAATTTACCATGGACCTCTTCCTCACACATGAGGTCCTCGACTGTACTGGGGCTTTCCTTAGCCATTTCTTCCCTACACACTAACACAACTAACAAAACACAAACTGCGGGACCAAAACTGGAGTGACGGGTAGGATCACCTAGACCCCTTGGGGGAACATGGGAAATGAACTCTCTGGAACTACGTTAGGGAAGAGGGACGGGAACCAATCTCCAGCCTGCCTAAATAAAGTCACTCTGGTACACCCTATGTCTATGGCTTCAGGTCAGAGAGTGTAGCCAGACAAGTTTTAACGTAACAAAAATAACATTTATTGAGGACAAACAACATAAAAGACACCACATGCACACAGCTAACTAGAAATAG
Organism: Ctenosaura bakeri; assembly: GCA_948474755.1. NCBI lineage: Eukaryota > Metazoa > Chordata > Lepidosauria > Squamata > Iguanidae > Ctenosaura > Ctenosaura bakeri. The sequence continues at coordinate 100,691 of CAOLHI010000048.1, read as the reverse complement.
AAATGGAGAGCTTTTGGGGAATGGGTAATACGACACCTGGTCTCGTAGTCCTGGAGAGAAGAGGAGGTTGCGGGGAAGAAAGCTCAGCGCGGTTCGCTGAGGGGAGCTCACTGGACAAACCAGCAGCAAGGCGGGATGGAAGTCCAAAGTGTTCCGAGGAAGTCCCGAAAGTGGAGACTTTTTATAGGGTGGATTTTACCTACAGGCTATGCCATGCTCAGTGAGAACAAAGGAATTTCGGAGCTGGACAAAGGAGTTGGAAAAGGTCAGGTTTTACATGATGGGCTCAGCGCTCGATGACAATAGTATAGCCAGTATGCAAATAGCTCAACATAAAGGAATGGCTCGGCACTTGGCCGTGCGTCTTTGTAAAGTCGCGCTGAGCAAGGCTGGTTTGCAAGAAGGTTTTTGCCTGAAGCATCGGAGAGGCTTAAGTTGCCTGCCTAAAATGAGGGTTGGAATGTACAACCATTAACGGCCATGCCTAATACGTGCTTGTCCGGTGGACCTCTGCAAACATGTGGAGTAGGGTGGCAGAGAAAGGTCAAGCAAAGGCCAAATTATTTGATATCAAAAGGATATCTAGTGCTCTCACCAGACATATCATAACCATAATAACAAGGAGATATGCATAACAGTGCCTTAATTACATTAGCCATCCATTGTATTGTTTCTTGTAGAGGGAATTCCAGAGTCTGAGTGTGTTCATTGGCATATTTTTGAGTCTTGTTCTTCAGTACTGGTAGCCAAATCTTTTTACTTTCCAAGTTTCTTCTTTCTTGTTGAAATTGTCCATGTGTTTATGGATTTCAATGGCCTCTCTGTGTAGTCTGACATACTAGCTGTCAGAATGGTCCAGACTTTCTGTGCTTTCAAAAAGCATTCTGTGTTCAGGTTGGTTTATGACATGTTCTACTACTACTGATTTTTCTGGGTGGATCAGTCTGCAGTGTCTTTCATGTTCTTTGATTCGTATTTGGATGCTGCGTTTTGTACTCCCTATGTAGACCCGCCCACAGCTGCAAGGTATGCAGTAAACTCCATGCCACCAGATCCTCTAAAGATGCCAGCCACAGATGCAGGCAAAATGTCAGGAGAAAATACTAATAGAATACGGCCTCAAAGCTCAGAAAACTCACAACAACCTAAAGTTAGAATGCCTTTTCTATCTTCTTTTATTCTGTCCAAATGAGAGAGATTGTTGCCACTACCAGAAAAAGAAAGTGTTAGTGTGAGGACATGGAATATGGGGAGAGGTGGCTATCATGCTGGGCTGAGTACGCTTAGACTGGCTGAGTCAGTACAAGCTGCAACAGAGAAATTGCTTAGAAGAGAAAGAGGTTGTTTATCTGCATACCTGAGGTGCCTCAGGTGTGAGATTTGAGGCAAGTGACTGGAGGCAAAGTGATACAGTGATGGAAGACTGCCGCTGCACACCCCAAAGATAGACCAAGGAATCTGCTTCATATTGTAACAAACTAATTTGGCAGTCCCATGCCATCTTGAACTGGATTGCATTTTTTTCAGAATTTGCAGGTTGCAATATCTTTAAATGCCACTAGGGTAAGCCAAAGAGCATTTTGCTGAATTTTTAGCAGCAGGGATTTACTAGTAATGAGTAACTACATTCTGGATTTCTGTGATAGTAATGAGGAATAAGCAGTTCCTTTTGAAAAGTAACCAGTCAAATGATTGTCAGCATTTAGCATAGGGATAGAAATCCTTCCTGGTGTTGTTCTTGCATGAAAGAATATGAAATGATAATTCTTTTCTCTTTGGTTGTAGAATGGCAGATTATTTTCTTTCTTCAGACAGGTTTTGCAATTGCAACAGTGAATTTTACACAAATTGCACGAATTGTGTAACTTCTGTCATGCCCCATGTGGAAGGGTATCCCTTGGAAGAAGAGAGCCAAAACAACAATCCCCATCTAGAAATCTCTGCATTACAGGTGGAATTTAATTCCCCATTCAGCAGCCTCTCACGATAGACACTGGAGGCTGAGGCAAAGCCTGCGGCTCTGGAGAGAAGATCTACTGCTTCCTGATGAAATGGCCTTGAAGGCTGACTCTAAGGCACAGCTGCTTTTAGCTTCAGGGAGAGAAGGCATCTGAAATTAAAGTCCCTCAAGGTCCAGACATGATGGGGTGCAAGACTGTGACAGAAGACTTCTGGAGCAGATTTTCCTAAATGGCTGCATGTGTATGAATGAAGGTTCCAGTTGGCAGCTGTTTAAGAACCCTTGTCTGGCTCAGTAATCAATGTAAAGAACTTTTGTTCATCTTGTTCTCTACTCCTGGCATGTCTTAGACTCCTATTTGACTGATACCCCAGCAACCTGACCCTGAAGCATGATGTTGGCTTCTCTGTTGATAACCTGACCCAGTAGGAATCTGATCTGTTATCAGTTTTGCCTTGGGTTTTTGACAATCCCAGTTGTCCAGTTCTCCTCCATGTGCTGACCCTTGGGTAGCTTGCTTAGTTTTCTTTCTTTCTTAACCCTGTGGAATTTGAATTCTTGCCTTGCAGTGTCTCTGACTCCACTAGGCACTTACCACTCAAGCCAGGGCCCTTTCATACCACACAGCTGTAGCATTTTGATAGGACTTTAACTGCTCTGGCTGCATCATTCAGAATCTTCTGATTTGTAGTTGGGAAGGCTCTAAACCTCCCTTGCTGAGCATTCTAGATACCTTATTAAACTACAAAGCACAGGATTCCCTAGCACAGAGGCATGGTAATTAAAGTGATATCAAAGTGCTATAATTGTATAATGTGAAAAGGTGAGGAGGACATGGCATAGCTAATCTATAGAAGCTGCTTCTTTGCTATGTGAACTTTAAAAATTAGAAGCATCAGATAGGTCACTTTTTTAAAAAATTGATTCTATTTACTGCATCTGCATGTCTCACAAAAATGCCTTTTACACAAAATCAGTTTGCACAAATTGTAGACATCTCAACAGCAACAAAAATGGTTATTCTATTCTGGTCTTGTAGTGGAGGTAAGAAATATGTTGGGAGTTAATGAAATCTCAACAGGCTGTCTTGATGTGTTGAAAGTGAATAATTTAGAGATTCTGTCTCATCAGAGGTAGAATGTAAAATGGTAGGAACAAACACAAAGGCCTAATGAGCACTAGACTTTGGGGTGGCTGGGGCTAGGCTATGTCTCAGTTTCTCAGAGGTCAAATTGAGTGGATTTAGACTTCATTATTTTATATAAGCTACTTTGGGAAACAATCTGAATTAAAAGAAATAAAATTAACCTAATAAGGTGAAGCTCTGGGAGAGTAACAGTTCATTTGCATACTTTCCCTCATCAGCCTTTGCTGAAGTCACTACGAGCGAAAAAGCCAAATAGCAATCCTTTGAGCCAGTGGCACACTATGTTATATCCCATATAGATATTACAGGGAGGAAGAGGAGAGAAATAACTGCAAAGATGGAGGCAGAAGGATCCATAGTTGTCTGCTGCAATATAGAATCATAGAATTGTAGAGTTGGAAGAGACTATAAGAGCCGTTAAGTCCAACTCCTGTCATGCAATATATGTGTAGCGTTTCTCTTCCTGACAGAAAACCTCCCCAATTACTCCTGTGGGAAGTGCAGAGTGGTAGCCCTATAGGAAGAGAAGGTCGGTGTACTAGAGCTAGCGAGCTATGTGTTGAGTCCCTTTAATGCATTAGAGAACATGAGGACTTCCTGGATAGTGTTACTTCCGGTATGGCACTCTTGGAGAGGGCTCCCAGATATCACTTTGATATCATTTAATTCGGCCGTTGCTGGACTGGCTTGCAATTACCTCCTTCCACGTGTTTGCGGGTTCTCCGGACAAGCACGGACAGAGAGCAGCCGTTAATGGTTTGCATTCCATTCCCCATTGAAGCCAGCAACTCAAACCTCGCCCGCAGCTTTAGGGAACTTCCCACCACAAACTCCACAATAGCCACACGGCTTTCAGTCAAGTTACTCTTTTATGTTGGGTCATCAACGTCCCAGCCACAGTATTGTCTTCACACGCAAATCCAATCATGCTAAACTTGACCTTTCCAAATCCTTTGTCCAGCACCAAAACTCCTTTTGTTCTCCCCGGGACTGCCATAGCCGAAAGGCACAAACTTCCCTATAAAAACCCCTCACTTTTAACCGGTCTTCGGATCACTTTGGACTACCATCCAGCCTTGCTGCTGGTTGTCTAAGGGACCCCCTCAGCTCCCCAGGCTGAGCTTTCTTCCCCGGAACCCCTCTTCTCTCCAGGACTACGAGACAGGTCGTATTGCCTTTCCCAACAAAACTCCTTTTCTCATTCCAAGCTAGTTAGTTTATGTCTTGTCTTTCGTGTTTTTGGCTTTAATAAAGAATTGTCTATTATTTGGAAAACCTTGTCTAGCTACTCTCTGACTCGCCGCTGTATACATAGGGTTAAAGATCTCGTTACGTTACCCTGCCTCTTGCTAACCAAACAGTGTTCAGGCTAATTTCCCCAAAACTCTTTATTTCAATTGGCAACCTGGGCGCCCCTCACGGGACCCCACAATTCTCAGGGTAACAATAGAACATGGGGGAGTTGATCTGACAGAAAGAACTAAAAGTAAGAAACTAGTCTAATGGTTTGCAGTTGCAGGCGGGTAGCGTTCAATTGAACGTTAGAAGGAACTTCTTGACAGTTAGAGTGGTTGGTGATGGAATCAATTGCCTAGAAAGGTCATTGAATGTCTCCCTCTGGATGTCACCATAAGGAAGCTTGGCAGCTACCGACTGGACATGCTTTAGGTTGTAGGTCCTGCACTGAGCAGGGGGTTGAACTCGATGGCCCGTCTCCTTACAAATATGATTCTATGTCTACAAATCCCTACATTCGTGGCTGGAAGTTATAGTCCAAAGACAGCTTCAGTTAGTTGATAATAGGGCCACAATCATCTGGTAATAATCTGCTTAATCTGCTTCTATAACATTAAGAAGAAATGTAAATGGAACAAAATGTCTATTAAAGGTTAATTAAAACTGTGGAATTTATTCAGTTAAACAGAAGAATTTGAAATATAGTAGTACAATGGAGAAATGCTAATTATAGATTCATACAATGAAAACTCACCTAAACTTCACAGTAGCTCAAATATTAAGCAAATATTTAATTCAATAAATGAGTGAGTATTAGAAAATTATCCTATGGTAACAAGCTAAGTATGAAAACAAGGAAAAAAATCTGGTTACAACCAAATAAAACTGACTACATGGGAGAAGATGGTGTGGAGTATGTATGTTTCGAAATCATTGCATCCCAATTGCATAGCATTTCAGTGTGCCCCAGTCAAATAAGGTGTAAAACACTTCTGGTTCAGTTCTTTCAAATCTTTTTGTACATTGTAATGTATACCATACTGAAAGAATTCCGGCCTTCTCAGTCCTTTATTTATTGCTGATCTTCAATTAGCTAACTTTCTTGTGGACAGGGTGAAATTGTTAATAGGAATACATGCCAAATGGTAGAAATGCTCATATTAAATTAGTGTTTAACAAAGTAATAATATATTGAATGTCAAAAGCAACCCAAGGGTTCCTATTGTTTTTCAGGTTATACATGTTTTCTTTCCATTTTCAATAGTACAGACCAAATGCTTGACCTGAATCCCACTATAGATGAATGGTGCATCAACATTTAAATGGTGCATCAACACTTAAATCCCAATGATGCAATGGGCCAGCTCTGGTTGGGACCTTAAATGGAATTCAGGTCTAAGTGTACTTGTTCAAACTTTGGCTGCAATATGGTTTGGAGATCCTTGATCCCCTGCAGAAATATTTTCGCCCTGAATATTTCTTCTGCATATGCTAAGAATGTTGAAGACTTCCTCTGCATATATATATAAATAATTTCTTGCAAACTTAACCACCCTGATTGCTGAAAACTACTTTAGTTACTAAGTTAGACCAATGGAATCCCACAAGAACAGTTCTTCTCAAATGTTTTCATTATGTAAAAGCAGAAGACACTGCATTATTAATTAAAACGTTAAGGAAATTGGTACAGGACTGTGTGATGCATAGCAGAGATGGGCCTGATAATTCACCATTATATAATATTGGTATGACTAGATAATATAAATAAGGTTACAGCACTGGGAAAAATATTGTAGAAATTAATTTATTTCTTCTCGTCAAACTTGAATATAAAACTTTGTATTGCTAAATAGTCTGCTTTTTACGTTTTTCAGGTTTTCCATATAGTATTCGATTGCAGATATTGGTTTCTGTTGTAGTCTGTGTACCAGTGGTAAGAAAAAACCACATCCTGTAGATTTTCTGGACTATATAGTATACTACTTCAGCTTCATGTGACTGTAGTTCACTAACAGTTAGCTTCATGTCCATATGAGTAGAGATTATGATAACTTGACTTAAATTGACAAAAATACAAATCATCACGAACATAAAGAAACCTAAGAAAAGACCACCTAGAAGCTTATCAGATGCAAATTCAGTGTCTCTAAATGCTAAGGCACAGTAAGACAATACAGTGGTAAAAGAATATAACGTAGTACGAAATGTTGTTTCATGTTGCCCAAATGCTAGATACCCAACCGATATAAATGCAAAAAAAAATATGCCCCCTGCTATGGAAAGATTAAGCATTGTAGGTAAAGCTGCAAATAAGGATTTTTGGGCCAGGCGTACACCATACATGAATCTGAAATAACGGTACGTTTTCAAAACTACAAGAAAAAGCAGAAATCCCATAGTTATCCTGACCACCTGATCAAACTGAGAAACTGCATGGAAAGGAATGAACTGATTCGGAGTATGCAAATAAAACTGTACTAATTCAAAAGCAAGCTTAAATTTGCATAGAATAAGCAGTATGTAAATAATGCAAATTGTCTTCATTCCAAAATTGATTAAGTTAGCAGCTGTTTTTATATATTGCAGCCTTTTTTTATATAACATGAAGCATTCCTCAACAATATATGTTACGAGCATATATACAGTGGCTAACAACAAAAAAATCTGACTGATGGATTGGTCATTCAGAAGAGGAAGTTTGTAAGAATTAACTGACACACTGCTGTTAAGAGGGCCAATGTAGGAAAACTCAAATATGACAGAAATACTGCAAAATAGATCTGCATCTGGGTTGAAAGTGGTCAGTTCAATAATCAGTACCCAGGTCTTATCATCAAGCCACTTGCTCATCTCTAAAGCTTCTAACCTTGTTGTTGAATTATCTTGTGGTTCTCCTGGGAAAAAATAAAAGCTGTAGCCTCTGGACGGATAGCTGTTTAATTCTCCATGTGAGTCATACTCCCATTGAGCAGCAGAATGTTCATAAGTGAAACCTAGAAAAACATGCCTGCCATCAGGAATTGAACTGTTGCCCGGCATTGTCCATGACCCAAGGTAGTCAGTTTGATCTTCAGGATCAATACCATATTTCTTTTGGCAATGAATATGTCTCAGACTTAATGCATTTGCTAAACTACGTGGAAAGGAACATTTCGTCATAGAACTTTGACTTCGTATTTGTCTCATTCTGGGTAATCCAAGGACTTTTAACCAAGTGTTTGAAAGATAAGTTGGTTCGTAGTCATTATGTATCAATGGCAGAAATACATTTTTCACCCATGTGTAAATATCCTCAATTGTATTTACTTCAGATAAACCGACAGAAAATTTCTCATACATATATTGATTGGAGTAAAACAAACTGTTGGTTTCTGCAGGCTGTGAAACAGTTAATATTAAAGTTAAGAAAAGAAAATGGCAGACCATATTCTTCACAAAAAGATAAGCCAGACGTTTAACCTTCTGTGTTTTTCGCAATATTGTGACTTCTTCGTCTTTTAGGGGCTGGTATTGCTTGGAAGCTCTAAGCCTGGTCAGCTCACGATGCAAGAGTCTCATCTCACTGGCAGTCCGAGTTCTACATTCAAACTGAATATCTTGGTGGCTTGGCCACAGGATGTTTCGACAATATTTTGTGGAAACACTATTCCAGGCTGAAACTATGACTATCTTCAAGGTCTCAAACAAAAACACATGTAGACAAAATGATGTCATGGAAGCTAGTAACCATTCCAAGGATTTTTTGTTGCCATAAGGCAGGCCTTGTACTATGATGAAAAATGATGACACCCCAGATATGCAAAAGACAAAGGACCAAGCTATGACTGCAAAACAGCAATGAAGGTGTAGCTTCTTTGTTTGCTCAAAATATGTTTTCTTTTTTATTGCATAATTATTATTGACATTGGCATTGACCAATGGTTGAGATTTCATCTCTGCAAGTGGCACATCTCCTATATTGTCCTCTGTGCCAAGGCACTCAGATACCAAGGATGGATGTTCTTTTGGCTGACCTTGATCTGTGTGATATGGAGAAGCCCTCTTCAGTGAGTGCTTAAACAAAGTGGTCACAATTACCTGCACAGAGAGGGAAATCAAAGCACTTCCTATTCCAGTTCTTATAGATCTCAGGTATGCCAATTCTATTGAATAAATAAATTGCTCCTCCTCACTAGTGAAGAATAAAGAGTTAAACATCAAGGAGCTCAGTAATATTGCTAAGCAACAGGACAGTCTTTGGAATCTGCTGAAAGAGTCATGGATTCCTTTAAAAGTGAAGACAGACAGCCACAGGTGGTTACTGCTCAAGTCATTACTAACTGTTATTAAAAAGTAATCCATTTTGCTTATGGGTGCGTTTGGGTTTGTAACAGCAAATGAGCGTTCTATTTGGAAATCGTCTGTGCCAAGAGCTAACCATTTTCTACACAAAAACAGCCATGACTGCTTAGTCTCCAGGTTTTGGACTTCGACTCGGCTTAGGTACCAGTTAGGACCAAAACTGCAATTATCATGCCAGACATGAAGATAAAAAATGTCCCCTAAGTCAATCTTTGTAGTTAAAAGAAAGGTATCAATGGATCCTCGGTGGAGGATTCTTGGGAATTTTGGATGTTTTAACTGATGCACATCACTTACACCATTTTTACCAATCAACTCAATAAAAACACTAGCTTTTGTGCCTGCTCTTAGACGGCTACCTGTGTATATGGTGACTAGGTACCTCATTTTGTCAAAAGGATCATTATCTGGCAGATCTATGACTTGGTCTTTTCTACTTACTCTATCTTTTGTTAAGACCCAGATAGCCAACAAAGTGTAGACTATAAAAATGATGAATACTGTCAATTCTGTTATGGGATATTGGGTAACATGTGCCAAAAGGGACCTATTCATATCAGTATGATTAGGGAATAAAAGTACTTTGCTGGCCAAAAATCTGATGCCAGCTTCAGGTGTCCCTGCTGACCTTGGACTAGCTGTTCTTGTGTTGGGTTCTTTTGCTGTGCAAATGCAATGTATTTTGGACCAGCAAGTCTCAGGACCAAGGCTGCATGTTCCTTCTTTCCACTGCTTCTGAATCCCATCCAGATCTAGGCATTCTGCTGCAAAAAGAGCGATGCGAACGATCTTTGTAGTCTGCTCTCTCACAAATGGGTGTGATTGTAAGACAACAGAGATGTTCACTTTGTCTTCTCTGTTGCTGTAGATTGGAGACCAGAACAATGACTGAGGAAGACAAAGAAGATAGGGAGCCTTAATGATACATCCAGGGATATTAGCACCCATTTCAGTAGAAGCTGGAGGACTGTGATGAGAAACTGTATATGTAGCTATGGGACGGTGGCTGATGTTGTGACCTAAGTATATAAATACCTGAAAAGTGATGTTCATTTTAGACACAATCTGGATGAAAACATCTTTTGTGTTTCTCTCTATTTCAAAACTAAAACCTCCAGTTGTTTTAGAAAGCATTTTGTCTGGTCCTATAGTTAAGTCAAAGATGGCCTCATCATTTCTGGCCATGATAACTTCAGCTACATCAGGTATGATGCTGATTATATCACCATTAGGTTTGGTGCCTGTCATTTTGAATCCAGTCACTATTGTTCCGATATCTTCTGAAAAGAGCAACCAAGGAAAAGGATTTATGTCAAATACATAAAAAACGGTGGTAATCACAGCATCTATGTGTAATTCAGCATGATGACCCTGCCTCAGTATGGGATAAAAGCAATTCTTGCAATATTTTCTATCAGAAACATTTCCAAAAAGTTCCCACTTCTCATATTTTTGTAAATGAATGCTCCAGTTTTCTGTCTCCATTGTAGTTTCCTTTTCCCCAGGGACTTTATCTCGTAAGACTAAGTCGGCTAGTATTTCCATCACAAAAAGGGTTTCTTTAACTACATTGATATTGACATTCCTGTGGTGGAAGAGAGAAGCTTTCAACACATTGGACAACCCAATAAGAATACCATTGCCAAGGATCTCTGTTTCCTTAGAACCTAAGTCCTTGTCCCTTTGCTTTTTTAGAGCTTTACTGGCTTCTTTTAGTTTCTTGACTGCAAGCAGTTGTGATTCTCTATTTACTTCCATGATTTCATGTGTTACTTGACAAATACTTAAAATAACTTGGTTTATTTCCTGTGCAGTGTTTATTGGTATCTCCGCAGTCCTATTAAGGAGGATTTGCCTCAGATCAGATTTAGAACCCTGACTGGTTGGTGAAGTCTCAATATTATTTAAAACCGAGGCCACCATGTATACAATATAACCTATATTAAAATAACCCTTAGTTCCCCTTAAAGTTGTCATAGGAGCACTTTGTCCACTGATTAAAGCATGCAGTTCCTGATGAATGACATCAGGTGACTTACTCTTTTTTTGGTCACGCACAGTTGCTTGTAAAGTTACTTGAGAACTTGCTCCAAGGGTATCATATATTTGAACATATATGATCAAGGCAGAGTTCTGAGATGGCACACCACTTGGGAGGAAAGTTTGAGGAGTTATATAGTCATGACCAGCATACACTGTTATTCCTAAAGTACTATTCTCTATAGAAGATATGGTACCTATTTTCATTTGATTGTATGCTGCTGTTACTTTATATGTAAGAGGCTCATTTTCGTCTTCAAACCCACTACACTGAATAATAAATTTCGTTAGAAATGCTATGCCAGTCTTTGGATTAAGAACACATTTTCCTAGCCGAGGTGGACCATTAATATAAAAAGAATATTTATAGATGGCTGACTGTCCTTCCGTTGTTCTGACTTTCAGGATAAGAATATATGACTGTTCTGCCATTGTTACAAATGCAAAAGCATTTATTCGCAGATATGGATTGGACCTACCTGTTGTAGTTTTGGAAGACCAATCAAAATCTATTTCATTGGACTCTGCTGAGTGCAGTGACCACTGATAGACAGGTTTATTAGTTCTGCAGTTTAGGCATTTGCCAGAAAGACAAAACCTTTCTGTTGGAATTACTGACTTATCACAATTTTCAATACATGCCACATTCAGGATTAAAGTAGGGTGAACCTGCACATATACTGCTTGCTCAGTGTGAGCTATTCTGCCACCGTATTTAACCACCAAGAGAAAATAATATGTATTACTTCCTTGAAGTGTTTTAGGTTTCATTGTTTGAATCGGTTCAGATGAAGATAGCCATTTCAAATCTACCTGATCTGAATGACATTTCCCATTTCTACTTAGAGTCATTGATACATAGTCTATTTTGTGTTTGGTGCAATACCAAATAAAAGAGACTCCTTGAGAAGAGTGTATGGCTTCACCATTAGAGAAAACTGATCCATTCAGTGTCCACTGGTCAAAAAAGCTAACTATCCGGAAATTGCCTCCAGCAATGGCAGCCACTAGGTTATCTGGCCCAATCTCAACAAACACTGAATCAGAGCTTTTCATGCTATCCCATGTATCTAATGATGTTAATTTCATGGTGAAATTAAAGAGATATAAGCCGTCATCTAAGCTAGAACTGGGAATTTTTAATGTGAGGGCATTTCTTCCTCCAATTCCAGATGTATTGAAAGGTTTTGACCAGTCTGGCATGCTTGTCATATTTGGGACTTTATAAATATTCCAGATAACATCTGCTTGTTTAGGGTCTGGGCAGTTTATTCTTGTATCAGCAACTAGAGTAAATTCTGTCCTTGAAGGATAATGTATGATGAATTTAGAAGCCTCAGGCCTCTGGATACTAATTTTTGTAATAGAACAAAGTTTTTGCTGGCAGGCTATTCTGGATTCTATGATTTTTGAAATGTAAGTGTTGAATGTAGCTTTCAAAATTGTTGGTATAAGTCTGTTGCCAGTGCACTTCACTTTTGCTACAAATCCAGTATAGAGAGCAGGATTGAAGGGTAAGACAGAGTCAGGAATGAACTGTGTTGCATTTCTGACATGATTTATGTAGGTGAAAGTATAGTTCTCAATCATATTCTTTTCTTTTGAATCAAAAAGTTGCAAGTTGAAGGCCCACTCACACTGCAGCAGAGGATGTTGTAGAGGAATAAACCATACAATATAGACCAAGCTTTCCTCAGGAAATGTGCTGTTGAAAATGTGAATTTCTATCTCCTTTTCTCTTAGAGACTTGAACAGGCTTCCCTTCCGGTTCAGATATACGTGCATATTGAACCTGAACAATTGTAGCTGTACAAATTCAGCCATGATGAGGTAAGAAAAGCTTTCCCGCTGGTAAAAGATATAGTGGGAGCTGGAATTCTTATCAGTGGCAGTAGCAGTACTGCTGTTGTAAGTGGAATAGTAGAGTCCTAGGGTATGGCTAACAATATACGTACCTACCTTAACTTTCTTTGGATTGACTGTGAGGTAAGTTGGAACTGCATTGCTTGTGCTAAAAATCAAAGTATTATTAAAGAAATCAAGTTTTCCTGTCAGGTCTCCAAATAACTTTTCATTGGTATGGAAGTAGATAGTAGTCATCACCTTCTCCTTGGAATGACGTGGTTTATGAACAGCACAGAAATTACTATGTAGAGCAAAAGGGTTGTAATTGTAGGAATGAGACCATCCTTTTGTACCATGCATGTTCAATAGTTTATAAACTACTATCCCTTGACTGTGTTGTAGAAGACTCCAAGAAAAGCTGAGTTTCCCAGAAGGATGGTTCAGCAGTTTGGAATCTGCAGTAAAGACATGTAGCAGGGCAGGCTGTACTAAGAAGTCTGTGCTAAGGCTGATTTGAGGCCCATGCTCAATGCTGACTGAAGCAGTGTAGAATCCACGGTGGGGATAGCGCACAATCAAGTGGTAGCTATAATACGTCCGACAGACCTCATACAACTCTGCATTAAGATATGCAGTGAATGGAGGGAGCTCAGTGTGTTCATCACTGGGAATGAGGAGATCTGCAGGACTCCCCCTTGACTCCTGAAATGGTAGATCCATGTAGAACTCTTGAGACGTGCACACCAACCCAGGTGCACTGGCTGCCATTCAAAAACTGGTGTGCTTGGCCAGAACAGGAAGAGACGGACGTCCTGCCCAGAAACGTCAATACTCAGATTGTGGTGAAAGCACAAGGGGGCTGGGCACAAAGCAGATGTGCATTGTACTGTGATCCGACTATAAGCCCATGGTGGGTGGGGACCATCTCCTGGCAGGCCTGGGCCAAGTGTCAGGTTGCCTGACCAAAGATTTGTACTGTTTACCAGTATGGAATCTCGGTACCAGAGACAGTAAGGAGGTGGTTGGAAATTTGACTCTTCCTTCCCAGAATTCATTCCTGGCAGTCTTGAGTAATGCATCACAATATAGCCATCCCACAGACATGAGATTCGGAACTCATTGTCTTGCCGTTGATAAACATGATTTTCTGGCTTTGAGCAAGTAACTGACAATGGTGGTGGTAAAAAATCAACAGGTCTAGCCACTTGAAAGTAGATGCAACATAAACAGCAAAAGAGAAAGACATGATGGAAAAGGCACTGCATCATTGGCATGATAAAGAAACCTGGCCCAATAACAACAGCTGTCTCTTAGCAACACAAGGACTTGCAGTGGGAGAATGGATTCTAGATTGCCCTGGGCAATCCAAGTCCATTTTCAATAAGGTCACAGAATTTCTTGCTCTTTCTTTCTCTCTAAGGATTCTATAGTCTTCTTTAGAGCTCTTGCATATAACTTTATTTTGGATATAAATGATCCTATCAAGCTATATTTTTCATGTTTTGTGAAATAATATTTGGTGGTTTTTCAGTTTTTAAAAACAACTTATTTATTTTCAATAACTATGTAGTACTTCAGTTTTGAAAATACAGTGACAGTGGAAAATGGAAATTGAGTGAGAATTTCTGAAAGTGTATTGCACCTGAACAAAATGTCTGCTTATATGTATTATGCATACATTGGTTGAAATCCTATTAGTTACTCCCAAGTAGAGTAGATCCATTTAATTAGTTGCTGAATAGTGAGTCAACATATAAGTAGATTCCATTGATTCAATGGGTCTGCTCTAATTGAGACTAACAACAGGATTCAGGCTGTTGAACCCTCTAAGGATGTTTTAGGTTTTCTAGTATTTAAAAATAATGCCAAAATATCCATGTATATATTACCCCAAATGGAGAAGTCTTTTCAGGCTTTACCTTCTTGAGATGCATGGAAAGGATGAAGATTTAAATCTTTCCCCAGAAGGGGAAGGGATAATGTTACACATGGGAAGCCAATAAAACTGAGTGAAAGAATGTTTTGTGCAAGGGCTTTCTTTTGGTTGGAGAGGGTTTGATCAAAATCCCCTCTCCATTTGCAGTTTCAAGAAGCACAGCCACACAAAAGTCTTGCCACTTGAAGTGGGATCCAGTGTTATGCTAATCAAAGAGGATACAAATATTGGAATAAATAAGTATTGAATCTATTGTATCATGTCTCAAAATTGGTGCTTACCTTCAGGACCCATCAACAATACTTTCATTTTAAAGAAATATTTAAAAGTCCAGATTTTGAAGTTTGTCATTGCTATATATCACATGGGAGGTGGGAACATATTCATATACAGGCTGTGTTTGCTTTTGAATAAAAGGCTCTGTTTTACCTGTGAAGCTTATAATGTTACTTAATTACTTTCCATATTAGCAAGCATTCTAACTAACAGATTTACTTTAACTGGCCAGATCAGAGTAATAGCAGAAGATATAAACTGATGGGCCAAATCACATAGTAAGGGCACCAGCAATGCTCTTTATTGGTTATTCATTTGAGGCCTCTGGTACTTTCACTGTATTGCTACTCTCTTTGCCCTTTCTTTGTCAAAGCAGATTTGTCTGGAAGCTGAGTTGAGGGGCAACCTCACCTCCTCACTCTTCCATGCACATTGGTGTCACTCCTGAGCATTTAGGCCTGATCTACTACCTTGTTCACTTTATGGCCAGCTGGACCCTGATTGTGCCTGATTCCTTTCCTCATGCTCCAGATGAGCTGCAGCATGTGTGTATGACCAGTTGTCTCCAGGGTGCTGGGGAAGGGTGATGCGGGCTGTGTCTAAGAACATCTTGCTCCATCTGTGTGTACCTGAGGAGCATTCTGTAACCTTATTTTGCAGTACCATATCTCCAAATAGGATTAGCAACTTGGATAGCTCCGTCAGTGTTCCTACTGAAGCCTAGGAAAGATTCACCTTTGCACTGACATGCTCCTTCTCCTGCTGTTCCATTCATGAGCTATCCATGGTAAAATATTCATATTGTCTTTGAACTGTTGATTAAAGATTTCCATGAGAGATAGCACATTTGTGGAGATATTGCCATCAGGATAAACACTCTGTTCTGATTAATTCAAATATACATTATTTTTATTCCAGCATACTTTTGTTTTTTGCAGCAAACAAGTGTCATTAGGAATTAATTATTTTATAGTTTAATGCACCAGTTGCGTTGGAATTTGTAGTCAAACTTGATTTGTTTTAGAACTTACAGACAAGCTAGACTAGACAAAACTTTTGGATATTCAGTAACTTATTTCTACTTTATTGTAACTTGGTAGATTTAAAAAAACTATTGGATGTTAAAACTCTTAAAATAAAATACAGCCCAGTTGATGGGCTGTCTCAAAAGGGGAAATTATTTTCATTTTGACTAATAAAATTGGCTAGATAAACCATATTTGATTATCCAGAACATATAGAATAGAGGTTATGCAGCCCTTTGTAACATATGGAATTAGATTTAGGATTAGCAATACTAAGTGGACAAGAATAAGAGAAAATATAGTTCTGGATCCAGGGAGGTGTTTCTGCTGGATTGTATTGTTCTGCCAGAATTGATGAATCCCCCATGTTCCTCCTGTACTCTAAAAATCTGCACCATAGAGCTAAGCAAACCCTCTGAAGCAGAACTTTTAGTTCCATAGAGGGCTGTAGCACTAGGGTGAGGGGAAAAAAACCATCTGGCTTTGGAGAAGGAAGAGTATGGTTGAGTATTAGTCACAGGGAGACAGTTAACAGCAATTAATATAAAGCAGTTTATTTAAAAAAAATCTTTTAATCTTTTCATTTATGATCAATGTATTATATGGTACAGAGTATAAAGGTTGGTGCTACAGTGGGTCTGGTATTATTTAAATGCCTTTTGGGATTGCTTCAAAATTAAGCCATAATGGTGTTTGATTTTTATCTCGTTTGTTTGTTTGTTTACTTGTTTAGTATCCTGCTTTTATTCCATATAGAGTCCAAAGTAAATGCAGCAATTCTCCTTACTGACCACTTACTTTTTTCCCAAATTATTGGAAGGATGATGTAGAGGGGTCATGTAGAAATTACAATTAACTTTTTGATGGTTCTCTGTTGCATTACACAGGTCAGTTAGATGCTTAGGTTGAGAGATGAGATCTGTCACACACTGCCAGCAGCAAGACATTCATTTTCTTCTGTGTCATCAGAAACCCCACTCTGAAGTATTTCCAAGCCTTCTGAGCAGATACTTAAGACACACATGGCAGGAATATTGCCTTTTCCTGGACCTGTCTTCTGTCAGTGTAAGTACACAGGTAGATCTTGGCCATAGGGTTTACAGAAAATCAAATATGTGGATATAATTTTGAAAAAAGGAGTGACGTTTATTGCACTTTGGAATGATAGATAACAGAGACCATATGCATCAATGCTTATTCTGAATCTTGGAAGGATCCAGTGAATCACTTAGAGCATCTATTTAACAAAGTGACTTACAAAACAAAATATTAAAATGCTACAGAACGATTCCATTTCCATCCTCTTCATCTTTTCTAAATCAAACTAAGCTGTAGCCAAAGTAGTATTTTTTGAGCACTTACAATACATTATATTATATGTGTATTTTTGTTTATTTCTTGCAATAAAACAGGAATTGGTCATAAGCGTCCCAAGTAATCAGTCTAATAAAGTATCCTCTAGAAGATAGCAATTAAGTCCAATTTGTTGGTTTCTTGAATGCTCCCATGGAGATGTGGATATATAATTCAGGGTGGCTGCAACCTCCTTGTAGGTTGAACATTACCTAGTCATTTATTGATTTTTATGTATGCTTGCAATTATTGGCATGGAGGTCCCATGCTCCACAGTATCATGTATCCAAAATATTATGCCAGACATGATTCCGTGTCTGATTCCATAACATCTCATAGGGGACACTCCTTCAGGGATGTGAGTGTTTGACTGGGAGTGATTCAAACCTTATTGGTCAGTGCTTAGATCCTTATGTACTTCTACTTTCAATATTGATATGCCAGTGGTTGGCATGAAGAAACCCTGGTTGACAAGTGTCTTGTATGCAAACAAAGCATTGGCTGGATGTAATGCTATGCCACCTCATAAAGAACATAGTCCTTAGTACAGTCCTCCCCCCACATTCACGGGTTTAAATCTCATGGGTTTGATTATTCACAGTGCCTGCGTGCCTCCCCCTCTCCCCCTCCCATTCCCTGGCCTTTTGCCCAGGCTGGGGAGGGGGAAAGGTTCACAGACCCACAAGACTTTCCTCTTTAACTCTCCTGCCCATCGCCTGCGTGGACATGCCAGCAGCAGCAAGCAGGAGAGTGCAGGGAGAAGATCTTTTTCCCTTCACTCTCCTGCCTACCACTACTGGCATGTTCACGTGGGTGGTGAGTGGGACAATGGAGGGGAGGAAAGATCTTGTTCCCCACGCTCTCCTGTTCACTGCTGCCAGTACAATCGCACAGGCAGGGGGCTAGAGTGTGAAGGGGAAGGAAGATCTTGTTCCCACTGCTCTCCTGCCCACCAGCACCCCTGTGTGAGGGGCAGGCGAGAGAGTGCAGGGAAGGAAATATCCCAAGTGGAGGAGAAAAGATCTTCTCCCCCTGCACTCTCCCCACCACCACCCACTTGGGAGTGCTGGCAGCGGCAGACAGGAGAATGCAGGGAAGGAGGAGTGCTCGCTGTGGGGAGTTATTCATGGTTTTTTGACTTTTGCAGGCATTCTGTGCCCCTAACACCCACAAGTGTGGAGGGCCTACTTTATATATGTGTGTCTCAGAGTTTAATTTCTTATCTTATTTGTAATTGTCATCTGGGGTCAACATTCATTAAAGTCTATTTTAAAAAACAAATGAATTTGGTCAGTGGGAATTGTTGTCAATGGAAAAAAGAGTCAGTTGTAGAGAAATCTTTTTTTGGAGTGAACCAAAGCTTATTTTGTTCTCAAAGAATAAAAAATGTCAGTTTCTTACTGGGTTTACTGACTGAGCTCTGTTTGAAAGAAGATGGAAATGAGGAACTGGAAACTAGTAGCTAACTTTAGTCTTATTTCCTTGCTTAACTGTTTAATATTAAAATCAATATTGATGTTCCCAATAGGATTGTTACTATCGTTTGTGTGTGTCTCCCACAATTATATGTCACTATATATGTACTATGTATTTTTATGATGTGAGTTGTGATAGTTTCCACTATATAGGGCAAAGGGATTAAAAGTAAATGTTTGTCTGTTGTAATGTTACCAGGCCATACGCCCCCACACTTTGATATGGTTTAATTGGTGAAATTTGATTTAATTGGCAAAATGTATCAATTGGCTTTAATATAAAATGTGCCCTGTTATGGCTTTTTGGCTGAGCTGGATAAAAGACTGGCCGGTCACATGTGCTCAGAATTAGGTCTGAAACTTCCCCTCTAGGCGTAGCCATGCCATAGTCAGGAAATCACCAGGAAACTCCAGAGATAATAGGCTTATGGCTAGCCTTAATGTCTTTCCCTTTTGGGACAATAATGACTGGGAGATTCCCACCAAATGCTGATTGTCTAATCATAGAAATGGAAGAGACCCCAGGGGCCATTGAGTCCAACCCCCTGCTATGCAGGAACATCCATCAAAGCATTCCCAACGGATGCCCATCCAGCCTCTGCTTAAAAACCTCCAAGGAAGGAGACTCAACCACACTCTGAGGCAGCATATTCCATTGCCTGACGGCTCTGACCATCAGGAATCTCTTCCTGAGGTTCAAGTGGAGTCTCCTTTCCTGTAGCTTGAATCCACTGCTCCTTGTCCTAGTCTGTGGAACAGTAGAGAACAAGCCTGCACCCTCCTCAACATGACATCCCTTCAAATATTTAAACAAGGCTATCATGTCCCCTCTTAACCTTCTTTTCTGCAGACTAAACATACCCAGCTCCCTAAGGTGTTGTTCATAGGGCCTGGCTTCCAGACCCTTCACCACGTTGGTCGCCCTCCTTTGGACACGTTCCGGCTTGTCAACATCCTTCTTGAATTGAGGTGCCCAGAACTGGACACAGTATTCCAAATGAGGCCTAACCAATGCAGAATAGAGTGGTACCATTACCTCCCTCGATCTAGACACGATACTCCTATTGATGCAACCAAGAATCGCGTTGGCTTTCTTGGCTGCTGTGTCACACTGTTGACTCATGTTCAGCTTGTGATCTACCAAAACTCCTAGATCTTTTTCAAATGTACTGCTATCCAGCCACACATCCCCCATCCTATACTTGTGACTTTCATTTTTTCTGCCCAAATGCAGGACTCTACATTTCTCTGTTGAAATTCATTTTGCTAGCTTTGGCCCAGCTCTCCAATCTGTCAAGGTCATATTCATAATATTCATAATCTCCTTTTCCTTCATCCTAAAATCTGTCTGAAAAGCACAGAGCTATACGGCAATCATTAGCCTTTCTGTCACCTAACACTAAAACCATAAGCCTGTTCTGGACCTCATTGTCTACTCTGTGAACTCCATGGTTTACTTGGTCAGAAAGCTATTTACACCCATGCCTTGCAGGCGGAAATCATGTATAAAAAACAAACAAACCAATTGTGGCCAACTAACTTGCAGTACATCGATTGCTGGTAGCCATCCTGCCACTCTGATTCTTGATTGTGTACTGTCCTTAGATACATGTCAAAGCCACATCACTGCTTCTTCGCTACTCTTCTAAATTGGTAAATATTGCCCATTTCACCCGCAATCTTGCTAGCCAATAACTTTCCTCCCTGTTACGTTCAGTTAGCCTTACATAATTGCGTGACTACTTGGATCTTGTGTGATTGTAATTCCTTTAATAAAGCACTTTATAGCTTACTTCTGAATCTCTGGCTGGTTTTCCCTGTAAACATTAGTGTCAAAGATCTTGTTAAGCTACCTCCCTCTTGTAGGCCTCTTAATATTGAGTTAATAATTTCCCATCTTTGCACTGAGGTACTGGCATTGTGGATGGACCCTTGAGTCACCCACATTTTGGGGTAACTGTAGTCTGATGAGTAATAGTGAACAAAATGTTTAGCATTGAAAGATTGGAGTGGGATCAGTCATTTCAATTATGTTTTATATCAGAGTGGGTGATATCTATTTAATTTCTCCCTCCCCAAGAATTACAGTAGAGTCCCAGTTATCTGACGCTCGGTAATCCGACACTCCGGATTAACCGGCGTCGCGACGGCCTGGGGGTGTGGCTGTGGGCATTTCCACGCCCCCAGACACGCCCAGACACGCCCCCAGGCCCACCCCAACATGCCCCCGACACGCCCCCAAAATGGTGGCCGCCACGGGAATCCGGGTAATCCGACCTTTTCAGTTATCCGATGCTGCGGCCGCCTGTTTGCGTCGGATAGCTGGGACTCTACTGTAACTAAGAGGAGATAGAAGATCATCAGAAGTGGAAACAGCTACGAAGGAGGAGAATGGAATACAGTCAAGATTGTGTTGGTATATTTAAAGAAACTCTTTGGAAATCAGCTTGTGACAGAATTATAATCAAATTTATTTTGTATTTATTACAGACTTTCTCAAATAGAAAGATAAACCATTTTCTTGCCGTTTACTTGTGTAGTTTTCAGCCCTCGCTGTTTATCATCTGTGGTTGCAGGCTTTCCATATATTACAGTGTTTGTAACATCACTGTCACTTACAGATGAGGTAGGGTGGGTGATGGAAAGCCATATATGTCGAATCTTCAAAACAACAAAGTTTATTGCTTCAGCTTCATCAGAATGCTGTTCATAGACAGGTTGTTTCATCGACATATAAGTAGTGATTATTAGGGCTCTCCATAAATTGAGAAAAATAAATAATATTATAAACATAAATGAAACTCGGAAAAATATTTCCAGCCATCTATTGGGTATAATACCAGTCTTTTTAAGTCCCAAAAAGCAGTATGAAACTACAGTCTGGAGAGAATGACTCAAAGAATTATAATTCCACTCATTTTCACCAAATATGAGATAACCAAATGACATATATGTAGTAAACAATAGAGCAGCAAACATAGTCATGTAAACAAAGCCAGGAAAGGCAGCTGACATAGTTTTTTCTGCCAGTCGCATTTTGTGCAAAAATCTGAAATAGCGATATGGTTTTAAAACCAGAAGAAAGGCCAAAACACCTGTAACCATCCTATAGAGCTGATCAATCTGAGAAACTACATGGAAGGGAACAAATTCTTCTGGGTTAAGCAAATGAAACTCCAACAAAGTAAAAGCCAGCTTAAATTTCAGTGCAATTAGCAATATAAAAAACATACAGATTGTTTTTATTGCAAAATTATTTAAGTTAGTTGCTGTTTTGAGATAACCTATCCTTTGTTGACGTAACATGTGAAATTCATCAGCAAGGTAAAAAACAAGAATATATACTGTTATTCCATATACAACCATCTGAGAGTTGCTTTCATAGTGAAAAACAGAGAGTTTATAAGAATGAACAGACAAGCTTGTATTAACAACGCCCGTATCAGAAGTCTCAAACATAACAGTAATGCTGCAGTATAGATCTACATCAGGATTAAAGGTTGTTAACTCGAAAATCACTGCCCAGGTCCGCTCATCAAGCCAACTGTTCCTTTGCAGATCATCCAGTCTCAATGTTGTATTGGGTCGTTGTTCTCGTGGAAAGAAATAAAAAGAGTACCCTCCAGGTCCATATGCATTTAAAACACCATATGACTTATACTCCCATTGATCAATGTCAGACTGGTATGTAAATCCTTGATAACTGCTGGAGTGATTTGAAACTGGCTGATTGGCTGGAATGGTCCATGACCCAAGATAGTCACTTTGATCTTCTGGATCAGTATTATAATTATGGCGGCAGTGGCTTTTGCTAATCACATAGTTATTTACAAAACTGTGCGGAGGAAAGCACGCCTTTTCAGTATTCTGTGCCCTTATTTGCCTCATTCTGGGCAAGCCAAGTATTTTGGACCAAGATTCTGAAAGATACGTTGGTTGGTAGTCATTATGTATCAGTGGAACAAAGACATTGCTCATCCACATGTAAATATGTTCCAGTTTATTTATTTTTGCCAATCCAGGAGAAAATTTGTTATATATAGCTTTATTATAATAAAAGCTAGTGGTGGGCTCTGTGGAATAAGCAATAGATAAAATGCAGGATGAGAAAATGAGGTGACAGATTATGTCTTTTACAAAAACAAAAGCTAGATGTTGAGCCCTTACTTTTTTCCTCAAGACAATTACTTCATCCTCTGTTAATGGCTCATATTCCTTGGTGCGCCTGACTCTGACAAGTTCATTGTGAATCTTTTTCATGTCTCTCTCATCCATACTTACTTGGACCAGCTTCATCTGCTGGTATTGTTCTGTGCTTTTCCAGGGGATATTTTTACAGTATTTAAGAGTGATAGTACTCACTGCTGAGATAAGACCCATCTTTAGAGTTTGCAGCAAAAAAACACTCTCAAAAAAAGATGTCATGGATGCTATAAACCATTCCATTGAAGTTGTATAGCCATAGGTCAAACCATATAATATAATCAAAAATGCAGAGATCCCAGATATTATAAAGACCAGGACCCAGGAGACATATCTCCACCACCATGAAAACTGTGGTGTTTTAAAAAAGAAAAGAAACTCTGTATGCACTGTAGATTCTTCTGCATTAGTAATTTCTGGGTCCTTCTCATTTGCTTCATTATTACTAGCATTATTGTTTGAAAATGGCATATGCTGGGCTTCCACAATTGAAATTTCAGCATCTGATGAACTATCTTCATTCAAAAGGGTTTCAGACACAAAGAAGAGATTTCCTTTTGTCGCATGCTCTCTTGTGCTACTCACTGAAGGGTTCTCTTGTGAGTATTTAAATAATAATGTTATTGTTAACTGTACAGGGATGGAAAACAAAGCACTCACAAATCCAATATAGATAGATTTCAGATACCGTTGCCTTACAGAAATAAGTTCCTTTTCCTCTTCACCACTGAAGAACATGATGTTAAATAGGAGAGTAGTGAGCATTATTACCAAACAACAAGATACTCTCTGCACCCTGGTGAAAGAACCAGTAACAACCTGAGAAAATACTGACAGCCATATGTGGGTCTCTTCCAAATCTCTGGCAAGGCTTATCAAAAAGTAATCCATTTTATTTAAACTTGATCTTAAGTTTTTAGCAACAAATGACCTTTCTATCTTACCATCAGCCTTGCCAAGGCCTAACCAGTTTCTACATATAAACAACCAAGATTTTTTAGTTTGCACATTATATACTTTGACTCGGCTTAAATACCAATTAGGGGAAGAGCCACCATTGTTGTGCCAGACATGAAGGGACAAAATATCCCCTAAATCATACTTAGTAGTTAAAAGAAAGGTATCAACAGATGCACGGAAAAAGATTGGGAACTGTGGATGCTTCATGTGATGTATATCACTCACACCATTCTGACCTATCAGTTCAAGGAAAACATCTGCTGTTGTTCCTGATCCTAACCGACTTCCTGTATATATGGTGACCAGATAACGCACTTTGTGGTAGGGATCATTGTCTGGCAAGACTAGTATTTTGTTTTTTCTTTTCAGATCAGCTTTATCTTTGATCGTAGCCCATGTAGTACAGAAGATGTAGCCAGCAAAAATGGAAAATACAGTAAACAATGTAACTGGATTTGTGTCAAATTCTGCTAAGACAACCTTGTTAATATCCAAAGGATTGGGATATAATACAAATTTGCCAGCCAAAAATCTGATTTGAGGATCAGAATCAACTAATAACTGACGGCTGGCGGTTATTGTATTAGGCTTTTTGGCTTCACAGATGCAATGTATCTTAGACAAACTGGTGTGAGGGCCCAGATTGCACGTTCCTTCTTCCCACTGGCTCTGAATGCCGTTCAGCTCTAGGCAGTCTGCTGTAAAAACAGCAATGCGAACAACTTTTGTGGTTTGACGTCTCACAATTGGGTCTGATTGTATTACAACTGAAATGTTCCACTTGTTTCCTCTATTGTTATGTGATGAAGTACTAAAGAGTGACTGAGGAAGACAAAGGATATATGGTGCCTTAACTGCGCAGTCAGTGATGGCAGAATCCATTTGGTGAGGTATTGGATCTTTATCAGGGAAGGCAATGTAAGATGCTATTGGAGAATGGCTGATATTGAGTCCCAGGTAGATGGATACAGTGAAAGTAACCTCCATGTCACATAAAATCTGGATTAAAACATGTTTGGAATTTTTCTCTATTTCAATATTGAAGCCACCAGTTGTTTTATAGAGCTTTTTGTCAGGTCCTATTGTCAAATTAAAGGTGGCAGATGTTGTATTTTTTCTATCCATAATCACCTCTGCTACCTCAGGACTGATTCCTACAATGTCGCCGTTGGCTTTAGCTCCTACCATTTTGAACCCAGTCACTGCTGTCTGAATATCTGCTGAATTTGTCAACCAAAGGAAGGGATTCTTGTCAAATACATAATGACGAGTAGAAATTACAGCATCTGCTGGTAGTTCAGTGTGATTCTCCTGCTTCAGTTTAGGATAAAAACAACTTCTGCAGTTTAGTTTCTGAGATAAAATTTTAGAAACTTCCCACTTTTCATTTTTCCATAAGTGAATGGACCAGTCTTTGGCAGCCATGGTGGTTTCACGTTCCCCAGGGACTTTTCCTTGTAAGACTAGGTCTGCCACTATTTCTGTCACTTGAATTGCTTCTTTAACTGCATTTATATTGACATTTCCATGGTTCAAGAGAGAAGCTCTCAGCACATTGGACAATCCAGTAAATATACCATTGCCAATTACCTCTGCGTCCTTGGACCCTAGGACTTTGTGCCTGTGCCTTTTCAGAGCTTCACTGGCTTCTTTTAGTTCTCTGACTGCAAGCAGTTGTAATTTCCTGCTAACTTCATTAACATCCTGTGTTATTTGACAAATAATTGAGACAATTTGGTTTATCATCCCTGCTTCACTCATAGGAATATCTGATGATACATTCAGGAGGATTTCCCGTAAATCATTTTTTGAGCCATACATATGTGGTGAAGCTTCAATATCATTTAATACAGAGGACATCATGTATATGAGGAAACCTGTATTAAAGTAATCTTTCATTTGAAGATAAGAATTTATCCTGCTAATTAAATGATGCAGTTCATTGAGAATAATATCAGTTGGCTTACTTCTTCTTGGATCATGCACAGTTACCTGAAGAGTTACTTGAGAAAATACTCCATAGACATCATACACTTGCACATATACGTCCAATGCATATTTTTTAGATGGTGTGCCACTTGGCAGAAAGGATGGAGGAATATTGTTATGATGACCAGTGTACACTATTGTTCCAAATGTATTATTCTGCAGAGAAGATATAGTAGTCATTTTTGTTAAGTCAGAATGTGCTATCACTTTATATGTAAGAGGTCCATTTTTGTCTTCAAAGTCAGTGCACTGGATCACAAATTTTGTAAGGAAAGCTGTACCTTCCTTTGGATAAATGTTACACTTTCCAGGCTGAGGTGGAGTGTTTACATAGAATGAACGTGTATAAACAGCTGAGGGCCTTCCCTGTGAATTTACTTCCAGGCTAAGAATATAGAATTTGTCTTCCATGTATCTGAATGCTAATGGATTTATATGTATTGATGGATTTGACCTCCCAGTTGTAGTTTTAGAAGCCCAGTCAAACTGTTCTTCCTTGTAGATTGATGAAAGAAGTGCCCAACGGTAAACTGTATGTGTCTTTTCACAATTTAGACATCTAACAGACAGAACAAAACTTTCTGTTACTTTGATGGCTTTCTCACAGTTTTCAAAACAGGTGATGTTCAGTACTGGTACAGAACCAGGAAGCACAAGCACTGTTTGGGGTGTGTGTGCTGATCTGTTCTTCTTCTGAATTATTAAGATAAAATAATACTTTGTATTTTCCAGAAACGTGTTGGGCTCCACTATTTGAACTGGATCAGTGGAAGATGTCCAGTTTAAATCAACTTGAGTTGGGTGGCATTTTTCATCAGGACTCAGCTCCATTGTTGAATAATCCAATTCCCGTTTTGTGCAGTACCAGTTAAATATGATTCCTTCAAGAGGATTGTGTGAATCAGGATCAAAAGAGGTGGATCCATCCAAAGCCCAATTATCAGAAACACCAACTGTGCGGAACAATCCTCCAACTATGTTTGCCACTAGATCACTTTCTAGAATTTGGAGTAATACTGAATCTGACTCATTGATGTTTATGTTATATGCTGGTAGAAAAACTGTCATGGTTATATTAACATGATGAAAGCCATAATGCAAGACATTTCCAGGTATGTAAAATGTTACCCTATCTGTGGTAGTTTCATTAGGTAGCTCAAGAGGATTTGCCCAGTCAGGAATAGATATTTCAGTTTTAAGGCTGTAGATTTTCCAGAGCACATGCGTAACTGAACTTGTCCTGCATTCTGCTTTTGCAGTTGCTTGCAAGCTAATTGCTGACATTCTCTTGTACTGTATGACAGGATCAGAAGGATTTGGTTTATGGATAACAGCTACCAGTTCGTAACAGTAACTTTTCTGACAGGCCACGGTTGGCTCCATGATTTTTGAAGAGTAAGTATTGACTGTGGCTTTTAGAACAGCATGTGCAAGCCCACTTTTTCTGCAGTTCACTTCTGCTACAAAGCCTGCATATAGGGCAGGCTTGAAGGATGAAACAGAGTGAGGAAGAAGAAGAGCAGCATTTTTTACATGATTTTCATATGTATAAGTGCTGTTCCAAAGGAGGCGCTCTTTCTTGGAATCAAAAATCTGCAAATCAAAGACCCACTCACACTGCAGCTGTGGATGTTGTAGAGGAATAAACCATAAAATATAGACCAAACTTTCATCAGTAGAACGGCCATTGAAAATCTGAACTTCCATATCTTTTTCTCCTAAAGCCTTGAACAGAGTCTCCTTTCGGTTGAGATATAAGTGCACACTGAACCGGTACCAGTGTAGTTGCATAAATTCAATGATCAGTAGGTATGAGAGGCTCTGCTGCTGATAAAAAATATGGTGAAAGCTAGAGCTTGCACCAGTGGCATTGGTAGGCTTACTTTTTTGGGTAGAATAGTACAATCCCAGTGCATGACTAAAAATGTAAGTGCCTGCTTTAATTTTTTGTGGGTTGAGTGTGAGGTAAGTTGGGGTTGCATTACCTGTTCTGAAAACCACAGTCTTATTAGAAAAACAGATTTCTCCCTTCAGCTGTCCAGATATTTTTTCATTAGTACGGAAATAGATGCTGGCCATAACTTTGTCCTTAAAATTCTGTGATTTGGGAGCAGAACAGAAATCACTTTGTAGAGCAAAAGGGTTATAATTGTAGTAAGGGGACCATATCTCCAGTCCCTGCACATCTACCAATGAATAAGCCATTATTCTGGGGCTGAGAGGTTGGAGGGTCCAGGAGAGGTTGAGGGTGCTCTGAGAGAGGCTGAGCAGTGTGGAGGAGGCACTAAATACATGGAGGAGAGCAGGCTGCACATACAGACTGAGACTACGTCTGAGCTGAGACTCATTCTCAATGTGGACTGAAACAGTGTAGAATCCACGGTAGGGGTAACGTACTGTTACATGGTAGTTATAATATGACACACATACTTGGTGCAATTCTGCATTGGGATAAAGAGTGGATGTGAATGGCTCATTGTACTGGTTGCTGGGAATGAGAAGGTTTGCAGGACTGCCCCCTGGGCTCTTGACCTGGTAGCTCCAGGTGGAACTTTTCAGGCATGCACACCAGCCTATCTGCACTGGTTGCCACTCACGGATGGGAAGAGTCTGTGGTGAGAGGAGGAAAAGGTGGACATCTTGCTTAGAAACTTCAATGGTCAGGTTATTGTGAGCACATGTGGGTGGATGGCACCAGGCTGATATGCACTGCATTGTGATATGAGCAAAGGTCCTGGGTGAAGGAGAGCTGACTATATCCACTACCACCTCACCTGACCAGTGATTTGTATTCCTTACAAAGTTGGAATCTCGGTACCACTGACAGTGAGGAGGGGCTTGCATGTCTAGTTTTCCACCCTTGATATCAAAAGCCAGTCCTCTGTTTCTTGAATACTTCAGGTCAATTTTCTCATCCCAGATACATGAGAGATGAAGTTCGTTGTCATGCCTCTGGTAGACCCGGTGTTGTGGATCTGTGCAGGTGACCAGCAGTGGTGGTGGCAAGAAATGAAAGGGTGTAGCTATTGTATACAAAAAGCAGTACCTCAGGAGGAGGAAGAAAAACACAAGGCAATGCATCTCTAGTCTGATGGTTCAGAAGCAGCAGCTCTGTACCAGCATCACCAACTGTTCTACACACAATTATTGTTTTAATTCTAGAATCTTTTAGCTGTTGCCCCAGGCAACTGGCTTTCCCACAGAAGTCACATTTCTGTATATTCTTTGATAGTCTATTTTTTAAAAATTATCCTTAATATTCTCAGATTCTTCCCATGCTCAAATGAATCAATAGAATCTCTTAACCCTGTTTTACTGTATTGTCCATTTTGCCAAGGTGCCTGTTCTATTTTAATAGCTCCAATTTTACAAAAATTCCCAGGGAGATCAGAAAGATTTTATTTATCTCTTCTGCTTGCAGATTCAGACTCACAAATCACAGAGAAGGTGGTTAGGTTTTGCGCCTCTGCCATTATGACCCAAAGACAAATAACACAGGGGCATATATAATTTAGCTACTTTTTGATTTATTTCATTTATAAAATTTTACGTATCTTAAATTTTATCTTTGGACTCTCATTATAAATGTAATCCAATTAATGCACCTGTATCTAATGTAACTATGCATGATGTGAATTTTACTGGTAACTGTAATTGTCTATTAGTATTTTTTATTATTTTATAGTAACTTTTTATGTACTCTCATTTGGTCAATGACCATAAATGAACAATTGATTGATATTTTCAGATTCCTAACTCAATTTCATCTTTACCTGTCTATCCATTTTAACCAATCATTTCTTCTCAAATCAAGATTGTAAGTTTACCAGTTTTTAAAAATAAGACGCATTTGGCAACAAGTGCTGATCTATATTAATCAAATAACTCTGCAAAAGATTGATTATGATGGCAGCTTGTGGGCGAGGCTGGCCAAAGAACAACATGGCTAGCCAGCCTTTTTTCTTCATGAACTGTCACCATGAACTTTTAGCTAAAAGCCAACACACACACACACAACTACCTACCTGAAAATTCACCATCAGTTATTGAACTGAAGACTGCAGAAGGAGACATCATGATCGCATTTTTGGCTGGATCACAGAAATCTGCTAGAGAAATATCACCGCCCATTGAGCTCCATCACAAAAACCAGAGGATACCTCTAACCTTCACCTGCTTCACAAGGAAAAAAGTAAGTGCTTAAACGCTCCGTGTCCTAACAAATTTAAAAGTACCCAAACACAAGCGTTTCTGGACTTGAGGACTCAAACACTGAGAAGATGACGGCAGCTGATCCATATACAAAACCGTTCAGAAACGGGAATATCGAACGCAGGGGAGACTGTTCCTTTAAGCTGAGATGGGGAGTTGGGAAGATGGTCACTGCCACCGCCCGCGAAGAAGCCATTTAATCTTATGCGGCACTGGGCACCCAGGCCATTTCCGTAGTCGGCTGTTGTAGCGCGATGATTCCACTTTCAACACCCTATGGAATCCTGGGGTTTGCAGGCCGGCCCCTCCCGAAACTGCAAACCCCAGGATTCCATAGGATGTTGAAAGTGGAATCATCGCGCTACGACAGCCTACTGCGGAAATGGTCCCAGTCTCTCAAAAGGATAACCTTACAGGAGCCAGCCAGCCAGCCTGCCTCCCGAAAAGGTCTCTTCGCCGCCACATAACATTTCTTCTGATAAACAAACCGGGGTCCGCTAGGCGGCGCCTTACTCTCGCCTAGACGTTACTATCACCGCCCACCTTTGCCCTGGGCGGCCGGAAATGTCTTGATTGGCCCAGAGGTTTCTCCGGGCAGAGGAACGTTATAAGCGGGGGAAGGGGCGGCGTGTTAGAAGCCGGAGTGGGGTCGAGCCAGAGGGAAGCGGCGTCCCTGGTTGGATGGCGATGGCGTCCTGGAGAGACTGCAAGGTGACCAAAGGGAATCGCAGCGGGAAGCGAACTGCGCGCGCTCTTCTGCCCTGCACCCCCGAGCTTGCACGGGACGTGTGCGAGTGGTTTAAGACCAAGTGGAGTTTGCGGTGGAACGGTGGTGGTCTAAACTTTTTTTTTTTAAATCTCTTATGCAGAAGCGTCATGGCTTTAAAGGGTTTACTCTGTTCGAAGAAGTCTCTGCTGGGTGGAATTCTTTGGAAACAGATAACTCTTTCCCTTGATCGGGGAGATTGGTGCGGTGGCTGTACAAACATGCGAGGTTGGAAGGGGAGGAACGAGGTGGGCTCTGTCTATGTCTGACCTTTTAGCAGCCTGCTGAAAACGATCCCTTTGTTCAGTGCAAAAAAGCTGCAGCTATGTTTATGCTTAAATCCCGTTGAACTCACCGGCACCTATTTCCGTCGGTCTGGACTGGGATCTGATGTGTAGCATGCAGAATCTGCTGCCTCGAAGTGTAGTGGAGTCTCCTTCCTTGGAGGTTTTTAAGCAGAGGCTTGATGGCCATCTGTCGGGAGTGCTTTGAGGGTGTTCCTGCATGGCAGGGGGTTGGACTGGATGGCCCCTGGGGTCTCTTCCAACTCTACATTTCTATGATTCTATGATGGGGTGGGAGGGGGGAAATGGACGGGAGGACATCTGCGATCACCAGCTCTTGCATTCTTTCGTGAAAAAGTTATGCGTTTGCGACTTGTGTTTTCACTCATATGTGCCTGAGATACTAGAACATCAGGAAAGTGGCAAGGAAGGAAGAGAGATGCTTACTCTCTTCCTATCTGCCTGCCTCCATATAATTTCCCTCCTTCCCACTGCTGTTAGCTCTGAGGAGGACACAGCAAATTGTCAGAAAGATTATTAGATCTCAGAGGAATATGGGCAGAACTAAGTAAAGCTCTCCTTTCACACAGTTCTTTCTGTGATCTTTAAAATCAGACGCTTGGGACTGAGGTGGGAGATCCTGATCACAGAGGGTAGCTTGTCTTACTTGCTGCTATATTCAAGGACTTAATTGGGGAGTAGAAGGTAATCTGTCTGCAGGTGTGTGTAGACATGTGTAGACTATGCACCAACTTATTATTATTATTCAATTTAATTACATTATTAAAAGAAAAAATAAGAGGTTGATTGTAAAGTGCTCCCCTCTCTAGGGGGACAACATTATACACTTCTTTCAGATCAGATACAATTACAGAGACAAATACACGAATATAAATTAAACATCCTACTAAATATTCTTCATCTTAAATTTTCAATACTTGTCTTAATATTATTAACAACTTAACCTTATTTAACAACTTAACCTTATTTATATATTTCATAATACTTATCTAGCCTCTCATTTTCTCCCCCCATATTCCCCCCCCCTTTAAGAAGTGAGTGATTATTTTATCTGTTCTTTGTGACTGTGCACCAACTTTTATGGGACTTTTATGGGGTGAAGCAGGTAGGAGAAAGGTTATTCCTTCTATGGCAAGCAGGAATCTTCAGATTTCTATCTGGTGGAAAGGGAATCTTTGCAGTCAAGAAGAAAAAACAGTCTTCAACTGTCACTGTGGGAAATACAATTTTACCCTTAACACAGGATGAAATGCAGAGAGGTATCAGTGAAATCCCCATATGAAGAAGAGAGTGCACAAACATGAATCTGATTTGCTCTCCTCACCCTCACTGTTGGTCCTGGACTTTGTGGGAGGCTCTGCCTTTTCCATTCCTTGCTACTGATGGGGTGGGACAATCCTTGGTAAGACTAAAGAAATGAAGCAAGTGCCAAGATGGTCCACTGCTGCACCCAACCCATCTACCTAATGTGAATTGTGACATTTCTCCTTGCTCCCTGTTATCTTTGTTGATATGACACAAAGAACGCATCTAGACTACTCATATCTTGAAGGTAGCTCATGAATTATCAAGGCTTAATGCATGTATGCACTATCTTTTCCCTGGTTTGTGAAGGATTGGTACTGGTGTTTGGAACCACAGCTTTTTGAGTTTGGTGATGCTTCAGATTAACACTGGAATAAAATCCAGTTCTGGCTTAAATGCCACATGGTCACTGACTATGAGGTGGTGACTGTGCCATGAAGAAAGTGACCTTCTGTGTAAATTCATAATAGGATTTGAAACCGTAGGCATAATCACAGCTAGAATTATCTCATTACTTGGAAATCTGTGGATATGTGGAAGAGAGATAATGGAAGCCTTTCTCTTGAATCATTTAACTTGAGATTGGAGGGAAAGAGAACCACATAAGATGCTACCACTGGCCATTGGTGCCAGGAACCAGCCACCGCCCAGATCTGATTGTAACTAGGACAATGACATTTGGGACTTGAGCCTTTAATGCTATCATTATTTGGGACTCACCCTGAGATAGCTTCCAGATCATCTTCTGGATCTTACTTGTACGTGAACTATGCAAAGCCAAAATCATACATATCATCTTTGACAAAAAGCCTGATTTCATTATTACCAGTTGTAACTAGTCTGGGCCTGGAAGGAGGATTGGCCCCTGAGACAAAGTATCCTGCGTCTTCAATAGTTTCTATGGATGGTCTGTTTTGAATTGTATAGTATCTTGAAACAACAGTATGTTGTTTCAGTTCATCTTACGGGCTGTCTAGTCATCACCAATGAGCTACTTCAACCAGTCTTCACCCAATGGTCCTTGTGTAAGGTCTATGGTATAAGAGAGAGGAGGGGAGCATGGAAGAATATGGGGGCATTTGATGGAGATTGTTACCCTTAGAGGTGGGGAACTTTGAGGTCCACCCGCAATGCCAGCATCTCCTTAGAATTTGGAGGAATTGTAGCTCAAATGAGGTCTGTGAGAGGAGGGTAATGGCAGAATCTTTTCACCTGTGTAAACTGGTACTAACTGTAGAGTGGACTCCAGTTAAACATTAAACAGAGTATTTTACTTGAATTGTCAAAACACACAAGAAATCAGATGTTCTCAAGAACCATATAAGGCTTTCAGAAAGTGAGGTGTGAAAGGTTGGATGGAGAGAGAGAGACTTGGATAAAAAGTGTGATAGTTACCAGTCCTGATGAAGAAGGTTGGAACAGAATGGCTCAGACAGCATCTGAGAGCAGCAAGAACTAACAGAGATCTTAGCACAACATTACATCAAAGTATCACAACTTTCTGGGGCTGAATCTGGGATTTATATACCCTATTTCCTACTCTGAGGAAGGGTTTGTGGACAAAGTGGTAATTGCTTTTTCACAAGGTTGACAAAGGAATCCAGAATGGGCTGATTGTCTTAACTCTAGGTGACAAAACATTGATGGGAGTCACAATAATCTATTAATGTCTTGGTCAGATAGTGTGAATAGGGAAGGTCTCCATAGGATAAGATTGTGGGATGGTCTCTGCTCACCAACCTGAGCAGTTTGTCTTTCATTGTTCTCAGGAGCACTCAGAGCCAGAGGTGTTGAAAGGATTATCATTAGCATCAGGTTTTCCCACCTAATCCTGTCTGAACTTGTGACCTGGCCATGTATTAGGTCCTCCTGATCTTGCAACATGCTTCTGGACAGGACACTTTCAAACATGTTTTTCAGACATAAATATTTGCAATTATGAAAATAGCACATCCCAGAGAATGGGGGGTATAGGGTATAGTAACAAGAGCATGTCTGGCACTTGACTATTTCCTGAAATGTTTCTGGAACAGGGAACTGTTCCACTTGATTTGCCTTCTATATACTGAACCAGTTCACCTGTTTATCCTGATTGGCTCAAAGGTGCTCTGCTGGCACAGATGCTACACTGGCTTCTGATGCAGTCATTAGGATTTCCATCTCCCTCTGTAGGTTTGCACTTTCCTGCTGGTTGACAGGGGCCATTGCACATTTTATGTTGGCATGAGGATGTGTTTGTTCAGCAGTCTCTTGAAGGCTGTGAGAGTTAGGCTCAAACTTCAATCTGAACATGAAACAGGTCTTTGCTGTTACTCCCCCCCCCATGATAGTACTGCTCAGGTTTAGGCCTAAGAAGTACCTCATTTTTGTGTGAAGAATTACTTTAGTAACTAGTTACTTTTTGCAGTAATGAATTGGAGCAATGTTACTTTATTACCTTTGATGGCCAGAGCTTTGCTTTCCTTTTTAGTTGAATGTAATAGAGCTTTGGCCTGTCATTTGTTAATGGATATTTTCTGACTCAGCCTAAACCAGAGATGGGCAACTGTAGAATTCTGGGAAGCCACATTAACCCACTAGGAGACATTCCGTGTTTACTTCCAGTTTTTTAAAAGGGCTTTTGGGGTTTAAAGTGGCCTGCGGGAGCAAAATGTTGCAAAATGCCCCTACTGCTAGAGGAGATTTTGAAGCAAAAATGTAAAAAAACCCAATTTTGATCCCTGGGGGGAAATGCAGCCCACAAGATGCACTTTGCCACCGCAGTCTAAGCAATAAAATGGTGGTTGCTTCATCCTACCTCTTTGTGGCATGTTGTACAGCTTTTGGGAAGAAAGAAGCAAGGAAAAGGTAAAAGAAAGAGAAGGAAGAGACAGACTGAAAGCATGAGCTCCACAAGACACTCATGCTGCCGCCCCTTTGCCTGCCTTTTTCCCAAATCAGGACTCAATACAGCTTACAACAACTAAAAAAGATATAGATAAACAATCCACAAGATATAACAGTTAAAACAAGATCAAAAAATAAAAAAATTAAAACCAGATTAAAATGTACATCATTAAAACATGCACACCAGCATAACAATCAGCAATACCCAGCACATTGTGTAAGACAGGCCTTACATAATCACTCGTCAAATAAAGGCCTGTCAGAATAGAAAGGTCTTTACTTGTCTGTGAAAAGAAAGCAGGGAAGGTGCCAGTCTAGCTTCTTTGAGAAAGGAGTTCCAGAGCCTGGGGCCAGCTTCTTGTAGATATTGAAAGATACTTTTTAAATTAGGTTTCCTTCATTCTACTGCTGCCACAAGAAAGAAAAAGAGAAAGAGAGTAAGTGCATTAGGGATGGGGTGCCATGCTAGACTGACTGCTCAAAATAATGGCAAAGTACATGCCTTTGTACTAGCTGGGTTGGTATGAGCTGTAGGAGAGTTTAGAGCAGCGGTTCTCAACCTGTGGGTTGCGACCCCTTTGGGGGTCGAACGACCCTTTCACAGGGGTCGCCTAAGACCATTGGAAAATACGTATTTCCGATGGTCTTAGGCTCCATTCTCTCCTCGGTGGTGGTGCGCAAGCGCGAACTATGCGCTCGCGTCCTCCTGCCCGTTTTGAAGTACCTTACTAAAGAAAATTTTCTTGGCATCGAGTGAGAGTGAGTTGGAAGGGCAGTCTCCGACCAGCCACTCCAAGACTCAAACAAAACTAAAAACATCTAGTATAAGGAAGTCTGAGAAGGCAAGAATTAAAAAGAAGGTGAAAGGGAAATTACCTGGCAATGCAGTTAAGTCTGTTAAGGGCGGGAAGGGCTCCCAACCGCTCCTTTAACTTCCAGTCACCATGTTGAAAAGAGGCGCTCAGAAAGCAAGGGAGGGGCGATGAGAGGAAAGAGCTCTCTTGACCAAACCAAGCTCACCAGCAACACAACCAATCACACTCAAGCATGCGAGCAGCCTCTGCCAGGAGAAATGGCGGCCTCTCAGTCAGCAGTTCCTTGCCCTTCTGTATTAGCGAATGCAGTAGCGCAGGGCAATTTAGCATTGTGTATGGTGTCATTATTCACTAGGAGTCAAACTGCAATGCCTATGAAAGGTAAAGAAGTGAGATTTGAACCTCCTATGTCCTCAGTGTCTTCCCAGGGGAATGTGTCTGAGTGTAGTAAGACAAATGATTGCTAAAGAAATGGAAGTGCATGTTAATAGGCAAACAATATTAGTGAAATGATTCCACAAAATACATAACAAGTTTAAAAAATGTGTTGCAAGTTGGACAATTCATTGAATTTGAAGGTAATGTCATTATGAAGCAGTCAACAAACTACTTCAATGAATCCTTCATTTTCACATGATTTTCCTGATGATACAAAAGTTATTCAAGCTGAATCAAATGATGCTGGTGTGTGTTTATCAAAAAAGTCTACTTGTAGGTCCAGAGTGACTAGAGTTGAGGAATCCGCTTTGTCACACTCTGAACAAATCAACACTGAATCTGAAAGTGATGAGGAACCAGATTTGGCAGATACTCATGGGGATAATGACTCTAAATCAGGTGGTTCTATTTCTGAGGAGGAGGAGGCAGAAGATGATAATAAAGTGAGATTATTTTCCTCAGATTCTTTTAAGAAATTGCTGAAAAAGGTGTTGGTAACTCTGGGACTGGACAGTCTGGAGAGTGCCACGTCAGATATTGATAAAAACAAGAATGTTGCATCAATTGTAAGGAATAAGCCTACAAAATCTAGTGTTATTCCCATGCCAGATTTATTTTTGGATTTAATTCAGTCTGAATGCAGTGAAACCAAATCTTCAAACTTTATATCATTTATGGTGGACTAAATATCAAATATTTACATTACGATTCATAACAATAGCAAAATTACAGTTATGAAGTAGCAACGAAAATAATTTTATGGTTGGGGGTCACCACAACATGAGGAACTGTATTAAAGGGTCGCGGCATTAGGAAGGTTGAGAACCACTGGTTTAGAGGCTCCAGGGACTGTTCCTTTGCATACCTGCAGTTGGCTAAGGTGGGAGACTGAAAGCAAGTGGTTGGAGACAGAGACACAGTGAAGGAAAAGAAGCTAACTGAGTGACTGCCTCTCTGCCCCTTGAAGATATGTTGAGGACTTTCCTGCATACTGTACCAGGCTAATCTGGCCATCCCATCCCCTGTGTGATTGTTTTGGGAGCTGTACTGGGTGTTTTATGTCTTTCATATATTTTACTGTGTTTCCAAAGCTATTTGGATGAGTCAGAGAGCTTTTTCTCATATTTTTCAAAGCAAAATAGCGATGGTTAGAATAGCTCATTAGTAATCAGCGTGGCTAGAGCAAAAACTGGAGAGGGTTGTCTAAAACGGGGAGTGTCACCTGGTTGTTTGATAAGCAATAGCTTCAGAAGTTCCCTCTTCTACACATTCTGCACCTTCCCCCGTTTTCAATATGAGAACACTATTAGTAATATAAAACTTAAGGAATTACTTTTCTGGAATGCAGTAATAAGTAATTTTTTTAATAAAATAATATACCAGATTCTAGTATTAGCTAAATGTTATTTCTTAGCCAACAAGTTCTTTACCTGGAACTGTGGGCAGATGGCTTCAAAATGAACCAGGGAGTCTCTCTGCAGATAGAAGCATGTGTCACTCTATTTTTTCCTCCTGTATAGTATGCCGTCTTTAAATGTAAGTTACAAGTGTGACTGATGGTTCCATACATACGAAAAGAGGACTCAAAAAAACCCCAATAAGTCCTATGTATATTGTATTATTATGCATTATTATTATATATTGTATTATTATGCATTTAGTAATCTTCAGTAGATAAAGTTAGTCAGTATTTCATATATTTTAATTCACTCTCACTCACTCCAAATTCTGTTTTGGTTTTTTAAAACAAGTTTTACATCTTTACATCAGATAAATTTTTGTTATTTTTTTTTCTAGGCCTGGCAAGATGCTGGACTTCCTCTTTCGACCACAAGTAATGAGGCTTGTAAAATGTATGATGCTACACTGACTCAGGTAGGGATGATAAAAAGAACATTAGACAGCTTAAGTTGTTTGTGGTGCTGAATGCTGTCTTTAACTGTGTATTATAGCTGTGGTAGGGAGTATTATAACATGGGCCAAAGTTCACTCCCTCAACACTTGATGGGCTGCAGCATGCTTAAAAACCAAAACTGGTAGTGGCCAGAAATCACTTTCACTGTTGTGGGGTTGGGAAGAGGTTCCGGGAGTAAATTAAGTAATTTGCCACTTCTGGAAGCATCCAGGAGCATCACTTGGACCATTTGGGATGATTTCTGTCCAAAAAGGCTAGGGGAGTTGGCGTATTAGCTAACACTGAAATTCTACATTTTAGGCCATTTCCACACTACACTGTTATAGTGCTATCATTCCACTTTCAACATCCTGTGGAATCCTGGGGTTTGCAGTTTAGGGAGGAGCATTTAACATTCTCAACCAGAGAGCTCTTTGGCCTCAATAAACTATAAACCCCAGAATTCCACAGGAGGTGGAAAGTAGAATAATAGTACTATGACAGTATAGTGCAGAAATGGCCTTAGTTTTTTAGTAGAGGCTTTGGGGAATCCGTGGGGTGCTAGAGGCTGCAAAAAAGGGGGGATTGTGAGGCCATGAACAGTCTGTGGGCCACCCTTTCCTCACCTCAGTGTTAGAGAAGAAATAACATAAGGAGAGAATGATAGCCATGTTAGACTGCTGCCACAGAAAAAAAGTCTTATGACTACCAGGTTTATTGCAGCATAATTTACTGTAAGCCAGGGCCCACTTCAAGAAGTTTCTCTTTCATGGAACATTCACATGATTAACTTTCCTGATCATGTGGATTAGAGTGTTGTGAACAGTTGAACGCAGAACTCTCCAAGAATATTGTTGGTGAATTTCTTACATAAACTTTGAAAGTCTTCTTTTTAAACAGAGGAGTTAGAAAATAGTATTAGTTAGAAAACACAGTCTTGTTACTGTATGTTTAGGAATCATTAGTGTTCCTAATCCATGTCAGATGACCTTTTGACTTCAACTCAAAAGACAGACTAAAATTGACCAGCCTGTCCTAGTAAGAGGCAGAGTTTCTCATACATAGGGTTGCCATAGGTCGAAGTTAACCTGATGGCAGCTAACAGCAACAGTACAGCTAAGGCACCAGTTCTGAATTTATTAATGGAATTGAAAGTACATTAAGTATATTCTTTGTATTAAATATTTTTATTGTATCTATTATATTTTATAGACTTTGTAAACTTAAGACATTGGAGAGAAACTCAACTGCCCTTGGACTCTAAAATATTTTTTTTGTATTGTTATAGTATGTGACTTGGAAAAATGATAAAAGCCTAGGAGGCATTGAAGGATCTCTGTCAAAATTACAAGCTGCTGATCCTAATTTTTGTAAGTAACACTTCAAGGCTTTTGCACCCTTACTTGGAATAAATTCCAGCAAACTTGTTGGGATTTATTTGTGAATAGATATGCATACATAAGCGACTTTAGCCCAGCTTTTTCTATCTGGGTCCCTCCAGATGTTTCTATCTTGCTACTCCCATTACCCTCTTGGTTACAGCTGATAGTAGTTGTGGTTGAAAACCTTTGGATAAACTTAGGTTGAGGAAGGCTGCTTTAGATGGCTTGAATGTCTGTTCTCTGTTGTCTTTCATTATTGTGAAATAAAAAGTAAAGAATTTGGCATGGAAATCCTACCAAAAAGTTTGTGAAGAAAAGAAAGATTCAGTGAAGCATGTATTTGATTAAGATTTATCCATGTTTGCAGTTACTATGACATGGGCCAAGTGGTTGAATCAGGATTGGGCTGTTTTCCATTCAAGAAGCTGTTCACTCAAGCAGTTGTCAGAATCTTAACTTTTCTATTTTGGAGTTTTTAGTCCTTGTGGTCTTGAATATATCATGATGCAATAATAACAGATCTTCAAGTCCCAGCCTAGTGTCTTCCCTCCACATTTGCGAGTTTGACCTTTGCAAATTTGATTATTTGCAAGGCATGCAAATAATTCATCCATTCCATTGCCTGTTGCCTGGCACAGAGATGGAAGGCAAGCATGCCAAGGCAAAAGGTAAAGGAATGGAGGGGAGGCATGCATGTACCTTCTTACTGTCCTCCATTGCTCCCCCTCCCATTCCCTTGTCTTCTGCCTGGTGCTAAGATCAGGCACTGAGGCAAAAAACAAGGGGATGGGGGAGCCCTGGAAGGCATGGGAGCGAGAGCATGGGGGAAGTTATTCACAATTTTTTCACTTTCACAGGGATTCTGCACCCTGAACCCTTGCAAAAGTGGAGGGGCCGCTGTATATGATCTGTTGCTTAAATTCTTTTTTTTTTTAAATACTTTGGCTTTATTTGCAGCAATGGGCCATGTGATTGCCAATGGTTTGGTTCTGATTGGTACTGGGAGTTCAGTGCGGCTAGACAGGGAACTTGATAAAGCAGTAAAGAAAATGGTGGCACTCTCACAATCTCAGCCATTGACTGAGCGGGAGAAATTACATGTGTCTGCAGTGGAGCTGTTTGCTAATGGGTAAGTCCTTGGTTTGTGCAGAAGACAAGTAGATGACTTTTCACCTTTTCAGCTCTTTAGAAATCTATGGAGCCAGTAACATACCTGTGTAACCATTCTTATTGTAAAAATTTGTAGTGGCACACCTGATTTCTGTTTCCTTTTTTTACCCTTTATAGCATTTCTAATTTTATTTTGGTTTTTTTACTCGGAGATTGTGATAATGGGGCTTCCCATTATCTAGACTTAGCTAAAAGGGGGACACTTCCCTCTTCAGGTAAACTAAGGGTTAATGAGGTGTTGGGGATTAGATTACATGTTAGTGTGGGTCAGCATCATAGGTCATGTGGGTCAGCATCACAGGTCATAGGGTGAGAACTGACCAATCGAAAGGTAAGAGGTGGGCATCTTCAAGATGCTTCGAGATGCTTCCAAGGAGAACTTATAAAACTTCTTGCGAGGCCATGTGGGAGAGAGGTAACAAAGGGATAACAAAGAGACAACAACCAAGGGACCTCCTGGAGGGGGGTTCTGATCCAGTAGCAGGCTGCAGGCCGTAGGCCTAGCCTCCTGGTTTCTCCCTTTTAGAACATTTAAGCCTGAGAACCATCTGTGAGTACTAGACTAAAGAAGTTAGTCGCATTAGGGACTTTTCTGTTATTTTGGAGGCTGGCTGATCTAAAGAATGTGTCTGTGCTTTTATATCTGTTCTTTTTGTAACTACTTGTAACTAAGCGTGCCTGGGAGGAGGGAGCTTCCTATGTGTGTTAATTTGCCTTGTTCATTGCATACCTTTAATAAATACTTTCTGTAAAAGACCCTGTTTCTCTCCTTCCCACGCCAACACTAGATAGACGGGGGGGGGGGAAAGGAAGATCCTTAAGCTTAGGGATTGACATGTACTGGATAGTGTCCCATTGTACTTTCCAGGTATTATTCAGAATTCAATGGGTGGTGGCAGCAAAGATGAATTAACAGCTAAAATTAATAACAGGCTGGAATATACATCCCAGCATCACATGGTGACATTTCCAGCTTCACAGAGATAAAACAGCAGCCAATACCTTTCCCTTGGTCGCTAGCTTTTCTGATCACATGAGCAAGGTATTGATCTTCTATTTCCTAACAAGAAAAATAGAATATTTAGTAAAGTTTCCCTGCCTTTAGAAAATTTTCAGAGCAAGTGGGTATTGACCAAGTGAATGTGTATATTTACAAGTTTTGTGAATATTTTTTAAGCTTTTTACAAACACTAACTTCTGTGGTTTTCCCCTGTGCAGGCAGCTGCCTAAAGCTTGTGATACATGGGATCAGATCCTGCAGAACCACCCAACTGACATGTTAGCCATAAAATTTGCTCATGATACTTATTTTTATTTGGGAAACCAGACACAGATGAGAGACTCTGTTGCCCGTGTTTATCCTCATTGGTCACTAGATATTCCTCTTAGTAGGTAAGACCAATTTGTGTTTACTGATTCTTCAAATGCCAGCATGTGCCTTAAGTGTGGATTACTCCTGCTTCCTGTTCCATTCATCTAGCCCAGAGCTTTCCAAACTTTTCATGTCGGTGACACACTTTCTAGATATGCATAATTTTGTGACAAGTAATTCAGTTTTACTAGCAAACCAGAGGTTAAACTAACTGATTATGCATGTGCAGTACCCAGAAGTGTATCTAGAGTGGGGAAAGGCAGCAGGAAAGGCAGCCCTCTACCCGATCCTGACCTGCTGCTGTTGCCCTTCCCCAAGGAAGGACCGTGGCGAGGGTGGCAGCACCAGGAAAGACAGCCCCTCTACCTGATCCTGACCTGCTGCCTTTGCCCTTGGCAAGGAAGGACCCCAGTGAGAACAGTGGCAGCGGGAATGGCTTGGGTGAGGGGGTCTTTCTCAGCCCAGGAAGGCAACACACCTTCACACTTTAGGCGACACACGTGTCAAGACACACCATTTGGAAAGCCCTGATCTAGCCATTTACTTGATCACTGAGCTCCATTTTATTCCCCTTTTCACCTATTTTTGTTTACCTTTTCCAACATTGAGTCTCTAATCCATCCTCACTGAGCATACTTAGTCCTCATTGGGCTGTTGTGGGTGATTTAGAGTAGGGTTTTCTTTTACTACTTATTAAGAACTTCTGCAAATCTTGGAGTACCTGTGAATCTTTTGATACTGTGTACCATCTTGTGCATACATGGTACAGATTTAGCTTTACAAGGAATAGTACGTGCCTCTGTATTTCAGAAAAAGAAGGACAAGTGCAACTTTCAACAGTTTCTTAACAGTGATGGTTGCAGGTAGAAGTATAAAATGTCCAGAAATTTTGAGGCCATGGGGCTTTTTTCTGCGGGGGGGGACAAATTTGGGGGGGAAATGAAAGAAGTCCAATATTGACATCCTTTATGGTTAGAAAATTACTTTATTCCTTTAGGAATATAAACTGTTATGTAGAGTTTTAATTGGCATAAAATTATAATGTTCAATATATTAAAACTACAGTTTGTTCAGAAAACAGTTGCAATTTGGTGGCGCAGTGGTTAAAATGCCAGTACTACAAGCCACAAGGTTGTGAGTTCGATCCTGCCGGGCTCCAAGGTTGACTCAGCCGGCCATCCTTCCGTAGGTCGGTAAAATGAGTACCCAGCTTGTTGGGGGCATGTATAGAAAATGTATCGAAATACATGCTGTTTGTAAGTTGTTCGCCGCCTCGATCCATATGGAGAGGCGGGATACAAATAAATAAATAAATAAATAAATAAAAAATCTACTTGCCTTACAAATTGACCTACAAGAAACTTAGCTGTAAGAAGCACCTGAACTGGTAAAAAAAACCCTCTTGTGTTTATTTGCCCAT
This sequence comes from Ctenosaura bakeri, assembly GCA_948474755.1. NCBI lineage: Eukaryota > Metazoa > Chordata > Lepidosauria > Squamata > Iguanidae > Ctenosaura > Ctenosaura bakeri. The sequence goes on along the minus strand of CAOLHI010000048.1, from coordinate 56,940 downwards.
TTATGAGAAACAAAACAAAACCAACAAGCCATAAGAACAGAAGAAACCCTTAACATTAGTAAAGCAAAGACAATTGTTTTGTCTCCTCTAGTTCCTTATTATGTCAAGCACATGACTCATTCTCACAAAGAACTGAGGAAAATGAAACCAGGAGCAGGAATTACAATGATTTTACACTTTATATGAGTGCTTCTTGGATCATCTAATGTGGAGGAAACTGCCAATTTTTTTGCCCTTAATGTGCTGGGGACCAATTCCACATTTTTTTTCCTGCTTACTTTAACTGTTTCTTTCTTTCATGGAAATTTATGGACTGGCAGTTGATGGCTCATGAACCAGCATCAGTCTAATGCCCACCACTTTTAGTATCTCTGCTGCACATAATTTCACATGAAACTATATCTGCTACACACTTCTTAGAAATAATGGTGGTGGAGGACACCTAGTCTGAAACATTTCATTTCCTATTCTAAAAGAAAACATGCTGTATTCCTAAGGGTAAGAGATGAGCCTGCTTCTCTTGATGATGCTGACAGGCTGGTGAGGGGCATTTCTAAAAAGTGCACTGCCTGACTCCCTGGCATGTTGTGTAGAGGAAGAGCACACTCCTGCTGCTTCCCTTTCTCTGTCTCTGTCTCTGTCTCTCTCGAACCAGGGAGCATGCTCACTGCCAACACTGTTCCACATGATTTGCTTGATTGCTTCCTCTGCAGCCCCCTGCCCCCTGAAGCACGGACTGTCCACAAATCTTTGTGCTGTATATAAACTGCTCATCTTTTCTGTGGCTTCCATCAGTTTGTTTTGAGATTTCTCCTCTGTCCCTGGATTAGCTTGCCTATCCCTTAAAACCCATCAGTTTTCCCCTCAGCCCTTTCTTCTCCCAGTTTCTGACATACATGCACACTTGTTCCCATTCTCTTCCTTGCACATCCACCCTCACTCTCTCTCTCTCTCTCTCTCTCACACACACACACACACACACTCTTTCTCTGTTCTCCTCATTCCTACCTTTCACCTCCTGTGCCATTATTGAGGAGTTGTGGACATACCAGCTGGTTTTTCTAAACTCCCTCACAAAAGGGTGTTTGGTGTTGTCTGGTGAAAGAATTTACTTTTAAGAAAGAAAAGATGTGGTGATGGAGTGTCTTTATGTCTTAGGTTGGGATTGTTTGCTGTGTGTTCCTGTGTGTCTTATGCAGCAATTGGCATGGGGTTGAGTGTTTGGAGAGAGATAAATGCAAACTACGTACAAGTTTCCAAGAACCATATAATTATTTTCAAAGCCTGCTAGTATCCAGGCAGGGCTCACTTGTGGAGTGGGAGAGGGGAGACGAAAGTTTTGGCAAGGGTGAAAAACTTAAATTAATTAAAAGGGTAATTGCTTTTGAGGAGAAAGGCAAATGGGCGCTGAAGGGAAGGTGGGGAGCCCTCCCAAGGAAGCTTTCTGAAGGCACTGAATAAATGGGTTCCTGGAAGTTTTGTGTGAGGAAGAGTGAGGAAGCTCAGAACAGTGGCATCCACTTTAACTGCATTTTGACTTCATAATTTGGCATTTACAGATGTATGCCTGTAATAAGTTAATAAGGCCTCTGACAAAGAAGTTCCTTTTTACACAGTCTTTTTACACCTGCCTAACCCCCTTTTCCTTCTACTCTGTCTAGTTGGAAATTTTTTTTAGCAGCATCAGCATTTGGGAAATGGGGAAAGAGGGCTAGAGAAAAGGAGCTTTCAGTGTTGGACTGCAGCAGCATGTCTGCAGTAAACAATGCAGTAAAGCTTGAGCTGGGAAAGAATGGGATGCTACTCTAGCCAATCTTCCATTAGTCATGTGTGCATGCCTACAACAGACAAGCTAAACAGAAGCCACCTGAAGAATCCCATAATGAGCATGCATGAAGAGTAAAACTGAGAGAAAAGGGGGTGAGCGGTAAGCTAGCTTCACCGGCATGTTTAAAAAAAGCATAGATCTGTAAGTTTGGCCACCAAAGTGAAAATCATGAGTAAAGTGAAAGGGTGGTAAAAGGAAAAGTCATTCCAGGATGCATTTTGGAAAGAGCCTTCAGATGGTCTGTAGCAGATTCAAAAAGCTTTCATCTACTCATGCAAGGCTTACCTGACTTGGTTGTTTCATTTCATGTATGCATATTTAGTCTTGAATTAAAAGTTTTCTGAAACATGCCTAACAATTCTTCTTTTTTGTGGTGTAGGAAACTACCTCCATGTTATTTCTCATACCACCTTTGCCCAGGAATTCTGTTGCATTAACTGAGATATACCTATAATGTCAGGTGGAGGAAGCTAGCCTGAGATTATTGAGGCTGAGATTACTAGTTGGGGGGAAGTGCATTTTCTGTTTGCTCAGAGACACTCTTTAGTGGTTGAGAACAGGCTCCTACTTGGTCTTGAAATGTTCCTAAGTCTAACCCTGGTGGGTAGATTCAGCGTTCTTTCAGTTAGTCTGATTGTTATGTCTTTAATACCTTTAGGACAGGCAATAGTTCAACCAACGTGGATGTAGCTTTTCCTGGCATGAGGTGTGTTGGTAGTAAAGCACCTCATGTGTTAAATATACAGAACCCTTGCTGTAGAAAATTCTTTTCTAAAGAGTTCTTGGAACATACTTTAAATACGGGTGTGTAAGGAAAACTGTAGCTCTCAATGCTGCAGCATTTCATTGCATTTGCCAGTTTTGCATCGTTAACATACTTCTGTGGTACCAGTCTTGGCTGTATACCCCTGGTGTAGTAGTTACTCATTTATCTTTTCTTTGTAACCTGCTCTGGAAACGTTTTCGGCTAAATGTTGCAATCTAAACACTTCATATAATTAAGACTAATGAATTGACCCATGTTAAACAAGATACATGCCTTGCGAAAGGTTTCTTATTGAACATCATAAGTAAGTGGAATATGACAATGATAATTTATTGAGCCCTGAACCAGAATAAATACTTTAGTTAGATCTTTCCTAGCAAAGAAGACTAACTTATTCCTTTTTAACATTTCACTTGCTGTTACCCTTACGTAATTGTATTTCAGAGCTTAGTTGTATCTGTTCTTGGGCTTGGGCACCAACTTATTAAAAATGTAGGGAGAAGAGTATGGGCCTATGGGTCACATGTGGTACTGAAAAATATTTTTGCAGCCCCAGCCACCCTTTTCAATGTTAGCAGTGTGAACATACAAAAAGCATATTTTCAGATTAAAACTGCATCCCCTGAGAACAGGTCCTGCAATTTAGAGGTGAATTGTTGATCCTAGATGTGCAGTTCTTTTCTACAACAATGCTGAAATGTTTGTGTTTTTGTCTTGTTTCTTTCTTTTTTTAGCATTATTTCATTTATGAGTATATTTCCATGCACACTTGTCTACAACTTCTCCATTATTTGAGCTTTTATTGATTATGCAAACTTAATCCATTAGTGTATCTCATGGAATAGTAAAGTTTAAAATTAAAATGAACATAATTTTGATGTCATCAGTTAATGTTTTTGCTTTGTATTCTATTGTTTCACTAAATGTTCAGCTTAACCACATGAAACTATGTTAATGTGAATACATGTAGGCTGTACATATAATGTTGTAATTTAAAGGTGTAATTTTAATTTTGCTAGTTGTTTATGACACTACTACTGCATTACATTTAGTGTTATAAGGGAATTATGATCTTTATACAAAAATCGCTGCAGATTCTGTGTGGTCTGGTGCAGGAGGAGGTCCATTGGGGTGACACCATGTGTTACTGCACTGGGTGACACCAGCCCTAGTGATTCCAATGAGGAGGAGGAGTAATAATAATAATAATTAATAAAAAAAGCCCTGTTTGTCCCCTGTCAAAATGGTGGTAAAGGGAACATTTTAAACATTAATTTCTGAAAATTAACATTAGAATGTTGTTATAACATGAACACTATACATCTTTTCCATAGAAAAAAATGGTATGGTGCTTTAACAACATAATGCGATGATGTTCATTTTTGTATTATGGTGATTCTAGTAGTGATTGTATTAAAATAAAGAATACATCGTTTGTAGCTGGCACCATAGGAAGACATGATTCCTGTTCCAACCCCAAGCTGTTAGTACCAGTCAGGGGAAATCTGAAAAAGGAAAGTTTTCAGTGAAGGCATAGTTTTCCTGCCTGCAAATGGTATCATGCTCAATGCCATTCCTCCTTTATTTAATTTTTACAGCTTTATATGTGGGGAATTTAACCCCCAAACCAGATTGACAGCAGTACTTTTTTCCAACTGAGTGCAGATTAAAAATGTTTCTCAAGTAGTCTACTAATTAATTTCTTTTTAGATTCTGAAAGTTTTCAACTTTTTGTTTAGCTACATAAAGGGCATGTACTCCTTTGGATTGATGGAAACCAATTTCTTTGATCGTGCTGAGAAGTTGGCCTATGAGGTAAAAAAGGACAATGGATTGATGGGATTTTCAACTTTATTTTACATGGAATTGATGCATGAAAGAGGTAATTGGTGGTAAATTTGGTTTTTAATTGCCAGTTCTAACCCATCAAGGAGGAGCCTTTTCTGGGCAGAGAAGCAAACATAGTGCCTCATTTCTTCTGCTCACTCAACCTCATCTTGCTCTATCCTTGATCTTTGCCTGATTTATTTTCCAGGCTGTCTTATTATAGTTTCTAGCTATCTGTCTCCAGAAACTTTTCAGTATGATCAGTAGTCAGTCTTAAACTTTGAGATGGCATCAGGTGGGAGAATGTTTTTTAAACCACAGAACAGATAAGACTGTGTAATGAATACACGTTTTTCCTGTTATCACTTTGTTAGGCTTTAGCTATCAATCAGAGAGACGCATGGTCTGTCCATACCATAGCTCATCTGCATGAAATGAAAGCAGATCTGAAGAGTGGGCTGGTATTTATGAAGGAAACTGAAAACAATTGGAAGGTAAATTTACCTCACACACTGAAAAGCCTACTTCACATTCTTCCACATACTGCAAGAATGTTAGTATTAACAGAAGAAGCTCTACCTGAGTGTACCTTTGCACTCTGAGGTAAGCCTGGCAAAAGAGGATTTTCACTGATTACACCTAATATGTAAGACTGGTCTCCTAGGGTATCAGATTGAACCTGTCCTTATAGGCTTTGGTTATCTTTCTAAATTTCATTTTTAGGAGAGCTTCAAGGACTGCTGTCTGATTTGCTTGTTCATGTGTTCTGATTATGGCTGCAATTTTAATATTTTATTATTTGAAACTGGGACGTTGTGTGTGTTTACCTGTGTTATCGTTAGAGTTTTTTAAAAACCGCAAGTGGCCTTGGTGTATACATTTGAAAGATGAAATGAATAAACAAACATTAAATTCTTTGAGAATCAGTGTAGTGTGGGAGCAGGTTGTGAGACAGAAATCCCTGGTTCAAATCTTGATACAACCACACATTTGTTGGGTGTACTTAGGTAAGCTGCTATTCTATTATTCTTTGCAGTGATGTGGAAATAATAAAACTGAACTGATGTAAGAATTGTTGTGGCAAGACAGATTAGGATTGGAAGGTGAGGAGGGTGTTAGTCATATCAAGAACATGAATGGACCATATCAAGTTCCTGAGTGTTGAGGTTTTCTGTTTGTCTGCCTCATTGCACTTCAGATTTCGGTCTGGATGGCTCTTAGACCCCATTTGGTTTTACAGTGCTAATGTTCTAATAGATAGTAATCAATTCTTTCTCCTATTCCAGGACAGTGACATGCTTTCTTGCCATAACTACTGGCACTGGGCTTTATATTTTATTGAAAAGGTATGTAGATGCTTCTGCAATTGAGTCATGTTTTAGTACAGCTAATTTGTTCTCTCTTATTTCACCACTAAAATATTTTTTCATTTTAAGTTGGTTGTCTCAACTTTATACATTTAATATATATTTTTCTCACACTCGAAATTTGTTACAGAACAGGGAAGATTGGCCCTTCTCCTCATTCTGGACAAATAATGGCTTCAGTTTCTCTGTTCTTGAGAAGAAGCGTGGTAGTCTCTTTTCATGTGGAGAGAAAGGGAATTATACTTGGAGCTGAGAGGAATCAAAAATATGACTCCACCCTTGTTGGAAGGTGGTGAATTACTCCCTTGGGGAGAACCCCAATAGTGATTGATGTTGTGGTCCAAGATGAGGGCTTTGAAATTCATTTCTGCTCTGAATATATATGCCAGGTTGTCAGGATGTCTCTTTTGTACATCTGCAATTTATGCCAGTTGTCAAGTGATAATAATGAGTAAGAAGTAGATTGAGAGGATCTTGATTCTTCTGGCTGATTTGTACCAGTCTCTAGTTTTGTTGTGTAATTTTTGTTTGTTTGCTTTTTCTTTTTCAAGAGAAAAATATATGTGTGTGTTTATGAGAAACATAGGGAATATTTTAAGTATTAAGCAAGATGTATACATTTTTTGGAAAAAACTACACAAGTTAAAGATACAGTACAAACAACTACATCACAGGTGATAGCATGCATCTTTTCTGGACTCACTTGCAAAGCTGCTAATGACCCATTCCTTTAGTAAGCTTCTGTCCTGGCATGTACCTTCGTTGCAGGTGAAGGCAAGGCCAATGTAAAAACGGAATATTAGGTAGCCTGGACCTAAATATCCTAAAGGCACCAGATCCTATCTGATCTTGGAAGCTAAAGAGGACCAACCCTGGTTAGTATTTGGATAGGTGCAAATACCAGGTGCTGTAAGGCTATATGTCAGAGGAAGGAACTTGCAAAACTGCATCTGAATATTTCTTGCCTAAGAAAACCCTATGAAATTCATTGGGTTGCTATAAGTTGACAGATGATTTGAAGATACATGCAAACATGTTAGGCTGCCTTCTCACTAGCTGTGTGTACTCCCACCTGATTGCTGTGGCAATAGGGGAAACAAGTAATTAAAGAGCATGCTTTAGAATACCAGAACAAGCAGGAGCCACTTGAAACTCTGACAAATAGGAAGACCCAAGTGAAAAGTGCAATTCTAAGCACACCTAAAATGTCCTGTTAAATTGAACCGGAGTCAGCGTACTTAGAGTCTTGCTGTAAGATTGCAGTCTTGGATCAGCAAAGCATTCTCTTCTTTTTTTCTTTGCTATGAAGATGGTGAGGTGTAGCTGCTATTTTGCTTGTAACTCCTTCAAGAAAGTCAACGCTACTATATTAAATGGCCTCCTGTGGAAAGGACCTAATTTTTAAAAAACTTTGGCAGGTAGAATGGGTATTTTGCATTTTGTTGGGCTTTTGTTTTTGTTTTGTTTTGTTCCTGTATTGCAGAGTTACATTGACACGGTAGATTTGGTACTTCATGGTATGACTGGTGTCTAAGGATAGTTTCAGTGCTTGGAGTTGTATGTTGCAAGACTGTGTGCTGTGTGCTAAGAATTGCTTTAGATCATGATCTCAGGAGCCAACATGCAGACACCCTCCAATGCCCACTGTTATGGTGTGAAGCTAATTGACCATAAACATTGTTTAACAGAAAAGTGGAAGCAGATTTGGAGTTCATCATTCTTTGGACTCCTTTTACAGTCACATTGTGACAGGTCAAGGGTCAGAAAAAGTTGTTAGAGTCAAGGAAGTATTAATAGGTGTTTATACTGATGAAGTGTACAGACAACATTAAATTTGCTGTGATTTTCTAGGGTGACTATGAAGCTGCTTTGACCATTTATGATACTCAGGTAAGTGTGTGCAGTTTCCTTGCTAGCAAATAAAGCCATGTCTCTTGGTTATCTTCTGTGACCCAGTCTGTCTTTATTTTAACTCTGCTTTTATCTTTAAATTTGCCAGAGGATAGGGATTATTAACAGGGATATCATGCATTGTTAAGGAGCACTCAGAAGGCAGGGAATAAACCAGAATACAAGGGAAATAGTATTCCTTTTACATTTGGGCTCTTTTTCTCCTGAATGAGATCACACTGAGTCAAGTCAAATTTCATTTGTATCAGACCAATAACCATTGCAGTTTTCCAGTACTGTACGGACCACAGATATGACCATCATAAAACCTTGATTGTATCATAATACCTTTACCAAAACATTCTTATATCAAAAATATATCTCTGATTCTAAAACCAAGAAAGCCTCAGCAAGCAGAAAGAAGTAGCAGTTTAGTCTCTTGCAACATGAAAAGGAGGAATGTAGCAGCACCTGTAAGACTAACTGGTTTGTATTTTAGCATGAGCTTTCATGGACCTAAAGCCACCTCTTCAGATGCAGCACTGTGTGGTTTTAAGGCCTCAGGTTAAAAAGCATATTTATACAATTGCGGGATAGAAAGTAATGGGATCCAGAAAGGGGCAAATTATGTCCCTTACCCTGAATTTTCAAAGGCCTGGGCAAGGCAGTGTAGGTCTTTCAGATCTTTACAGTGGTCAGTTACTGTTGGTGCCTGAAAGGAATAAATCTGCTTTCCAAAAGTTAGTTTTCTTTGAGTTCAAGATTCCTTTTGTCATACATGCAGTAATGAAGATTGTTGTAATAATATATGTAGTATACCATGAAGCCATTGTCTTTGTTCATATCTCTGCTAGTGAGTTAGAATTTATGAATATAATTCAATTCAGCTGTTTCTCTTTCTAGTTCACCTTTGCAATTTCCTTGTTCGAAGACTGTGACCTATAAATCCCTTACTGTTTGTCCAGGAAGATTAGAAAGTTCCGCAGCTGCAACCTTGCCCAGCCCTGTGAAAGTGTAGGGCAAGGGACAAAATAGCAGTTGCTAAAATTTTTGCTGTTTGGAGACAATGTACATAACAATCAGTTGAATACCCTAGGCAATTAACTTTTCACATGACTGAAATAGAGCAAAGTAGCAAAACAGTTTTAATTTTTATGTCTACACACACACACGCCATTCTGAAATGGACTTCTGCTATATGAACCTTCAAGGTACAGCTGAGGGGTACTTCAAAAATGAGGCCAGTCTGCGTTCTAAATGTTTTGTGCTTTACAGATTGCTCCCCGATGTCAGTCAAGTGGGACTGTGCTTGATATTGTTGACAATTCCTCTTTGCTGTATCGACTTCAATTAGAAGGTAAAGAACAACATTTCCTCTGTAATATTAGCCTTATATGGTGCCTGCGTGTCTTTCAGAAGATACCACTTGCTACTGCTTCTCAAACAATCACTCTTTCCTTAGCATATTAATTATTGGTAGTAGGCTCACCATTCATTAAGGAGAAAATTCCATTCTGCTAAAGGAGAAATTTCAAAACTGCTGAACAAATTGCCACAGAACAGTCATCCATTCTTAACTTTGGACTGTCATGAGGCAGAGGGACATCAGCCTTGCGTGTGCCTTTCTTCAGCTGATAAGAGAGCAGATAGGAGGGAAGTCTGGTCAGATGGTGAGAGATTGGAGCTGAGCTTTCTCCAGAGTTGGCCATGCATTCTGGTGGGAGAACAGGGCTCTGATGCACACTAGATAAGAGGCATTTGTAGGGAGCCAACAGTTTGTCTTACACACTTCTGTTCTGCTGTTTTTACTTTTTTCCCTTTCTCTGAGGAAAGAGTGAAAAGGAGAGCCAGTGTGGTATACTAGTTAGAGTGTTGGACTGGATCTTGCAAAATCCCATTATTTTGTTCTCACCCACGAAACTCAGTGGGTGACTTTGGGCTGTTTCAGCCTACCTCAGGGACTCTTTTGGCCTACCTCGTTGGATTCTTGAGAGGATGAGAGGGTGCATGACTGGAGAGAGCTGCATGTTCCATTTTACACACACATGCACACTGACAAAATGCAAATCTAATTGAAACTGTTGCTTTACATACCAAACGTCACTAGCCTCCTTGGCCACTTTAGCTCTCCACTCTTCTCTCACTTTGTTCTCATGGATTCAGTACCCATACCAGTCCAGCTAGGTTAGGTGAGAGGGAGTCTCCAATGCAAAAATGATCAAGGCTTAAATCCACATTAATGTTGATTGTTTTAATGTCATCACAGATATTGTTTTCCATTAATAGATTTACAAGAAGATGGGTTAGTTACAGGTCACTACTGGCAAATGCATCTACGCAAAGAAATGGCAAAGAAGAGCTTGCTCTGTTCAGTGGGCCTGCTCCAGATGACTTGCATGGCATTGGGATTGCAGTCCCCTAAATCTTCACCTTTTCTCCTCCAATACTTTCCTCTCTCTCCTCCTCCTGCCTTTTCCCCAGAACTGAGCCTCCAGGCAGGTTACAAAATAACCATGCTGAATTTATTAAATATATGTAATTTTACTTCTAGGTGTAAAGGTAGGCAACAGGTGGAAAGGAGTAAACCAGCTAACAAAGAAGCATGCCAGAGACCACATCCTGATTTTCAATGATGCGCACCTTCTGATGTCATCTTTAGGAGCCCAGGACCATCAAACTACTCATGAACTCTTAACAACACTTCAGGACCTGGCCCAGTAAGCAGCAAACACTGTTACAAATGTATAGCTTTATTTATTGACATATTACTTGGTACCCTGTACAGTCTCCATGGAAATGATTAAATTATTTTATCTTACTATTACTTTGAGTAGAAAATGAAATCTATGCAAATGTGTAAAATCCACTCAGCATGAGTGTGACCCATGCTGTTGGGATGCCCTCCATATTATTGTAATGGGATATGTAGTAGGATTTAAGATGGCTGCTTGCTTGAAACGGAAGTATGGAAACCAGAGACCATTAGATAAACAAAAGCTAGGAATGCACTGATAAGCCCTGCCAAACTCTTACCGCTTCAAGGTCTGTTGCAAGAGGGATTGCTAATTGCTCTTTAGTCGTCTAATATTGCTAACTGCTCTTTAGTCGTCTCACTAAGGTCTTGTACGATGTATCGCACTCCAAAAAAATAGTGTTTATGCACTGTACTATCTGCATGTGTGAATTCAGTTCCTGACACATGCCCTAGTTAGCCAACTGTGATGAACAAGCATAATGAGATTAGTAATTTATTAGTACAGTAGGACTCCCGTATCTGAAGATTCATTATCTGCTGATTCAGTTATCCGTGGTTGGCCACCATCAGGCCCGGTGTGGGCGGTGGGAGGTGCACTCCTTGCCAACTCCCGCTGCCCACCGTGGCCCTGATCCTGGTGGTGGGTGATGGGAAAAGAGCAGGAAGTGCGGGATAGCCCTCCTCACCAAATCCTGTTGCCGGCCCTGGGCCTAATCCTGATGGCGGGTGGTGGTAAAAGAGCAAGGAGCACAGGATCGTGCTCCTCGCCAACTCCCATCACTCACCCCCACCAACTCCCATCACCGGCCCCGAGCCCGATCTGCTCTTTCCCTGCCCACTGCCGCCGCGGTTGGACTGGGACCAGCGGCGCGACAGGGTGTTCCCTACTGTCCGTGGATTTCAGTAACCACGGGGGGCTCGGAACCAATCTCCCATAGATACGAGGGTCCTACTGTAATGTATAATATTGTTTTGGACATTTTCCAGATTTAAAGTAGAAAAGGGAGGGTTAAATATGTGGGAGTTACAATCATAAAGAAAAACAGTTTATTACTTCAAAACAACTCTGGAAAAGTCTGGAAAGAAAAGAGACTTCATAAAATTGGAGAAGTTAAATGTATCCTTTTTGGATGGAATTATGGTAATAAAAACAAATAGTTTGCCAAAGCGTTTATTTTTTGTTCAAAGGATCCCTATTCTAAGAAATGGGATACCTTTTGTGCAAATGCAGAAAGAGATTTCCAAATTGATCTGGAAGGCAAAGAAACCCAGAATAAAATAGAAAACACTGTATGATGCTAAGGAAAGGGGCAGCTTGGAAATCCCTAATGGCAAATTTTATTACGAGCCCTTTTTTTTTTTTTTTTGTATGATTGAAGGAATAATATATGTTGGTTAGAGATGAGAGACTCTTGGAACTTGAAGGGCGTAGTTTAAGATATGATTGGCATAGTTATCTTTGGTATGATACAGTCAAAATACATACTGAATTTAAAAATCGTTGTATTAGATGCTCCTACAAGTCTGGTATAAACAGAGACTTCTTCTTTAGATTATATTAGCCACCTCCCTGCAGGAAGCCTTTTTTTGGGTGGAAAGAAGGGGTTAAAAATTAAAGATGGTTGCTTTGGGATGATCTTTTGTATTTTGAATAAGATGGCTGGCAGTATAAATCGAGACAGATGATTCTTAAGGTGGGCAAAGATCTTATCTTATTTGCTTATACACAGTTTAATAAAGATAACAGAAATACAGCTATAGAGGTTAGAGAAAATGAGTTTTATTTAGGATTGTGTAAAGACAATGACTGTATAATTTTAAAAAGTGCATAAATGGTTTTTGAAACAGAAGATGAGTCTGTAAATGGGGACATGGGAAGGTGGACCCAAAATTTTGGGCATAATTTCCATATGGGTATATGGGGAAAAATCTGGTCCGAAGACATAAATTTTACTTTGTGCAATAACTTAAAAGAAAACCTGTATAAAATGATGTATAGATGGTATCTAACCTAATCTAATAAGCTGCTGAAAATATCTTGGAATGATTCAAACCAATGCTGAGGATGTCAAGGTAAGAAGGGTTCATTTTTTCATATTGTGGTGGACTTATAAGAAGGTGAAAAGCTGTCGGTCAAAGATTTAAATGTTAATAAAAAAAAAATTAAAGGTCAAGTTTGTAATGTTACAAAAATGTTTTTAGTGGGCATTATGGATAAAGGATAGGAAATATGGATTGCATCTTTGACATATGACAACAGCAGCAAAAATATTGTTTCCTCAAACTTGGAAATAGAGTGAAGCACTATTGATGAACAAACTGGTTGTTAAGGTTGCCAAGTTAGCCCAAATGGCCAAATTAGTTAATGGGTTCTAAAGAATAGGCTAATTAAAAGATTGGAAAGACTAGATCTTGAAAATTTGGGTAGCATTTGTTGTTTATTAGTTACATGTCTTTTTCCTTTTTTTCTTTTTCTCATTTTTTCTTTCTGTTTATTTTTTGAATGTGTATTACTATGATTGTAAATTAGATTGTTTGAGTTAAAAATTAATTTTTAAGAAGTAATGCAAATAAAGGTTGACATTTTTTTCTGTAGTGAGCCACAAAGTAGTTGCTGACTCATCATGATGCTGTCATGGAATCAAGTATCAAAGGTCTTTTTTGTCTTTATATTACTTTATGGCCTTGTCTGCCAGCAGCTGTCCCACAGTATTATGTAGCAGACTTTAAATTTTATATATGCTAGCCAAAAATATTAAGAGGGAGACTCCTGCATAAAGCTCCTGAATTGGAACTCTGTAGAATGTAGCTCTATCAGGAAAAGTAGGTAATACATGAGGAGGAGGAGTGTTGTAACCCTGCCCCATCTAACATCATTTCTCTTGCTTTGTCACTATAGAGAGGCTTTTCTTGGAAGCTTTCTCCATGATCTAGAGCCTAGAAAATGCTGGGGAGCCTTGGCCATCCCCTTAGTTTTTTGAACCTAGTTCTTAGCAGGTCTGGGGAATGGTCCAGGCTCCACATCCTTCCTCACAGTGTCCTCCGTGCATCTTTTTGCTTTGTTGAAGTATAAGTTCACAAAGACACATCTCCACTGGGTGCCTTTAGATGTTGACAACATCTATTGTCATTTATTAATCTTACAACTGACGGTTATGACTTACATCTCATTTTCTTCTGTAGGGCACCTGATGAAGATCATGAGCTGAACTTGGTTCCAAAGCTGGGTCTTCCTCTTCTGCAAGCATTTGTAGAATTTGAGAACTGCAATTATGATAAAGTAGTGGAGTTGCTGTATCCCATTCGCTACAAAATTGTTGAAATAGGAGGAAGCAATGCCCAAGTGAGAAAAAATAGATGTATTTTTTAATGTTGACTTTATCCTGCTTAGTTTTTGTACTTCAGGGGCAATTGCCATAAATTCTTGCAGAGTAGAGATTGGAGAGAAGATAGTATCGTAAGAACCAGCTGGGAGCACAGTGAAGACATTGCTTCAACTTTGAAAAAAAAAAGTTCTGTTAGGAAGCACTGTATTAAGGCTGGTTGAGTGCTCTTTGTCAGGTCTCCTCTGTGGTCCTTTCCCTTGGAGCTTTGAAGGATGAGCTGCAGGATGAGGTGGGGGTGTTGCAGCTTGCATCCTTTGGTTGGGACTCTTCTTGATGTCATCTGGTTGTCCAAAGCTTCGAAGGAGGTTGCCTGTCATTCATGTTCCTTCTGCCCTTGTTTATCCCTTATTCGAAGTGAAGCTCAGGACAGCTTTCTTTTTGTGCTCACTTTTTCTTGGAACCTGAAAATCAGCTCTTCAGGATGCATCATTTTCTTTTTTGCCTCTGCCATCAAACAATTTACAGGGCAAGTTCTTGTATTCTAGGTCCTTGGCATGTGGAAATACAGCCCCTCTAATAATATTTACTCATTAATTTTGTTTAAAGATAAAAAACAATGTTACTCAAGATATGTGACTACACAGAGAGCCACTTAAACAGTTACTTGTAATTGTAAGGTTTCAAGTAATACTGTGCATTTGAGTATACAAAGCACTTGACATTATCTGAATTGAAGAGAATGGCTTGTCAGAGGCCATTAAATGAATTGACTTAGGTGTGATTTAAATGGTATTGATAGGACTGCTTATTTATTTTTTTAAAACTTCAATACCACGAATTGTTTGACTATATGTTTTACCTTATGCTATAAGCTGATTTGAGTTCTATATTAGAAGGAAGAGTTATTATTCATGTGATTAATGAGCTTCATGCCACACAGCTTAGAGCTACTGCATTATACCTAACATCATTATGCAATCCAGACTTTTCCAGTCTCATCCTGTTTCCCTGCAGCAAATAGCAGCAGATGTTGTGTTAAAATTTTAAAACTGGTATTGTTTGATATTGTGGTAAAATGAACCCTCAGTTACCTTTATGATAATTGCTTTCAGCAGTAACGTATCTGTGTAGTTTGGACTGTAGTGTTTTACAGTTCTGCAAACATTTAAAATGAATTTACAAGTGAACAACAGGCGTGGTTGGATTCTTATAGTCCAATACAGTGGGAAAAAGTCTTTTTTGTAACTATATTATGGGAATTTATGTTGTATTTTAACTTTTTTTGCAGAGGGATATTTTTGCCCAGTTACTAATTCATGCTGCTTTGAACTGTAAATCTAAAGCTAATCAAAGACTTGCTAGGTAAGTGCTACCTTCTGAAAATACAAGCTTAGGAATTTCATAGATAATTATGCATGCCACTGTTCACTTAGGAGAAAATAGACAACATTCTTTCTCCATAAATGTTAGCTTCTTACAGAGCATATAAAAATGCTTAGACAAGTTGCTTGCCAAAAGGGTCTAAGCAAAACCATTGTTCTTCAAAGCAGGGAGAAACCTTTATGACCTTCACAGATGCTCATATTTCTCTTTGAAGCCTCCTGTTTACTGCAGAGTCACTCTGTGTGGAGGTATTTTCTCGGTCTAAAATATATTTTAACAGTGGTGTAGGATGAACTGTTGAATATTGGGCATTCATCCAATAGTAAAGGAGTCATTCCAGTGCTTAGAGGTATGTAGCAATCCATGCAAGCTATTCTCAACATTGCAGAAAAGCACCAGAAGGGAAGCATGAGTGGTTTATATTTTGTTGCCTCTTGCTGTATATTTGATTATATGGTCATGTCTCCCATG
This sequence comes from Ctenosaura bakeri, assembly GCA_948474755.1. Classification (NCBI taxonomy): domain Eukaryota; kingdom Metazoa; phylum Chordata; class Lepidosauria; order Squamata; family Iguanidae; genus Ctenosaura; species Ctenosaura bakeri. The sequence continues at coordinate 41,327 of CAOLHI010000048.1, read as the reverse complement.
GGAAAATGTATGTTTTCACAATGCAGAAAGAGAGCCCATAATCCCTGTTTTCTGTGAGATTAATTAATGGTCAAGAACTATGCATCAGTTATGCTTCCACAGTCTGCTTTTCTAGACCATTAAAAGCAGTTTTGTGGAGGTTTTCTTGTTGTGTTGAAATTGAAAGTGAGTGATGGTGCTATGTTGTATGTCCTTGCAGGGTTTTGTATATGATTCTGCGTCTTTAATCCTTTACAGTTCATGAATGGAGTCTTATAAGAGATTGAATTTAGCAGTTTATTTAATAACACAGAACTGGATGGACTCTGGCTTGGAAACCTAGGGTTCCATTCCAAACAAACAGTTAAACCAACTATTTATTGAATTCTTGTAAACACATACTGTGGCAGCGACAGTGCAACAAAAGGCTATGTCTGTCATACACATTCACTATTTCCAAACTCTGCATGTCACACTTGTTCCAGTGTTCTAGCTGTTCTCTTAGCCAAGATGTTTTGGAACATGGTCAGAGTGTTTTGTATATATTTACCTTACCTTAAAATCCCCAGGAGGTTACAACATGTTATGTGCCTGAGCAAATGGTTTTCTTGCTCTGCCTTATTTAGGCCTTATGGTCACTTTCTGACTTTTCCTCTTGCATGACACCTATAACTCAGTTCTTGATCTCAGAGAGCCAAGCAGACTGGGTCTCTTTTTAGTGCTGTTCTAATGCCTAATCTGTCACATGGGTTGTCAGCACCTGGGCGTCTGATGTATTTGGCTCCACCTATGTGGTTCTGTGATTTAAACATTATAGTATCACTGTGTAATGAATCCAGAGAAAAGTAGATTTTTTGTACTCCTTTAAAGGAGAAAGTGTCAGCCACTGAATGAAGTTAGACTGTTAACTCCCATTATCTATCACCATTGTTTATCCTGCCTAGTGCCGCAGAGTCACAGTCTTGCATCATCTGGAGGGCTGGACCCTACTTTCTCCTGTCTTACAGTTTATCCTACTCAAGAAGAAATTAAAAGTGAATAAGAAAGCTGTAGTCTCTTATGTTGTCTCCAGGCTACAATTGTTTTCTATTCTGATTAAAAGAAGAAATGCATGTCATTCTTATATTTACACGTTTTCCTTGAGAACAGCTCTATGGGCTAGGGCTGATAGGAACGGCAGTACAGAAGAGAGAAAACCACACGTTTGTCACTTCTGTTCTGTCCAAAATTTATTGCCATCAAAACATGATGTTCATTCAATGGTTTAAAGGAGTTTTATTCAGAACTTTTTATTCAGACCTGGTTCAGAATCTAGTCAGCAGAAGTGAATCAGTATTGCTACAACTGTTTTGTGGTGGATGGGTGTCTGGTGTCATAACAAAAAAAAATTTGGAACGCAAAATAGGCTGTTGTCAGATAACAATCGCATTCTTCTCTTTTAGGTGCCTTCTTATTGAGCGTGATGAACTGAGACCAAATTCACCATTAACTGAGCGACTGATGCGGAAAACCACAGCTCTTCATGCTCTGGGATGAAACATATAATGATCCAGAAATTTCTGATCAGCAACTATTATGGCAATAAGTGATTCTAATCAGCAACTATTATGGCAATAAGTGATTCACACTGTGGAGACAATCTTACATAAATCCGAAAAAGCCAAAGTTTTCCGGACACAGTTCAAGATTTATCATTGCTTCTGGGCTTTGGGGAATACAACTTAAATTTTATTCCACTTTGCTTTCATGAATTGTTAAGAAAGCAAGTGAGGGCTGGGAAAGAGCAGCCTAATTAACTAAAAGAGAGGTCTCTTACAAATCTTTATTCAAGAATAGCAGCAGTTGCGTAATGGGACAAATAGAATCATGCAAGGTTAAGCTGGAGAGAACATAGAATATATGGCTACAATCCTTTTGGAGAACTAAAATAAAAATCTTGTGAAACCATATGTTGTTGTTGTTGATTTGGTTAAGTTAGGGATTTGCCGTACACCAGGTCAAGACCACTGGTTTGTCTGTCCCAGTATTCTCTACTGATGGCGGCAGTGGCTCCACCGGTTTTCAGGCTGGATTCTTAACTGGCCCCACCCGAAGATCCCTGTTCTTTCCTGGTGGTCTCCCATCCCAGTAGTAACATATTTAACTTCTGAAGTCAAACACAATTGGGTCTGGTCAAGGTGGTGCAATAGTATATGGATCTAGAAGGTTATGATTGGTATTCAAAATAAATTAAACCAAATGGCTTTTTACACAAACCGTTATTATTTCAGGGAATTCATAACATTCTGTTAGGCATGTTAACTCAGAAATAAGTCTTGCAGTGTTTTAAAGAGTTTTTTTTGTCATGTAAAAATGGGGGGGGTTGGGGGCTACTGAGGAGACAGCATTTAAATCTAGACCAAATGTGATATACTGTGAACAGAGAAACAAATCAAATGTGATCAGTGAAACTTTTATTTTGTTAATAAGTAAAATGGAAAGATTCCACTGTAATGGACTAGCTTTTCAACATTTGATTACAGATGTAGTACATTTGCAAAGATGCATCTTTTATACCTAGTCAAGTAATTATTTTAAAAATTGAAGAACAGTCAAAGTTGCCTACTGAAATTTACGTATTTTTAGAAAAGTTTCATAGCAAAAGACTTTCCCTCTGATAATTAACAGAAGACTGGTTTTTGTATCTAACTATATGTATAAATAACTGTAGCAGTTAGAAACAGAATTATGCTGATCTCAGATAAACAAATGATATGTAACGTCTACTATGGATCGAACACCATTCATTCACTAATTTTCACACCATGCTGCTAGGCTGCTAGAATATAGATTACTACAATCAGCCTAGTTTTGGGGTGAAAGTTAAACTGTACCAAAGTTACAAGAGTACCTTCTGATACAAAATTTCAGAGGCCTCTGGTACAACGAAGATTAATATTCGTATAGTAGGACAGAAAATATGTATAGATTTGTCCTACTTAATTCGATGAATTAAATATCCATCAGTGAAAACTGTAACACATTAAAAGTTAAACATTTAAGGGACTCTTCATATTCCCTTTAATATCTGAAATCAATAACAAATCAGTTAATGAATACCACCGTTCTCACACCTTAGGCATACTATAATGAACGATACTATAATCAATATTTGCCGCGTCTTAACTCTGCTAACAGAAAGAGAATATGACTCCTCTTCCTCAAACAGCAATGATTCAACATTTCTTATTAATTTGAAGGTATATGTTGCTCCCTAAAATCTGATATATTAAAAAAGAAAAGTATACATTCAAATGTTATAAAATTTATGAGGGTTTTTTTAGTCAACTATGATAAAATGCATTTCTTTTCTTCTTCACTGTAATAAATCATATATGCAGGATAAATCTGATGCTTCTCAAAGATAACAAAGATAGATGGATCTATCATCTTATCCACACAACTGTCATAATAGTGGAGCATGTTGGTTGACTTTGCCGGGGGACGACAGTAAGTTGCGTGGCCTACAATGAAGTCACCAACCAAGACTTGAGCCACAAACATCAACTTCACCTTTGCATCATGCTCACAGTAGTTGTGGGAATACTGTGCATCTCTGGCAAAGTAGCTCCCTAGAAAGAAGGGAGGAGGGTTAAAATACAGAAGTTCAGATAGATCAGCCTTTCCCAACCCTGTTCCATCCAAATAAACTGGACTTGCAACTCCCATTATTCTCTATTAGTGTGGCCAAGCCAGACTGGAAAAAGTATGTTTAGCACTGAGAGGCTTTCAGTTTTAAAAACCAAATCTGACCCAACTACACATTCCTCACACTAAACTTAAGGTCAACAGAGGCTGAAGGAATAGATTATTTAATGCTTCTTCTGAATGAACTTATTATTGCTTTTAATTTATGGGAGAAATAAGTAGTAATCATAGTAATCCCAAATGGACTGGAGAGCAAGTATGATTTAGCAGAACCTAAATCTGAGTTCAAGCTGACATAAAGGACAGGCTGAGATCTTGACCTGTCAGCAGCTTTCAGTGTAGCCTACTTAACACGCTTGATATGAGGACCTAATAAGGTAGCTCGCCTGTGCTATCCTAGGCTGCTTGGATGAAAAGCAAGATGCAAAGAGGCCTCTTGAAAACTAAACTGGTTTGTGCTGGGCAGGACAATAGCGGATTCCATATGGAAAGCATTCAATATGAGTCAGTCCCATAAGGATCCAAAAGCTATAGTATCACTAGATGTGGTGAAAGCTGTTAAGCAGTTGATAGCTTCTAAAAGAAATGAATATGGAAGATAGGTTTGTAGCAATTATAAAACAGCTATATGAAAATGCAAGAGCAACAGCAAGTGTAAATGGCATAGATTCCAAACAACTTCCCACATACAGAGGAACTGAGCAAAGGTGCCCACTTTCTCCCACTCTTTCCACTTTAGCAGTAGAACCATTAGTGGAATTAATAAAGTATACCTTGTTCAAAGTCAAGGTATAAAATTTAAGAATATTAATCATTGAGTGCATTTGTTTAAAGATGATGTTCTATTATTTTTATTGAATCCAAAACAATGTTTGGGGCAGCTGTTATCAATTTTATCAATACTTCCAATTTTAATTAAGTTTCAGATACATACAGGACTCAAAATGAAGCTTGAAAAATCCAAAATATTAATTATAAACATTTCCAAAGAGGATCAATTATATTTAAAACAAGTGTCCAATTTATCAATTAGTTTTTCAAGATTCAGAAATTAAATATTAACAAAAAAAAAGTATCTAGCTAATGTTAAAGAGGATGTTCTTGGTAGAACAAGAATTTATACTCTCTTCTTTCAGTTTGGGCATGATGACATATTAACCAGTTTTTCTCCAGGCCTGGCTCTCCATCCCTAAACCTGGGCTTTTCAGATGTTATTCCCCTCAGCTTTCACATTATTAAGGAAGGGGAAGTATTTCCTTAGGACAATTATTGCCTAGCTAATAATTCTTTTCTCACCTGGCAAGTATCCCTGATTATTTCACCCATATATCAAAGTAATAACCCTTGTAAGTGTAATTTACTCCATAAATACTTCTCTTTCCTGGAAACAATGGAAAGAACAGGTTGTTTACCTATAACTGCAGTTCTTTGAATGGTCATCTATACCCTCACACAATTGGGTCTTGCACTCGCACAGACCCAAACATGGAAAGTGCCAGAGCTGAGTAGCTTTTGGTGGTAACCCTGCCCCTCTAGGCATGAAGATAAATAGTGCCAGAAGCTACTCCTCTCAGTTCTGATATCCATTGTATGGAAGGGGGCCTGCAGAAAAAAGGGAGGAGGGCAGGTTGCGCGAGGACACAGATGACCCTCAAAGAACTAACTACAGGTAATTAACCTGTCCTTCTTTGTGGTCAGTGTGCCTCACACAATTGGGTAACTGGATAGGAGGGCTGGCAGGGGGCTGGGCAAGAGAATGTTGAGTCTGGAGCACACAAGGTACCTCCTGGGCAGGTTGCTCCTCCTCAGAGGAGCTGCAGACACTAATCAAGGATGAAAGGCTCAGGGATAGTGAGTTTTAGACTGAAGAAGCCTCTGGGACTGAGGAGGCCATTGGGACCAAGGCCAACCTCAAAGGTGTTGCAACCAGTATTGAGCGATCCTTGCCTTTGGCCTGTCTCTTTCTCTAGGAGCAGTGGAATTGAAAAGAGACTCCTCTTCTTCCCTTTAAAGATTTAAACTGTGCACTGATGGATCTGTCTGGGATTGATGCAGTTTGAGCGAAGGCTGGCTCACCTTGCACCTCAGTTGGGGGTGTGACTGGTCTTGCTCCTGATGTTGATGGGGAGGACATAGCTCTTTTGGAGAAGGGAGTGCCCTCCAGCACCAAAGTAGATGATTGCTTCTTACAGATCAAGGGCAAAGTGGTATGAAAAGAATGGTTTTGGTCTGCTACATTGGCAACCTTGACAGATGGTTCCCACAAAAAGGGAGCTAGAAGAGGCAGTTTTTGAGTTTCCATGTGAAGCCCTTGCAGATGGGGCACAAGTTCATGTAATGGTTTTTGCTGAGACAGAAGAGGCACTTGGAATGACTGTCATTATGAAGAAACCTCCCCCTACAGAAGAAGCAGTTTCTGAACAAGGCCTTCAAGGTGATAAAAGAATATCTTGCTACCAACAAATTTGGGGAAGGTAGAAACGGAGAACCTGGAAAAGCTGAAAGTAAAATAAAGTCCAGGAAGAAAGGGCTACTCAGCACTAGCTTTTCCAAGGCAAATCACATAACAGATGAAAAAGAACTGGGATGGGTAGCTCTTAGCATTATTTATCTACATGACCAGAGGGGTGTAATTATTGCCAAAAGCGACTCAGCTCTGGAGCTTTCCGTGGTCAGATCTGTGCAGATGTGAAACCCAATTGTGTGGGGCACAGAAGCCATGAAGAAGAAGAAGGGGGGGCTTAATGGTACATTATTTAACATCTTACCTTTCCCAAATACTGTTCCATTGGTCCCACAAATTCTCCAGTCAAAGTTGTCATTGCAGATGGCTTCCGCACTAGAAGATCTAGTCCCATGGAACAGGAGTCTCTCATCAATGTTCTGCCCTCTGTTCTTTTTCTTCATCTGCTCTTTTTGCCTGGTATGAGACAAATATTTCTTATTTCCTGGTGAAGTTCAATGTGGCAAGAACCAGTCCCTTCTCCAGGGATGGTGGACTTTTAAGAGTAAATTAACGGCATCAGAAGATCCCCAGGGGGGTTCCAGCAGGCATGGCTGGTGCACCTACCAGTGCCCTGGTATCTTTGTAGAAGATACAAAGATGATGTGGGCAATAGGCCTAATCATTCCTAGGCACCCTCTCTAACTCCCATCTTCATAACATAGTTTTAAAGAAACTTGAAAGGGAAAGTTATGAAATTGGAAGTAAATATGCCAGTGAATCATTCTCCCAGCTGTTCAGTATACTTGGCTATGGCATTTTCCTTTTCCATGACAAGGAAAACCCACATTACCTTTTTCCTGTTCAAGCAAAATGAAACGATCTGCTTACTTGATTTAACCATGTTTAAACTATTATACATATCTTTTTGATCCTTACCAAAAGCCTTGCATGGTTGACCTGCATTATTATCCCCATGCAACAGATGAGAGTGAATAACTTCCTAATGTCTAGGGTGGGATTCAGTGCAGGACCTTCCCATTTCATAGTTCAGTCATTGCTACAAGAAGGGAAGCTGAAATAGCCTTCATAAACTGATGTTATACTATTCATAAAAAAGTAAAATTTATAAATTACTTTTAAATTTGGAAATGGAAAAAGAAACTGTAAAGGATAATATGATAAAGTGGGCCCAAGATGTAAGACACTCAGTTACATTAGGACAATGGGAAAATGCCTGGGAAATAAGCCAAAAATACGAGGAGCTACAATTTAAGGGAAAATTTTATTAAGATGTTTTTCAGATGGTACTTAACCCCAGTACAAATCTCAAAAATGTGTAAAAATAACAAACTTGCTAAATGTTGGAAATGCCAAAAAAAAAATCGGGTCTTTTTTCATATTTGGTGGCGATGTAAAAAAGTGAGAAAATTTTGGGTACAAATTCATGAACATATCACAAAACTATTAAAAATTAAGTTTCCAATGTCACCAGAGGTACATTTACTTAACATTTTTGATCATTTGGAGGTGACATTAAGAAAAAAATATTCAAGAATATTATGTTATATGATATATGCAGCCAGAATCATATTTGCTAAGAACTGGAAAGAGACAAATATACTTCCAATTTAAGATTGGATATTTAAATTAAATGACTTGGCTGAAATGGACAAATTGACACTAATGTTAGAAAACAAACAAAAGAGTACTTTTAAACAAGAATGGGAAATTCTAACCCCCTTGTGGAAGGAAAAGTGGGGAGAATATGCTGCAGTAGGATTTTACGAATAAACCTCATATGATTGATCACATGAGATTTAGTAATGTTAAAATTCATAATCCACGTTTATAAAACTGGTTAATAAATCAGGAATAAATTTACAGAAAATACAGAAACTATATTTTTATTGAGGTGTTGTTTGGATCTGAGTTCATGAAGTGCAATAAAGAATATGGGAAATTATATTCATAATTCAGGATTAAAATAAATATGATTAAATCACCTAACGGAGAAGAGAAAGGAAGTCATTATGTGTTTGTCATAGTAACGTGTAGTTACGATGTTGCTGGTTTTAAGTTTGATACAGAAGGGGAAAGGGAAATCCCCTTCCTTCTCTGATGTCTTGTTGTACTTGGTTTTTGTTTTTGTTTTGTTTTTTTGTATTTTCTAGTTATGTCTTATCTTCTATTCCTTATATGGAATATTAGATCTTGGTTATATTTGTATGTATAATATATGTTATTTTTCATATTTCATTTTTCACATTCATTGATTCATTCACTTAGTCATTTTACTTATGTTTTCAATTTCTTTCAATTATAATTCAATAAAAATATTTTAAAAAAAACAAAAAAAAAACCACCAGCTAGCTACTGAGGAGAGAAATTCTGCAATCTGCAGAAAAGTGAATTCTGACTTTGATGCTGTATTCGGTTTTTCTTGCTAACATATACACAAGCACACTACCCCTGTATTCTTTACATACTCTAAAGCTGAGGTAAGGAACTTTTGGTCCTCCAAATGTTTTGGACTGCAATGCCTAGAGATTCAAGATAACACAGCTAACAATAAGGTAGTAGCGCTAGTAGGAGAGTCAGCCTGATGTAGGTTTGAGTGTTAGACTATGACCCTGAAGAGCAGGGTTTGATTCCCTGCTTGGCCATGGAAACCTACTGGTGACCTTGGGTGCATCACACACTCTCAGCTTCAGAAAACGCTGTGATAGGTTTGCCTCAGCGTAGTCGTAAGTCAGAAATGACTTGAAGGCACACAACAGCAACAAAGTGGCAGTAACCTAAAATCTTCAGGGGAAATGATCCCCACCCTTGCTCAAAAGCAAAGGTAGGAACTGCATGTCCCTTCAGGTGTTGTTGGACTGAAAATGCCAGCATCCCTCCGCATGGACTGTTGGCCAGAGGACTGACAGCTATTACAGTCTAACATCTATTGGATTGTCCAATTCCTACAACTGCTCTAAAGCAAGCTGACTCTTTTCTGGTGTTTGCAGTATGGGTGTGCCAGGATGAGTGAGTTTTACTATGTGAGGTATTCAGTTTTGTCCTCAAAAGTATTCCGCTTTTGACTTAAAGAGAAACAAACGAGGACAGGGCTTAAGAGACCCCACTAGAATACATAAGATACAGGTGGATTTATTATCAGCACCAAATTAAATGTTACACAAGAAATGCATGAATTATCTGGCTATGATTTCCTTTTTTCACTGCAAACTGCCAGTTTGAGAAGAGGAATGTGTGTGTGGGGGGGGGTCTGCTTTATCAACTGAATTCCCCAAGTTGTTGTAACCCTGGATATTTTTAAAAAAATATTTATTTGCCCAATGGATGATAACACTGCCAGGAGGGATATTTGGAGCAGAAAGAGCAGGAGGAATATGTTTTTTTGGAGACTTTCTGATAAATTGCCAAAGCACTGGAGTTTCCCTGCAACAGATACTCATTTCCAAATGTGTGGAGGGACCTCTTGGGGTACATGGGGCCATTTGCTGACCCAACTTTGATACTTTACATGATACTGGCAACGTTTGGCAAGCAACTATATGACTGCCAGGTTTGAAGAGGTCACATCATGCATAATTTCTAGCCCAGGTATGGTAACTCTGACCAATTAAACAAGTCCCTGAACAGAGCTAGGGAAGCTGTTTGCATGTCTGTGTAACATCTAGATTGTCCTTCAGAATTTTCTTGTTAACACAAGCTGAGATGATGTGATAAAAACCAGATACAAACCACTGGAAGATTTCCCAGAGGGATGGATTCTGAATCCTCCTTATTTTCTGAATGACATGATCACTCATTGTCTTTCGAAAGAGATTCTCAATTTTAATGTACTCAGCTGATCCTTTGGTGAGTTCAACAGCCTAAAAAATCACAAGATGTTGGATAAATGTAAACAAGAGTCCCGTGAAAAAGGAGCACTTTGCATTTTTAGTTGATATAATACCAGAAAGTAAGACTTGAAATGCTTGGGAACAAATACAGTAATGCTTATGGTGCAACCATCTAGCTCTATTTAGCTCATAAATGACACTTACATCCCTTTCCCCAAAGAGCTGAAAGTCACCTAACAAGTTTGATGGGTTAGTGAGGACTTGAATCTGGATCTCCCAAAACCAAGTTCAGCACCTTGACCACTCCACAACACTACAGGACAGTTCAACCCAGTTCTCTCCTCCTATCTTTTCCATCCCTTTCCCCCATGGGGCCTCAACTACCAACATCACACATATGTCATGTGTATCTTATTTCTTGATTGACCATTATTTGACATTGTTAGGACTCAGCACTGTCCTAACAGTGTTGAGAAACCGTTAAAGCTAGAACTGATCTATATACTTCATTACAGAGTAAGCCCCATGTGATTCAAAGTAATCCACATCTAGCTTCTGGGCCAATGCTGCATTACAACAAGGCTCAATAAGGAGCTTAAGACAGTCATGACTTCCTGACCCTAACTGACATATTTAGGGGATTTATACCCCACTTCATAACCAATGTTCTTGAGGTGGATCAACATCCATTTAAAATGCACACAGAAAAACATCACCACCATCACCCCTCAGAGAAGAAAGAGACCTTTCTGCCAGCTCTTGCCACTGCCTGTTTGCTTGCTGCTGCCAGAGGTCGCCTTTCTCTATGGCAGAACATTGCTGTCATACTGAGTTTACTTCCAGCCCCCACCCCCGCAAGCCTGACTTCTACCCTTGAAAAGGAGCAGGAAATTCCCCAGCGTTCACTAATTCTCTCTTGCTGCCACCACCCACTGAATTCTGAATATCTGAGCAGTACAGTGGGACACTGCTCAGTGGATTGACAATCTCTATGCTTAAGGACCTTTCCCTTCCCTTTGAGTGAGAGAAGTTCTATCTAGCGTGTGCCGAAGAATGGCGTGGGAATGGAGAGGAAACAGAGGTTTTACAGAAAAGCATTTATTTCAAGGCATGCAAGTAAACAAGACAATACTACACACAAGAAGCTCTCCCCTCCCAGATATGCTTAAGTTACAAGTAGTTATAAAAAACAGATACCTTCTTCAGATCAGCCAACCTCCAAAATAATAAAAAGCCCTAACACAACTAACTACCTTATTCTAGTTACTCACATTTGGGTTCACAGGCTTAGATGGTTTAAGAGAGGAATGAGACCAGAAGGCAAGGCCTAGGCCTGCAGCCTACTACTGGCACAGATCCCATCTCTAGGAGGTTCCTTTGTTGTCTCTCCACCACATGGCCTCTCAAGGATTTTTATAACTTCTCCTTCGAAGCATCTCGAAGATGCTCACCTCATTCCCTTTGATTGTGCAATTCTCCCCCCCCCGTGACCTGTGAGGCTGACCCACAATAAAAATGTAACCTAATCTCAACACCCCATTAACCCTTGTTTTACCTGAAGAGGGAAGTATCCGCCTTCAGCCAGGTCTAGATAATGGGCAGCCTCATTATCACAATTGCCTACTGCCAGACCACCACTGCCTTCAGTATCAGGCCCCCCAGCTCCTTGGCTAAACAGCCAGAGTGCCACCAGTACCCTCTGAGGAAGGAAACATAAGCTGCCTTCCTGGGATGTTGGATATTCGCCACTGGAGCCCCTTTGAGAATGAGGCAAGACTGACTACCAGTTTCTCTATTAGGGAGTTGAGAGGAAGGTGCTTGTTATTTGGTGTAGGTCTCTTAAAACTATCTGTCTTACATACAAAGGAAAAAAAAATCTGATCTGGAGATCCTGGGATGGAATCAGCCCAGGGAACAGTCATTCCAACAATATGGAATGGAGAGACAGTACTATTAACTATGGGAGGAGGGGAGAGTCACAGGGTCTTGGCTGCCCCCAAACTGTCCCTCATCTCAAAAAGTTTGGATAGCCTTGGCAACAGGCCCTTGGGTTGAAAATGCTGCTGCTTAATGTCAAATCAATAAATTGAAAAACAGCCTGGATCAGCACCCTGACCTGGCTTGCATTACAGAATTCAGTTGGATGAGGCTGGCAAGCTCAACCTCTCCTAGCTTTGCCCACCAGGATATTCTGTGTAGCAGCAAGCAAAACCTGATGGGCAGGGAAGTGGAGTTAAGAGTGGTCTGGGTCTGAGTGCATGTATCTGAAGGTAAATGGCTGGGACATAACAAGGATTAGGATTTTCTGAGCCAGGAAGTCCAGGATTCTGCAGTAGTGAGGAATATGTTTGCATAGCTAAAACTAGTGTGTCAGCTGTGTGAATTGCTTGAGATTTCAGATCTGGCCACAGTGAGAGATGCCTTGCTTATATCCCATTTGGACTGCTGTAATACACTATGTGAGCCAGCATGGAATAGTGATTTAAGTGTTGGACTCCAACCCTGGACACCAGGGTTCGATTCCTCACACAGTGTGGAAACCCACCAGGTGATCTTAGGTATGTCAAACACTGTCAGGCCCAGAAAACCCCACAATAGCTTCATCTTAGAGTTGCTGCAAGTCAGAAACATTTTGAAGGCACCCAACAACAACCACACACTATGTGGGATTACCTTTGCAAAGTGTTTGGAAATTTCAGTGGATCCAAAATGCTGCAGTCAGAATGCTAGGTGGGGCTGGCTATGGGGGATCACATAACGCCCTTGCTGAAACAGCTCCAGTGAATGACAATATGTTTCTGAACAGAAGTCAAAGTGCTGGTTACTTCTTTAAAGCCCTACACAAGTTTGGGTCCAAACTATCCGAAATAGTGCATCATCCTAAATGAGCCAGCCTGAGTTTTAAGATCTGCAGGGAGGGTCTTCTCTTGGTCCCACCACCATGTTTGGTGAGGATACAGGAAAGAGCTTTCTCAGTGGTTGCTCTCAAGTTGTAGAACTCTCTTCCACAGGAGGCTAGGTTGGCCCCTTGCTTGCTGTCTGTCTGCTGACATGCAAAGACATTTTTATTCAAGTAGGTATTCATTTTCTAATTTATTGCAGCCAATGCAGCTTTTAAATGAAGGTGCTGTTTTTCTATTTTCTTCTGTTTTTTTAAACTGCTTTTTAACTTATTAACTTGCATTTTTTAAACTTATGTGTTTTAAATAAAAATTGTGGTTTAATTCTCTTCTACTTTGTGTATGAATAATTTTTTTACCTTGTATTTTACCTTGTATTGTTTTAAATGGTTGAGCTAGGGATGGAAAGAATATTCAAAAATATTCGAAAAACTATCAAAAAACATGTATTTTGAGCATCATGAAACCCTGAAGTAAAGAATGTTCTGCACAGGAAACAGCATTTTCTGTGTATAAATACTATTTCAACACAGAATTATCAGCCAGTATCCCGTATGGGATTCATATATGCACAAACAGCATAATTAGGGTGCTACATAGTGAATCTCAGCCCAATTCCCATTTACCAGGAAGCAGCTGCTGCAATTGATGGAGGACTGTTCCCCCTCACTCAGGAAGCAGTGGGCTGCCCTTTCCACCACTTCCCTCCCATGAGCGATCTCCAACGCAAGAGGCAAAAGTAGGACCCGTCATAATTGTCCTCCACACTCTCACAAGGAGTAGGTGGGAATGTCAGCCAGCCACTTCTCAAGCAACACTTGAACAGATACCCATCAACTGCAGTCACTGTTGCCTGGTTAAGTGAGGACTAAGGGACTTTCATGGTCCCTATGTAGCCCCTAAACTATGGGACTGTGAATATGTAACAGGCCAGGAATAAGTAACTGTCATGGGTGTGTAATTCTAGGTTACACATATGTAACTGCCATAGAAATAAGCTTTTCTGTGCAGAAAATAATACTTCTGCACGGAAAATGTTACAACTGGGCAAATAATATACCCATGCATTAATGTTATTTTCTATATAGAAACCTCTGTTTCCTGTGTGGAAAATGCTGTTTTCTGTGCAAAACAATTGTGTGAATTTTGCACAGAAGCCCCAGGTTCCACACAGGCTTCAAAAACTATGTGATTTGTAGTCTTTCTTGCAGCCAGAAGAAAACTGCTAAAATTATTCATTGTTTTCCTTGAGAAGAAACCTAGTAAAGTATTACATCCCTGTTGTGAGAGCCTTAAATCCTAGGAAAAGAGAAAGGTGGGATAAATGATAAAATAAATAAATGACAGAATGGGGACAAGTTAGTAAAAAGAAGCAAAGGGGTTAAACAAAATTTGCCCAAGACTTCTGCAACTCTGCTTCTTAATCTCTTAGCCATGACAAGGCTCAGAGGAAATGACTGCAGCAACCTCCAGACTAGGATTGCTGCTACTGCTGCCTCTTGCTCTTTTATATCCTAGTGTCAAAGGATAACGCAGTGGGAAAGCAATGTGTTTACAGGCCTCCACTCGTCTGTCTCAAATGTCTCACTTCTGTTTCTGAATCACTGGGCCACAGCAAATCTTAGCTGGGAGTGAACCCAGCATGGACACTGCTGTCTCAGCAGCTAAATATTGGTCTCACTTTGAATCTCCAGAATGTGGTTGCAGCTGCTCCTTCACTTTTGCCTCCTCGTGGCAGATACAAGAGGCACAGGAGAAGCTAAGTGGTCTGCAAGCCTTCCCTAGTTCTCAGATGCTGTGGTGCACTCAGGATGCAAATATTCACTTTTTAGATTTTTAAACAGACTTTAAAATATCTTCATATATACCTCAATGTACTACGTATGGTGAACCTTAAGGAATTTGTTTTATTGCCTCCCTTCAAATGAGGATTTTTCCCCCCATAACAGCAATAGCTATGTGGCACACCAATTCTAGGTTCCTAGCTACCTGCACATTGAGGCTGTTGCTAAGCGCAAGACTTATTTATCTGCACATCTTGCAAGCTGCCATCTTCACACAGATAGTGTATTTTCCCCCACACTACTGCATTTTTTAAAAGTAGTTTTTTGTAGTATCATGGAGGTGACTCCGTATTTTTATTAAGAAAAACAACAAAGCAGTTGTTTTGTTGCTTTGTTGTTTTTGTTATAACAAACATACCTTCCCCTTGGGTATTTTAATTACTGTTCTCCATACAGATTCCACATCAAGTGTCAGCTGCACAAGACTAAACTGGTATACTGTGGCATAAACCACTCAAAAGGAAATAGCCTATTTCGTATCATCTTGGGAATGAACTCTAAGCCTACATTTCCTGAAGTGAAAGAATGGGTTGCTTACCTGTAACCGTGCTTCTTCAAGTGGTCATCTGTGTCCTCACACACTTGGGTTTATCATGCCTGCGCAGAGCCCCGACGGAAGTTTCAAAGCTCTATAGCTTGGAGGGAAGTCCCGCCCCTTCCTGTGTACTGTGGATACTTGGGCCCGCCAAGGCACTGCCCTCTCAGTTTTGAGTCTGCCATATGTAGGGACCTGCACCTGAGGGGAGGCTGGGCAGGTGTGTGTGAGGGCACAGATGACTACTCAAAGAACCACGGTTACAGGTAACCAACCTGTTCTTTTTCATCGTGGTCTCTGTGCCTCACATACTTGGGTGATTGGAGAGCTTACCAAAGAGGAGGGGCAGGTCACTGCATGATGGGAGGACAGAACTGCCCTGCCAAAGTGTGCATCACCCCTGGCTCTGCAGTCTAGTCTGTAGTGAAGGTTGACAGTTGAGACCAAGTGGCTGCTCCGCAGGGATTTTGGAGAGGCAAGCCCGCAAGGGCTGCGGAGGATGTAGAGACAGCTTTAGTAGAAGTTGCAGAAGTTCTGGGAGCACCTGCTTTGCAAGCTAGTAAGCTACGGAGATTGTCTCCACCACCCACTTGGAAATCTGTCGGGCTGAAACTTCTTCTCCTCTCTCCTGCCATTATTGCACACAAAGAGATTGTTGGAGCACTGGTAGGTAGCCAACCTTTGCTTGTAAAAGGCGAGGGCCTGGTGGATGTCCCGAGCATGGAGAGATCTCTCCTGAAGCGATGTTGGATCCAGGAAGAAGGTTGGGAGGTCAATGGTCTGACTCAGACGGAACTTGGAGATGACCTTTGGTAAGAATGTGAGGTCTGGGCGCAGGATCACCTTATCCTTGTGGAAGATGAGAAAGGGTTTATCTACACATAGTACCGCCAGCTCCAAGGAGTGATGTGCTGATGTCACGGCCACCAGAAACACTGTCTTTAAGGTTAGGAGCCTCTCATCCACCAACACCAGGGGTTCAAAGGGATGGCAAAGGAGCTGAGAAAGAACCAGAGAGAGTGACCATGTAGGCACTTGCGGTGGCACTGGGGGGTACAGATGCGAGAGGCCTTTAAAGAAGTGCTTGACGACTGGATCCATGAAGAGCATCCTGCCAGAAGGGTTAGTTGGCTGGTGAACCACGATGGCTGCCAGGTAGACTGAGGGAAGAAAGGGTGAGGCCTCTCTCCTTAAAGCATAGGAGGAAGAAAAGGACCATGTCTGTGAGAGCCGGAACCCCCAGCATGGAGTGAGAAGCTGTGAAGTCACAGAATCTCTGCCATTTATATGCATAAGATCTCTTGGTGGAGGGTTTCCTAGCTGCATCAAGGACAGCAAGGATAGGTTGGGAGATCATGTGCGGATCTTCCAGGCTGTGAGGCAAAGAAGATGCATGTCCGGGTGCAAGACCTGTCAGCCAAGTGAGACAACAGGGTCCGGGGATTGGGGGACGCATGTAGTGGCCCCTGGAAAGGTTGAAGAGGGGGCTGAACCAAGGTTGCTGTGGACAGAAGGGAGCTACTAGGATTGCATCTGAGCGGTCCATCACCAGCTTGGCCACTACCCTCAGGAACAGCAAGAAAGGAGGGAAAAGGTAGAGGAGGCTCCCCGTCCCCTTGAAGAGGAAGGAGTCTCCAAGGGACTCCCTGCTCCATCCGGCCTGTGAGCAGAATTTCTTGCACTTGGCATTCTGGGCCGAGGCAAAGAGATCTACCTCCGGCTGGCCCCACTGGCGAGTGAAGGACCTGAATGCCTGAGCGGAGAGAGACCACTCATGGTGGAGCTCCCTGGTCCTTCTGAGGCTGTCTGCCACTATGTTGTCCATCCCCATGAGGTGGATTGCAATTGGGTGTATGCTTCTGCAGGAGTACCAGGACCACAACCTGAGAGAGATATCCAGAAGCATTGCCAACCGGGTTCCCCCCTGACGGCTGATGTAGCACATCACTGTTGTGTTATCCGGGACCACCTGGACTACTCTCCCCCTGAGGTGGTCCTTAAACGAGCAGAACGCGTTGAAGACTGCCATGAGTTCCAGTGCATTTATATGAAGATGCTTTTCCCTGTTGGACCAATTACCTTGCGTCTGTAGGTGGCTGCATTGAACTCCCCAGCCTATTCTGTATGCGTCCATGGTTACCATCACCATCAGTTGTTGAGGTCTGAATGGTATGCTTTTTAAGAGGCTGGGTTTTGCCATCCATCACCGGAGAGTCTCCAGGACCTGGGGTGGGACAGTTAGTCTCTTGGATTGGCTTTCCCACAGAGGGTCAAGGTTCCTTGTGAACCACCACTGGAGTGGGTGCATGTGGAGACTGGCTGGTGGGGTGACCATGGTTGTGGCCACCATGAATCCAAGGAGTCACTGTATGTTCCTCGCTGTCATCCTGTGGCTGGCCATCACTCTGTGAGCTACCCTTTGAAAGGTGACCATCCTTGAGTGATGTAGGAAGGCCTCCCCCTTCCCCAATGAAGTCCAGACGGTGCCTTAGGGAGGACTGATTTCTTTGGGTTGATGTGGAGACCCAGCCGCATGAGCAGTGAGAGCATAGAGGAAATTTTGTACTTGTAAGACACCACCAGAAGCCAGTTGTCTAGGTAAGGGTAAATCACAATTCCCTGGGTTCTGAGGTGGGCAACCACCACTGCCATACCTTTGGTGAATACCCTTGGGGCTGTGGTGAGCCTGAAGGGTAGCACCTTGTACTGGAAAAGACTTTCCCCAGTCGTGAAGCGCAGGAATCTTCTGTAGGATGGCTAGATTGAGATGTGGAAATAAGCATCTTGGAGGTCTACTGAAGCGAACCAATCCCCTTTCTTGAGGAAGGGTAGTGTGGTCACTATGGTGAACATCTTGAACCTGCATGGTCGAATATAGGCGTTTATGCCTCTGAGGTCCAGGATCAGGCAAAGCCCTCCATCTTTCTTGGGAATGGCAAAGTACTGGGAGAAATAGCCCGTCTGAGCACAGCAGGGAGGCAGCCTCTCTATAGCTTCTTTCTTGAGCAGTATATTCATCTCCTCCAGTAGGACAGGGTGTGGTGGTTTAGAACAGAAAACACCAACGGGAGGAGTACTTCAAAACTCTATGGTGTAACCTTGTTTGATGATTGCTAAGACCCAGGAATTTGAGGTGATTTTTCGCCAGGTGGTGAAGTGGGTGGATAGACTGGGGTTCCCTGTTGTTCGTGTGGGGAGAACCAAAGTTAGTGGTTTCATTGGTGAAGGCCTGCTGCAGGAGTCAAAATCTAGACTTGACAGTAGGGGGTGCTTTCTTGGAGGGTTGAGAGCGCTGTTGGAAGAATGACCTGTGGGAGGAGGTCAAATAGGAGGATACTGTACGAAAAGATCTAGTAGGTCACCTGGAGCGCTGTGAGGAAGTCGGTTGCCTGCACCAGGAGGACCTAGTGGGGCGGGTCAATGTTGCTATTGTTGATGGATTCCCATCCTCTTTGCTGTCGATCTGGTCTTAGCTGCTCCAGTGGAGTTGCGGAACAGTCCCTGACCATCAAATGGTAGGTCTTCTATCCTCCTTTGCATGTCCTCCAACAGCCCTGCTGATCATAGCCATGCAAAGCGCCTCAGTGCCACTGCTCCCACCACAACCCTTGCTGAGCACTCAACTCCATGTTGGGCTGACTGGATCTGTTGGGTAACCAGCGCCTGGGCCTCCTAGTGGACATGGAGGGCAGCAGATTCCAGCATGCCACACTCCAGCATGCGGGAAAGGAATGGCAGAATGCTGTTCCACAATGCTTTTTGGTATGCAGCCATACACACCTCCGTTTGATACCCTCGCTGCCAGTGCTGCTGCAGCATAGAACCTTCTCCCAGAGATGTCCAAGTGCTTTCCCTCGCAATCAGGAGGGGTAGGGCAAAGTCTTTGGCCCCCTTTGGTCTGGGGGCACCTCCTTATGGGGGTAGGTGTCAGATGGTTAAAATGGTATGCCACATCCATCTGCTGGAGGTTATATACCTGCTCGAGCCTCCTTGACATGGATGGGAGGGATGAGGGTTGTTTCCGTGGCTGTTTCATGACTGCTTGTAGCATGGGGAGGAAGGGGATGGTGGCTGGGATGGTGTTCTGCGTATCCACAGTCTGGAAGACTGGGTCTGAGACTGGCCCCTGTGATGCCAAGATGTCTAGGATGTCGTGGATCACTATATCCGCGAAGCACTTGACATCCTCTGGAGGCAGATCCAAGTTGGATTCTAGTACTCCCATTGGCAGGGGCAAGGTCTCTGGGAGATGTGGTTCATCGGTCTCACACTTTGAGTCCTCCTCCACAGATTCTGAAGGTCAAGGTGCAGTGTTGATGGTGGTGGTGGGTGCTGGCCATGTGGAGGGACTGGTGGTGTAGAGAGAGTGGCATTAGTGGCAGTTGGCATTAAAGGAGCATTGGTGGAGGCAGCCTGCAATCCTGTTGGTGCTGCAGGTCATTGTGTAGCATCGTGTCCAGATGGCAGCAAAAAGGTACATACTGGGACTGCAGGTGGTGGTAGAGATGCATCAGTCATGGCGGGCAGATCGTAGCCCAAGAAGAAAGACTGTGATTGTTGAGAATGACTGCGCTGCGAGATCGGGATGATATCAAGCGTCAATATCGGGACCACAACTGGGACTGGGAGTGAGAGAGGCTTCGAAAGGATGATCAGAACCGTGAGCGATGGTACCTCACCCCTTCGGTGAGGTGATTTTAATGTCCGTCAATACTGAACGAGCTCAGGAATGTCCCTGTGGGACAGCTGTCCATGGTTTCAGTCCTTGTATGACAGTGAGAATGATGAGTATGGTTGTGGCTCCTCTCTCCAGGCACCGATCTGGTCACTGCGAAGTGGAAGAAGTCTAGGGTCCAGGTTGTGCTGGTAGCCACAGTCGCGCTGGTGGGAGCGGGACCTGGAGCAGTCTCAACGAGGCATCTTTCCTGGGAACCACTTGACACTCTGCGGAGCCAACAGAGTCGATTTCACTGGGAGAGGCTCGGTATCCAGCTTGGGTAGCTCAGCCACTACCAACAACGAAGGTTGGGTAGTCTCCTGTGGAGGGTCCAGGAGGGGAGGTAAGGGCAAGGGCTCCTCCATTCCTGTCCCTCTGGCCTGGCCATCGCATGGACAGATGCCATTTTGGTCGGACGCCTCTCCATGTCCTTCTTGGGATGTGACAATGAGCTCTCATTCTCCTGCTATCTTTTCTTCTTAGAGGCCTTATGCAGCTCCGACAGCGGAGAGTGTAGCTGAGAGTGACCCGCTTCATGGCCCTCAGTTGTTGGTACCAATACCTCTGGGCCCACTGGTACTGAAGTCGCCGCAGCCGTCAATGCTGGGGAGGCTGGTGCTGGAAGAGTTGGGGCCGGTGGAGCCGCTTCTGAGGATGTACCAGAGGCCAGCGTGAAGGTGCCTGGAGCATAAGGGGCCTTCGATACTGAGGTTGATTCGGCGGAGGTCGCTGACTTCTCCCGCGCTGCTGGGACTTTGGCGGCCATTCTTGATGCCGCAAAGAGGGCAACGTTCTGGGCAGCCTCCTGCGGGACCTTGAGGGATTGCTCCAAGCAGTAAGAACAGAGGCAAGAGGCGCAGTTCTTCAAAGTCTATTTAGTAAACGGTCAACAAATCTTGTAGCGGCTCACATTATGCTCCTCACCGAGGCAGTAAATGCACATGTCGTGGACATCCGAGACGGCAACCTTGCGCTTGCAAGAGGTGCAAAGCTTGAAGAGAGAGGTAGAGACCATGTGCAGTCGAGAGTAGGATAGGTTCTATTATTTTTATTTTTTTTTTATTAGGAAAAAAAGAAGAAGTGATGATGAGAATAATGATCACAGAAAAGAAGAAACTCACAAAGAAAATGATGAAGCAAGGTAAGTGAGCTATGGGCTCTGGATCCACATAATGGCAGACGAAAAGAAACTGAGAGGGTGGTAGCTTGGTAGACCTGCGTATGTGCTGTACACAGGAAGGGGCAGGACTTCCTGCCAAGCTACAGAGCTTTGGAATTTCTGTTGGGAATATGTGCAAGTGCAATAAACCCAAGTGTGTGAGGCACAGAGACCACAATGAAGAACCTATGATCCTCCTTTTCTATGGCATCAATAGGTAGTTACTCTCCATATTCTCTGTAAAATTGGGGAAGGGGCAGGACTGTGTCCAAATGTTCAGCCAGAATAGCTAAGGAGAGCTGCATCTGTGGCACTGTAATTATTTCCTGGAAAGAAGAAGGGGAGGAAAGGGGAGAGAAACTGGTAGAGAGAGACCAAGAGAAATATAAAGTGGTTTCCATGTTTGAGGCTGAATTAAAGTAGTTGGAGACCACTAGTAGAGAGGACTACAAGGTCCACCTATCCCCAAATTCAACAGAATGGTCAGCATGAGAGATAATGGGTGTTCAGCAAGAGTATTCAACTGTAGTATGAGGTGGAATTTTAGACACCCATTCAGGTGCTGAGGCTTTCAGGCAGTTTAGGAAAAATGCTTTCTCCATATCATATGAAAAGTAAAATGTATAACTCAGCTGCTCCATGTAGGGTTGCATATACAGTAGCCTATGTGATTTTTTTCCCCTTCCAGAAAGTTGCTTCTGAGCTGCACTGTCACAGTTTTCCTTCCCATTCTCCCTTCTCATTAATTTTTTTTTAAAAATCCATGCTCCTACAA
The DNA here is from genome assembly GCA_948474755.1 of Ctenosaura bakeri. NCBI lineage: Eukaryota > Metazoa > Chordata > Lepidosauria > Squamata > Iguanidae > Ctenosaura > Ctenosaura bakeri. The sequence continues at coordinate 19,437 of CAOLHI010000048.1, read as the reverse complement.
CTCCTTCTTTGCTCTTAAGCAGTGCAGGGCAAAATGTAGGCCTGCAGGGCACAAGGCCCCTGAGATCATGTTGTGGTCCTCCAAGGACAACATTTTTTTTTGCAAAAAAGAAAGTGTCACCTGGTCCAAAACCAGCATGGGGGGCAAACACATTTGAGGTCATTTGGAATCTGTTTGCCTGTCTCTTGTTTGTTTTCGCAGAGGTACAATGGAGGGTGTAGCCCTCCAAGATCTTTGGGAGGAACACTGTGTCTCCTAAGATTCTGAAAGTTGCTCACCCCTGATCTAAAGTATATTTGGCCATTCCACTATCTAAAACTAGCACAAGAAGCCTTTATCAATTAATCTGCAGGACTCATACAGAACAGAAAAAATTAGACATCTCAGGGTTTTTTTTAAATTACATTTCTATCTTGCCCAAGAAGCTGAGGCCAACATAGTCATCCTGCCCCTTGCAGTGTCCAGCACAGATAGTGACTGGCCCAGTGAGTTTCAGGGCTGCATGGTGACGAGGATGGGCCACACCAAACACTGCATCCACTGCAGCACAGAGGCAGTCACCTGGAACAAGAAGGTGCTTCACATGGATGGCAAACTAAGACACATCTGCCTTCCAGGCAGAAAAAAAAGTTCCAAATGTATCCACAAAGAACAGTTATCCATTACCTTGTACCCAACTGAAGGCAGTGCTGATTTGTCCCAGCTGATAGGATAGTTTAATGATGCAGATGGAGATGTAGGCGGTACTGTAGCTGCCGCAGCTGTATGGCTGTTTATGTAACAAAAGAAAAAAACAAAGAGATGAGAACTGCTACTCACCTCTTGCTAATTCAAAGACACTGGACTTAGCAGCTACCAAAGAAGCAATGGTGAAATGCAATGGGTAAGAACACCAGAAAGATCAAGCTCCATGAAAGCTGTTTGTAATTATCACTGAGTGCTATCTGGTATTAGGCACTTAGATGTGAAAGCACTGCACTTGATAAGAAGCTGTAAATAGCTCAAGAGATGGAGAAGCACCGCATATGTTACTCCACTGGAAAAACCCTATCCCAGGGTCTACAATTTTGATATTAAATATAATTCCGTGTGCCTGAGAGGTTGCCCGGATGGGCTCGTAGGCAGCCACAGTCAAACAACTAAAAACCAGGTCAGGCCAGTAAAATCCCCAGTCACGTAGCCCCAGGAGACCTCAAGATGTGTAAACCCACACTAACAAAGGGTCCTCAGCCCCTGAGAAGCCGATTTGAGGGGATTAAGGTATTAAATATTAAATATATTAATATTATATTAAATATAATTATATTAATTATTAAATATAATTCCGTGTGCCTGAGAGGTTGCCCGGATGGGCTCGTAGGCAGCCACAGTCAAACAACCAAAAACCAGGTCAGGCCAGTAAAATCCCCAGTCACGTAGCCCCAGGAGACCTCAAGATGTGTAAACCCACACTAACAAAGGGTCCCCAGCCCCCGAGAAGCCGATTTGAGGGGATTAGAGTGTTTGCCCAAGTTGAGCAAATATCCTATCAAGTGAGGACCATTTACATGAAGTCACACCACAACCAAATGCAGCTGAAGATCCTGAGACTCTGGCAACACCTTGTAATCCCATCATGCAAAGGAATTTACCATTGTGCAGCTTCGTTCTCATTGCAACACCTATTGTTCTCCCCGGGAAAGGATTAGTCCTCCAGGTACTTTTTCCCCTACAAAAAGTCCCGGTTTTTGAGCATTTCTTCAGATCGCTCCTGGTCATCCCAGCAGACCATTGCTCTGTCTGTTGAGTGATCCCCTCAGCCCTCTCCATGCTGAGCCCCACTTCTCTGCTGTTCTTCCTTGACCAAGGACTTCAGGAAAAGGTGCAGTATTATCCCAGCTACACCCCCTTCAATACTTCCCTATCCAGTTTCCTCTCTTTTGCTTTTTAATAGGTCTTGAGTGAGTGTGTGAGTGATTGTGTTGGTGTGTGAGACTTTCATTCAATAAAATCATTTATTGGACATTTTTGTTTGGTTTTTGGCTTGGCCTGACCCTGTAAAAACTGGGTAAAAAGACCCCGCTAGGTTACCCTGCCTCTCACATTGCTATTGCTCACGCTCTGGCTAGTTTCCATTCCCCATAACATGGAGCACCTTGAGGTGTCCCCCAAGGGACCCCAGAAATCAGGGTAACACATAGATGGCTTCATTTTGAGATACTGAAACAAAAAACAGTGATTTTTACATTTATTGCCTGGAAAATTCTGAGCATATACAGAGGATGTGAACATTCCCCCTTTGGCCTCAGTTCAAAGCTAATCTAAAGTCTCCTTTCACCTATGATCACTATGAAGAAGTCTGTTTTCTGTACATTCTGTCGCTCCTCTCTGCTCCTCAAAACTACTGGGCCTTGCTGCACTTTCTATTGTCTTCTTTTCCCTCTTCCCTTCTTTCATTTTTTTCCATTGGAGTCAATGGAGCCTTGTACACACCACTGTGATATGATACCTCTAGTTTTCTCTTCATCAAAAATCCAACGTAGTTACAATAACTAGAGAACTTACAATGCTTCTAACTAGATGAGTGGGAGACAATATTATTCAGATGGATCCTAAAGTTCAGCTAGGACCTCCTCCCCCAAAACATACCCTTTTGGGCCAAGAAATCATATTATATGGTTCACTATCTGCAAGAGGCATCTCACAGATGTCATTAGCACCAGGCCTAGGCAGAAACTGCACTCTATAACAGCTAATATCTGCCATAAAGGCAGATGCTTCTGCTAGCTTGTTTATGTCCTGGCATGGCATGACTGCCTCTGGAGTTCCAAGCAGAAAAAGTTTCTTCCCCCTGACTATGGATACTTGGCAAAGTCAGGCATGGCTGCAGGGGCCCTGATTGCCAGAGCAGAGGGCTCATGAGATCATACGAGAAAAATTTCATTCTTCCTATCCTTGGCATTTTGGGGGATGTCATCTCTATCTATGGAAAAGCCTGCTGAAGGGATTCTCAGAAGGTCTGAAGAAAGAGAACTGTATTGTTCTGAACCCTTGGTTTAGGGAACACTGCAGAAACTCTGGAATTTGCTTTGTCATTTTGCTGGATGCCCAGTCCCAGTCTGTGATGCAAGTAGCTCATAAGCATTTCTGTGGAGTTCTGGAGGGCGGGGGAAAGCTGAACTGAGGCAGGTTCTCTGTGTGTCCCCTACTTCTGCTAAGAGCTCATTCACCTCCTTACTGAAGGGCAGTGGAGCCATGTTCTGAATATACACAAGTACCTTGGGAAATACGTTTCAAGCACTTGGTTTCCATGGCACAGTGGTGCCCTAAGGATGCGCTAACCCCAGCTGGGAACGCAGAAATGATCTCTGCACTTACCTCCATACACTGCATGTCTGAAAGGGAACAGCTGGGAATCAATGAAGGACATTTTCTTTTACACATCCTTCATTGAAATCATGTTCAGCTCCCAGGACAAGCACAATTGTTCTCTAGCTTGTTAGACCAAGATGGAAAGAGCAATTCCACCTTGTCCTCAAAATGCCCAGAACTTTCCTCCTCTTTTCCATTCATTTATTGCTATTATTAGATGTAATCAATTGTCTTTTGTTGTTGTTGTTGTTACTGTCACAAGTTTTTTGCAAGACCATTTGATGCAGCCAGTGGCACAATGCTGGGTGCCAGGCTAATCCTCTAATAACCAAAGGAAATCATGGCCTGTCCTGGCTCTTCCTGCCATCACCTCAAAATCCCATCCTCCCTTGACTCACTGAAAGAAGATCTGAGTGCCCTACCAAAGCCAAGAGACCTCACTCCCCTTTTGCAGGGCTACTATGTCCTCAGGGCAGCTGAGAACAGACCCATGTGGTTCTGTAATATAATCAGAAACAGCAGGAGGCTCTATGGGATCTTGACACGGTAAAAAATCTCCCAGTTTGCCCCAGTCCTGCAGGCTGAACTGTCCTCTACACTACTGAGGGAAACATTCTCTCAGTTTAGCCAAGAACCAAAAAGGACAGTTTGAGAAAGGCCATTTCTGCACTACACTGTTATAGTGCTATTATTCTGCTTTCAATATCCTGTGGAATCCTGGGGTTTGTAGTTTATTGACGCCAAAGAGCTCTCTGGCTGAGAATTGCGAAGACCCCTCCTTAAACTACAAGTCCCAGGATTCCATAAAATGTTGAAAGTGGAATAATAGCTCAATTACAGTGAAGTGCACAAATGGCCAAAGAAAATCAGCCAGAGCTCCACAGTGTTAATTTTCCATGCAGAAAAGGCCTTCAAGTGATGCTTTCAGACTACTGCTTTAAGGACACACTGCTGTTTTTATAGACCATATGTACAATGCTTGTAGAGCTCTGTCAACCAAAGAGCAGTGTAAAACAACTGAAATATATAAAAGGGCCCTTGTACACAGATTTGGATTTGCAGCTTTATTTTAGATATACTTCTCTTCCTCCAGACAATGGTGAACAGACCAGCACATTATTAAATTATTGTTCAAATCTATTTTTTATTCTATAAATGTGATCACCTGCTTTGTGTTTTCATTTTTACACTCCACAAGCCTAACAGTGGTTTGTCTGTTTTTGCCATTGCCAAACTTAACCACAGACAAAAACATGGCCCTGGTCAACAAGATCCTTGCTTGAGAAGTCAAATTAACGCCAGAGAACCAGCCCAGTGCCTCTGCCTTGCCTCTTCTTGACCTGGGAAGACTTTTAGCTGACAGGCAGCACCCGCTCACCCCTAGTACCAACAGATGCTCTGGCTGCCTTGGCAGCCAGCCCATGTGCTTGAATCCTTCCTGCTTGCCTACTTCTCATCTCTCAGTCCTCAAATACCTGATTTAGGCACTGGGTCTTAGTTTATATTAGAGTGAAATGTTGTACCCTTTCTTCGTCTTCACATCTTCAGAGGAAACAAACTTGGGGCGCCTTCGGACTTCTCTCTTGGTTAGGTACATCAAGTTTCTCTGACTCATTTCTTGAAAAAAAAAAAATAAGACAGATCATTTTGTATAGCAGCCAGAGGAATTTGTAGAAAACATCTGCTTTGTCAAATCCAATTTGAATAAACAGGATTTTTTGTCTCCACAGAAATTCAAAAACAAAGCAGCTGTCAAAACTGTATTTCTGTCTGCAGGTCATCAATACTCTTAAACCATTGAGAGTAAGGTAAGGATGACATTCATTATCATTATTAAAGATTATGATGGGATGTATGAGTGAAATCTTATAGCTACAGTGGGCTGCTGAGAAACTCTGAACACACCATTAACACTTGAAATTAATTGACACAGTACCTTTAAAGTTGATCATATAATTCTGGGCGCCTGCTTGGAAATGGATGCTGCCATCTGGGTCTGCTAGGAACAAATTCTCTAAATCATCAGAATTTAAATTGGAGCCCTCGGTTTTTCCATCCTGTAGTAGGGAAATGTGTAAGAATAACATATAAACTCACATGGAAGTACAGGGACATGGACAGTTGGGTGTCTTTCGTCTCCCATTCCAAAATGAAATGCTTATGGTACAGTTCAAAGACATGGCAGTGTTAGTCAGAATCAGTATGCAAAGAGATCTTGTAGCGCCTGTGAGACAAAAGCCATTTCCGCCCTACACTGTTATGGTGCTATTATTCCACTTTCAACATCCTGTGGGATTCTGAGGTTTGTAGTTTACTGAGGCCACAGAGCTCTCTGGCTGAGAATTCTAAATGCCTCTCCCTAAACTGCAAGCCCCAGGATTCCACAGGATATTGAAAGTGGAATGATGGCACTATAACAGTATAGTGAGGAAATGGCCTAACTAGAAAAAGAAGTTAGTACCATAAGCTTTCAGAGACTTGAGTCTATGACAGCTTACACTACCAACTTCTTTCTCTCAGGCCCTTTTCGCATGGCATTTGCATTTGCCATGCGAAAGGGCACCTGGAGCGTTGCACAACTGTGAGGAGCAATCTGCATGATGCACTCACAATCATGCGACACTCCAGGGTAAGGCAGGCGCTGCTTGTGCATGTTTTCATTTTTGGCTTTCAGCTGAAAGTGGTGCACGATTGCACATTGCTGCAGGGCCCTGCACGCACTTGCTGTGTGTGCAGAGCCTCCAGAGCCACGGCAGTCGCATCTCCTGCCTCAGCACAGCCTGGGAAACTCCCAGGCTGTGCTGCAGAAGGAAGAGGCAGGGCTCTCAAGCTACCTGCTCTTGCGGAGCTGAAGCAGTGAGGACACAAGAGCCTCTCGCTGGAGGCTGCTCACGCGATCCCCACACCCCAGCTCCGCAAAAAGGTGAGCTGCAGAAAGGGCCTCAGTCTCAAAGGTGCTACCAGATTGCCTTGTATAATGTTTATTGATCCATATTAATACAGAGGCAAAATAACAGAGATAAGAACATGTTAAATTATATTGCCAGTGTATGTTAATAAAAGAAAAAGCACTGAAAGTATAAAAATATATTAAAAATGATTTTAGAAAAACTGGAAAATGGCATTAGTGTAATAAGCCTATTAATAGAAAAATCCTATTTCTGTTACTACTGAAGCAATCCACCTCTAATGTATTGAGGGAGCATATCCAAGATGACCATGGAGCTCTGCTGCGACTTCTACAGTTTGTTTTCATCACTAGATTTTATTGTTTTACACCTAATAATTTTTAGTAGTTTATAGCTTTTTTCTGACTGTTTTAGTTTCAATTTTTTATTGGGCTTTTATAACCTTTAAGTATGCAGAATAATATTTTGGTGGCTCACCACTGGTTTGCGCTGATAGCAGCAAGGAAACTGCTGCTTTATAACAGACTGGAAGCTGTTACAAGGTGTGTTGCTGCTGATCAGCATTTTATCTTTGCTCTCCTTTGAATAACAGTCTCTTCATACTGACATAGAAACTTGCCGTTAAGTGTAAGAGCCAGGGCTGCTTTTTGTCCAGTAAATAACATGACAAAAAGCAGGAAAAGGAGCAACTCAACCACAAATACAAACAGTCAACACAGCAATAAACAAAGCAAGTTGCAGAGAAAGTGAGCTTTTCAAGTATATATGTGTATACACACAGTAACATATCTGTGGACATGAGATCAAGGTTAAGTTGGGTATCTTCATCTAGGCAAGATATGCATTAAATAAATTATGTAAAAAATACCAGGCAAGGGGGATAATGCATGGGATAGCAAAAGACTAGACCATCGCAAATAGCAACCCTAATACTTTAGCTTTGCCTCAAACCTTTGATTTTTTTTTTTAAATCCTGTTTCAGAAATGTAACACTTTACTTGAATGGGATTAAAATCCTATTAAATCAAAGTTTAAAAAACAGTTAGTTAGATCCATCTGACAATAACTTTAGTGCCATGAAACTGTGTTGAGTATTACTTTCACAACTTTTACAGTACAGCTATCTAGAAATGGTCTTCTGCGATCCACAATGACATCCAACAATAATTCCAGTGGTTTCTCAGAAAACCCAACGTAATGCATTTCCTCCTTACATTCCAAACCTTCTAGAGGTGCCAATAGAACATACTTAAGGTTTAATGCCTCCTTCTGATCAATACAAGGTAACTATTGTCCTGTCTGGACCAAGGTGGGTTCATTCAAATTACGGGACTTGAACATACATTCTTTGCTCCATAATGGGAGTGTGTGTGTGAGAGAGAACTTGTCAGCTAAGTATGAACATTAAAGAGGAGGCTTAGCTTCACTCTTTTCAATTCTTAAAATGCAATGCTTTTGGAATCAGATTGCTTTTCAAGCAGATTTACTTGATTCAACATCCACTGTCCTCAGAATGTATAGATGTTTCCATCCTGGAGATCAAGAAACCTTATTCAAATAAAGGCAAGACTCTGAACTAAACTGTTGAAAGGCAGGGGTGTAAAAGATGCTAATAGGCTCTTACCCTGACTGAGATTTCTCTAAAAAATAAAGCCCGAAATATAACCAATAATTTCTGTAACCAGCTTTGCTCAGGGCACTAGAAATAGATACTGACCTGTTTCCCATATTCAATCCATTGGCCCATGTCATTCTTCCAGTACCAAAGCCACTTTGTTGTCATTACAAATTTAGCAGGTTTGGTGACAGATGATGGAGTGGATAGGCGTCGAATTGGAGCAGTTGAAGACGTCATAGTCTTAAAATTGATATCCAAGTCCAAAAGACTAGGGAAGGAAAAAGAGACAAGGAGAAAGAATGTACGAGCACCAAACATTTGTATTCAGTTCCCTTTCTAATTAGGATTCTAGTTGTCTTCCAAATTTTTACCATCATCCCTCTTACCACCAAAAGTTCCCAAAACCCAACAGGCAGATGGAAGTGAGGCCATAATAAAATGCAGTGATATGTTATAAAGAAAAGCACTCTAGTTATTCTTTAAGTAACTATAAAAATTTAACAATCGGGAGGAGAATGGAGGGTGAGCTACTGGTCTGATGGGACACTACACTTCCCATTGGCACCATCTATGGTAGATTCTTCTTAGGATTCAGATGCAAGAATTCACCCACTCCTAGTTCCCTCCCCTAATGCTGTGACACTATAACAGAAGGAAACTAAATTTCCTCCTTGGCATTCTTTCTCCATCATCCCTAGTGTACACTCAACTTATACATAAGAACTAGCTCCTAAATTTCTCACCCATTGCCACATTCTCCTGGTACTCTAGTATAACAAAATAACAGCTAGAACTGTAATGTTTACTGGAGGAGACACAATGTTTCCAGAGTTCTCCAGGTTCCAGTTGAATTATATGGTTTTGGACATTTTTTCCCCCACTTATATGCACTGGGGCCAAAGGATCAGGTGATCGGTTTAGTCCTCAGCCCAGTGGTATCAGAAAGGATAAATCTTTAGTTTTTCCCACTTGAGTCAGCACTTCATTTGTCGAGTTGAGTCTGAGTCAAGCCACTGAAATGACTTAAGTCTGACTTGAATCCAAGTCAATCGACTCGAGCCTGCATCACTACAACTTAACTGAATTCATTGAAGCTTTGGGACTAGATTAAGTATACATAAAATCACGAGACCAGCTTCACAAGAAACTTGGCTGAGATACACTAAATTGTCCAAAAACCATCCACAGAACCTCAAGGTCTGGGACTGGAACAATCCTCAACATCCCACCTCTTTGCCCCACCCTGGTTCTCAAACCACAATATTGCAGTAACCCAAGCCATTTCTGCACTACACTGTTATAGTGTTCTTATTTCACTTTCTACATCCTATGGAATCCTGGGGTTTGCAGTTTAGGGAGGGGCATTTAGCATTCTCATCCACAGAGCTCTTTGGCCTCAGTCAACTACAACTCCCAGATCCCACAGGATGCTGAAAGTGGAATAATAGCACCATAACAGATCCTTACAGTTCTTTGTTCTGTTATGTCCTATTTGTGCTTCACCGGAATTCTCTACACTGGACATAGAACCATCACCAAATGCTTGCGCTATATAGCTCCTTCTCCTGAACAGCCACTTTAACCAGCACAACAGCAAGATACTTATGACTGAAGAAGTAGGCCATTGCATGGCACTGTCTTTACTTTTTCCAAAGGAAAGAGGTCCATACAGAGGCCATTTCTACCCTACACTGTTATAGTGCTATTATTCCACTTTATTCTACTTTCAACATCCTGTGGTATTCTGGGGTTTCTAGCCTACTGAGGCCAAAGAGCTCTCTGGCTGAGAATCCTAAATGCCCCTCCCTAAACTGCAAATCTCAGGATTCCATAGGATGTTGGAAGTGGAATAATAGCACTACAGTGTAGCGTAGCATAGCATAGTGCGGGAATGGCCTAAGAAGCCAGGATTCAACTTCTGCCATGGAAAACAAATTTCCACTAAAACTTTTGACAAAGAAGGAAAGATCCATTCTATACCTGGTAATAGATGGGTCACAATAGGCTTTTTCTATTTCCACCCCGTTGGGCAAATCGCTCCAACAACCTACACTATATATCTGCCATCGATAAGGCAAATGGTAATGGATCATGTTGCAGTTATCTACAAACAGAACAAATATAAAGAAGGGATTCAGTGGTCATTTCAACTAATAATAACTAATAACAGAACATGAACGCAAAGCAAATAACAGAAATGCCCCTCTACTTTGTGATAGGATAGTTTTATGTCCATTATGCCCTTTCCACTTGAACAGAAATGAAAGTTATTGAAACAACAACAGAGCAAATTCTTAATTCTTAAAGAAGAAGAGAAACAAATTGACAAAACAGCAAGGAACAGAAAACACAGATTTGATAAACTGGTAATAATCAGACTCTAATCAACTTAAAGGCCTGATAAAAGTGGCAGCGGATCATTAAGGTATAAGGGATCCTTTCAGATAAGGAGTTCTACAATGATGCACGATCTTTCACTTGTTCCCCATCAGCAATTCCTAAGCCAAAAGGACGTCCCAAGTGCAGAATCACATGGGGGGAAGATGTCCATTAGGTAACCTGGACCCAAAGGTCGGGTTTTAATCATCATCATTTTGACCTGAGCCTGGAAGTGAGTCAGTAGGCAAGGACAGTACCAACATGTATCCAAAAAGGAGTTACTTTACTACTACTGAAAGAGTTTAAATTTGACTGTCCTTTGTCTCAGTCTCCACATGGTCAAGAAGGAGTGCCCCTTGCCTGCATTGAGATCCCTCCCAACCAACTGAACTACAACAAAAACAATATCTGATATAAAATGTAGGCCTGTGACTCTAATATCATCTTTTTTCTCCTGTATGATTTTTTAAACATCTTCTGCCTGATGAAGAAGCCAGAGGAGTTTCAAAAGCTTGCATGATGGGTTTTGCACATTTTGGTTGGTCTATAAAGGTATTACTCTTTTCTGGATTTCGACTTTTTTTTTTTAGGAGATAGGGAAGGTGGTGAACTGTCATCTGGTTTGGTTGTGAAATAGCTAGATTTTCTGGTGAAAATCACTCCATTGATCTATGTTAAATTCTACTCAGGCAGCCAGATCAGCAAATTGACCCAATCAATATTAGATATTAATATACAGTTACTTAGCAGCTTGAAAAAAAATCTGATAATTTTTCTGCTACACTTTTTTCTCATTCACAAATTAAAATAATTATCATCTTTTTTTAAAAAAAGCTTCTATTTGTTTATTCAGCTATAAGGTTTTTAATATTTTAAGTGCAATTTTGGGAAAATGGAAGCAGCGCAAGAGGGTGTGATCTAAAGAATTCTGGTGTTTTCCCCCTCTAATGAGGTTTTGTGCATTTTTTTTTTTTATAAATTCTTATTTTTCCTGTTTTATTTTGCCTAGTTTTTTTCAAGCTCTGCTTCATTCATTTAATTTTATTTTATTTTAACTTATCTCTTGTTTGGAAGAGTTTTAACTGAGTTTGTTTTTATATTCCATTTGCTATCTGTTCTCATGCTCATCAGCTTGCCTGCTTTGAAGGTGGACTTCTTGAGTACTGTCAGAATCATCTGAATGATCGTAAAAAAGCTTTTTGAGACAAAAAAATAAAGAGATCTTTCTGGGACACTGTTTGGTGCTCTGGTGTGTGTTTGCTAGCAGTGGTATTTAAGTTTCCACGTTTCAACAGCAATTAGGGTTTAGTAATGCGGCACAGAAGGAGGTTAATGAATGAAACATTCCTTTGTTTCTGTGGCCCTTTCCGCAGCTTACCTTTTGCTGAAGCCATCCCATAGGAATCCCAGGGTTGGCTTTCCCAGGAGGGGTGCACGATAGAAGCACTCCCCTCCACTCTGGCTGCCTGCTGGAAGGGAGGAAGTATGATGGCTTTGCCCCTCCCTTCCACAGTGCACCCTGGCATTTTCCTGGCGGGTAGGTGTGGGAGGGCGGTGGGAGGACTGAGCAATGACAGTTCATTGATGTGAAAAACCCATCAATGATTTACTCCTCAATTGCAATGGGTGGCCTTGGCATAGTGTCAGAATCGCAATGTCATGCAGAACAATCGTCTCAGTCCCACTGCCATTGCAGGTTGGAAGCAAGCTTTGGAAAGGGCCAATGATTTGAATCACCCTCACCACTCCCTACTTCAAGTTGGTGGAGAAAGTCAGGAGATGAACAAGGACCTGAGAACTCAATGGACCTTTTTTCACTTGAGAAAAGAGGAATGTTTTTGCAGAAAGTACAACTAGGTCACTATGGTTGCCACCAGAGCCCAGAAAAGGAGGCAGAGATTTAAAGAATTTGACTCTATGCACACATAAAATTATATTCTGGAATATTATCTACCAGTGGAGACCAGAGGAGCATTTATGGAGGAGATTTTAAGCAAGGGGCCAACTCTACCGCATCAAAGCACTGAATTTTGTTTCTTCAGTGAATAATAATGTTAGCAATGATCAATTAGAAGTAGCTATAGATCTTTATGACCAAGAATTGCTGGTCAACTGTTTCCAGATTCAGAATGTACACATGAAAATCCTTATTTAATGCTTTCTCTCTATAATACTCCTCTGTTTAACTGAGGTTCAAGTCCAGCACAACAGATGCAGTCTTCGTACAAGGATACAGAAAAGATAAAGTGAATAATAGGGATGGGACAAATCCAGAATTTTCCGAATCCAAATCCGAATTCCTGGAAGGCCCTGGGAATCCATGATTCTCAAGAATCTCGAATCTTTTGAATCCTTTTTAAAAAAGAGTTTAAAAAAGAAGGGAAAGAAGGATAATTTTGGGCAAGACACACTCTCTCAGCCTTAGCAAAAGCCTAAGCAAAGGCAAACCTTCCTCTGAAGAAATCTGGCCAGGCAATTGTCATTGTAAAAGGACAGGAAGGCCCTTTCTACATAGGCAGGAAAATACGGATTAATCCCACGTTTTCTTGCCCGTGTAAACAGGGCCACACACTACAGTACAGAGATAATCCAGGTCAAAACTGGCTTTTCTTTGCATAGCTCCTTCTGGCATCCTGGGGTTTGTAGTTTGATGATGCACCAGCACACTTTGGCAGAGAAGGCTGTGACATCTTGTAAAACTCCAAATCCCTGAATTGTGTCTGAAAGAGGTTTGCAAGGGAGCTATGCAAAGCTGTCCTTGAAATCCCAAGCCTGTAGCTTCCAGTCAAGTGCTGAATTTAAATATTAAATGTTCAATTTAAATGTCTTAGAATACAATCCCAGCTATAATTTCTGAAATTGTTAGCAAAGGCCATTATTACTCCCAGGGAAAAATTCACCTACTTACCATCTACCCTTGCATGTCTGGCCTCCCCGGCTTTCAGGTGTCCCGGTCTCCAACAATCTATTAGGTTGGCAGATTCGAAAGATTCGGTTTGTCTATTTTGGCACAGAGATTTGGATTCGGGAATCTCGAATCCTTACCCAGGATTCAAGGATTTTGTTGGCCCATCCCTAGTGAATAATCCTTGTAGAAGTGTATCAATGTTTTTGAGACCAACTTTCTTGCAGTTCAAATTAAGGAGAGAATTTTCCAGAGTCCGAGTATTCTTAAGAAGGAACTATTTGGCCTCAAGACCAATATTCAGGGTTTAGTTAAGATGGAGATTTTGACTACAGCTCCTGTTCTAGTACAACCTCATCAACCTAGTCAAGAATTTGATAACAACCTGGTTTCCATCAACCTGCAAAGTGATATTTCCCTCAGCAATGAGCAGGTTTTGGGGAGTCATGTAGGTGAATTCTTGCGAGGTTGGGAAAGACCTTACCAAGTAACAGAGCTATGCAAGAACTGCTGGATGACATACTTAAAATGTCCCATTTTACCTTTACTTATCCTGACATCATTTCAACAGATGAATGGCAAGAGGATCAGGCAATGGAACTGGTAAGCCAGACAGTTAGGGGGCAGAACGGATTGGAAACTGAATGTGAGGATTCAAAGCTGAATTTTAATGAAGCAGGCAATGATTTGAATCTAATCAGGCACTTTATGAGTGACACACCTCAGTCTAAGCATGACTTTTGTATCTGTACATTTATTTGGCTATCAAACTGAGCAGACCTATTGTGCTGGACTTGAACCTCACGTAAACAGAGGAGTATTATAGAGAGAAAGCAGAGGTGGTAGTTGAATTATTATCAACACTTGAGATTTCAAGGAAAATTCTAGGAGGATTGTCCTGTTTGTGTCTATATGCTTTGGGGGATAAAGGATTAAGAATTGTCTTTTCATATGTCTAAAGGGTTGTGAAATTATTTGGTTCTTAATCCTGAACTTTACAAATAATAATGTGTTCTTTAAGTGGGATAAGCACATTTTAGGCCAAGATTCCACATTTACTTATTCACATCAACAGTCACCTTACACAGAAAAGTCACTAATCATTTTTCTTTTGAATACCCCAATGGGGGCTCACTCTTACAAGAAATCCTCATATATTGGTAGTATAACCCACTGTGCGACCTTAGGAATGTGACACACTCTCAGCCCCAGAAAATCCTGTGATAGGTTCACCTTAGGGTCTCCATAAGTCAGAAGCAACTTGAAGGCACATGGCAACAACAACAACAACAACAACAACTACTGGTAGTAAAACTGTACCTTCATATGTAACCTAAACAAATCACACCTCTGTTTCCTGGAAGACCCACAGGCACCAGGTAGAACCACTTTCTAGCTCCATGGCTCTTAATCTCTTTATCCCTCCTGGAACTATGCCAGGAATACCCAACCCAGATACAAACAGACTGGTTCCAGATGTAATTTTAACAAGAACTTTAAGCACCTTCTGATCTGAGAAGGGGGGACAGGCCCAAGGAAAGTTTAGGGGTAATTTGAGATTCCCCTTTCAATATCAACAGCCACTTTGTGGAAACTCCAAGCTGTTTGTGAAGAACAGGAAGAAGCTCTGAGCCTTTGTGAGACACAGTATCCCAAAGCAACCATAATGGTATGTAGTGGTTCTAATGCTTGTGTTAGTTGGTCATAACAAGAAGGACAATGCTTTTCACTGACCTTTCTTTTTTCTTTGACAGTAGCCTCTGATTGACATGCCTTCATGGCAGTCCTTGGGATAATTCTTTTTTTTTTAATCTTTATCAACACACATTTTAATATATAAAACTACACACAGGAATTACAAGATCAACATAAACACAAAGAAAAATGACACACACAGTAATTACCATTACCTATCATTCAATTAATTAACAAAACCATCTAACACTAATACTAAATCTACAAACTACTAAAGGAATACAAATACACTGCATCTTGACTTCCAACCCTACTTACGATGGATATATTGCTAGTTATATATTCAGTTCCTCTTGTTAAATATAACCACATGTCTTCCTTCCACAGACCTGGGCAAAAATAAAGCAAATGGCAGTGGGCAGCAACGCCTGTGTGCCTTCTCCATTTGTGTGACAGCCCCCTTCCATTCATTTACCTATATAGCCCAGGCATCTGGAAGGCAGCACTCCCAGGTGAAAAGCAAGTGATGGTTGGGGAAGCATATGCACACGGCTGCCCTCTCCCAATCACCTGCTTATCACCTGGGCACCTGGAATGGGCATGTATGCACAGTTGCCCCCCTCTCATTTACTTGCCTATTGCTTGGGCACCTGGAAGACAGCGTGCCCAGCCAAAACACACGTGAATATGGGAGAGCTCTAGTTATTTGCATTTTTTTTACTTTTGCAAGGGTTCTACACCCTCATGAAAGTTGAAGGGCCACTCTAATCACTGTTATTTTTCAAAACCGAAAGTTGAAACCATTCCCCCAGATTTTTTCAAAAATAGGATCACCACATCCCAATCTTTCTTAAATCTACATATATTTCCATTTCCAATTAAAATATTTAGCTTATCTATTTCAGTCAAATCTAAAAGTGTCAGCAACCATTCTTGTGTTGGAATTTGTGAGTCCTTCCATTTTTGAAGGAATATATGCTCTAGTCATATATTGGAAAACTCATTCTCAAATTACTACAAAACATGTCAACCACCAGTCTCGGCAGGAACAATTCTGGTTTCAGTTGGGTTTTCCTCTTTAAAATGATGAAGAAGCCTGGGAAGGTTCAAATGGTATCTGATATACTTTGCCGTTTTACTTTGCACTTGTCTCAGTAGAGGTATTACCACAGAGTGAATTTAAGAAAAAAAATTTGTGAGTATTTTTGTTTTTGCTACTTTTAATAGATGAGAAACAAATCAGCTCCAGAAAAGCTTTTTATCAGTTAACAACTAAATGGCTACTGGATTTGAAATATTAGGGAGCTCCAGTCCTCCTCTCATTCCAAGACTTCAGTTTCTTCAACTGCTGCCTTTCCATTTTGACACAAAGGTTCTCTCAGCAACACCAAAAAATGTATTTTGAGTCAGCACAAACAAGTCGGTAGGTTGGTAATTTACTGTTCTAGAGAGAGACCTACATGAAAACACAACCCTGGCCCTTTTGAGTGAAACTTACTTTTATTCTTGCAGAACTGAAAGACAAAATACAGGCATATCTCATCTATTTTCTTTTTCTCTTCATTCTTAGGAGAGCTAGTAAAATGGGCTGTTTTCTTATCTGTAAGAGAAAAGGGAGCATGAATGAAGGTACATAATCCTCCCGGTTACTCATGTATGTGTAAGAGAAATCACAAAACGGCATTCCTTTTAAAAAGAACAAGTCAGAAGCACTCTCTCATTCTCTCTTCAGCACTGTCAGGGCAACTTAAGACTGCAGGGAATCAACTGTGAATTATGTTACAGGGCAGGCAATTCAGTTCTTAGTATCTGCTTGTAAGTACGAACATCAATACTTCCAAATGAAAAAATTGCTGAAATATACAGGTAGCAATAGGCCTATATATATTTATCAACACAAATTTAAAGCATGGAGCACGTTACAAGTTAAATGTTAGAGCTCTACCCTGGGTCTTTCCTGTTGTTAACTGATATCAAGCCAACTTTGACTTATTATGACCCTATGAAAGAGAGACACTTTCAAGTCATCTTGTCATTAACAGCCCTGCTGAGATCTTACAAACTCAAGCCAGTGGCTTCCTTGACTGTGTCTCCCCTTCTGTGACACTGTCTTCCTCTTTTCCTACTGCCTTCCACCTCACCAAGCATTATTATTTTTTCCTTGTGAGTTAGGTCTCCTCATGATACGGCCAAAATACAAAATTCTCAGTTTAGTCATCTTGGCTTCTTTTGGCAGAAAGAGTGGAGCTTCTCCATCTTCTGCTTCCAATTATGTAGTCCATTTAATTTCTATACTGGCCATCAGATGATGTCCATGTGTCCGCTTACTTCTTGGATTACTTGAAGAATATGTTTGGTATGGCCTTCCGGTCACATGGCATGTGCGAGTGGCAGCTCGGAGTGAAGCTGCGCAATGGCACAGCCCCGAGCTGCCACCCGCTGGATTCCAGCCGCTTTTTTTTAAACACCAGAAACGGCTAGACACCCCTCCTGTAAAAGGGGTGTGGAAGAGGTCCGAAGGGTACCCCGAAACTGGCATCTGGCTGTACCTGGCTGGGGGGAGTGGAAAGCACCAGGCGGTCGAAGGATCATGACGGAACCAGCAGATCGTCATGAGAGCGGCACAAGTGCTGACGATGACTTTTAAAACAAGAAACTTCTTAAAAAGAAAGTAAGAAAACATGTAACCTGATCTAGTGTTCGACTTTGATAATATCACATCTGAAATTGACTTGCAATGGTGTGCAGGAGCAGAGGAATGGAAGGACCCAGAGGAGATGTGAGTGCGTAATGGTTGAGAGTTCATATTAAAGGGGCAGCTGATTTTTAAAGAGACTGCCAAGCGGCTTTTCTGCTTTTCTACTAAGGATTGAAGTCTTTAATGGCAAAATGACTTCTGACTTGGAATTTGAGACAGAGATTTACAATTTGATAATGCTAAATAACTAAATGGACGGAACTGGACTAAGGATTAAGACTGGATTTTACAAGATCTAATAAACTCCATTTGGACATTGAACTTTCTTTTTCCCCATAGTTTTCTATTTTGGTGGATCTGAGAGGATTGGTTATTTTGGCTTTTTGACTCTGGATTTCTGATTTTAGAAGACTACTTTGGGAGGCAACAGTTATTGAGCAGTGTTTTTGTTTTCTTAGCTCCTGTTGTTTGAGATTGGTTTCCTATCTTTTTTTGAGCTTGGATTGTTGAGACTGGCGAGCCTGTGCTGGAAGGTTATTTTAAGCAAAATATCCTCACTCCCATGGCTTGGAATTTAATCGGCCATTGAGAATACAGAAGAATCTTTAAACAGCAAAGTTTCAGTCGGGAGGGGGGAATGTGAGGTGGATTTAGGCACAGGGCTCTGAATTAGACAAAGTGGTTTTGTATTTGAGCAATATTAGAATGAATTTAAACAATTAAGCTTACGTATTTGATTGATATATTGTCATTAATATACACATTTTGATATTGTTAAAGGGTTGTTGTGTGTTGAATAGGACATAAGTATAAACAGATTTTGCTTGTTAAGAAAAGGAAAAAGTAGGAAACAAGACATTTTTAACAGAATGGAATCCAGGTCAAGAAGATGAGTGACTGTTGCGGTAATAACAGCTCAGACTGCCAGATATATATTAACAAATATACCTTAGAAATTTTAAGATTTTATGTTGTAAATGATGGAGGACTTAAAAAGTATTAGAGAAGATATCAGAAGATCTAAAAGAGGCAAGAAAAGACATGAGAATAGATTGAAATCAGATGATCAGAGAAAAGCAGAATGGCCAATTGTAATGGGTGACAGCTGGGAATTGTCAAGTGAAAATGACTGTACTATGATTATGGAAATAACAGTGGGATAACAGTAACATAACATGGAATGGGAGAGGGAAATGCATGATCAAACATTTAAGATGAACATTGTATTGTGATACATAAACGTAATTAAGTGGATTGAATTTCAAAAACTGAAAACTAGATCAGAGTGGAAGATGAGAAATATTTCATGTAAACTTACAGGTCAAAAATATTTTTTTATCTGTGAAACTTAATAAAATTATAATTAAAAAAAAGAATATGTTTGGTATGAACAAATTTTTGGCCTTGCAAAATTCAATCAGTTGCTCTCCTTCATTTCTTAATCCTAGGCTGCATTTTCCCAGTAGCTGTGTTTGGCACATTTTGTCTTGCTCCTCAGAAAAAGCCTGTCTGAAATAAGAGACTGACACGCAGCACTGCTGTTATCAACATAGCCTCTTACCTCACAGGAGCATACAATCCCACCACCATGGAAAGTCGGTACCATGGTGGAACTTTGGGTCTAGGAAGGCTGAAAACCTTTGCCATAAAAATACAGAAATATTGGCTTAGACCTATTGAACCTACTTGGGCCATGCACTAAGAAGTGGAGTGGCTCACCTTGGTTAGGGTCTATATTCATGAAAGCATTCATGCTAAAAGACTGCTCAAGTATGGATTTTCTCTGATTCCCAGCATCTAACTTTTCTTGATTTGCTGCAAGTCTGGGCTTTGAAGGATGGTCTAAAACAACAAAGAAGAGTGTTAAAAGATGAAAAGAAAG